>CM065133.1:14060000-14660000 GCA_033026305.1 Cirrhinus molitorella | reverse complement strand
ACGCATCTGCTGCAGTCGCTGAGGCGGCAAGGCAGGAAAGCCAAGCAGGAAGTCGCTTCGTTCGCTGCAAGAGCCGGTTCACGGAGCACCGTCTAGAAGAGCCGAGTTCGTGAAAGGCTTCAGTCTTGAGCGAAAATACGAAGTCGTCGCTGAAGAAAAAGGATCTGATTAACACCGCAAAGCACCCGCTTATATAGCTGATTACACCGCCCATTTTGGATCATGTGATAATTCGGCAGGCTGCTTCGCCATAGGTGTGCGCAGCACCGCTGCTTGGCTATTGGTTTGCTCAGTTATTACTGACTCGGCCAATAGCCCTGCAGTTAAAACTGCGTTATTGAAAAGTGCTTCAGTCTTCGGAGGAAAACAGGTTTTCCCCATAGCGGCTTTCCGCGTAGTACCAGTGAAGTATTGAAAGGGAACTATAGTAATAAGTTCCAAGTGCCCAACCAAAAGGAACACTATTCACTATAATGGGGAGTAAAAAAAGAAAAAAACATTTTAAGAAAATCAACTTTGATTTATGAAGTCAGCATACTGTATGTGATGTTGTCTCAAATATTTAATAAATGGAATAAAAATTCAACATTCAAAATGACTTTGGGAAAGCAGCAAATGCAACTAGTGAAAGAAAGATAACTGCAGATATGGAGGAAATGAGTGAAAAGTTTATTAAGAATTTGCCCCACCACAAAAAAACTTTATTTTCTTCTTCTTCTGTTGTTATGTTGCACAGCTGCCTCTCACTGGGTTATTAATGTCATTGGTTCCTGTCACACCATCACCAGCCACGCCCACCTGCACATGCTCACAATCACCGGACTACTGTTTACACTCACCTGACTCCACTTACCTGCACCCATAAAAACCCAACACGCCAGTCACTCTCTGCCGGATCTCAAGGTCACTTACCTCGATGACGATTCCTTCGTTACCTCTCCAGTCCTTCTGCCAGTCTGCCATTTCATGCCCGAAAAACCTGCAACAAAAGGAAAATACTTTGATGAACATTGTCGTGAATTAGCTCAAAAGGGAAATATTAATAATTAATCATAACTTGTTATAATTAATTATAATATTTGGATAATTCAGAAGAATTATCTTGATGAAACAAAATTCACATTACAATCAATTGACCCGTTCGGCCAGCGAACATTCAGGGTAAACTCATGTGTATTCATAGAAAAACTATTTTAACTAAATAACTTTATTAAATACTAATGCATTAGAACATGTAGCTTTGATCGGAAATCGTAAAGTGACATTTTGACACTCTGTCTGACCTGGCTGTGGGACGAGGGTCTCGAGAAGCCTTTGAAACAGGTCCAGATGGTTCCATTTGATGGCTGGAGTTGCAATTCCTTGAAATGCCGAGCTTATCCTTGAGTTTGTTGTGCTCAGGAGAATCCTCCCTCCTGGGTGAGCACATGGCTTTGTGCGAAATGGGTTTTGCTGGCACTGTGGGACGCAGCGGATGCATAGGCCACAATCCAGGGATGAAGATGTAGAGAAAGGAATGTCTGGTCGAGGACATTTCCATGATGATGGGCTCCAGGGTTAAGTGAAAACAAACTCCATTTTCGCAGAAGAGAGGGCGGAACTGTGCGTGAGCCCTTTAAAGTCTGGAGAGAGTCACACCTTCCCAAATGGGTTCGACCAATGAGAAGGTTGACTTTCTCAGCGGGAGGATAGAAACTGGGTCCTCATTTTACGACCCTTTGTTTCCAGAGGCATGGCATTTTGCATATGTAAATCAATAGGGGTTCAGGCCAAAAATACTCAGGATTCTTAGAACACTAATATGTCGCACTGGTATCAACATCTAAAACACACCATCTTTTAGATAATCAAAAAACGAATTCAACGAGACCAAACACGCTTATACTACATAGTAATCTACCATAAAACATGCATAAAACAGTTACAAAAACAAAAGACAAAATACCTGTCATAATATGTGACCCTGGACCACAAAACCAGTCTTAAGTGTCAATTTTTCGAAATTGAGATTTATACATCATCTGAAAGTTGAATAAATAAACTTTCCAGTGATGTTTGGTTTGTTAGGATAAGACAATATTTGGCCGAGATACAACTATTTGAAAATCTGGAATCTGAGGGTGAAAAAACATCTAAATATTGAGAAAATTGCCTTTAAAGTTGTCCAAATGAAGTTCTTAGCAATGCATATTACTAATCAAAAATTAAGTTTTGATATATTTACTGTAGGAAATTTGCTAAATATCTTCATGGAACATGATCTTTACTTAATATCCTAATGATTTTTGGCATAAAAATAAAATTGATAATTTTGACCCATACTATGTATTTTTGGCTATTGCCGCAAATATACCCGTGCAACTTAAGACTGGTTTTGTCGTCCAGGGTCACATATACATAATGATATGGCATAGTGATGGGCTATGTATGTTCGTTCACAGAAAGGCTTGTCTGTGAATAAATGGGGAAGAGTCCATTTCTATGAGCATAAGGTCTTTCCTATGGGGAAAAGTAAGTAAAAGTTGCAGTCTGCCTGCATACTTCGGCGTCGTAAAACTGAGGTTATCAGTGATTGCTACGACGACTGAGTGTTATTTGCTCTGGGGGGTTGAAAACCAGAACTCCACATTTCGCTGACTCGCTTGTTTTAGAGATTATTTGTTAAATGTAACAAATAAATGTATGTCTGATTGGTCCAGACCCTCACCAGTAGAGCATTGCAATTGGCAGACGCTTTGTGGTCATCCGCGAGCCCGTTGGTGTATTCGCTCCCCAACTTTCCGAAGCACTTTAAAGAGGTCTTCAGTCATCCGTCCACGACGAACTCCTTCAAGTACGGCAAGCCAAATTAACAATTCATGACTACACACTCAGCTTCTGCACGCTTGCCACAGCCAGCGGCTGGAACGAGACCGCCCTACTTGCCACCTACAGATGAGGGTTGTCCGTCACCAGATGGCCATCTACAACAACACCATCGGCTTGGAGAGTTTTCTACAGAAAGCAGCTCTCAACATTTCACCGCTTGCCATACTGAGGAGTCCACGTCTACTGCCGCCTCGTCCAAGCCATCCCCTCCAGCACCAGAGCCTATGTCAACAGACGCCTATCATCTGAGCAGCGTTGAACGTACCCGTCGCCTCAGGGGAGGACTGTGCCTTTACTGTGGTGTTGCGGACCACCCTATCTGTACCTGTCCTGTTCGTCCTCCTCACCCAGCGGTAAGCACCCTCCATATCACTCCATCTGTAGCTGCTGTACCATATATCCATGCATGTCTAACCCATAATTCCTTATCCTTCCCAGTCCGTGTTCTCATTGATTCTGGTGCCTCCGGCAACTTCATCTCCTCAATCTCCCTAAAACGCTTCCAGTTACCCTATCTACCCTGCAATAATGTCTATCAAATCACCACAATCCAGGGAAAACCGCTGGGCAGAGGTTTGGTACGGCACCGCAACCCAGAAGTTCTACTACAGATCGGCATCCTCCATGTGGACCATCTCTTGCTCTTGGTCCTGGAGGAGGCTAATGTGGACATCGTCCTGGGACGCCCCTGGCTGGTCCATCATGACCCTCTTATCGACTGGAAATCTGGTGAGATCTTACAGTGGACGTCCTACTGCCACCTTCACTGTCTCAGGTGGCCGCCTCCAGTACCTAATCGACTGGAAGGGGTATGGTCCCGAGGAGAGATCGTGGACCAACCGTGACGACATCCTTGACCCATCTCTCCTCGAGGACTTCCATCGCCAGCATCCAGACCGTCCTGCTCCCAGACCCCGCGGCCGCCCTCGCCGCCGTTCTCGAGCGTCAGGAGACGCCCGTGAGGGAGGGGGTAAAGTCACACCATCACCAGCCACGCCCACCTGCACACGCTCACAATCACCGGCCTACTGATTACACTCACCTGACTCCACTTACCTGCAACCATAAAAAACCCAACACGCCAGTCACTCTCTGCCGGATCTCAAGGTCACTTACCTCGATGACAATTCCTCCGTTACCTCCTCTCCAGTCCTTCTGCCAGTCAGCCATTTTGTGCCCGAAAAACCTGCAACAAAAGGAAAGTACTTTGATGAACATTTACTCCTTTATATTGATGTTGAACTTCCACATCTGAACTCACCTCATTCTTCTGCCTCGTTTGGAAGTTGCCTTTATGTTGAATAAAAGACTGTGAGAAATATACTTACCTGTGTCCTAATCTCTCCAAGTCTGACAGTTCCTTTGTGGCTACTTAAATATTTTAAATAAACGTCACCCAAAGCAGTAAGTAAATTGATTTATTTGCCTTGAAAGTAGCTGGAACTTAATAAAACCTAGTATAGCAACAAAGTATAGATAATTATTTATATCTAAGTAAGGTAAACTATTGGATTTTACAGTGTATCCACAGCAGTTTTACATTTTGGTAATTATTTATCATTTAATCATGTATCTTGGGACACTTGGAGTGTGCTAAATTCTTTTTTGGCAACATGATTCACTGTGTTTTCATCTTGAGTATTGTATGAGTATTTTTGATATATTTTGTCCTGCAGTGAGAGCTTTTGTTTGATATATAATAGTAACATTCACCTGACATGCACTTTTGTCTCTGAACTATTGATATTAGCGGAAGAGCACCTTTATGTAGTGCATAAGTGCTGCAGATAAAATGAACATAGTGAGAATTGGGGCTGCGTTCCTTAAGAAGCAGAGTCATGAGGCCCACTGATCTGTTGTGCTTCCAGGTTAAGTGTCAAAGAGGAGATTTCAGCATCCTGATCAAAATACTACCATTCTTTCCCCCAAAGGCAGCTGGAGGCTACATGCTGCATGATCTTATTACATATGTGCACCACCCCTCTCTCTCCACCTTCTTGATGTAAGTGGACTTTTTCCACAGATCAAGAGAAAACATTTTGAATAAATGCTTCCTTAAATTAATAAAAATAAAACTTTTAATTAGAAGCATGCACCGCTTGGGAAAAAAGGATCGCTAGACATGTTTTGTTAAAGTTCAGGAGGATCATGTTCAAATATTCTCTTACTCCACAACCCTCCTGCAGCCAAACTCCTCACTCTCGATTATTCCTATCCCAGACAAGGATGGGGTAATTATTCTGGGTTCCGCCCAAATTCTGAGCTCGGAGCCCTCTCCTCAGACAGCATGCCAAATATACACATTCTATGCTACATCTGATTGTAAGTAAGTGCAAACTTAAGAAAATGACATTTTCTTCACAAGTTCTTCACCAATCCAGATTACCAACAAGTAATTTCAAGATTATTTTATATTTTTAAATTTACTGTAAACTGAATAGTATCTTTTTTAATGATGCGTTGTTTTCATTATTTTAAACAGGAGTGTAGTGTCTACTTTCAGTCCTTTGGTTGGTTGCAATTTAGGCTCATTGGAAATACTTGCCTCTATATACATTTCTGCAAACCTGAAACAATGTACCCATATGTATGAATCACTGCAGATTCCAGTTGAAATGAACACTAGAGGCAGTAAAACTTCTTTTTCACATATGGAATGATTTACATACAAAGTTTTGATTAATAAAGCCTAATTGTTTTGATAATAAAGCCTAAACCTGATACAATGTACCTATATGTATGAATCACTGCAGATTCCAGTTGAAATGAACACTAGAGGCAGTAAAACTTCTTTTTCACATATGGAATGATTTACATACAAAGTTTTGATTAATAAAGCCTAATTGTCAGACAGTTGCTACTGCAGAATATTATATTATGGCTTCAAAACAATTTTAACATCCTGCACAATTTAAAAATTGATACTTGAACATTGTAGTCACATGTTACATGCTTAGTTAACCCTGTCAATCACTCTATCTCAAAATAACGAGTCTTACCACTGCATGCTTCTCAGTGCATCACTTTACTTCTCACGCAGCACGTCAATGACATCACATCACACATCACATCACAGAACTCTATTTAAAGAAACATGATATGTCTCTGTCACATCTTGCTGACAACATATAACATTGTAACATCCTCCTTTTTTTTTTTTTTTTTTTTTTTTAAATAACCTTGTAAACAACAACATAACACTGTATTGGTCAAATTAGCCCTTAGGTGTCATGAGAACAATCAAACAAATTGAAACAAAATCTTTCAAGTGTGCTGGTCTCTTGACTATTCTACCATATTTGGTTGTCACAACTCTGCTGCCATTTTCTGAATGTTGTGTGTGCGTTGTTGTTGTGTGTGTAAAAGGTACTGTCTTTGAGTGTCCCTCATCCAGATGAGTCTTCTGATTAGTCTGCTCAATCTTGACACTTGTGTTTGATGTGTCTGCTGTCTGTGGGCCTCCAGAGACAGTCCTGAGATGCTTCCGATTTCTCCTCACAACAGTTCCACTTTCCAGTTTGACAGTGTATGATCTGTTATTGGCCATTTTCATGACTTTTGCTGGCATCCAGTGTGCTCTGTGTTTCGTGTCTAGCTGAACTCTTACTTGTTCTCCTTCCTGAAGGGGTCTAAGATCTTTTGCTCCTCTGTTGTAGTAGTAGGTCTGTTTGCGTTGGTTGTCTTTTACTGCATGTTCTGTGTTTGTAACACTTGGCAGCAGGAGGCTGTCATGTGTCAGCAGTAGTGTTCTTGTTCTTCTACTCATGAGTCTTTGAGCAGGACTGGCATTAAATCCCTGAGATGGTGTATTCCTATGTTCTAGAATGGCTAGATATGGGTCAGTCCTTGCTCTCTTTGCCTTTTTCATCAGTTGTTTGGCCGTCTTTACTGCAGACTCAGCTTTGCCATTGCTTTGAGGATATGCTGGAGATGATGTTACATGGCTAAATTCCCAAGCTGTGCTGAACTGTTTAAACTCTTGAGAGCTGTACTGTGGTCCGTTATCCAAAATCACAGTATCTGGGATCCCGTGTCGAGCAAAATGGGCCTTTAACTTGTGTATCACTGTGCTTGAGCTGGTGTCTGAGAGACAGTCTACTTCCCAGAAGTTGGAAAAATAGTCAACTGTAATGAGGTAAGCTCTGTTGTTAAATGAAAACAAATCTGTTCCCACTTTTGCCCATGGTCTCACTGGGATGTCATGTGGGCACATTGTTTCTTTCTGCTGCCGTGCATCCAACGATCTGCAAATTTCACAGTTTCCTATGTACGCTCTGATGGCTGCACTCATCCCAGGCCAGTATACACAGTCTCTTGCTCTGCGTAAGCAACTTTCAATGTCTAAGTGCGACGCATGAATTCTCTCCATGATTTCTGTTCTCAGCTTTGATGGTATTACCGCTCTTGCCCCTCTAAAAACTACACCATGTTGCACACTGAGCGCTTTTCTCACAGAAAAGAACTGTCTCACCTCTTCTTTTAGCTGGGTTTTCTCTTCTGGCCATCCCTGGATTACCACTTGCTGCAACATCTGAAATGTTCCATCCTTAGCTGTTTCTGTCTGTATCTTCTGTAGGCATCCTTCAGATATGGGCAGGTACTGCAACATGTTAATTGTCTCAATTTCTGCCTCTACGGATCCTTCTGCAGCACACTCTGGTAAGTATGCTCTGCTGAGGGTGTCGGTTAGGTGCATTAGTCGACCTGGAACATAGACAACATTAATGTCATATCGCTGGAGTCTTAAGAGCATTCTCTGCAATCTCTTAGGTGCATCCAGAAGTGGTTTTCTTGTTATTGTTTCGAGGGGTTTATGGTCAGAATGGACTTCTACTTTCCTGCCATAGGTGTACTGGTGGAACTTCTCCATGCGCATTTTCTATTTGCGCATACCCCTTTTCTGTTGGAGTAAGCGCTCTGCTGCAAAAAGCAACTGGTTGTCCTGCCTGTAGAAGTGCTGCACCCAATCCTGTCTCTGAAGAGTCGCATTGAAGAACCAAGTCTTCTTCTGGATTATAGTACTTTAAAACAGGTGCAGAGGCAATCATTTGTTTCAGTTTAATGAACGCTTCTTCCTGGACATCAGTCCACTCCCACACCACATCTCTGTGAGTCAACTGTCTTAATATGTCACAACTATCTGATAAGTGTGCACAAAATTTGGAAAGATAGTTTACCATACCTAATAACCTCTGTAGCCCCTTTACATCTGCTGGCCTGGGCATCTCCATTATGGCTCTCACTTTCTCAGGGTCAATCTTTAGACCCTCTGATGTCAGTCTGTGTCCGATGTATGGCACCTCTTTCTGTCTCAGCTTGAGTTTGTTGAAGTTTAGTTTGATGTTTTTTCTCCTGCAACGGTCCAGTAGTTGTCATAGTTTTGTGTCATGATCTTTTTCAGCGGCCTCATCATTGTCACCTTCCCCACAGACAAGAATGTCATCTGCTATTATGCGGATTCCTGGTAGCCCTTCCAACGCCTGAGTCAACCTGTGCTGGAACACTTCTGGAGCCGGGCTAATCCCCATTGGCATTCTGATCCATCTATACCTGCCGAATGGAGTTGCAAAGGTAGTAAGGTAACTGGACTCTTCTGAAAGCCTTATGTGCCAGAATCCGTCCTTCACGTCACAGACAGTAAAGACTCTAGCTTTAGTCAGGTCTGGAAGAACATCATCTATGGTGGGCAAAGGGAAGTGCTGACACTTGAGTGCTTTATTTAGTGGCCTTGGATCAATACAAATTCTTAATTTTCCAGATGGTTTTCTCACCACCACCATACTGCTAATCAAATCTGTGCTCTTTTCCACCTGAGCTATGATGCCTCTTTCTTCCAGACTTCCCAGCTCCTCTTTTAGGTGTTTCATCAGAGCCACAGGAACTCTCCGTTTTGGCAGGTGCACTGGTTTAACTTCAGGTCCATTTCAAGGTTGTATTTCCCATCCAGGCATCCATCTCCTTCGAATACATCCGCATACTCACTTTGTATGTCTCTCTTGTCCCATGATCCTTTTCCTCTGCATGTCTCAGTAGTGACAATATCATCAATAGCGAGAATATTTTCGTGCTGTATTCTCACCAGATCCATAGCTTGCACAACCTTGTTTCCTAGGAGGGGCACTGCGAATGAATTCCATGCGGTAAAGTTTTCTGTTTCTGGGATTTCTTATTTTTATTCTGCATTTCCCTATGGGCTTCAATGTGCTCTTATTGTACATGACCAGGATCTGTTCAGCGTTTTCCATCACTGTGTCAGGGTTTAACAGCTGTATGGGTATGACTTTGCAACTGGCCCCGCAGTCTATTTGAAATTTTACTGGCCTTTCTCCTATCAGCATGGTTGCAAACAGTTGTTTTTCTTGTTTGTCTTTCTCATTCTGTGAACTAAGGCTTAAGATTTCTTGAAATGGTTCCTCTTCCATTTCTGTTACACAGTGTATTCCTTTTCGCCTTATCTCCTTTAATTTGCAGGTGTTTGCAAAGTGGTTCTGCTTGCCACACTTTCTGCATTGCTTTCCATAGGCTGGACAGCTCTGTTTTTTCCACTTGTGCTGCTTTCCACAGAATTTACACTTATTTAATTGAGTTTGTTTGGCACTCTGGGCATGTCTTACTCTCTGAACTGCATGTACTTCCTCAGCTTTCTGTCCCTCAATGGTCATCACATTCTCTTTTGACAGTTCTGCTGCTCTGCATATTCTTACACATCTCTCCAGCGTCAGGTCCGCCTCTCTTAACAGGCGTTCTCTCACTTGTGAGTTCAGTATGCCGCATACTATTCTGTCTCTAATCAGAGAGTCTTTAGCCGTTCCAAAATTGCACGTGTCAGCCAGCACTTTCAAATCAGTAACATATTTATCAACCGTTTCACCTGAGTTCTGATTTCTGGTGAAAAATTTGTACCTTTCCACAGTTTCATTCGGTGCCGGATTACAGTGGTTTCTGAACGCGGTTAGCAGCCAATCTAGTGTCAGCTCATTTTCCGCCGGCAGAGCGGCGCTCAGCGTCTTGCTTAATTCTCTCCCCGTCTCTCCAATTAGATACTGGAAAACTTTCACCTTCGTTTTGTTGTCTGCTTCCGTTAGCGATAAATCTACATACAGGGAGAACTCCTCTTCCCATGCTTTCCAAGCTTTAGGTATGCAGGCTGCATTCCAATCGAAATTCGCTGGCGGTTTTAATCCATATGCACCCTCCATAATCAGCACTCGTCTCTCTATTTGATTCAGTCGTTCACTTTTATATACTAGTTTACCGCTGCCACCATGTTACATGTTTAGTTAACCCTGTCAATCACTCTATCTCAAAATAACGAGTCTTACCACTGCATGCTTCTCAGTGCATCACTTTACTTCTCACGCAGCACGTCAATGACATCACATACACAGAACTCTATTTAAAGAAACATGATATGTCTCTGTCACATCTTGCTGACAACATATAACATATTGTAACAGTCACATATAAAGCTTCATATGCATACTTTTTTTAATGCAGTCAGTTTGCTTGGCAGCTCTCGTGATACGGTGCTGAAGTTGGGTGATGAAGAGCCCTGGTTCGTCAAAGCAACTCAAATCTGCATGAGGAAGTGAAAATAGCACGGCTGCATCACCAAAAACATTTTTTGAATCACTTTTGCCTTTGTAACACTATCGGTTAGGTTTAGGGTTGGGTTTGGTGTAGGGGATATTTCCAATACGATAGAACATTAACCTTTAGCAACACGCCCGGATATTTGAATTCTGAACAGCTGCAATACATACCTCAAACAGCCTAATAAAACACAGCAATACAAACGCAGCCTGTACCAATGTGCCAATGTCACATATTGAACGTGTGTTTTAGTGCCACTCTCAGGACATTTCACTTTGAAAATGCCACGAAACGTGCAGTAAAGTATGTAATTACGGTGTTGCAGAAATGTATGTATTTACATTGTGTATGTAATTACAGTGTTGCAGAAATGTATGTATTTCCAATGAGCCTTTGGCAGGGTTGAAAAAGTTCATGAAAGACCAGATCACTTACTGGTAATTGCCTTTTAATTACCTCCTGTATCAGTCGGATGCACCACTAGTTTATTGTCATTGCTCCACTTATTGAAGACTTTATATTGTCTTTCACTTTTGTATAGTAAAATTTCATTATGTACAAGTTCATGGTACCTCATAGTGTTACCTCAAGCTCATGGTACAAAGGATAGTGGGGTGAGAGTCCAAATAGTTGGTCATGGAAAAATGGGTCTGATTATAGATATTTAATAATTCTTTGAGATATATAGAATTTTTAGTTGTCAAAATTTTTAACAGCCAAAGAACATTTTATATGGGGAATTAATCACCATATCCCGTGGTTGCTCTTTGTGACTTTTGCACTGACTCCAGGCTACGTTCACACTGTCAGCCCAAATCTGATTATTTGTATATCTGATTGGAATCTGATCTAAATGATGGACTGTTCACACTGTGTATCCCAAGTGTTTACATCTGATTTTTGTATCCTATAACACCCTTTCGTTGTCCAAATATCAGCATTGATTTTTACAAACAGATTTGGAAAAAATTGTATTTCAATTGGATATGCACAAAAATTGGATTTGGACTGATTGTCCAGGGCTAAAGGCTAATTATGAGGCTGAAGAGTTCTAATGTATCTTAAGAGAGCTATTGTATCCATCTCAATGGCGGTTGCCTGGCCACAAAAACAGGGTTTTGGCAAGCTAGTTAGCCCAAAAACATGCATTTAGCATTTGTATTGTGTAATTGCAGCATTTGTACATTATAGACAAATGTTGTACAAACATTTAGTCCTTTTTGTCTCTTGGAACATTGGCCTGTAACGGCTCTAACCTTTCTGGTTTTAGCTACTCAACTTGATTTGTGCAGGCAATGAAAATAATGCAGCTGGTATGCTTATCTTATCTTACTAAGGATCATCACTAGGCACTGAGATTTTCGTAATAACTAAAAAGAAAATCCTAATCTTCATCATCATATGCTTTAGTTCCGTCACACAAGATGGTACTTACACAGTGTCACTTTATTCCTGCTGTAGTTTTTACACATACATTATGTCTCAAGGATCTGCAGTGCAAACAGCCTTGCGTTTAGAATCACTAGACAGTTAGTCTGTCCAAGAAAGAGAGAAAGACTAAGCGAATTTGAGATTCGTTGTGTACAGTGGGTGTTCACTGACAAAATTTTGGTTGGTCCAGACAGGTATTGTGGACATCTGATCAAAGACTGTTCCTGTTCAATGACACATTAATCTATCTTGAGACTAGTCCAGCATGCTGATGGTATCAGTGCAGGAAAACAATCTTGGGGACAAAGAAAGTGGCTTAATGCTTAGCGGCTAATTTCAATACTTCAGAAATGTGCTTGGCATTGCTGATTGGATTAGCTTTGTTATCATCCGTTCACACAGGTGAATCATATGACCCAAGAAGATTTTGGGACAAGAGAAGAAGACTAATATTAATGAGCATTAACATTATGTGGCATTTCCAAGATGGAAAGAGCTTTGTGACAAACTTGAGTTTGAACTTGAGAATGTCACCGATCTTGCATGTGTTTTATCAAACAGATGAGCAACCTTTGGATACCTTAATCGACTGAAAACAAATTCTTGTTATGTAGTTCAACACAGATACTTCAAACTCTTTTTGTTAGAATCTTTTACTTTATAAAATAAAGTAAAATAAATGTTTAACACACTTAAATGTATTTTTAGTATGACTGTTTTGACCATGTAAACCAATTCTGTTACCCCACAATTCAACAAATAAAAATTACTTGTATTTGAAATTTAGCATTTCACATTGTTACTTCTGGCTATTTCACTAGAATAAAATTAAATAATGTCAATTTAAGTGATCAGATTAATAAAATTGTATTAACTTATTAACTTTAATAACATTTTGGCATCATTAATAACATCATGGCATCATCAGGCTACATCTTTTTTATGTTTTGAATAAGCAACCTCTAGCAGCAAAACCACACTGTGCATTCATAACATTCAATGTCATTTGTCATGATCATTATAATTTTAGAGCAGAATAACCTTTCTATACTAAGCTGAAAACAATGGCTGTTCATGTATACATGGCATTAAAGGCATAGTTCACCAAAAAATGAAAAAAAAAAAAAAAAAAAACAGTGAGCTAAAACACATATAGCAGAAATGTACCACAAAACATTAATGATATTTTTACAAATCATTTGTTCAACATGCAAAGACATCAAACATGAACTGGTTCTTGTGCATCGAGAATTTACCATATTTTATGTGCTTTATGTATTTGTTTTCAAGTGCTGCTTAGATATTTTAAACTGTACACCTCTAAGCGAAAAGGGGAAAACACTTTGCTGTGAGTATATCACCTTAACCCTTTAACTTTCACCCCTAAAAGGAGCCTATTTAACTTATTTAACATTAAATTCTTATTTGTAGACATCTAATAAATAGCCTCAAGCACTTTTTTTTTCCGTTCATGTTTTTTTATAAAACTCTACTGTACGATTAAGATGTCAGTCCATGGTAAATCTTGACTTAAATTCAGAGAACTATTTTACAGAGTTATTTTGCAATAATAAACATTCCTTTAACTTTATTAGCATCTTGGATACATCTCATAACCTTCAGGGTCCACAAAGTTAAATGTAACGATGAATGAGTGTGAAATCCAATGTGAAATCCAGAACAAACAATAATCCAAATAAAGACTTGACGTGACTTGACTATGAAACAGACTTGACTCACCGACAGCAGGTTACAACATTAATACACGACCAAGAGACAATAGCAAAATGAGGGCTACTTATACTCAACAAAGGGGGTCACATGACACAAATCAACCAGTGGGAAACACTGAACATGACATAGCAACCAATCAGAACTAGACACACGGACAGGCAGGATAACATGAGGAACAGGGAAGCAAGACACAAACAGGAACCATGACTGAACTACAA
The DNA here is from genome assembly GCA_033026305.1 of Cirrhinus molitorella. NCBI lineage: Eukaryota > Metazoa > Chordata > Actinopteri > Cypriniformes > Cyprinidae > Cirrhinus > Cirrhinus molitorella. The sequence goes on along the minus strand of CM065133.1, from coordinate 14,646,156 downwards.
AATAAAAGACACGAAAACATGAACGTGAACAACCCCCCCAAAAAAACCAAACCCCACATTACATATCCCCCACTCTGAGGGCGGCTTCAGAAGCCCAAAACAAAACCCAATAAGTCCAGGAGGGTGGTGGAGCAGTGGCAAAACAGGGGGCGGGATGGTGGGCCAGGCCCATGCAGAGGAACAGGATCTGGATCATGGCATGGAGCATGAAACATAGGGCATAAGTCATGGCATGGATCATGGGACGGTGGTGGGCCTGGACCCTGAAGCAATGGCAGGCCTGGACAGTGGAGACATGGTGGACCTGAATCGTGGAGTAATAGCAGACAGTAAAACCGTGAAGGACCTGGGCCATGAAGCAGTGGTAGACCGTGAAGCATAGGAGGACCTGGGCCATTAAGCTGTGGCAGACTGTGGATCAATGGAGGGCCTGGATCATGAAGCAGAGGCAGGTCTTGATCATGGAGCAGAGGTGAGCCTGGATCATGAAGTAATGGCAGACAGTGAAGCATTGGAGGACCTGGGCCATGAACAGTGGCAGACAGTGAAACTGTGGAGGACCTGGAGCATGAAGCAATGGTAGACTGTGAATCAATGGAAGCAATGGCGGAGCTGGCGAATCAGGAATACTTGGCGGAGCCAGCCGATCAGGAAGCCATGGCGGGGCAGGCAGAGCAGGGAGACATGGCGGGGCAGGCCAAGCAGGGACCCATGGCAGGACCAGTAGAGCAAGACGGCATGGCGGTGCCAGCAGAGCAAGACAGCATGGTGGTGCCGGCAGGGTAGGAACATGGACAGGAGAGGCCTCTGGGACGGACGAGGCCTCTGAAGTGCAGTGTGCTGCCCACACACTCAGTATGGCGACTGCCATTACAGGAAGAGCAGCCGTGACGTGGCTTGACTCAGGAAGGGCGGCCATGACAGGTGCAGCCCTGGCGCAGCAGCCATCTTGACAGGTGCAGACTATTGCGTGGCGGCCATCTTGACAGGTGTAGACTGGGGTGTGGCGGCCATCTTGACAGGTGCAGACTCTGGCATGGCGGCCATCTTGGCCAGGGACTCGTGGCGTAAGCAGGCCCTGGCTTGACGTGGGTATGCCCTGGAGCAGCAGGCTTGACGTTAGCAGGCACTGGCTTAACGTGGGTAGGCCCTGGAGCAGCAGGCTTGATGTGAGCGGGCCCTGGAGCAGCAGGCTTGATGTGAGCAGGCCCTGGAGCAGCAGGCTTGACATGAGCAGGCCCTGGAGCAGCAGGCTTGACATGAGCAGGTCCTGGAACGACGTGAGTAGGCCTTGACGCAGCAGACATGACGTGAGTAGGCCTTGAAACAGCAGACATGACGTGAGTAGGCCCTGATGCAGCAGACATGACGTGAGTAGGCCTTGAAACAGCAGACGTGACATGAGCAGGCCTTGAAGCAGCGGACATGACGTGAGCAGATTGTAATTTGGCAGGCGTTACATGAATAATACCATACATGACGTTAGGAACGTGAAAGTGCTGTGGTGTTGTGGATGCTGTGGAATGGCGGGATTCTTCATCTGTAATCCCAACAGTGAAAGCAGATCCACTTAAACGGAGAACAAAGTCTATATATTGTTCTAAAGTCCAGTGAGGAGTGTAGCGTGGCATAAAACATGAAATTTCAGTTGATAGTCCAGAAAAAAATGTCCTTGAGTGCTATGTCATTAAAGTCCACCAAATAACATAGTCCACAGAAGTCCTCCACAAACTCCTCGATGGAGCGGTTGCCTTGCTGCAATCCAAGGAGGGAAACTGCTGGGTTCATGGTTGTCGGTCGTGTATTCTGTAACTATGAATCCACTGAAGGTGAGCTGATTTGATGAACCCAAGTGCAGTTTATTGAACAGAGTGTGAAATCCAACATGAAATCCAGAACAAACAATAATCCAAACAAAGACTTGACTTGACTATGTAATAGACTTGACTATGAAACAGATGACAAAGAGACAATGGACAGACGACCAAGAGACAATGGCAAAATGAGGGCTACTTATACTCAACAAAGGGGGTCACATGACACAAACCAACCAATGCGAAACACTGAACATGACATAGCAACCAATGAGAACTAGACACATGGACAGGCAGGATAACATGAGGAGCAAGACACAAACTGGAACCACGACTAAACTACAAAATAAAAGACACGAAAACATGAACGTGAACAAACCCCAAAACAAAACCCATACCCCATGTTACATTAAAGAAAATATATATTTTTGAGTTTCTATAATATATATAGCTGTATGGCAATATATATGCTATACCATGTCTTTTACTGACATATCAAACGTACGGTCATGCATGATTTGGATGATTGTTATAAATAAACATTTCTGCATTTTTCATATATTTTGCTATATTTCTGTTCTTTACCCTCTACCCTATTCACAACAACTTTTTCATCTCTACTTCCTTGATTGCTTGTTTGACCCTATTATCTGATGACTGACCAGCACCAATTTCCCTTCTTTGTGACTGACTGAAGTTTGTAAACTGCTGCTGTCACTTGAAAACTGGAAATTCCCATCCTTCCATGGAAACAGTAGACACAGAGATGGGGCAGTACAGCTGTGAAAAGATTGCTCTCTCATCTCTTCCTTTTGATAGATTTATACACTATCAAAGTTAGCTCAACTGTACAGTGGAGATATCAGTTAAATATTTTGCACATATTGCAATATATTGCATCTTTTAAGGATGTTTAGATATTTTTTGGGAAAAAAAGACAAAAGTGTTGCAGCTTTTTGAGGTGATGGCATCACAACTTTCTGGTGTGCCATATAAAAGCTCAGTCAAACCAGAATGCAAATGCAGTAACTAGAAACTGAAAATTGATCTCTTGGATTCTACACACTGTTTTAGTGACAAGGAAGAATCAAGAGTGCTGTTCAGTTTCTGCATTCTCCTTCTCATTGTAGTGGTGCTTTTAATGATAATTTTTAGGTTACGGAATTCTTTCTCAAGGGATCAGCACAGTGACACCTTCACTTGTTTTTGGCTCACATTAGCTCATGCTCCCTCACCATGCTTATTTTAGGTGAAAATGACAATCACACACATTTTTCTACACTCTCACAACTTATTAAGAGCAATACAGTAATGTTCCTATTAATGTTTCTAGCACTGTGTCTGTTGAGCTGTCAGCCAGCTGTTATGTAGCTTTCTAAAACTAATTTTAAGGATCTAGTTGAGGATCTATGGATTGTTAATAGCAACCTGTGTGTAGCTCAAGCCATTGGTGATGAGATTTATGATTTTGTTCATTTATTAGTTTATAATCATATAATCATTGATAATTTAAACAACTTACTCAATTTAATCAAATACTTATGTATAATTTAACCATTTATTCATTTATGTTGTATGACTTATATTTATTTGCTCTTGTAATGCTTGTTATTGTTTGTTAATGCTTAATCTTATGATGGTTTCAAGAGATATTTGTGTTTTTTTTTTTTTATTTGTTTGTTTTTTGTTTTGTTTTGTTTTTTGTTTTTTTTTTAATATATTAAAGGGGGGGTACAATGGTGTTTCGTATATTCAGAGTTGTTTACAGTGTTAAAGAGTTGGATTCTCATGCTAAACATGGCCAAAGTTTAAAAAATAATTTGGACAAATGACAGAGAATTTCTTTGCCGAAAATCTTACTTCCGGGTTGGTACAAGTTTCGGCTGATTTATTTCGAACGTGGCATTAATGACGTAATCGGTGGTGGAACTCCTTATATGAGCATTTCTCCATTTCTCCAGAAGTTCAGCTTTTTCCGGAGAAAATTGGAAAGCTGTATTTTTCTTTCATAAATATAATAAAACTAAAGACTTTTTGGAGATAGTAAGGATACTTTACTACTCTATAGGTAATCCGGATTAACATGAGATTAGGTGAAACTGTGCATGTTATGTACCCTTTAATATATTTGTTAGATCCTGCTGGCTACGCCAAAATGTTAGATCAAGTCCCCTTTTTTTTTTTTTTTTTTTTTGATGTCTTTAGGCTCCCAAAGACTGCTTATTTGCACTTTGATTTTATATTTCACAACTATTTCTTGTTCTGCTTATTTAATCTTAAAGTGCTCTTTCAGTTGTTCTGTCAGCATTTCAATTACATAATCTAATCTATTTTAACTTCTGACTCCTCCATAACTGAAGAAGTGATATAATCTGACCAAGTAGCCAGGCTACCCTCACAGTACGTACTGTATTTTCATGAAATGTCAAACAGAACACACTCACTCTGCTTTGCAGTAAAGTAGAAGACGCCTGCGAGAGTTGTTCTCGTCCTCACTCGTGGCCCAGAGTCAGAAGCCCAGTGGTCTGGGACATTCCACAGCCTGTTCAACAATCCCGACTCCGCTCTTATGGAGATAACAGCTCTGTGTTATTATATTGCAAAAACAGAAACACGCTGCAAATAGTCACAACACAACCATACACAAAAACGTGTTGCAAGCACAAACCACAACGGTGGGAAACCTAACAATGCTTATGAAAATTAACCAAGTGTAGTAACATGTTGTTGTTTTGTTCAGTATATTGATTACCATTTGTGTACATAACATGGTTAAAGTATGGTTAGTGTTTTTAATTTTAACTATAGTAAAAAAAAAAACATTTTTTTTTTTGGTATTTTTTTATATAATAATAATAATAATAATAATAATAATGTCAGCTTATTTAGGCAAAAAATATACAGTATATTAAGGAATCATATGATCAGGATGTTAAAATAAACAGAAATCGCACCTTTCAGAGGATGATAAGCATGTCCCAGCCAGGTTCGTCACCTAAGTTGCTGTTGCCTTAAAATTTTTTGATGTTATCTGTGCGTACTTGCAGGGCATTTGGATTTGTTTGTGTTGTGATCATTTGCAGTGCATTTAGATTTCTTTGTGTTGTGACTATTTGCAGCTCATTTCTGTTTTTGCAGCGCGTTTCTGTATTTGGTTGTGTTGTGAATATTTGCAATGGTTTTTTATTTTTGCAGCATGTTTCTGTGTTTGGTTGTGTTGTGACTATTTGCAACGTGTTTCTGTGTTTGCAGCGTGTTTCTGTGTTTGGCTGTGTTGTGAGGTCATCAAACTGATGACGATGTTTTCTTAATTTGTAGGTGTTTTTTTTTTTTTGCAGCATGTTGAGCTCTCTCTGCCACTGTACAAAACAGTTAATGAAACCCCACAATCATGAGACTGAACATAATGAAAATGCATAAGCAAGAAAAATTATAAGAAATACAAAATACAGAAAGATAATAAAATGATAACTGAATAAATGATAAAATACTTAAAATTATATATATATATATATATATATATATATAAATGCTAAAATAATCAAATGTCAAAAATAATCTAATAATAAATTATGTGAATAACTAATGATTATAAAATAAATTATTATCAATCATTATGTAAATAAATTATTATTCATTATTAAATGAATAAAAAAAAAAACATTAAAACACAACACATACAATTTGCATGTGAGCATGTAAGGATCTTTCATATTGATATTTGACTTTTTTTATTTTTGACATTTGGCACACTAATGAAATTTCTCCACATTAAGGTGTAACATTAGAGGACAATGTCTTAAAGCAGTAACTTTCCATTGCTTGCGCTTTGGTATAATGACACTTTGTAAGGAATTTATAGCTCAAGGGGAAATATTAATAATTAATCATAACTCATTATAATTAATTATAATATTTGGATAATTCAATAGAATTAGCTTGATAAAGCTGAATTTACATTACAATGAATTGACCCGTTTGTCCAGCAAACATTCAGGGTAATTTCACATGTATTCAAAGAAAGGCTATTTTCTTGGCCACAGAAAATAACTTTCTTTTATACTAATGCATAGAGCATGTAGCTTGAATCGGAAATCGTAAAGGGACAGTATCCTCCAAGATGTCCTGACTCTGTGGTGATTGGGAGTTTCTTCCCAGTGATGCAAAGAAGAGCAAAAGGGCTGAGAGAGAGACCCAGCCGAAATCTGATGATCCTTGGGGAATGGAAAGACAAGGCCTGGCAAGGCCTGGCACAAACTTAAAAGGTCCAGAAGAGTTCTTAGCTCATCATCTTCTTAGGTTCTGGAAAGAACCACCGACGGATTATGCTCAAGTCCTGCCTGGCGCTGATGCGCTCCCTCCGGGACTTGGCAACCAGAAGATGAGACACGTGTGAAGAGGGTGAAAGCACCAAAAAGCAATGAGCAAAAATCCTCAAAAAGCAAAAAGCACTGAGAACTGACTGGTGTGTATCTTTTATCTTCTAAAGTGGTCACACCTCTAGAAGTTCAGAGAGCCAATGGTGTCTTGTACCTTGTAAGGAAAAGTTCATGACTCTTTGTCTAGATCCATAGTATTTTGCATATGTAATTCGACTGGGTGTTGATGCAAATACTACTAAGGATTCTCAGAACACTAATATTGCACAGGTATCAACAAATAATATAAACCATCTTTTAGATAATCAAAATACGAGTCGAAAGAGACTAAACATGGCATATATGTGGTTACACTATATAGCAATCTATCATAACACATGCATAAAACGGTTATAAAATAAGAACATGGACAGTCGTAATATACACACACTGATATATGGAGATATGTGTGTTAGTTCACAGAAAGGTTTGTCTTAGAATTAACCCAATAAGTCACTTTCAGTGGTAGTATGTGTTTGCTTTAGAGACAGTCAGGATGGGGGAAGAGTCTCTATACATACTTTAGATCGTAAAGTTTATCTGGTCTGCCAGAAGTGTCCTGGTTGCTATGGTAACTATGCCCATCTAAGACTTTGCGGCACCCAGTGTTGGATTGGGTGAGGGGAAGTCTGTGCTTACTTGTTAATTTAATAAACTACTGATTTGGGTAAATCTAATGAACCATTGTCTGATTGGTCCATACCCTACAACTTGTTGAACTTGCATTTAAACTTGTGCCAGTCAGATGACGTTGGGATGAAGTTCTACAAAGTACACAAAATAGTATTGAAACATATGCAACTAAAATAAATAAATATACCCTGCTCTTTTTTTTACTATCAGTCTGTCTTCTGCTTTCTGTATCTAGCATTAGCTAAAACAAGCTGATGCAAACAATAACCTAAAAACCATTTAATCTGCCAACCAAGGTCTGCACAGCACAGACTAATTTATTCCATTACAATACAGACTGTATGAAACTCCAGATGCAAATAGCTTGTTTTGTTTTGCAGTGCTAAACTACAGTAGCTGACGTAAGCTTTTGGATTAATTAAACTTCAAAGTGAAATAAAAAGGAACATTGTCTAGACATTTTCTTTTTGCTGCAAGAGTTTGCCTAATAGGTATTACACTGGTCTGAGAGCAGAGAAACTTTAGATTTCATGTCTAATCATTTCATGCCCCCGGGTCACACTACACAGAGCAGCAGACGCTTTATGAGAGAACACTCAACCTGGGATACGTGAGAAAGATACTAAAGCCACACTGTGGATGCAACATTTTGAAATCTTTTCATTTGTGTCAGTTTATTTCAACAGATGTGCATTGGCCAGACCGCAAGGCTTAACATTGGAGAATTCAAGGGACATGTTGCACTGATATACCAATCATCAACAAGATCATAAGCTAGATGCAATCACTGAACATGTTTACATCATTGTTAACAATCTAATTTAGGGACCAATTCTTACTAGTGACTAGTTGCTTATTAGCATGCATATTAGTAGCATTTTGGCTGTCTATCAATAAAGCACATATTAATGTCTTATCCTGTTTGACCATATTTTAGATCCCTTAATCATACCCCATACCTAAACTTAACAACTATCTTAATAACTTTTAATAAGTAGCAAGTACTTATCTAAAGGAATGCACCTTTAATTGCAAAATGGTGCTGGATTGGGAAAACAGGGCAGTAGAAGTAGTAAGATCTTCATTTTTGAAGTGTCTCTTCTCAACATTTCCAGTGCCATGTGTGATAGATTTTGCTTCCTTGAAGGACACCGTGGAGAAAGGTTGCTTGTTTGTCGGTTTGTTGTAAGTGATCTACTGAGGGCTATAAGGTCATTACTGATGTGTTTTGATGATGATGACTTCAGTGAAGTAATTTGGCAATTATGATTGTGATCATGGATCAGCCTGCTAAAGGTAAATATTCTGTTTTTTTTAATGTGATGCATGTACTGTCATGCACTTTAGAATATTTTAAGTGAGTACACCATAGTGGCTTGGATCTTAATTAGCTGATATTACTTATTTCTTTCCTCAGGGTTATGTTTATTATATATATATATATATATATATATATATATATATAAATATTATTTTTTTTATTTTATTTTTTTTGGTGGAACTAAGAAAAAATACAAATAATGCAACACATGGATTGAATGTGTAACCCCGACCTAAATAAGGGTTATAGGAAGAAAACATAATTACTTGAATGCGTGTGTATATATTGATTATAAATAAATGAGGTTACAAATAAAAAGTAAATAATGGATTATTAGTGGTGTTAATGAGTAATTTCTATAAAATAAAATGTAAAAAAAAAAAAAAAAAAAAAAAAGAAGTTACCTTAAGCGAGTAAATGCGTCAGCCAATCAGAATCCTGTTGGTGTAGTCTGCCTACTGTTGAATCAGCAGATTGCGCAATACCGGGAGAAAGGAAAAAAACAGAGAAAGATTCGCTAGAGAGAGTGCTTAAGAAAAGGGAGATAATAGAGCAAAACTTTGGAAATTATATTTGCAACTCTTCAAGCTTGTTGTAAGACAGAAGATGTTGAGTGGATTTTGTGGATTGTTTTCCACCTATGACGATTGATTGGATCGGTAGCATTGTTGTATTGCTGGAGAATGAATGATTCACATGTTGAGTTCATTTTATGCATGTATGTTGAGTTAATGTTTAAACAAGACAATGACACTTTATTTGTAAGAAAAAAACAGAAGTTTATTTCGTTGTCATGTTCGTATGTGTGATTTATGTTGTATTTTTGGAAGTTATTGTTCTAATTAGCAGTGAGCCGCTGCGCTCTCATAAGTGGGTTGATTCACGTGGATATTGTGTGTAGTACACGTGCCTGAAAAAAAAAAAGATATATGTATATTTAGGGCTGGGCGATATATATCGATCGATATATAAATGCGCATCTCGTCAGTGAAGCCGGTTCTTTGATTAGTGGTAAATCTCCATCACCTGTTTTCAAATGGCGCGCCAGTTAATGCACAGAGCCGTAGATTACTGAAAAGCTGCTCCAATGAATCACCCGCGAAACTGAACCCGATATTGCGTCGCTTGTCAGTGATCTAAGGCTCTGTTTTTAACTGCCGCTCTATTTGAAAACAGGTGATGGAGATTTACCACTAATCAAAGAATCGGCTTTACTGATGAGATGCGCATAATATATCGATATATATATCGCCCAGCCCTATAGAAAGTAACACTGTTAAACATTGAAATACTGTTAAACAGATTTGTGTTAATGTACTGGTATGTAGTGATACTTACCAAATGCTGATGTTATTTGTTGAAGTGATTTTCGTTTGATGGCGAGCCAACCCCACTGGACTCTGGAAAGGAAAAGAAGAAAGTTAATCGTGCAAGATCTAGACAGTATCTGGATTTAAATTGTTTCTCTACTCAAGGTAAACCTTTTCTGCAAATAGACTTTCAATACAGGACTGAGAATTGAGAGGAGTGACGGGAAAAAAAAATGATATCAGTGATTTAACAATTTTAACTTAAACATATAGTCGACGTGTGATACCACAAATTCATTCCTCATTTAAGGACTGATTCAGAGTTGGTTTAATTTGAGGAAATCTGTCATCTTACATGGTACATGTATTTTCCTGTGGTGTGAAATTGACAGTGTTTGAGCTGGTTTATTTTCTTTTTACTGCAGTGCTGTAATTTACTTCTAAGAGCTCATTTCTTTTAATTTGAAGTATTTTATTTTATCTTTAAAGGGGAAAGGCTTACAGTTAAGAAAAATAAATAATAAACAAACAATTCTAAACATTTACCTCAACTGTGGTCTCCTGTCTTCCCTCAGCAATTACTTCCTACCTCCATAGCCGAATATAGTGAACTTCTGATTTGCAAATTGGTCCAACTAGACAAAAAGGGAAGAATTACATTGTGACTTATACAACCCGTTACACAATATTGGTGAGCCAGTCCAGGAGGTGGTGCTGTATTGCTGAGGACAGGCAGTTGTTGAAATCCAGTTTTGTGCACAGACCAATTAAATTGTTCTCAATATGGATGTAGTTGTCCAGGAAGGTATCAAAATCCCAAATGCTGTAATAGTTAGTGGGGTAACTGGAACAGCAGACGATGAAGAACTAATGAAAATTCTGCAAGAACATGGTTCTGTAATTAGGTCAGTCAAAATTCAAGACCCTGAATCTGAGTTTCATCGTGATTTGATTATTGAGTTTGACAGTGGCTGTGCTTTACAGTCTTTAGAGCCCATGTTACCATACACTTACCAGCTGACTTGCGATCCAAATGTCACTTACATAGTGAAGTCTTTGTCCAGTGTTTACACCCGACAACTGGGGAGTAGTGCTACTAGATCTTACCTGAAAGGGTTAAAGGAAATTGCAAAACATAGTGGAGCAAATTTCGAAGCAATGCTAAGTGAAATGCTGACAGAAATGAGTGCTGTAGTTCTTCCAGCAGGCACTACTTCTGAAGCTGTTGATGAAAACCCTATTAGACCCTCTGGTCAAGATTCACTTGAAAACAAAGCAACCTCAGTTATCTCACAGCCTTGCCAGGAAGGAACCCAGCCAGTTCACCCTGCTTTTCCTAATATGGCAGACACTTCTGGGTGTAGCCATTAAGCGGGGTGGTGTTTCGGCCAGTGAAGCAGACTGGCATCTTTTGAAGCAGTTCTGTAGGGGCTGCTGGGATGATGGTTTAATCACTTACTTGTGTCTGGCACAAAAACGAGACGACCCTCCTCCTTTTGCCCAGTTGTTATTGATGTTGCGTACTGAAGAAGATAAGCATGCAGCAAAAACCATGCGCATGAAACAACATCTAGGTAGTACTAAGCAGCGTGTAATGATGCACACCCAGAGGACCTGGACATCTGTTGAGCCAGAGCAAACAACAGTCCCCAATGTGATGTCATTGGCAACAGAGGCTAAAGAGTTAAGAAAACAGCGAAACTCACCTCTAAAGCTGAGACCCCTAAGAAACCTGCATCACTAGTCATGGATCGGAAAGCTTCTGTCACAGAGAAAAGAAGTCAGCAGAGTGTTATACCCACAATGCCTGTGAATCGTAAACAAACTGACAAACCCAGGCCATGGTATTGCTTTAAATGTGGGGAGGATGGGCATATCGCCGCCTCCTGTGAGTTAGAGCCCAACCCAGCACTTGTGGCTGAAAAGTGTAAACTTCTCAGGGAGAAACAGTCCCAGTGGGAGTCTCAAAACAACGTCCCAAAAGGCGCTTTAAACTAGAGTCAGTTCCTGTTGCGGGACAACCAGGGACTGAAATACCCAAGTGTCCCCCTCAACTCAAACCCTCCATACAAAGCCACAGTTCCAGCACTAAAATTCCCAAATTACCCAAAGGTTTAATTGGTGAAAAATGTATTGCACAAGTTACTATTTCAGGGCAGGATTGTAACTGTTTAATTGGCACCGGCTCACAAGTTACCACTATTCCTTTGTCTTTCTATGAGCAATGCCTTTCAGAATACCCTATCAAATGTCTTTCTGACTTGCTGGAGGTTGAAGGTGCAAACGGCCTTTCTGTGCCCTATATTGGGTACATAGAACTGAATGTGACTTTTCCTGCAGAGTTCACTGGTACCAGTGTTGAAGTACCCACTGTTGCTTTGGTGGTTCCAGATCCAGTGTCTTCCACCATGCCTTTAGTCTTGATAGGAACAAACACTTTGGACACTCTTTTTAAAGGGAACACTTAAAAGTGAATTCTACAACTTTTCAGCCTTCCTTGTTTGGCTACAGAGCTGTCCTGAATACCCTGAGATTGCGGCACAAATATGGCACAACCGGTGTCCTTGGTCATGTAAGGTTGAGCAGCAAGTTGCCTGAAGTTATGGCTGCTGGCCAAACCATCGTTTTAGAGGGCATTGCCCATGTGCTTGGGGTTTGTACTGATAAGTGGGTTGTAGTGGAACACCCCTCCATATCTTCCTTACTTGGAGGAATTGTGGTAAGGAACTGTCTGCTTACTCTTTCTGCTAGGCAGTCTAAACATCTTCCTGTGGTTCTCACAAATGAAACCGATCGTGACATCACTATACCACAGAAGTGCGTCATTGCAGAAATCCATGCCTTAGAGTCTGTGCTTTCTTCTGGCAGTGCTGTGTCTAAATCGGCTTCCCAAAGTAGTGGGCCCACATCGATCAAAAAGGAAAAGTTCATCTTGAATTTTGGTGATTCCCCAATATCACAGGAGTGGAGAGATCGAATCACAAGAATGTGAGATGCCAGAGGTCTTTGCCCAACACGATCTGGATTTTGGACACACACAGAAAGTGAAACATTGTATCAAATTACACAATGAAACACAGTTTAAGCATCAAGCCAGACCGATTCATCCACGAGACATTGGAGCGGTAAGGAAACACCTTCAGGAGCTTCTTTCAAGTGGAGTGATACGTGAATCGGAATCCCCTTTCTCGTCACCAGTAGTGGTAGTCAGAAAGAAAAATGGTGATGTAAGACTGTGTATAGATTACCGTAAGCTTAATCTTCAAACAGTCAAGGACGCATATGCTTTTCCGAATTTAGAAGAAACATTTTCAGCCTTAAATGGTTCAAAGTGGTTCAGTGTCTTAGACTTAAAATCTGGGTACTACCAGATTGAAGTTGCAGAAGAGGACAAGCCCAAAACTGCCTTTGTGTGTCCCCTGGGGTTTTGGGAGTTTAACCGAATGCCCCAGGGGGTAACAAATGCACCAAGCACTTTTCAAAGGTTGATGGAAAGATGTATGGGTGACATCAACCTAAAACAAGTGGTTGTGTTTTTGGATGACTTGATTGTGTTCTCCAAGACCCTGGAGGAACATGAGAAGCGGTTGCTACAAGTTCTTGCTTGCTTGAAGGAATACGGGCTAAAACTTTCACTGGAGAAGTGCCATTTTTTCCAGACCTCCGTCAGGTATCTGGGGCATGTGGTATCCGAACATGGGGTGGAAACGGATCCTGAAAAAATTGAGGCAATAAAAACCTGGCCATGTCCAAGAAACCTTAAGAAGTTAAGGTCGTTCCTAGGCTTTTCAGGTTACTACCGCAGGTTCATTAAGGACTATTCACAGATAGCAAAACCTTTGAATGACCTGACTCCTGGCTATCCCTCACTGAAGAAGACCTGTAAGAAGGCTGAGAAAGAACGTCAGTTTCATGATCCAAAAGAACCTTTTGGTGGTCGCTGGACTATCTCTTGCCAAGAAGCATTTGAAACTCTTGTTGAAAAGCTTTCTACTGCTCCTGTCTTGGGTTTTGCAGACCCCAAGCTCCCTTATGTTGTTCATACAGATGCTAGTACCACAGGACTGGGTGCTGCACTATATCAAGAGCAGGATGGGCAGCAACGTGTGATTGCGTTTGCTAGTACAGGCTCGTCACGTAGTGAGTCCCGTTATCCGGCCCATAACCTTGAGTTTCTTGCCCTTAAATGGGCTGTAACTGAGAAATTTCACGATTATCTTTATGGCAGCACATTTACTGTCGTAACAGATAGTAATCCATTAACTTACCTTCTGACAACTGCTAAGCTGGATGCTACTAGCTACCGGTGGCTTGCTGCTCTTTCGACATTCTCATTTAAGTTGCAGTACCGGGCTGGTAAACAAAACATTGATGCAGACAGCTTGTCAAGGCGATGGCACGAAGAGATGTCAGAGGATCAGTTGTCATCAAAAGAGTATGAGAGGATCCAAAAGTTTGTGCAGTACCATATGATGGGTACAGAGAATTCACAGATTACTGACAATGAGGTAGTCAGAGCCATTTGTGAGAAACATTCCATCCAACAGATCGATGGCCCTGGTGTTACATTAGTTGAGTCTTTGGCAGTTCATTCTTATGCTGTGCCTGAATGTTATGAGCATGAAGATAACTTAAATGGGTTACCTGCTTTACCTCATTTGATGACAAACCATTTGATTGAAAAGCAGAGATCTGATCCTGTTATTCGTGAAGTAGTAATGTGCCTGGAATCATTTACATTTACATTTAGTCATTTGGCAGACGCTTTTATCCAAAGCGACTTACAATAGAAGCAATCAGAGCAACAAGAGAGCGACAGTGTATAAGTGCTGAGGCAAATTTCAGTTAGATAAACAAGATAAGTCTTGCAAGGTTTTTTTTTTTTTTTTTTTTTTTTTTTTTTAAATAAAGTATATAGAAAAACTGAAAGGAGTAGGAAAGTGCTAGTGTCAATTGGTCAAGTGCTGGCGAAAAAGATGGGTTTTCAGACGTTTTTTGAAGATGGCCAATGACTCAGCGGATCGAATTGAGATGGGTAGGTCATTCCACCAGCTGGGAACAGTCCACAAAAAGGTCCGTGAAAGTGATTTTGAGCCTCTTTGGGATGGCACCACAAGGCGTCGTTCATTTGCAGAACGCAAGCTTCTGGAGGGGACATAAGGTTGGATTAGACAGTTTAGGTATTCTGGTGCAGTGCCAGTGGTTGTCTTATAGGCAAGCACCAGTACCTTGAATTTGATGCGAGCAGCTACTGGCAGCCAGTGCAGTCTGATGAGGAGAGGTGTGACATGGGCTTTCTTCGGCTCATTAAAGACCACTCTTGCTGCTGCATTCTGAATCATCTGCAAAGGCTTGGAAGTGCATGCAGGAAGGCCCGCCAAGAGTGCATTACAATAGTCCAGTCTGGATAGGACAAGAGCTTGGACATGAAGTTGTGTAGCCTGCTCTGATAAGAAGGATCTGATCTTCCTAATGTTGTACAAGGCAAATCTGCAGGATCGAGCTGTAGCAGCAATATGGTCTGTGAAGGTTAACTGGTCGTCCATCACAACACCAAGATTCCTAGCTGTCCTAGAGGAAGTTATGGTTGATGAATTTAGCTGTATAGAGAAGTTGTGATGAAGTGCAGGGTTGGCTGAGATCACAATCAGTTCAGTCTTAGCAAGGTTGAGCTGAAGATGGTGTTCTTTCATCCAGCCAGAGATGTCGGTCAGACAAGCTGCGATGCGAGCAGGAACCGTGGGGTCATCTGGATGGAAGGAGAAGTAGAGTTGCGTGTCATCAGCATAGCAGTGATAGGAAAAAGCATGCTTCCGAATGACAGAACCTAACAATGACATGTAGATGGAGAAGAGCAGTGGTCCAAGCACTGAGCCCTGAGGAACTCCAGTAGTAAGAAGTTGTGACTCAGAGACTTCACTTCTCCAAGCCACCTTGAAGGACCTACCTGAGAGGTAAGACTTGAACCATTGGAGTGCGGTTCCTGAGACGCCCATCTTCATGAGGGTGGACAGGAGGATCTGGTGGTTGACTGTGTCAAAAGCAGCAGACAGATCCAGCAAAATGAGTACTGAGGATTTGGATGCTGCTCTTGCCAATCTTAGGGCTTCAGTGACTGAGAGCAGGGCAGTCTCAGTTGAGTGGCCACTTTTGAAGCCAGACTGGTTTATGTCCAGGAGATGGTTCTGTGCAAGAAAGACAGAGAGTTGGTTGAATACAACTCGTTCAAGTGTCTTAGCGATGAATGGGAGAAGGGATAGGGGTCTGTAGTTTTCTAAAAGAGCTGGATTTAGAGCGGGTTTCTTGAGCAGTGGTATGACCCGAGCCTGCTTAAATGCTGTAGGAAATGTGCCAGTGTGGAGCGAGGTGTTGATGACGTGAGTAAGTGCTGGTATAATGGAGGCAGAAATGGCTTGGAGAATGTGAGTGGGGATAGGATCAAGCGGACAGGTAGTAGGATGATTGGAAACAATAAGTTTGGAGACGTCGGTCTCCATGAGTGGAGAGAAAGTGGAGAGAGAGTGAGTAGTTGTTGTGAAATTTGCATCAGTATGTGGTGTGGAAAATTGGTCGCTAATTGTTCTTATCTTATTAATGAAAAATGTTGCAAAGTCATCAGCTGTAAGAGTTGATGTAGGAGGGGGAGGAGGAGGACAAAGGAGAGAAGAGAATGTTTTAAAAAGTGTGCGAGAATCGGGACAATTATTAATTTTGTTGTGGTAGTATGTTGATTTAGCAGTGGAGACATTTGCAGAGAATGAAGAGAGGAGTGACTGATACGCACTAAGGTCAATAGGGTTGTGTGATTTGCGCCACTTCCGTTCTGCAGCCCTGAGTCTAGAACGATGTTCACGGAGAACATCGGACAGCCAGGGAGCAGCGGGTGTGGTGCGTGCTGGTCTGGATAAGAGGGGACAGAAGTTGTCTAGACAGGCTGATAAAGTGGAGCAAAGAGTGTCAGTAGCAGTGTTAGTGTCCAGTGCTGAGAAGTGAGAGGGTGGAGGAAGTGCGGATGAAACCATAGACGATAGACAGGAGGTAGAAAGTGTGCGTAGATTACGCCTAAAGGTGACTTGCGGTGGAGTGTGTGTTGTGCCTGTAGCCAATGTGAGGTCAGAGGTGATAAGGAAGTGGTCTGAAGTGTGCAACGGAGTAACTAGAGTGTTGGCAGTTGAACAGTAGCGAGTGTAGATAAGGTCCAATTGGTTACCTGATTTTTGAGTAGCTGCGGTAGGTACTCGCTTGAGGTCGAATGAAGTAAGAAGAGTATTGAAGTCCGTAGCTTGGAGTTTTTCTAGATGGATGTTGAAGTCTCCAAGTAGTACCAGAGGAGTACCATCCTCCGGAAAGTGTGAGAGTAGCATGTCCAACTCCTCCAAGAAATTACCAAGTTGACCTGGTGGACGATAAACAACTACAAGGTGGATTGTAACAGGGTGGGTAACAGTAATTGCATGGGATTCAAATGATGTGCTGTTGGTGAAAGATGATAGAGGACTGAATTTCCAACCATTTGAAATGAGTAGACCAGTACCTCCACCCCTCCCAGTTTGGCGAGGGGTGTGTGAAAAAGTGTACATATTGGAGAGGGCAGCCGGAGTGGCCGTGTCCTCAGGTTTAATCCAAGTCTCAGTTAGGGCCAAAAGGTTGAGACATGAATGATTAGCAATTGAGGAAATAAAATCAGCTTTATTTACTGCAGACTGGCAGTTCCAGAGCCCAATTGAAACAGAGATTGAATTAGATGTAGAGGATATAGAGACATTGCGCAGATGATTAGGGTTGCGCTGCCTCCAGTGTAAAGTGCGCGAGTTGCGACTGTTAGTAGTAATAGTAGGGATTTGTAAACACATAGTGAGTATAAAGGATTTAATCAGTTATAAGAAAGAGTATGCAGTATAAAAGTAAAGAAAGGGAAAGTGATACTCAGGTGCCTTGTCTGTGTTCTTGCTCGGTGGAGTCGTGCAAGGTAGAGTCGATGGTCTTTACACTCGTCCGTCTTCACGCGAGGAGGGCTTCACATGAGGGCTGCCGCGACCGCTGCCACGGTGTAATACCCGTTTATATATTCTGACACGTTAATTGAATTCAGCAGGCCACGCCTTGCTAGTTGGCTAACCGAAACTACAAAACTGCACGAGACCGAACGCGACTTAAGCGAGTGGTTCACACGGTAAACAAAGTAAGCAAAACAAATATCTCCTAGCAACGACAATCGCGTTAAAATCTAATGACAAAAAGAGACAAAACACTTACAGACTGCTGTTCTCTTCTGCTGTTCTGTTGCTATGACTGATTCTACTTGCAAATCGGTAAATAAGTACTCCAGCTGGCTTTGGCCACGCCTTGCTAGTTGGCTAACCGAAACTACAAAAAGACTGCTGTTCTCTTCTGCTGAATCGGATGAGAAACCTCTGCCTGCATTAAAGAAACAATACCCAGACTTCCCTTTTTACTTACGGGAGTGGGACAGTCTTAAGTTGATGGATGGAGTCCTGTACAGGCGACGACAGGAAAGAGACTCTGTAACTTACCAGTTGGTTTTACCAGAAGATCTCAGAGGTTTTGCTCTCAGCAGCCTACATGACCAAATGGGTCATATGAGAACTGAAAGGACCCTTGCAGAGACCCTTGCAGCTTGTTTGCATGGATTTTCCCTCTCTTGAATCTGACAAGAGCAACATTCGTGATATCTTGGTAATTACGGATTTCTTTACGAAATGTGCTGTGGCCATACCAACGCCAAACCAAAAAGCCAGGACTGTTGCAAAGTGCTTATGGGATCAATTCATTGTGCATTATGGTTTTCCTGAGCGGTTACATAGTGACCAAAGACCAGACTTTGAATCCCATACTATAAAGGAACTTTGTGCAATTGGTGGGATCCAAAAAATAAGAACAACGCCATATCACCCTCGAGGAAATCCTGTCGAGCGGTTTAACAGGACCTTGTTAAACATGCTCGGGACGTTGGAAGAAAAGGACAAAAGTCATTGGAAGGATTTTGTTAAACCGTTGGTCCATGCATACAATTGTACCAAACATGACTCGACAGGATTTTCCCCGTATGAGTTGATGTTTGGCCGCCAACCTTGCCAATTGATCTTGTTCTTGGATTACCTTGTAAGGACAGTTCACAAGTATCTTATTCACAGTATGTCCAACAACTGAAATCTCATTTACAAGAAAGTTATGAGCTTGCTTCACGTAATGCACAGAAGATTGCTGAAAAGAACAAAATTCGGTTTGACAAACATGTGACCAATTTTTCTTTGGAAGTAGGAGATCGTGTGTTAGTTAGGAACGTCCGTATCCGTGGGAAACACAAATTAGCAGATAGATGGGAGTCTGAAATCTATGTTGTTGTAAAGCAAGCTGCCAATCTACCAGTTTACACTGTCCGTCCAGAGACAAAAGATGGTCCGCTGTGCACTCTTCATTGAGATCTTTTGCTGCCCTGTGGGTTCTTACCCATCTCTGAAATCCCAGACGAAGCTGTGAGAAAACCTACCACAAGACGCAGGACTCAACTGAATCCTGATTCACTAATTTTGGACAGTCCAGATTTTGTTTTTGAGATGGGTGATGAGGTTCCTGATCTAGAATGCAGTGAAAATCCGGTCCATGAAACAAGGTTCACTACTGTTTATGAAGTTCTCAAGCAAAAGGATCTGAGGGAAGATCCCAACCCTGAGCTAGTCCAGTTACCTCCAGCAGATGATGCAGTACTGGGGGATCAGAGTAGTGCCTCACCTGTAGATATTCTAAATTGTGTCACAAGATGTGCACAGTTAGGGGGTGTAACCCCGACCTAAATAAGGGTTATAGGAAGACAATATAATTATTTGAATGCGTGTGTATATATTGATTATAAATAAATGAGGTTACAAATAAAAAGTAAATAATGGATTATTAGTGGTGTTAATGAGTAATTTCTATCAAATAAAATGTAAAAAAAAGAAGTTACCTTAAGCGAGTAAATGCGTCAGCCAGTCAGAATCCTGTTGGTGGAGACCGCGTACTGTTGAATCAGCAGATTGCGCAATACTGGGAGAAAGGAAAAACCATAGAAAGATTCGCTAGAGAGAGTGCTTAAGAAAAGGGAGATAATAGAGCAAAACTTTGGAAATTATATTTGCAACTCTTCAAGCTTGTTGTAAGACGGAAGATATTGAGTGGATTTTGTCATTGTTTTCCACCTATGACGATTGATTGGATCGGTAGCATTGTTGTATTGCTGAGAGTGAATGATTCACATGGTGAGTTCATTTTATGCATGTATGTTGAGTTAATGTTTAAACAAGACAATGACACTTTATTTGTAAGAAAAAAACAGAAGTTTATTTCGTTGTCATGTTCGTATGTGTGATTTATGTTGTATTTTTGGAAGTTATTGTTCTAATTAGCAGCGAGCCGCTGCGCTCTCATAAGTGGGTTGATTCACGTGGATATCGTGTGTAGTACACGTGCCTGAAAAAAAAAAAGATATATGTATATTAGAAAGTAACACTGTTAAACATTGAAATGCTGTTAAAAAGATTTGTGTTAATGTACTGGTATGTAGTGATACTTACCAAATGCTGGTGTTATTGCTGACTAAATGCAGTTGTGCATTTCTGGCCTTTTGAACAGGTCAGGTTTTTTTTTTGTTGAAGTGATTTTCATTTGATGGCGAGCCGACCTCACTGGACCCTGGAAAGGAAAAGAAGAAAGTTAATCGTGCAAGATCTAGACAGTATCTGGATTTAAATTGTTTCTCTACTCAAGGTAAACCTTTTCTGCAAAGAGACTTTCAGTACAGGACTGAGAACTGATTGGAGTGACGGGAAAAAAACTGATATCAGTGATTTAACAATTGGAACTTAAACATATAGTCGAAATTCATTCCTCATTTAAGGACTAATTCAGAGTTGGTTTATTTTGAGGAAATCTGTCATCTTACATGGTACATGTATTTTCCTGTGGTGTGAAATTGACAGTGTTTGAGCTGGTTTATTTTCTTTTTACTGCAGTGCTGTAATTTACTTCTAAGAGCTCATTTCTTTTAATTTGAAGCATTTTATTTTATCTTTAAAGGGGAAAGGCTTACAGTTAAGAAAAATAAATAATAAACAAACAATTCTAAACATTTACCTCAATTGTGGTCTTCTGTCTTCCCTCAGCAATTACTTCCTACCTCCATAGCCGATTATAGTGAACTTCTGATTTGCAAATTGGTCCAACTAGACAAAAAGGGAAGAATTACATTGTGAGTTATACAACCTGTTACAAATGTGCATCAATTCCTGAGATCACATTAACCTAAAGGGACTGAGTAATTGCATTAACAGTATTCTGTCCCACATAAACGCCTATGGGATAGTAGAGGACAGTCCTGCCTGCAGGGCTTGATCAGATGGTCAGGCATCATCACGTGTTCAGGAAATCAGGAAATGTTTTGGGTTAGTTCTCTGCAGTAATTCCTGTTGAACAGTGCTGATGTCAGTTCTGTGGTGTGAAAAATATGAGGTTTTTTTAATGTGAACTGTGAACTGTTCTTTTTTTTTTAAACTACATTTAAACTACATTTATTCTTATTTCAAATGAACCAAAAGTTAATGTATTCTAGATTGTTTAATCTTTTACATTATACATTGCATCGTCTTGTTCATGATCTTCAAGGCTACGGGCATGTCACATAACATGTCCATGTTTGTATTTCCCCTGCTGTTCACTGTCAAATCAGAACAGACCTGTGACACATTTTTGGTTCACAACCCACTAGTTGAGAGCCACTGTTCTAAACTATCATGGAAATGGATTTGATGCGGCATAAAGATGTGGCTTGGATGGAGTAGAGTGTGTCCTCGAGTGTGTGGATGTGTGCCATAGCATTGGTGTGGCACAGGATCAAGCAGGGAGCTGTTGACCCCAGAGGCAGGTGAGAAGCAGAGAGGCAGACAGAACATACTTGATTTGCGACGCATCAGCATGGAGGCATTGGTTCCCACGTGTGCATCTCATCACGGATGGTAGGACAGACAGGGAGGAAGAGAGAACTCCATGAATACCAAAACACATCCTGCAGCGCTGCATTCTAATCAACAATCAGCTCATAAAACATATGCTGACCCTCTTTACAGACAAAATACCACTGTATAGACACCTACTGTACTTTAGACATAGTCTTTCAAGCGCTCTGAATTGGCAATATGTACTAGCACTGGGCATGTCGATTCATCCAACTAGAAATGTTTGCATCCGATCATGAAAAAGATTTGCTCACCTATTAATTCTCTGATTGTTTCTGTAAGTTTCATTATTATTCCATGATATCTTGACAATTATTACATGTTGCAATGTATAGTGTATATAACTTTTGTCACATAAACTGCAAAATCTATATTTGGAATTACAAGAATGGAACACAGGGAGCTTTGCATTTATATGCAAACCACAACAGATTTGTTCAAACCACATACAGGCATTCATAAATGAAACACCAGGAATACATTCTAGATTTCAGAATTGATATGCTTGATATTATACCGCATTTATAATTAAGTTAGTTACTTAAGATTGCTGCTAATTTAAAATAAAGACATTGCAAACAAATCTAGCACAAATGTGGCATGTGTGAACGGGTAATATGTAGGACAGGTCCCTAATGGAACGTTCCTCTATACATCTTAATGTGGTCAGCTGTCAAAACAGCTCCCAGAGTGCTTTGAGGCAACAACGATCTTTGATTGGCTTCTAATGTGCCTTAGGATTGGCTTCATGATTGATGGCTGGCCCCACATGGTGTGATCAACAAACATGGTGCTTTGATGAGGAAATTATTTGGAAGGAACCTCATGTCATCAGTTAAATGTTTAATCGCAACACAAAATTAAATAGTATTTAAAAGAACCATGTTAACTCATGCTGTTATATGACACTTTTCCCCACCTTTCTTCTCTAAAGATGCAGCATTAAAGGGTTAACAGTGGATTGGATTTCTTTGTAGTTCAGGAGAAAGAAACCATCATTTCTTGCAGGGACCCTGCTGTGTCTGTCCAATGCAAAGTGCTGTTACAGCTTTTAGTGGCGTGACAGCAATTAGATTAGAAACTTCATTGCAGTATTGATTCTTTGATAAATGACTTCAAACACATCTGTTTGGTTCTAATAAGTAGATGAAAATGAACAGCTTGGCTCTAAATTAGGACATCAGTGCGATATTGGGAAAACATTGCATTGAAGTGGTTGTTGTGTCCCATTTTAAAATATTGGTGGATCTTTTAAAGAAGTGCTAAGGTTCTGAAACTTTACATATTGTCAGTAATATGAGGTCCTTAACCTCCTATTTATTTATTTGCTCAAAATGTCTGTTTTTAAGATGTTCAGAATGTTTTGACTATTGATGGAAACACAAGGAGGAATGGTTTAGTCTGTTATATTATTTGAACTGTGATCTCATAGTCTGGGTTCTTGGTGAACAACCATAGTATCAGACCAGATCTGAAAAAGAACATATAGACAGAAAGAAAGAAAGAAAGTCTTGGCAAATTTAAAACCTCAAAACTGCAACTTTGTTTCTTGTAGCTGCAGTTTTATGTTACAATCTAACTAAATCTTGCAGTTGAGACTTTTTTTTTTTTGAATGAAGTTTACCTCACAATTACAAATCCTACAATCTTCACAGTCGTAAATGTACTTCTGGATTTCTTAATTGTGCAATTTATATATATATATATATATAAAAAACAAACACAAAAAAATTATACTCAGACCTCTATTCACAATGTACAATTTTATTGCAGAACTCTGTTACAATGAGGCACATTATTGCTAGCTTAATGTGTTATGAGCCCAGATGGCTGGAGTGGCACCAGTGATCAGAAAGCTGCCGTCAATAACTTCACACCTCAAACTAGCACGTGCAAATGCAGTGTAGGCTTTCTGTCTCTTAATGTGGTTGAAATTATAGCGCACAGGTTGAAGAGTGGTCTGGCCACATAGGGCATCAAATTAAATTGAGTCCTAAGGGATCACTCATATCAAAGCTTCAGGGTCATCAAAGGAGCATAGCAGTTTCCCTGTGATATAATGGGGTCATTCACTGTATAATGAGCCCACTGATGGGGGCAGATAGTCAGCAGGGGATGATATCTGAAATCACTATAGTGGTGAGGCCAGAAATCTCCAAGTGAACATTCTAGAAATAGGGTGGACCTCTATCCTGTGCCTTACTAGTATTAAATTACTTTGTGAATGTATTGTGAATATACTAATATTGCGAATATACTAGTGTACACTTTTAAGATTTACTCATTTTATCCAAAAGGTTTCTGGTTCTCAGCATGCACCATGGCATGTACAAATTTTAATTTTAATTTTTTATTTTTTTTTACTGTTGCACTGCACTTGCTCCTAGTTTGCACTGTATGTTGAATGTTAAAGAAATGGTTCGCTTGTGCCAATTGTGCCAATTTTTCTCAAATCACATTAAAGCTCAAGGGAAATTCAAAACATAAATGAAATACTTTGCATCTCTGTGAGTGCAAACTATTTTGTGGAATGTTTCAAGCTGCTGAGCTTTAATGATAATTAAGGAGTAGGTTTAGAGTAAGGGGATAGAAAATGAAATTTTTTACAGTATAAAGACCATTACGATAAACCATTTATTTATTTTGCAGCAATTAATCAAGCAATGCATATTTCTGAGCTATTATTATTTTGTGTGTGACAAAATCTTTGTAATTGTAAGTTTATTAATATATTCACACAGCTTTTATTGGGTGGACTAGCCATTATTCTTGGTGATTCTGGTCCTGGAGGACCACTGTCCTACACAGTTTAGAAATATTGTTAGGGATAGAGCTAGACTCTGCAGAAGAGTGGCCCTCCAGAGCCCAAATTGCCTATTCTTAGTCTAAGTGGACCAGTGCCACCTTGTGCCTTGTCCAACTACACAGAAACATCCATAAATTCACTACAATATGGAATGGCATACAGAAAGTTCTCAAATGTTTGCTAAGTATAGGTGTTTTTAAGTTTGTTTGACCACTGCAAAAAAAGTGTCAAGAACAATGGAGTGCTTGACCTCCTCAAGGACACAGCAGGGGACACACAGCTAGCTGTAGGAAAGCACTTTAGGAAAAGAGAGCCACTGGTGCGGTTAATACAAAAAAAAGGAAAAGGGAAAAAAAGATGAAAGCTCTCTAAAAGCCGATGATGATGACTTCTATAAATAGCAGAAATGAAAGTGTGGCATGTGGTGGGCTAAGCTAGCAGGCTGCTTGAAGAAGAAGGATTGCGCTATGGAGGCAGCATTTATTTGGTTAAATCACAGTGATTATAGCTGCTGACAAGAACATATCAGTTAATGTTCCATTCAGCTAACAGCTACTTCTGAGGCCTGTTGACTGTAAATCATTCTTCTAAGAAAATTGTGAGTTATTTCAGGCATACGTGCATGAATTGCTTGAAAGGAGGGAGTTCGGTCTTTGATTTTTGTCAGTTAAGTTTGAAATATATTAGTTTCAAATATAATATTTTTTATTTATTATTTTATTTATTATTATTTTTTGTATTATTATTATTATTATTTAATAAAGCTATTAGGCTTTAGTTATATCACAGTGGTATAGGGGAGGGATATTCTCTTCCAAGACAGTATTTGTTCAGACAAAAATCTTGGTATTGCAAGATATGTCATCCAAATTTTAAGTCCATTCTCCCAGAAGCTAAAGTAAAATTAGAAGAAATTAAATAGAAGATATTAAATGAATGAGTGAAAATGACATTTTAAATGCATAGGTCTGCTAAAGATTTTTATCTTTAAAATAAAATGCAGCATGAGCAGTTCAGCATGGTAATGATGTCATTGTTCTGCTGCTTTAGATTAGTTCTGATTAAACATGTCAACTTAAACTTGTTTGATTTGTCTGCCCTGCTGGTAGATGCTGTAAATAAAGGTAAAAGCTTATTTGTCCATTTAGGTGATCCAAAAATATCCGTGTTATTTATGTTATATTTATTTATGCAGCTTTTGGAAATACATATTGTATAATCCAACTTTTCGAAGAATTGTAATTTGCACAGGTAATTTGCTAGCAGATCAAGAAAGTTATAACTTCAGCAGAATAACATCCGAAACAGATCTCCATCATACAGCAGTGGAAATAGAGAGTTCAGAGTCACATGGAGATATCCGTTCTGAGCCGAGAATAAATCTCACCATCCTACACCTCCTCCTCAAAGAAGTCACTAAACGTTGCTAGAGACATAAGGGCTCCCCTCTAGGCAAGCTGCCAAAGAACAGAGGCACAGAAAAAAAGTTGTACTTCCCACGACTACTCGCTAGTCAGGGCGATCAGACTGAAAACACATGTTCTCAACATGCCTCCTTTGTGGTTGGTTTCACTTCAGAGACCTTAGCATAAGAGGAAAGCACACTTTCAAAAGGATACACTGAATGCTGCCAGTCATCCCACTGAGAGCAGTTTTGTGTAAATATATTGCACTTACCTAAATCTTATTAAGACGAAGAAAGATGGCTCAATTATGCCCCCTGAAATATTATTACTGAAACCATATGTATGCAAAGAGCACTTACCGGGGCTCTGTCAGAGACGGCACAGACTAATTCAGCACACTGGCAGCTGATGCAAGCAAGTTTTCATGGGAAATGATAGAGCCTATTAACGCAGTCACATTGCCAGTCGTTGAATTAGAGCGACAGAGTGAGTTGAAGAGGGGGGTAACCTTGTCAGACATGACAGTGTGACATACAGCTGAATTATGAGTCATACGCTTTGATCATGTGTGTTCCCACTGAACTCTGGGTAATCATCTACAAAAATTTGTGCATAATTAGCAAAACCTGTCAACAAATTATATATACATGCTAAAATACCTGCAACCATAGCCTGGTACATTTGGAAAGGTGGGAGTGTATAGATGCTGTCTTTGTATATAAAAAACACTGTCAGAATATTTAAAAAAAAAAAAAAAAAAAAAAAACTCGTATTACATGCACATCTATTTGTGAATCAAATTTAGAGCACTAATTGTTGTAAAAAAAAAAAAAGGCATAAAGTACAAAAAAATGACTTTTTCCATGTGAAAATATTAGTTGAAAAATAGAAAATGTGTTTGGTGCTACTCTACCAACATGTTTTGACTTTTTTTGTGTGTTCGGGGTTGGCTAAAATATGCTTGCTTTATTTGTGTTCCTTTATTTATGAGTTGCTTTGGGTCATGAATGTTACGGTGTAGGCTTTATTTTTCATTAGAATAATGCATTACATATTAGTCTGTAAATAAGCAGACTATTTTAAAACCAACACAAAATAGTGAGGATGTGACTGCACATGGCAATAAAACAGCACCTCAGATCTGCTCCTCAGTCTGCAGTGGTTGTGTTCGGGTCAAATTGACCCAAATTTTTTTTTCTTTTTCCCGAAAATACTAGTTAACATTATCGCATTGGACTCAAACTTAGTGACTTTGTTCACATAGGGTATAAGTACCTCTCCGAAATTTTTTACAAATTTTCGTAATTTTTTACAAATTTTCGTAATTTTTTCTGGGTTTTATTTCACCTAGTCACACTCGTGGTGTTCCCGGTCAAAAATTACCGGACTCCAAACAACTGCTTATAAATCTGTCACTATGCAATATTATCAACAAAAATTGGATTCATTCTTTTTGTCAACTTGTTTTCTTTTATTTAGGACTGGTTTTGTGTTTCTACTTGCATTTGATTAATCGTAGGCCTCATTTATCTGAAGGGAGGCACCTAATTTTTTTAATGGAAAAAAAAAAAAATTATGAATAATTTCCACAATATGAATTAAAAAATTATGAATATTTGCACTGTTTATCACACTAGGGTACTTAAATGTTTAATCAGGAAGTTCGCTTTTAAATGCTTTTATTTTGTACAAAATTGCAAAAAGTCACACTCGTGGTGTTCCCGGTCAAAAATGACCGGACTCCAAACAACTGCTTATAAATCTCTCATTATGCAATATTATCACCAAATATTGGATTATTTTGTTTTGTCAACTTGTTTTCTTTCATTTAGGACTGGTTTTGTGTTTCTATTTGCATCCGTTTAATCATAGGCCTCATTCATCTGAAAGTAGGCACCTCATTTTTTGAGTGAAAAAAACATTTTTATGCATAATTTCCACAATATGAAGTAAAAAAATTATTAAAAGTTGCACGGTTTATCACACTAGGGTACTTTAATGTTTAATCAGGAAGTTTGCTTTTTAATGCTTTCATTTTGTGCAAAATCACACAAAGTCTCACTTGTCAAAAAATGGCCGGCCATTGAAATGAATGGGGAAGATCACAAAAAACAGGACCTTTACTTTGAAATGCTTTTATGTTCTGAAAAGGGGCACAAAGTAAAATTAATGCTGTTCCCTGTTAAATCTGACCATTGTGACATAAAAGAAAGAACACATTAAGATTATTTACATTATAACATTTCATGGAACAAGAAACCAAAACTGTTATATTTCAGTTATATATTTCCTGCACACTGACACTGTCAAACAGAAACAATGTTATAATGATATAATGTATAATGTATAATGTATGATAATGGAACAACAAATCTGACCATTGTGACAGAAAACAAAAAACATGTTAGCATTGCCATATAGAGCAGGGGTTCCCAAAGTAGGGGTTGGGGGCCCCCCCAGGGAGTCGCAAAACCAGGAGGAGGGGTCACAAGATAATTTCGAGAAATCAAATAATTTTTAAAGCATTAGAAATAGCATATTTTACCAATAAATAAAAAAATATAAGGTGAATTAAAAATAAAAATCCAGCATGTTGCCCACCCAGCTCATTAGGTAAGATTAATGTTCAAATGTAAATAATGAGTAAATAACTATAAAATAATATTATGGTTGTTAGACTGTTGTGTTCCTTTGTGTTGTCATTATGCTTGTGCACCATTTTGCAAAACTTTCGTATACTTTAGGAAAGTGGGGGTCCCGAGGTACTGGCACTGCTATTTTGGGGTTATGGGCTGAAAAGTTTGGGAACCCCTGATATAGAGAACTACATCAATGAATACCTGGACTGGGCAGTTTGAGCATGTGTGTGTTTATGTGAGAGATAGCGAGAGTGTTATAACATTAGATTCATGAGTGTATTGCATGCAGTTCAGGGTAGGATGAAATAGGTGTAATACTCACAATAGCTTGAATGCATGGATGTGTGTGTGTGTGTGTGTGTGTGTGTGTGTGTGTGTGAGAGAGAGAGAGAGATGGCATGAGTATTCAGGCATCCACAAACGCAGAGGTCCAAGGCCTTTATGTTTGCAAGCACAACATGCTCCTGAACACTAGTTGTTTCATTACTATTACTTTCATTCTTACCCATTCACTTTCAATGGCCAGCCATATTTGACAAGTGTGAATTTGTGCAAAAAAAAATTTGTACAAAATAAAAGCTTTTAAAAGCAAACTTCCTGATAAAACATTAAAGTACCCTAGTGTGATAAACCGTGCAAATTTTCATAATTTTTTACTTCATTTTCATCTTCATCCACTTTATTGTGGAAATTATGCATAAAAAAAGCTTTTTTTGCTCAAAAAATGAGGTGCCTACTTTCAGATAAATGAGGCCTACAATTAAACAGATGCAAATAAAAACAAAAAAACAGTCCTAAATGAAAGAAAACAAGTTGACAAAAAGAATGAATCCAATATTTGGTGATAATATTGCATAATGAGAGATTTACAAGCAGTTGTTTGGAGTGCAGTCATTTTTGACCGGGAACACCACGTGTGTGACTTTTTGCAATTTTGTACAAAATAAAAGCATTTAAAACCAAACTTCCTGATAAAACATTAAAGTACCCTAGTGTGATAAACAGTGCAAATTTTCATAATTTTTTACTTCATATTGTGGAAATTATGCATAAAAAATGTTTTTTTCGCTTAAAAAATTAGGTGCCTACTTTCAGATAAATGAGGCCTACAATTAAACGGATGCAAATAAAAACACAAAACCAGTCCTAAATGAAAGAAAACAAGTTGACAAAAAGAATGAATCCAATATTTGGTGATAATATTGCATAATTTCAGATTTATAAGCAGTTGTTTGGAGTCCGGTCATTTTTGACCGGGAACACCACGAGAGTGACTTTTTTCAATTTTGTGCAAAATAAAAGCATTTAATAGCAAACTTCCTGATTAAACATTAAAACGCACTAGTGTGATAAACAGTGCACATTTTTATAATTTTTTGTTAAATATTGTGAAAATTATGCATAAAAAATGATTTTTTCACTCAAAAAATTAGGTACCTCCTCTCAGATAAATGAGGCCTACAATTAAACAGATGCAAATAGAAACACAAAACCAGTCCTAAATGAAAGAAAACAAGTTGACAAAAAGAATGAATCCAATATTTGGTGATAATATTGCATAATAAGAGATTTATAAGCAGTTTTTTGGAGTTCGTCATTTTTGACCGGGAACCCCACGAGTGTGACTGGGATCCGAACACAACCAGAGCGTTAATAATGTTGGCTGTTGGCTATTAAAGCTCACTAATTCAATTCGGTGGGGATATATATATATATATATATATATATATATACTTGGATTGCACTGAAAAGGTAAAAGCAACAGTCTGCTGAAAGACTGTTGCTTTTACAGTTTTTAGCTGAAATAAAGCAAGGTCAGAGTGAAATGTTGGATATGAAAATAAATTAATTGACCTGAAAAAGCACAGTTAAATTAAAGTTGATCAGAGCAACCTCAAGGAAGAGACAGCCTTGACTAAAAATCATTTGCTGGTATTCTTTCATTATTTTCATGCCCTGCATTATTTTTCTATAATTTACACTTTTATATTATTTATTTATTTATATTTATATTATTTATATGCATTATTTATAATAAAATGTCATAATAATGATAATAATAGTAAAATCACCCTTGTACTATTATGCTGTAACTGTATTGAATGTGCACTTCACTCATTCCAAACCTGTAAGACCTTCGTTCATTTTTGGAACACAAATTAATATATTTTGGATGGAAACTGAGAGCTTTTTGACACTGCATATACAGCAGTGCACACACTGTACATAAAACACTTTTCGTAAACATGTCTGAAGATTTTGACTGAGAGGATGACTTGCAATTTTTTGCCAGGTGTAACTTATTTACAGAGGACGGTCGAAGTACACAAATCAAGGACTTGAGTAAAAGTACAGATACGTATAATAAAATATTACTCCAGTAAAAGTAAAAGTACTCCTTTTTCAATTTTACTCGAGTTAAAGTACAAAAGTACTCAATTTTATATGTACATAAGTAAAAAAAAGTACAGATAGATTTATTTTTCAATTTTATATAGGCTACTTAATTTATTTTTTTATTTTTTTATTTTTTTATAATCCTACTCCTTAAAATACCTGGGATTTTCCCAAAATAACCACTATATGGAGTCAAGATAATTTTTTGTTGTTGATATGGACTGCATTGATGAGAGTGATGTAGTAATGTTCATTGTGAAGCTTACACTGCCAGGTGAACATCAAATTTTCACCAGTAAGAAAAAAAGTGTTTTAAAGCTTGTTGTTTTGCAGAAAGTCACAGTTATATGATATGAGAATGAGTCCTGAAGTTATTAAGAACATTTTCTTAAAATGTAATATATATATATATATATAATTATATTTTTATAATAATAAAAACACCCCTGGCCAGATATATATAATATATTTTTATAATAATAAAAACACCCCTGGCCAAATCACTCCCCACTTTGATAATTACTGTGGTTGCCATGTACTGAACATCACATCCATTTATTTTCCATCAGATGCAATCTATCTAGGTGGTTGAATACAAATATTTGGACTATATATCTAAAAATTACCTCAACTTAGCACCAGCAAGCTTATTAGCTAGATAGTTAGCACTAGCTAACAATATTTACTTATTTTCAGTATGGTTATTATGAATAAACATATATCTGTCTACTCATAGTTGATCCAAACGATAAATATTGATAATATAAAAACAGATGTCACCCAGGGCTAGGCTAAATGTGCAGCATTTTAAAAACTTTATTTTATTTAACATTAACGTTAATCTGTCTTATTTTAATGTTTTGACCCAATGTTTTTGACCAAAAACATAGAGACATGTGTCTGCATTTCAGTGGGCTTAAATAGATCACCCTTTACAGCAGATGTAGTTCACAAACAAGTGACCGTTTTGACCTAAATATGATTTTCATTTACACTAATCTTAAAATTCGACATTAGTAACTTACTTTTCACAGCATCAGTCGCGCGCACACTCTCCCGGTTCAGTTCACTGCTTATTTAAACCAGAATATACAGATAATGAACTAAGAGATCAGCAGTACCACGGGAGTGCTGCTAAAAGTGTACATAGTAATAATGTCCAATTAGATGTTTCACTTAAAAAAAAATAAAAATAAATCATTGTGTAAATCATTAAATCATTATCCTTTTTATAACCATCCTCTTGCTTTAAATAAGTACATTTATTTTGATATCTGCACTAATGCCGAGAACACACTACACGACTGTCGTGCCGATTATGAATGGAATTTAGCCTTGAAAACGGATCGTGCCCAGTTGCACCGAGTCTGTTCCAGTTGGGCTCAGTCGCTGTTAACAGTCGGCAGAAAAAATCGCATAGTGTGTGGTGTCTAAAGATTATAATTTTAGAATTCAAGAAGCAGTCATTGTCAGTCGTTTTTACAAAGATTTTTTTAAACGTTTAATATTTGCGACTGACACCCGGGATTATGCGGCTGCAGTGGAAATGCGTTCACTGTTAAACAATTACAATCAGCATTCATTTTGAAAATATGTCAAACTTTTTTCTTGATTACAAGGAAAATAGACTGCTAATTGTTTTTGTTGTGATGTTTTTTTTTTTTTTTTTTTTTTAATAACACTTCAAATGTAACTAGTTTAATTTTCAAGCAGTCGAAGAAGATTATCAAGAATTATTTTATTTCGATCTGCAGTGTAGCCTATAAGGCTAAGAAAAATTTAAATTTAACATAGCTTGACTATATTTCAAAATGAAGTTTTCATAAATAAATTCATAAATAACATTATTCTCTATATATTAATTATATATAATACTTTCCTGTGTGAGGAAATTATAGTGGCTTGAGTTTTAAGAAATTTCGTATTTATTTTTTATAGAAATTTGTTGCATTTTTTTTTTTTTATTTCATTCTAATCGGTAACTAAATTATTATTACTTGAATAACTGTTTAAAATAGCGCTATGTTAAAATTAAGGGAAATAAATAGGCATTTGAAAAGACAATCAAATGTGTCTACTTAGGCTATGCAGTAGGCTAATTCCAAAAGAAAGAGAAGCATCGGACTTAATGCAAAGCCCTATCCAAGACAACGAGTGAAATGCCCGCGCTGAGCTGCAAACTCATAAGTCGCAATGGCAATTTCAGCGTTAATTGACATTTTATTTATACATTTATTTAATTTAGAATGAGGCAGGTAAAATGCGCACCTGCAGCACATATATGAAAGGAGTAAACAGAAGAAAACTATATACTTGTAGGCCTATATATATATATATATATATATCCTATTTAATACACAAAATATATTTAACTGAAATCATTAACAGATTCACAAAACAAAAGAATAAATGTACTGAGTTTAGATTTATTGTGACGCGTTCCAAAGTTCACGGAAAGGAAAATGAGGCAAAAGGACGTTTTCTTCATTTTGCAAAAGCTTTACAGTTTTCCTTCTTAATTAACTATTGCATGAATAAACGTTTACAATAGCGCTAGAAATGTTATAATTGAGGGAATTAAAAAAAAAAATCCAAAAAGACCATGAAATGTGGCTATGCAATAATTCCAAAAAGAGAGAAGCATCGGACCTAATGCAAAACATAGAAAGACTTTGCTGTCACATTTATTAGAAACGCCAACATAGCAGGAAAGCTAATGTTTTATGTTACATTAAGCACAAAGTTAGAAATGTAAAACAAGCCTTAACGGGTCAATATAAAATAGGTTTCACATAAAAGCACCGGTGTTGTATGGTGGGGCAGGAGCGACTGTGGGAATCGAAGCATGGGTATATGCTTATGTTTTTGTGAGTTGTTTTATGTTTTGTTTTTTGGTTCGGCAGAATTTGTCCAGTGGTGACTCCCAGTCGTTAAGTGTGTTGTGTAGTGGAGTGACTCAGTCATTAAGTTTGTGCTCCTTTCCGACTGTCTAAGACTAAAATCTGTTCCAGTCGTTGGAAACAATCCTTAAGTGTGTTCAGGTCAGTCTTAGAATGTTTTTGCTAGTCATGTAGTGTGTCCCCAGCTTAACATTACACATTTCACATATTCCCACATATTCATATATTTGTGTTTGGACTTTTATGTTGTAGATCTTATTTCCTAGTTTCCTGTGTTAGTTTTATAGTCCTTTTATTTGATGACTTCATTTTCCCCTTAATTGTCTCCCCTAGGTGCTCCTTGTTCCCTGCTTTTCCCTTTTGTATTGAAGCCCTTGTTTCCATTGTCTCATTGCAAGTTGTTGTACAGTAGGGGAGACTGGGGGCAATTGTAATACACTTAACTCGAAATTACGGTAATTACGATATGGCGGGAACATTATGTTCACGATCAAAAGTGAACGAACACCTGAAATGTAATTTCTTTTTATTTCTTTATTTTCAGTAAAATAAATGTAATATTTTTTTTCAATAATATTTTGTATTTTTAGAGAATACTAATTAATATTTATGCAATAATTAATCATACAATTTTATCATTACTTTTCAATTATGGCAGTATTTAATGCTAAAATAGAGACAATGGGCCCTATTTTAAATAAGCACATGGTCTAAAAAGCACGGCGCAGGTCCACTTTGGGGAATGCCCAAATCCACCTTTGCTAGTTTAAGGACAGGAAAAATGGTCAGCCTGCCCGACGCATGGTCTAAATGGGTTGTCCCTAATTTCTTAACGAGCCATGGGTGTGAGTGTTTTGGGCATAACATGCATTAAACCAATCAGTCTCATCTCTCATTCACTTTAAGAGACATTTGTACTCGTGCCATGGCAGATTTTTCAAGAACAAAGACTCTCACCCACCATCCACACCAGATTCAGCTAAAGATGGTGTTCCTTGACTACATCGTAGACGTCACCTGACAGAGGAACCGCGTCGTGACCTAATCGTCCCCGAGAAAGAAGTCGGTCACCGTGCAGTTCCTGCATCAACCTCTGGTCAGAACTACCCTTGTGCAGTTCTATAGTGCCTCGGCCTGGTGATATTCACCTGCAGGATGGCCTTGGCATGCAGGTGTGGCAGCAGCCCAGTTCACAGCACTGTAGTGTTGGCAGCGAGAGCTGACAACAGCATACAGGCTTTGAACGAGAGGTATGGACAGTTCCAGCAGGTGGTGGCGAGTTGCAGTCAACACGCCCCCTGGCTGCGCCACCAGTGAGGATAGTGAGGATGGAAGAGCTCAACAAGAATGGCTGGAGTGTAGGCAGAGAGGACTGGGGTCGAACGTGACGCGGAAGTCACGTGCGGGAACCAGCCAATCATACAGCCCCTAGCGCTTGCCAATGTTCACTGGCCTGTTTTCTTAAGCTCAGAAGTGATTGGTCTCTCAAGTACGATCTCATATGCAACATCATAGTAAACAACTGAAGGAGAACTGTATTTACCTTCGCATAGTTGAATAATAACAGTTCTGTACATGGAAATTACATACCGTGAACCTCAAACACCATTGTTTCCCTCTTATGTAAATCTTGTGCGTGCAAAAGACCACTGAAAAAAATGCCAATTCCAACATAACATTATACGTTATATAGGGATCATTAATAGTTACGCTCCTAACTTTTGCATATAAGTTACCAGCCCATGTTCTAGGCCAGTTGGACCTGCACAGCCGAATCTGTATTAAGAAAGGCACGGAATATGTCTCAGGTTACGTATGTAACCATGGTTCCCTGAGAAGGGAACGAGACACTGCGTTCTCTAGGGGTCGCTATAAGGAATGTCTCCTTTGTGACCCGTGTCTGAAGCTTACATACAAAAACTACAACAGTACTGGCCGTCATGCGGTATGACCATATAGTATAATAGGGAACTGGTCAAACACATCATCCGCTTCTTTGTCTGAAGCTCATGACCAAAGCATGGCGACAAGTTCTAGAGAACGCAGTGTCTCATTCCCTTCTCAGGAAACCTACTGTGCATTCTTATCACAACGTGGATTTTATAATGTGTCCCTGTAGCTCAGACAATCAAACTGTTCAAGTAGAGAGTGGCTCAGGGACCCAGGGCCTAACATCTTGAGAGAGGAAACAAAGCTGAATGCGTAATCCCCACCATATTGGATTTGAGAAAGAACACAAGAAGCTAGTGCGCATTCTTATCACAACGTGGATTTTAGAATGTGCCCGTGTAGCCTGGACACTCAAATTGTTTAAGAAGAGAGCGGCCCAGGGACCTGGGGCCTACTATCTCAAGAGAGGGAACAAAGCTGAACGTGTAACCCCTCCATACAGGATTTGAGAAAGAACACAAGAAGCTAGTGTGTGTTCTTATCACAACATGGATTTTAGAATGTGTCTGTGTAGTCTGGACACTCAAACGGTTTTAGTAAGAAGGCTCTGAGAGCAAAGAACAAATCCCACTCAGAGGGAGGTTCTAAGTCTACTCAAAGTGACCCTCCAAAATGAGGGGAGCACTACAATGCTTAATAAAGCACAGCTTGAGTGGAATGCCCTGGAGCAAAGGTGTTCTACTGTAGGAGAAATTTAAATTGCTCGACAGGGGACAGCATGCTCACAAGAGACCATCATTACATGAGGGGAGTGAAGTAGGCTGATATTAGCATTCCACCAGGGGCTACAACCTGGTAATAGTCAGAGCCATAGGGAGCGAAGGTCCTTCTCTAAGCATCAGAGAGGTACTTATGCGCTCCATCCAGGAGTAGCATGCTCTTAAAGACCCTTGGTGAAGGGAGCCTTGCCACGTACATGCAATATCAGTGAGAAACATTACAGTCTTGTGGAGCTCCAGATAGGTCAGTTCAGCATCCGCACAGGCCAGCGTGGCAGAAGGCGAAACACATCAGGTGGCAGCAAGTGGCCAACTGCTCAGTTGAGGTTGGAAAGCTCAGTTAGACAAGCGTTAGCAGCCACAGGGTAGATACCTAGCTCTCACATAGAGGGGAGGATCTATCCATTCTGCCCAAGGGTGGTGTGCTTAATGACCCTGCCTCGACAAGGGAAGCACTACCATCGGGCCGGAGCAATACAGAGCTCACATGATGTCTGAAGACATTACAAGGGCAGAGAGAGTCCTGATGGCCTAGGCTGCTGTCTTATGGAGCTAAAGGAGACCAAATAGGTCAGTGCAGCTTCTGCATAGAACAGCGTGGCGGAAGGCGAAACACATCGGGTGGCAGCAAGGGGCGAACTAATCCGATGAGGTTGGAAAGTTCAGTTAGACAAGTGTTAGCAGCTGCAGGGTAGATACCTAGCTCTCACAAAGAGAGGAGGATCTATCCATTCTGCCCAAGGGTCAGAAGACATTACAAGGGCCGAGGAGGGTCTTGCGACCTAGGCTGCTGATAGCAGGAGCTCCAGAGGTTAAGGCCTGAGGTACCCAAGAAGGGTAAAGCAACCTCTGTGCATGCCAATGAGATGGCAGGAAACCCATCGGGTGGCTCCCTGAAGGAGCGTTCAGCAGTAGGGTAAGTGCCTAGCCCTCCAATTACCCCTAGGGCAACGTGCTACGAAACCCTGCCTCGGCGAGGGGAGCACTGCCATGTCCCGAGATGAGCATTGAGTGGGGATATCAGAACAAGATCCAGCTTCGAGGGGGATTGAATGGTTCTAAGAAATGAGCTGAGATAACTCATGTGATGTGACATGCACCAATGCCTACAGCCATGAGACTGAGGCAAGGACCTAGGCCAGTCTTCCAGGGAGGGGGGCCTCAGGGTAACCAATAGTGGCGCTAGATCCACAAGTCCAACATAAAGAGCTACTGGTCCTCAGAGCCAGTTTCAGAGAGGGTTTCCGCAGAAACGCTTCTCACTCAAATGAACAGATCAAAACACACCTCTAACAATGCCTTGCTGACATGAGGTAAGAAGATAAAGCTCACCAAAGATGCACGACTTCAAACAAAACAATCGCTTAAGAAGAAGAAGAAGAGGATGATGTGTTTGACCGGCGCCCTTTTATACTACGCAGTCGCACCGGTAATGTGACATCATAGGCTGTCGCTGGCCAGTACTGTTGTAGTTTTTGTATGTAAGCTTCAGACATGGGTCACGAAGGAGACGTTCCCCATAGCAGTTCAATGTTCCCTCAAAAGGGAACAAATAATGCGTTCTGATAAAATAACGGGAGCCACTATAAGGACATAGTTAGCTGCTTGCTAACGATAGCCTGTTACATTACAGTACATAAGATTTCACTTACCACATAAACAGAGTAAGGAGAGATGACTGAGGATGATGGTGAATGATTTACAGATCCTGAGCACCACTGACAAGCATCTGATCTTGTAAAATGTATGGTAAGTACTGCCGCTCTGGTATACACAGAGCATGTGCAATTGCAAATCTCGAAAGTGAAAGTATAAAAGTGATCACGCATTCAAAAGCAGTTTCAATGCCCCGCATATTAATAGTGCCTCCCTGATGCTCTCAATTTCTATACGCTATAATTACCCAACGATAACTGCGAGAGAAAGTATTGAAATATCTATATTCCTCCCTGTGTTTCCTTCCTGCTGTGTGAGTTACAGAAATAAGCCACACTGTAAAACAGCCAATCAGAGCAGAGCTCAACATTATTATCATAAGCCCTTCCAAATAAGGTAATAACAGACCATTTAATTCTAGGGACAAATCCTAGGGTTGTAAATGGACTTCTAAAACCATTTCTGAAGAATTGTTGCCCTTACCTAAGCCACCTTCTATGTAGATATCAGGGAACAATTTAAAATATTGTATCAATGCATTCTATGGCACCTCTAAGTAACATTATTGGATACTACAGCAGTAAAAGGGATTACTTTGAGGCAGGCTTTTATTTGAGTTACAGTGGGTTAATATGACTGTTACAGTCGGTCCGCCAAGGGCCAACAATCTGACTTTGTTGCAACCTGGAATTAAACTGCTGGTTTTGTCTGGCCAGAGGAATACTAAATATTAGTATTATAATATTATATTAAAGATGTACTAAATTGCAACTTAATCATTACAAATGTGTAATTACAAATATATTTAAATACATGACAAGTCATAAATCAGTATATGTGGTAGCACACTTCAGCCATATTTTAAAGACAAAAAAAAACTAAATACATATAAAGACAAAAAAACCTTTTTCTTTTTCTTTTAAATGTAAAAGTCTGATGGACTGACTTTTTACAGGGGTTATGGAAATTTTACCATTAACTGTTAAAATAGTAATTTAGCCTTTTCAGTTCCATCACTGTTTTTGTCACATTGTGCTCACAGCTTTACAGTCTAGTGAGCTGATGTGAAAGTTGGCAAGTCTGATTATTTTAATGAATCAGTTCATTTAAACTCATTGTGACTTTAAATATTTCTCTAGAAAAATTCACAGATGTGCTCTGAGCATAAAAGTCTGGAACGAAATGTGGGTAATGTGAGTAAAAATGACAGATTTTTCATTTTGGGCCATTAAGCCCTTAAAAACCTGTTAAGGCATGACAGTTTCTATTCCCATACCTCCCACAGTCTGATTATAGGTTTGACTAACTAAAAGCATTATCAACAACATCCTGATAGATGTTCTGTGAGTGCACACCTAAGAGTTTGGACTTAAGCTTTAAGTTTGAAAGTTTTATTTATTTATTAATACATGTATGTATTTATTTGTATTTTCTTGTATTTACATTTCTGATAAGACTGCATTGTTTTTACTTGCAGAAAGGCAGTACTGGTGAGAAAAGACTTCTTCAGGTTTGATTTTGTGAAGCAGGTTGTCCTGTGGTCAAACCGTGTTTTGTGCCATGTTAATAAGTAATTGGTAATGTTATTAGTTCAGAAATCTAAGTGGAAGAGATTTAGTTATTCCAGAACTAATGAGTTACAGAGAGAGAGAGAGAGAGAGACAAGAAGCGCAATTATTCTCTGTGTCACTGATAAATGAGAACCAAATGGAGGAACTAGATAATCAAATACTTAATTTTACTTAGCAATGACTAGAATTCATTTGAAAAAATAAAATAAAAATGATAGCATTCCCCTCACCATAATAGCATTAACCACAGTATGTCCATATCTGCATTTTGTTATGTACAGCATTGTGGTGTATTGAGATATGTTCACGAACAGTAGGTGTCACTAGTGTGCCAGTGGTAAAAAGGGCACATACTTAACATGAAGAAGTGAATGCAAGTATTATAATAAAGAGAGTTGTAAGCAGCTACTTAGAGTCCTGAAGTTCGTTTCTGTGCAATATACAACATATTGGCGACAAGGATGGCCTTTCTTGCCCTCTCGCCTCCTCCTGTTTTTTCGGAAACTCCGGGTGAGCCGACCATACCGTCTAATTCATGGATTCGTATGTTTGACAACTACGTGACTGCATTGTAGGCAGAGGAAATTCCGGAAAAGAGAAAGCGTGCTTTGCTTATTCATTGCTTGGGTACGGAGGGACAGAGGATTTTTTATACACTCACAGTGGCTGATGATGGATATGAGACTGCACTGACTGCTTTACGAGCATTTTTTTTACAGAAAGTGAACGTGGTTGATGAGAGAAACAAATTTCGCCAGCACGCTCAAAGACTTGGTGAGCCTATTGTGCAGTATGTGGCTGCTTTGCGTGAGCTGCTTGTGAACTGTGATTTCGGCACGCTCGCGGACGATATGATTAGAGATCAGATCGTAGAGAAAACATGCACTTCACGTATACGAGAACGTCTGCTGTTGGAAACTGACCTCACTCTGCAAAAGGCGATTACTATCGCGGGACAAATTGAGTCCACAGTTGCTGAAGCTAAAGCTATGGAGCAAACTGAAACTTCAGTTAAAGTTGTGCATACTGGATTACGTGACGGTGCGAAGCAGCGGTGGTGACAGAGATCTGTTTCACGTAAACCCACAGTTTCTCATCAGATGCCATCACATGAATCACAGAAAAAATCTGATGCAAAAACATGCTTCCGCTGCGGCACTGCATCACATTTAGCAAACTACTCTAAATGCCCAGCTAAACAATCAAAATGCAGACAGTGTGGTAAAATTGGACATTTTGTGAGAGTTTGTCGTAGTTCTGCATCCACCTGCAGTGTCCAAGAAGTTGCTGTGCCTGAGTTAACAGTCTTAAGCATTGAAATGCCTCTGACTATTAAACAGAAACAAAATCTTACATGTACTGTTTCTTTGCACACTAAGGATGGAAAATCAGTCAACACTGAATTGCTTGTGGATACTGGCTCAGCTCTTTCCATCCTCCCAGAGCATCTGTACCGCCAACATTTCTCAAATATGCCCCTTACTGTGCCTAATGTTCATTTGGTGACGTATATGAAAAAGACTATTCCAATTTTGGGGTGCGTTGCCATTGCTGTCAGTCATCAAAGTCACCATGTGCAGGCTTCATTCTACGTTGTACCAGGCGAAACTCCATTACTTGGTATGGATCTCTTCACTGCTTTGCACCTTGATATAAGGAATGGATCTGTTGCATCTTCTGCAGATACTGGCCAAATTGCTGCAAACTTCACTGAGCCTCTGGGTTTGGCTGCTGGCTTTGTACATAAAGTAAATGTGCGCCCAGATGTGCCGCCAGTCCAACAGAAATTACGTAGACTGCCATTTGCAGTGAGGGATGCAGTCTCGCAAGAGCTAAAGAGGCTGGAATCTGAAGGCATCATAGAAAAAGTGGACTCATCTCCGTGGGTGTCGCCATTAGTGGTCATTCAAAAGAAATCTGGAGGGATTCGACTTTGTGTTGACTTAAGAGAGCCAAACAAAGCTGTCATCATAGTCACCCTCTGCCACACATTGAGGAAGTTTTTACAGAGTTGCGTGGCGCTTCTATATTTTCTACAATTGACCTCCAGAATGCATACCACCAAGTGACCTTGCATCAGGATAGTAGGGATCTGACGGCGTTTGTTACCCATGATGGACTTTATCGTTTTACACGGGTCCCTTATGGGTTGGCCTCAGCACCTAGTGCATTTCAAAGGATGATGTGTCAAATTTTGGCTGGTCAGGATGGTGTGCAATACTATCTAGATGACATCATTGTCTACGGTGACAACCCAGAACTACATGAGAAGCGACTTCAATCTGTACTACAGCGGTTGCAAAACTGTGGATTGAAGCTTAATGTAGAAAAGTGCTGCTTCAGAAAACCTGAGTTACCATTTCTTGGCCATGTCATTTCCGCTTCAGGCTTACATCCGAATCCAGATCATGTTCTGGCCATACAGCAAGCACCTCCTCCTCATGATGCACAGACTTTACGTTCTTTTCTCGGACTTGCCGGCTGGTATTCTAAATTTATTCCCAATTATGCAACATTGGTGGAACCTCTCCGTGCACTGCTCCAAAAGTCAACTGGCTTTTGCTGGACGGATGAAGCACAGGAATATTTCAATCGTCTGAAACAACTAATCACTACTAGCCCAGCCCTTGCATTGTTTGATCCTTCATTACCAACAACAGTCACCACAGATGCTTCAGATTATGGCATAGGTGCAGTGCTTACACAGAGTCATGGCACTACTGAAAGAACAGTTGCTTTTGCATCAAGAACATTGTCAGATTGCGAAAGGAAGTACTCTGCAACAGAAAAAGAGGCCTTAGCGTGTGTTTGGGCGACAGAAAGGGTGGCGTACCTACCTCTGGGGCCGTCACTTTACTCTTTGCACTGACCACAGTCCCTTGACCACGCT
Source organism: Cirrhinus molitorella (assembly GCA_033026305.1). NCBI lineage: Eukaryota > Metazoa > Chordata > Actinopteri > Cypriniformes > Cyprinidae > Cirrhinus > Cirrhinus molitorella. The sequence continues at coordinate 14,603,715 of CM065133.1, read as the reverse complement.
GCTTTCCACAAAAGGTCTTGGACGTGCAGGCATGAGACTTGCTCGATGGTCTGCACGGCTCTTGTGTTTTACTTACAGTATGAAATACAAGCCTGGACAAGACAACGTGACAGCTGATTGTTTGTCCAGACTTCCCCTTCCGGGCACTGATTACAGTCAAGAGCAAGAGCCTGAGATGGTGGCAGTACTGTCTCCTGAGTTTGCAGCTGTTACTATAGAGGAGCTGAAGTCTGCATGTAATGCCTGTCCTATTCTTCAACAGGTGAAGGCTTGCATTGAAAAGGGGTGGCCTCGTAGTGCGAAAAGTCCAGCTATTGCTTCTTATCACCGTCTTCGGAATGAACTGTCTGTACATGATGGGTATGTAATTCGGGGTACACATCGAGTGATCATTCCAGAAGCACTGCAATCAAAGTTCATCCAGCTGGAGCATGCTACTCATCAAGGGATGGTGCGCACAAAGCAGAGGCTGAGAGACTTGTATTGGTGGCCTGGAATGGACTGTCAAGTGGAAAATGCCATCAAAGCCTGTTCAACCTGCCTCCAGCATGATAAAACGGCTACTACCCATGTAGCTCCACTCTGTCCTGTGCCTACTCCAACGACTGCTTGGGAAAAACTGGCTATTGATGGTCCTTGAATAACGCTCCTCAAGGATGTCGCTTTGCTATGACACTCATTGATTACTACAGCAAATGGCCAGAGATTGCATTCGCACCTGATGTTACCTCTGCAACTGTTGTGAAGTTCCTGTCTACTGTATTCAGTCGAGAGGGAAATCCACTTGAACTCATAACTGACAATGGTTCACAGTTCGTTTCGGCTGAATTTGAGGCATTCCTTGCTGACAGAGACATTAAACACTACCGTAGCTCTGTCTATTACCCGCAAGCGAATGGTGAGATTGAACGCTTCAACAGAGTGTTCAAAGACTGTTTACAGACTGCTAGCATTGAAGGTAAAGAGCGGAAAGCTTTTGTGACAGAGCAACTCCACATGCTGTAACAAAACTGTCACCTGCTCAGCTTTTGCATGGCCGACAAATTAAGACAAAACTGCATGTGAGTGGTCTTCCATGCGTGGCCCCACCAAAGGATCAACAGAATCTGAAACAAATTATCCAATAGTCACAAGACAAAATGAAAGAGTACACGGATCGGCGATGCAGTGCACAACAGCCAAAGATTCAAGTTGGGACATTTGTGCGTATTAGGAAGCCTGGAATCACCAAGAAAGGACATTCCAAGTTTACTCAGCCTTTTAAAGTTGTGGCTCAGAAGGGTTCAGCAACATATCTCCTTTCAGATGGAGAAATTTGGAATGCTGTGCACCTGGCTCCTGCTGCATCCTGTGTTACCATATCCGATGCAGCTTCTGTAGCAGAAGACTCCTTCATGCCTCTTGAAGCACTTCAGACACCTCAAATGCAAGTCTCTCCTTCTTGTTCCTTACGTCCTCATAGAGTTCGTCGGGCCCCAGTGTGGTCCAAGGACTATGTTACATAAAGGGACATACTCCGTAACTTAACAAGGGAAGGAAATTGTTGATAGTTTAATAAAGGTGTTTGAGATGTTGATATATATATATATATATATATATATATATATATAGAAGAGTACTTGTTCCCTTACTAATAGAAGCAGGTAAAATATTGAGTTATTAAACTATGCCTTTTGGATTCTTCAGTGTTATAGTACTAAGGCATGTTATTATTCAGAACTATTGTTTGGTGTTCTATTTTTTATATGCTGTTATAATTCACATTCTGTTTCTTCCACAAAAAGGGAATATGTGGTGTATTGAGATATGTTCACGAACAGTAGGTGTCACTAGTGTGCCAGTGGTAAAAAGGGCACATACTTAACATGAAGAAGTGAATGCAAGTATTATAATAAAGAGAGTTGTAAGCAGCTACTTAGAGTCCTGAAGTTCGTTTCTGTGCAATATACAACAAGCATGTATGTATTTATTTATTTATTTTGCCATTTTATGATGTTTTACAGATTTTATAAGGTATTTTTAATATTAATTTTAATAATAAACTACAGGCAAATAATAGCAATTCTGATTAAAAACCTTTCTTGTATATGTATTTTGCAGTGAATGCAATTACAATGAATATTCAATATATATGTGACAACATTCTGACAGGTAAAATGAAAAGGATATAATTGAGATTTCTTTTTTAGTCTTATGATGATCTAACATTAGAGCAGAAAATTAGGTGGTAATCTTATTCAAATTATATGTTTCCATGGTGTAATATTAATCCATCGCCACATTTAATGTGATGCAGTTTAATCATCAAACGTTGTGAAAATAACATAAATATAAGGAACAAAATATATTCAAAGTAACAGAGCCTGAATCTGAAATGCGCACGTTAGGTTAATTCCTAGGAAACTTCTCAGAACTTACTGATATAAGATGACTTATGTAATCCAAAAAAAAAATTTATTTTTACAATATAGTCTTGTATTGTGTTATTGCAGTAGCAATATAATCTATTCATTTGGGTTATTAGCTTTTAAAAAAATCTAACTCTACCTAACATAGTACTTTTAAAAAAAATAAAAGTATGCATTCACTATAGCTTTTATTCTAAAACGCTCTATGCATTTCTAAGAAAATGCAGAAGTGAAATGTGCATCCCTGAAGTTTCCTTCTTTAAAAACATAATGGTTTATTTAATATAAAATAATTTGTCCATTTTTTATTTTTTTTTATTTACTAAATTAACTTGATTAATGAATGTCTGTTCACTTTGGAAGGCTTCGGTCATGTTTTCTGTCCATAGCATCACAGTGATGCCTGCAGACACAGCAAGGTCAAACTAGAAAACAATGAAACTGACTCCGGTTAACAGGCCAGGAAACATTTGAGTAACTGAATATCTCTTCCAGCCATAAAAGCACTCAAGCTGCTTAACAGCTGGTGCCAGCAGCAGAACCTGATTTTACCAAGTGCGACATGTTCCTGGATCAACATCTTTGTTGACCCTGGAACAACATTGTGATTAACCAATCAGATTTGAAAAAACGTAAACGTAAAAGTTTATAGTTTTTGTGAAATTTAGGCTTATAATCAGTGTTTGGTGCTTGCACATCAGTGTCTATCATTTTCTCTGATTTTAGGGATTACTCATGGGTAAGGTTAGGTTTAGATGTAGGGATGTGGTCAAGACTAAATTTTTGGATTAAAATGTTGTTCCAGGGTCAGCAAAATATGTTGACCCAGGAACGCATCTAACTCGGCAAAATCAGGACGTGCGGTTTCAGCATGCAGAAATATACTGGCAAATAAAGAATATACTAAAGGACAACATATAAGACAACTCCTTTAAAATTATTTCATTCATTATCACTATCGCAAGTGTCTAAACAATAATTACTGCCATCACACATAACATCGAGAACAAGATTTTATCAGTGACATTATAATTTAGCATTTTGGCCTGCTAAGGAATGTGTCAGAATGCATGTGTTTTATACCAAAAACTTACTTTATAGGTAGACTGTGCACTCCTATTACTTATGAATGGGAGAATGTGCAACCCCCAATATGGCGAATAAGCCCCACCTTCTAAATGAAAGAGCCAATTGCTGATTAGTAAAGTCACATCACTGCATCAGCCATGCTCTCTGCCTATAGAAATAGGCAGCATTCGCAAACTCACATTTAGGACTGCATATGTGCATTGACTGGTCTAGCATCAAAAACAAGCCTTTTTTAACGGTATTTGAACTTAAGAAACAAGCTTTGTGAGCCTGTTGTAAAATTTGGTGTTTCGTGTTTTCAAATATGAAATTAAATTGTGAGCTTAATGAACAGTTTTGGAGAATTTAATGTTTCTCCGTTCAGATAGATGGAAGCTGCACTTGCATGCCCGAGAGGCATTTCAAAAATGGCCACCAAGTGAAATGACTTGTCTTAAAGAAACTTTGTTTATACAAATACAATGAACCTATTTTATTTGGCTCATATGAGGTTTTTTTTTTTTTTCAGCTTTATTTATATAGCGCTTTTTACAATACAAATTGTGTCAAAGCAACTTTACAGTATCAAATGGGAAAGTAATATATCAATAATTCAAAAAGAAACTTTAAACAATTTTAGTTTTAGGAAATTAATCAATAGTTCCAAATTAATAAATTGTTTGTCCTCAATTTAGTTTTCCCCAATTTAGTTGTTGTCCCCAATGAGTGGGAGCATGTAATTGTTTTCATAAATAATAATAACTAACTTCAACATTTACAGTGCAAAACTGGTCGCTACAATGTTGCAGATTGCTGGGTGGGTGCTGAGGCAATCCAAGGTGGTAACTAGGGAGTTCAGGTGTTTGTTTGGCAGTTGCTATGGTGTTCAGGGTGTTTGCTAGGGCTTTATGTGTTTTTTTTTTTTTTTTTTTTCATTTTAAGACTGTACCCTCTGGAGGTTGCATTTGTTGGCCTCATATGTCATTAAGACATTAAGACTGCATCATTACCTCAAGTAGCCATTAGGTTCCAAAGTAAGAAAGAAATTATAATTATAATAATTTACACTTCACAACAATTAGTAAATTGTATAATGGTTCCCTTATCAGTCGGTCTCTCCGAGTCACGTCGGAGACCGACAGATTGGGATCTCGCTTAGAGAGTCCAATCTACTTCGAGTGTAAACTAAACGAGCCAATGCACATTGGCATGCGCTGATTGCGCTCAGCTGCAGCTGATCACAGCGTGAGTACAAATAGGCAGCTGGTGCAGCGCATAGTCAGCTTTTCGCTTCGGAGCCGATCAGTTCGAGTCTGCAAGCAAGATAGCAAACTTCAAACGAGTCACGCTCTACAGACAGCTTGTGTGTGTTGGCGGCACGGTGCTTCAGCGCGGTGGCCTCCTTGTCGAGTGGATTTAGCACACATTAGGCTGCACTACCCCCTTTTGTGTTGCTTCAGCCATCTTCCCTGTGCGCCTCAGCACCTAAAGGGCAGTTTCTAAAAGAGCATTCACGGGTGGCTCGCCTTTTTAAAGGCGGCGTTGCATCTGTACCAATTCGACGTTATGTCGTTAGGATGACGACATGGGGTCGGGGTATAGATGCATTTCCACCTGTGCGTTTCTGGATGTGGCCGTTACCTGGCGCTAGGTGATGGTCACAATTGCTGTCTCACATGTCTGGGCATTAGCATGCTGAGACAGCTTTTGTGGATGAGTCATGCTCTCATTGTGGAGTATGACCATCACGGAGTTGCGGACTGCCAGTACCTCTGCTCAGATCTACCGTTCCCCCTGGCAATGCTGGGTGGACTCTACCTCTGGCGGAGAGCTGACTGGTCTTACAGTGGCTGTGAGGAATTCAGGGGGTTCCTCCTTTCACCGGCACTTCGTAGCCTATGGAGCAGCCAAAGGGACAAGCTGGGCCTCCCCGTGGGGTACCACTCGTATCCTTTGGGGCTCCCCCTGACGACCAGATGTCGATTGCTGCATCGGAGGGTGAGCCAGACCTCTCTGGGGAGGATGACCCGAGCACACTGTCACCCACCGGGCAGACAGTAGTGCCGGATGCGGACTCAGAGATGATGGCTATGCTTGCCTGGTCCGCCGAGAGGGTAGGGCTTGAATGGAAACTTCCATCACGTCCCATATCCTGTCGGTTGGATGATTGGTATCTCGGGGTGGCTTGCTCTGGTTCTCAGAGCCCCACCCCAGTGCCTTTCTTCCCAGAAGTGCATGATGAGCTTGCTGGGACGTGGATGGCACCTTTTTACTGCCAGAAACCGCTCCAGTGGCACATCCCCCCTCACCACCCTTGAAGACGGACACGGCTGTCCCGTCGGTGGAGCGTGCGCGCCGCTTCCACCTGGCAGGGCAATCCGTTGCTCCCTTCCCCAGCCCATGGGCATCTGTGGGCTCTGACCGGCAGTGCCTATGTGGCCAGTGGGAAGCTGGCTCCATCTTACACGCTATGGTGTTGTTACAGCTCCATCAGGCCAAGGCACTGAAGGACCTGTACGAGGGTGGTTACAATCCAGAAGTTCTCAGTGAACTCTGCACCGCCTCGGGCCTTGTGCCACGTGCGACTAAGGTGACCGCGTGGTCTCTGGGTTGTGCGATGTCCACTATGGTGGTCCAGGAACTCTGGCTGTGTCTGGTCGACATGAGGGGTACTGACAAATACGGTCCACAAACCCCCTTGTGTCCCAGACTGGCCTCTTCGGCGACGCAGTGGAGAACTTCGCCCAGCAGTTCTCCACCGCACAGAAGCACTGAGGCCGTCAAACACATCCTGCCCCGGCGTGCAGCTGCTGCCTTCACCCAGCCGCCGTTGGCAGCCCTCAGCCTGCTTGTCGCCGAGGGCGCCCCCTGCGTCCACCCTCGTTCCCCCGCCGCATCCGCAGCAGCCATCAGTCATGTGGCGCAGTGGAACTGGACGCAGGTAGGCCGCCCCACCCGTCCCGGCCAGAGAGGGATGGAACTGCTCTTCAGGAGAGGGTGAATGCACCTCTCCCTCCCCCGGAGGAGGGCCGGGTGGAGAATCTTTCAAAAAAAAAAAAAAGGAAAAATCTCGACAATAGAGCGGCTTCCTCCATCTCTGGGTTGGGCAGTGTTGGACGGACCATCTCCGGACTTTTCGGGGAGGCTCAGGTAGACCTGTTCGCTTCACCCAAGACGTCCCACTGCCAGTTGTTTTACTCCCTGACCGAAAGAACTCTCGGCTTGGACGCACTGGCACTCAGCTGGCTGCGGGGCCTACGCAAATATGCGTTCCACCACAGTGAGCCTTATTGCACAGACACTGTGCAAGATCAGGGCCGACGAGGAGCAGGTCCTGCTAAGTAGCACCATACTGGCCCAACAGGACCTGGTTCCCAGAACTTATGCTTCTCATGACAGCCCCTCCCTGGCACATTCCTCTGAGGAAGGATCTACTGACTCAGAGACGGGGCACCCTTGGCACCCGCGACCAGACCTCTGGAAATTGCACGTCTGGTCCCTGGATGGGACGCGGAGGTTCTAGGTGATCTACCCCAAGGGGTGGTAGACACCGTCACTTCGGCGAGAGCTGAATCCATGAGACATGCTGACGCCTTGAAGTGGAACCTGTTCGTCGATTGGTGTTCCTCTCACGAAGAGGACCCCCGGAGATGCCCGATCAGAGTCGTGCTATCCTTCTTGGACCTGCAAGCATTTTCGGTCGACGAATCATGCCTAGAGTTCGGGCCGGCAGATTCCCAGGTAATCCTGAGGCCCTGGCCTCTTTATGTGCCCAAGGTTCCCAACACTCCCTTCAGGGACCAGGTGGTGAGCCTGCAAGCGCTGCCCCCGGAGGAGGCAGACCCAGCCCTAGCTTTGCTTTGTCCCGTCCGAGCCTTAAGATGCTACGTTGACCGGACACAAAGCTTCAGGACCTTAGACCAGCTCTTTGTCTGTCACGGAGGCCGGCAGAAGGGGAATGCCGTCTCCAAGCAGAGGATGGCCCACTGGATAGTGGATGCCGTCACCCTGGCTTATCAGGCACAGGGTGTGCCCTGCCCGCTCAAGGTACGAGCTCACTCAACTAGAAGTGTTGCATCGTCCTGGGCGTTAGCACGTGGCGCCTCGCTGGCAGACATTTGTAGAGCTGCGGGCTGGGCGACCACCCCCCCAACACGTTCGCTAGATTCTATAGCCTTCGTGTAGAGCCAGTATCCTCCTGTGTTCTCACCTCAAATGGGTAGAAGCACTGAGTGGACCTGGCTCGGGTCAGCTTGCTAAAACCGCTCCAGAGTGTCCAAACAGTAGACCCTGTTGAGCTCCTCCGTCCCCTCGGTGCCAACGTGGCGGAGCGTTCGGCGCCAGGCCCTCACTCGATTGAATCATTGAGAACCGGGTCAGGGCTAGGGCCCATATGAAATACCTAAAATGGATCCCATATGTGTATTTTCCACGGTACAGCCTTCGAGCCCGTGTTCCCCGGCAAGAAATTGCCTCTAGAGGATGCAAATCACCTCAATATTCCATATGTTCCTGAAAAATGAGACGTATGTGTAAATGCTTCCAACCCCTATGAGAGGATGAGGCTCCGCATGTCCCAGTGCTCCAGCCTCACTGCAAGAGGGTAGTGCTTCAGGGAACGAGGGTTACATACGTAACCGAGACGTTATTTTTCTGAAATGAGACTGTGTCAATGACGAATTCGACTGACAAATACGACATCAGAGGGCACAACCTATAAAATAGTTGCATTCATGTTCAAAATGGTGACAGGGCATTGCTAGCTTTTTTCTACTGTATTTTAGGTTGTTATTAGTGTATTGCTCGATGATCGCAAGTTCTGAGTGGTTGCTGGTGCATTGCTGGGATGTACTAATAAGTGGTTGCCTACTGGCCAAAGCCTGAATCTCTCCTTCATTATAAGTTTATATGATTCTTTCAGCTGTTTTATCACTAACAGGCAAAAATGTAACCATTTTGTTAAAATCCCTAAACCTACAAATGCAAATCTGTAAGTATGAGCAACAATGACCTTTGCTTTAGCAAATAACAAATATAATTTTTCAATAATAAAATAATAAGAACATTAATAAGATGTGTTAAAAAGCATTTTCTATGAAGCTGTACTCCTTTGTGTTGTTTACTGACCACTGCACTGCGTTCTCTCTGCTGAGTTACGGGGGATGAGAAAATCTTGCTTTCTCTCTCTCTCTCTCTCTCTCTCTCTCTCTCTCTCTCTCTCTCACTCTCTCACTCTCTGCTTTCTCACCGAAACCAATGAGGCATTGCACAACCATTTTCAGGCTCTGTTCCTCTGTCAGAACCACCATCTGAAGGTGTCCCCTCTCCCTCCCTCTTCCCCTGAACCAAACCAGACCAGTCTGGATAATGAATTATGTAATGCCTGCTTTTGTAATCTTTGCCTCTCCTGCCTCCCGGCCCAGAGAAGAGAGAGAGAGAATTACAGGCTGTAAATGTGTTGCATTAGGGATAACAATCACAATAAGGGCTCCACAAAGCTGTTAAATAAAACGCATCAACCTCAGAGACACTAGATGGTTTTATTGGGATTCCTGCAAAATGGTGTCACCTTGGAGTCCCTCTGTGTGTGTTAACATCACTTCATTAGAAAAAAAAAATCAAGGTCAAGGAATTACTAGAGGACCACACTCCATCAAAAAAGTCCTTGTGGCTTATTATACCCAAGAACCGGCTTCACAAACAGGATGAAAGAGTTGGACGTTGGATGTTAAATGCCTAATATGCCTATGTTCACTCTGTTTTTAATTTCAATTTCTGTTCATCCATATCATCCTCATGTTGTTCCAAATCGGTATGGATTTATTTCTATTGGGCAACACAAAAGAAAATATTTTAAAGAATGTTGGTAAGCACACATTTTTAGTGACAGTTGACTTCCATTGTCAAAAAAAGCTTATATCTTATGGGTCGGTATTTTGTTTGATTTGTCATTGGGTAGTTTTTATCCGCAGCATGACTAGTTAATATTGAAGGCAAACAGACAATTATAATAGCTATAATGAGTCTTCCTGTGTGTAAAAGATGTGTGACGAGTACAGGGCTGGATGGTATGGTCTACTATGTGGCAGCAGAAATTGCTATACTGTTTATTCCCTTGTACATGAATTTGTGTGGCTGTGAAATATTTGCACTTTGTTCAAATGACGTGCAGTCACAGGTATGTTTGTGTGTACTGGCTTATTTACTACATTCAGTCAGAATTTAGATTAAGAAATAACTGTTTCATAATATCAGTTTTAACTTAAGTGTTAAATAAAGTTGTTTAGATGTGCATTCATAAAGTTCCAAATAAATTAGGTGAATAAGATTTATAATGGTTGTTGTTTATTTATTTATTTATTTTCTTCATTTTTGGCTAAAGGTGATATGCACACTTGTGAATCACACAATACAGAGGAAGCATTTGCTGTGAAGTTCTGACTTTCCAAGGAGAGAATAAAAATGGAACAAAATGAATTAAAGCTCACAGAGAAGTAAATTAAGATTTGGCTATTTCGCCATTCTGTCAGTATAAATAGAGATGTCAAGGCAAATATAGATGCAATGCAAATATTTTGTGTGCATCATATTATGTGCCAGAGACAGATGCTGATGTACTGCAAATATTGCAGGCATGGACAAAATATTGGCAGTAAAGAGACAGCATCAACGGTGGTGGAATACAGTATCAGGTAAAGTCTTAATAATGCTGTCTAAGATTTCAAATGTGATGTTCTGTTGTAGGCATGTGCGGGGGAATATTGTGTCCAGAGTTTAGGAGACAGCTCTGGGAAATAAATTGTTTTTTGAGGCTGGTGGTGTGTGCTTGGATGAATCTATACCACTTTCCAGAAGACATGAGGGAGAGCAGACTGTAGCTCTTGACAGTGGATGTTGTTAAGGCCTTCAATGGCCAGTAGTTTGATGCCAGTGATGTGTCGGGCAGTTGTGACTACCTGCTGTAGGGCTTTTCAGTCCAGTGATGTGCAATACCAGACTTTAATGCAGTATGTAAGTATGCTCTCAAATGTGCACCTGTAGAAACTGTCCAGCAGTCAACTTTTTAGCTTTAAATATACATTTTTTATTAATAAATAAACAAACAAACAACATGTTAAAAAGGCAAACATCTTAGGGGACAAAGAGAGATGCTAAAGTACCTGAAACTGCCAACCCATTTAAATTTTTCTCTGTAGTTCTGAGATGTTCTGTAGCTTCTTAACTTCTGGAAAGTCTACTTTGTCTTTCTTTGTGTTGAGGATCAGATTGCTTTCAGCACACCAATGCACAATGTTTGGAACCTCTTCCCTGTAGGTGGATTGTTATCACTGGTGTCACTGGCAAACAGTCTGACCACAGTCATTTGTGCATTTGTAGAGGATTATTGGCTTCCTAGCTAGACTGTACAGTCTGTTGTCTGCTAATTAGGGAATTGTGAATAGAGAGCATTGTGATTCAATTATTATCACAATTTTTCAGTTGACTATAATAAGAAATAGTATGAAAATACGTGCAAATCCTCTACAAACAAAAAGCCACTGTAGTCGTGTGTGAGGAACAAACAAAAATGTATGCTGCTATTAACTAAAAATACCTGCTGCAGCTCTCTAACCAAATTATAGAAGATAATGATTTATGAATATCTTCCTAATTATGTCCACTGTAATAAGTTCTCTTAAGCACATGTTTGTATGCAAGCTGCTTGTTTTTCTCCCGTTTATCTCTGTTATTATGTACTGTATATATTTCATCAGATAGATTGATATTAATGTCAAAACAGGATCTGAAGGTTAATTGGCTCCCTGCATGGTCACAAAGAATGCACTTCAATCAAATACTCATCCGCTAATCAATGAATTTATCTCTATATAGCTTTTATATCCATTTTAGAGCAATTTCACGGTGCTTAAAGAAATCTAGGAGTCAATTCAAAAAGGACAAAATGTGAACAGCAGCCTCTACATTGAGGCTTTAGATCAACTCATCATTTGCATTGCCAGACATATCACTTTTGGCATTCCCAGCAAGGACCTTAAGTCATTCAATTTCCTTTGGAGAAAACAGCTTACAGGTATCAGGTGGAAACATCTTTAGAAGCCTGTCAAAATAAGCCTTGTGGCATGTCACTTCAGAGATAGCACAATGCTAAAGCGCGAGAGAGAAAGATGAGACAGTATTGCTCTTCAGAAGCGCACGAGAGGTCAAAAGAAGATATGAATTTCTAAAATCCTTTTTTTTATTTCCTTGTACTACTTTGCTGGCCAACATTTCCATTAAAATATTTAGCTGTATGAGCTTTGTGATTAAAACCTGTGGGGATTTAAAAACTAAGGACTCACCAGTATCTACCTACATGCCATGTCACTACATGGAGTACAATGACATATATTAAAACAATAATAATAATAGAGAAGCACATCAATCACGGAGTCCCTGCAGACTATATAGAAAGTGAACAATCTTACAGTGTGATGACAATATCTGCAGTAAAAGGTTAAGGTCGCTACATTTTAAGATGTTGTAGCAGGGACGTACCTATCATTTAAAAAGTGGGGGGGACAGAATGTCTAGTTCAGTAATACTTAAAATAAATGGCACTTTTTCTATATTGTGTTATATTCTTATGCTATAAGTGGTGTTAAAAATTAGTCTCCACATTAATGAGCCAATGTATTATGATGTGGGACTTTTTGGTCCCAGTCCGCCAGTTTGCATCCTAAATGATTTTTTAACACTTTAGGATGGGGAACACATATTCACTATTAACTGACTTTTGCCTCAAAAAACTCTTCATTTACTGCTGCTTATAATATTGTAAGGTAGTCGTTAGTTGTTAAGTTTAGTTATTAGGTAGGCTTATGGTATGCAGAATATAGTCATGAAGAACAATTAATACATGATTCATAAGTCCTAATAAAACAGCTATCATTTTAACTACTTATTAGCTTGAATATTGGCTTAGAGTCTATCATACTAATGTTTTACATTTTTGTATATTTTATTCATTACTTTTTAATGATTGGTGCAAATATAATCCTACAAACATGTGTGTATTAATATAATTTATACAATGTATAAAAAAACAATGCAATGCAATAGCAGCCAGGTGTTAAAAAAAACATCTGTCTGTTCTCACCTGTAAACTTTCTTTTTCTTGTGTCTGATTCTGCAATGTCAAACCTTCATTTTCATTCTTGACAACACACAAAAAACGTAAAATTAGCGCAATAATAAAAAAAAAGCACCTTATAAAATCGTTCCTATATCAGATCGTCAAGCATGCATACTCGATTGAATTACATTAGCCTATGTAGTATTGGTAGAGCTGAACATTTCACAACGCTGTAAAATCTCAGAGTTCAGCATTATATTTATTCTTATTTTAAGGGATTTTATAACATACTTGTTAAAATAAAAGATGTTACAAAAGAGTCATGGGAAAATACACTGAACAAGTGCACGTTTGCCCAGGCAGCTATTTTTTCCATAATTTCCATCAAAACCTGCTAAGTATTCAACAAGAGCAATACTATCCAGAGTTACTTAACATTATGCAACACAATTTGGATACCACATGACAACTTACGCTGCTGGACTTTTTCTTAAAAAATTAGTGAATAGTTTTTTGCCGCTTTGAATTCATTGTGATGCGACCGGTAGGAATTTTGAACAGCGCGGGTGCACGCTTAGGGCGTGTCGTGACTCGTGACGACGTGACATGTGAGTTACATTACCGTGGAGACATTAACGTCATGTATAGACTATCCTGTCTCTTTGAATTTTAATCATTCTGTGTGTATATACTGAAACCTCAAAATGTCGTGAACTTACTGTCCAATGAAAAAGTGCGGGGGACGAATTTACTTTTATAAAAAGTAATAATCTACGCCCCTGTGTTGTAGTATAACAAATTGTGCTTTTTTCAAATCACATCAGAAACTGTTCTGGATAATTGTGCATGTGCAATCTAACCTATTCAGGAAAGGCAACAGGTTTTTTTTTTTTTTTTTTTTGTTCTTTAAGTGACAGAAAGAATACACACATCCACTTACTCATCTTAAACCTGATAAACAATGTGGTGGCTCTCTATTCCATTAATTCCTTTTCCCAGCTATATCATTGGCAGATATTAGTATGCAATCTCCTATGAAAGCCAGTAAGTGTAACAGGATGTCAGACTCAGAACATAGATGAGTTAGAATCAAAGGAACAGTGTTTATTGAACACACTTAGATATTGACACTGAGCTGGTAAGTATTGAGTATGTTGAGTCTTTGTGTGAGACAATGAGCGATACTGACTTTGATCTTTTGTATTCTAGGTTGTGCAACAAAGTACTGGTTGACAGAGTTCCAGGAGCTGGTGCAGGTAAGTAGACAGTGGTAAGCATCACAAACACACAGGATCACAGGAGGGAAACAACGACGACGAAGACGAGACTTTAACCAGGTAAGTAAGAGCATCGAGGTAAGAGTCCTTTCCCGAATGGGAGACCAGACAGTATGGTTGTGTTTGTTGTGTGCTTAAATAGTGGTGGTGGATGATGTGAGTCAGGTGTGTGATCAGAAGTCAGGTGATTGTGAGCGTTGACAAGGAGTGGAGCATAGTGTGTCCGTGACAGAACTCCCCTCTCCATGGCCCACTCCTGAGGGCCAAAACGGCCGATGTCATGGTGGGCGACCCCTACTCCTTGGAGCCGGGTCCTGGGGATGAGAGGTGTGAAACAGACAGCAATATGGGGTCGAGGATGTCGTCTCTGGGAACCCATGATCTCTCTTCGGGGCCGTATCCTTCCCAGTTGACACGGTACTCCAAACGTCCACCACGACGTTGGGATCTCAGGATCTCCTTGACTGAGAAAGCTGTTCCATCTTCCAGTGGTATAGAAAGATCGGGGGACATCACCAGGCTCTGGGGAAACTGAATTCTGTAGTGAGGAGGAAGTTGGAGCTTATACGTAACTGGATTGATCTGTCGAGTGATGGGATGGGACCAATGTATCTGGGACTCAGCTTCTTACAGGGGAGTCGCAGCCGGATGTCCCGGGTGGAGAGTCATATCTCTTGTCCAGGGTAATATGTGGGATTGTCAGCTCTCCGAACATCGGCATGGTGTTGGAATCTTCTTACCGCCCGCTGTACTCTCCCGGAGCCCGTGGTCAATATATGGAATGTGAGATGGTTCTCCGGACCAGGGAAACAATGGTAGTTGGTAGCTCAGCCCAGGGCAGGAACTGGATCCAAGCGACCTATAATGGCCTATCTCCTGGACCTTTCTCTCTGATTGACCGTTGCTTTGAGGGTGATATCCAGAAGATAGGTTGATGGTCGCATTTAGGAGCAAGAAGAATGCATTCCATACGTGTGAGATGAACTGTGGTTCTCGATCTAACACAATCTCTTCAGGTATATCAAAGTTGCGAAACACGTGATGGAATAGTGTCTCAGCTGTCTCCATAGCTGTAGGGAGTCCTTTCAGTGATATTAACTTGCAGGCTTTAGAGAATCTGTCCACTGCAACCAGGATACATGTGAAATTGTTGGAAGCTGGGAGATCAGTGACAAAGTCAGCTCCTAATTGTGACCAAGGACATCGGGAACTGGTAGTGGCATGAGCTTTCCAGTAGGCAGATGATGTGGTGTTTTGGCCATAGCACACTCTCGACATCCTCTCACGTACCTTCTGATGTCGTTTGCCATGTTGGGCCACCAGAAGTGATCTTTTAGCAGTGAGAGGATTTGATTGGTCCCTGGATGACCAGTGCCCAGGGAGGTGTGTACTGAGTGGATAAGTTGGGTCCGCTGACTGCGAGGAACGTAAGTGTGGTCCGGGGGCACCCTGGCGGAGCAGGATTGGAGACACTGGCCGCAGCAATTTCAGCATTGGTATCCCACTGAATGGGGCTGACGATGACTTCAGTGGGTATGATTGTCTCGGGATTGTCTGGCATTTCGTCTGGTGTATACAGTCGGGATAGAGAGTCAGCTTTCCTGTTCTTTGAACCTGGACGGTAGGAGATGGTAAAATTGAACCAGGTAAAGAAGAGTGCCCATCTGGCCTGTCTGGGATTCAGTCTTTTGGCTTCATGAAGGTATTCAAGATTCTGGTGATCAGTGTATACATGAATGGATGGATTGCAAAAAGTGTCTCCATTCCTCAAGGGTGAGCTGCTGTGACAGAACGGCTCCTATTCCAGATGTTGAAGTGTCAACCTCCACAATGAATGGCTTGTGTGGGTCCGGATGAGCTAGGAGAAGAGGCGTCATGAACACTTCCTTAAGTTTCTTCATGGCTGCGGTGGCTTCCAGGACAGAGACTTGGGCTTGCCTTTCAGAAGGTTGGTGTAGTTGAAGATGAACCGTCTGTAGAAGTTGGAGAAACCAAGAAAATGCTGGAGCTCTTTGATTGTGGTAGGAATGGGCCAGTTCTTGATGGCTTCCACCTTTCACTCATCCATCTTGATGCCTTGAGCGCTGAAGAAGGACCTCTGAGACGTGCTGGCGATGTTCGGCCTCATTCCGGGAGTACACCAAGATGTAATCAATGAACACCTCATTCATGTAATCCTGGAATAAAGAGGGGGCGTTGACCAGACCATTCATAGTGGCCAGTAGAGGTCACAAAAAGCTGTCTTCCACTCGTCCCCCTCACATATCCGGATGAGGTTATACAGACAGTAAGTCAACAGCAAAAACAAATTCCTGATGTTTCATTATATTGTAATTAATATTGAATTGTTGCACATTTGCATTGACTTCTGTGTTTGCATTGTCTGTGTATTTTGATGCATGGTTATGAGTTTATGCATTTCTATGTGTTACCGACACAAACTAATTTTTACAAAGGGGCTTCTTGCAGGCCTATAAATTTTAATTGAAACAATTAAGTGATTAATCATGATATTATTTTAATCAATTGACAGTCCTAGTACATATTGTATTATTTTTCTTTTAGTTGCACATATCCATTGATTTAAGCTAATGCATTCATAATTTGTGAGAAAAAATACATCCCCTGATTCAGTAGCTGGTCAAATTTCTACAAATGTCCCCTGATTAAGTTTGATTTTCTTAAAAGCTTTCCATAATAAAACAGAAAATCTCTTGCAATGAGAGTTTGAGATTTATGCTCAGCAGGTTGAGATCATGCTGTTTGTTTGGATGGGAGACCAGCTGCGTTTTCAACACTGTGCTATTCAATAAAGTGTCAGTAAACGCTGTAGTTATTGACTCGCTATTCATAGACAGACTGTACTCAAGAGTGATAGTCAATGAGCACTAATCTCTGTTTTATAAGCTCGTTCTCAAATGAATGCACAATTGATCAGTGCACCATATGCTCTGACAGAAATCTTAGGGACATGCGGTGTAGCTTTTGAAAACCCTAAAGAATACAAGTTCCTGCACATAAAACAGGGGACAGCGTGTATTCGAGACAGTGTGGCCGACTAGAGCGGAGGTGCAGATGGGTCATGGCTGTTTATCACATCGGTAACAACCGTGACAGAAAAATACAAATACAAATACGAAATTTTATTTAATTTACCAATACAAATGCAACTGAATTAACTGATATGGAGAAGTTATTCTAATGTACATTGCTACATATTCTTTTTTTAGCTATTGGGTGATCGGGCTGCAGTGAAAAAGAACACAAGGCTACTACTATTTAGACATGAATGTGAAGCTATTTATTAATTTTCTTCAGCAATGTGTTGTCATCGGGGCACGGAAAAAAGTAAAAATAGTAACTCCAGAGTGTGGATTTGTGGAGTAGAGGGCTTAGGTTTTGGTATAACGGGTTTAACTGTCTGTGTATGTTTTATGCATAACTCATTGAGGCAGTCTTGTTTGAGAAAATTAACCTTTAGATTTCAAAATAAGAAATAAATTATAGTATTTTAAACCTCACAATGAATAACAGTCTACTTGATTGCGATTACAACTGGGTCGCCTCAATGAATGCGGTCAAAAAATGCAACCTCCGGGGGGATGCAGCAGCAGCCTCTATAATTAAACGCAGATTAAAATTTATAAAAATCTACATGAGGTGGTTTATAATTTGCAAACAATTCAAATATTGCAAACGTATAAATTAGCTGATCAACTTAGTGTAAGGCTCGATGCTTTCTATGGTCAGGTTATGCTCGTTCCTGTTGGTGTCGTCTGCCTGGCAACCTGCGCGTTCAATATTTTGAATTTGGACTGCAATACCTAGTTCAACCACTGGGTGTCCATCCTACATTCAGCACCTTTAATGATTCTATATTCCAACCTAAAGATGTGTTCATCTACTAATCTTTGCATTATGCTGCATGTTCTTTCATCTATTTATTCATCTATTAAGTATTTATTAGCAAGCATGCATCACTATTACACAAAATAAATATTGTGGCGATGAGGCAAGTATTACAGGTGAACATTACAGGTTTTTAGAACAGTTTTTAGAACATGAATCTAGTAAATCTAGTAAACAATTTTTTTTTTTTTCCCCTTTCTTGTCTTCTCTGTTAGCATCTGCCTCCAGCAAACTTCTCAGTTCTTCTTTGATTCACCTACATAAATCATAACAATTGAGCAATTTTTCAATGCAAAATCTTCAAAGCTTTCTTTTGAACATCAGTCTGTGAAGGACTCAACAGCCAACACTGAGGAAAAAAAAATCTATCTATATATATATATATATGATAGATAGATAGATAGATAGATAGATAGATAGATAAACCATCTGTGACAACATGTTTTACAGTTTTTCACAATCGTTTTGCACTAATAACAGAACCTTCATGTCATTTTTCACAACTCTAGACACAAAACTTAAAACAGTCATTATTTGTAACACAGACTGTCCATTGTTCAAAACTTTGCATATTGCGTTCATATCTTTAAAGATGCCTTGCATTTACAGAAGCATTGTTTCAAAAAACTAATTTATTATGAAATATCATAGGAACATTAATTTAGATCACCCATACACAAGATACCTATAGTTTCACTGTGTATTTGTTAGTACAATCATTACAGTTTTTTTTTTCAATTGCTAACAAGCGTTTACCAATACTTAAAATACTTTTTCTAAACTCTTAACACAGCAACACACCTACATCACACAATTAGCCAAATAGTTAATTTTCTGTCCAAAACTGCATTTTGTTAAATAAATTCTAACTCTACATTTCAAAATGCTTAATACCTTTTTCAGCTTATACTAACTCTATAAAAACACAGCAAACCTTATTCAAAACCGAGTCACTCAGTCAAAAATTTTGCACTAGTTTCTATCCAACAGAAACATATAGTCAGTCATAGCACAGTGATCGCCAAAATGCTAACAGCTGATGGCTTTACAAAAACTGCATTCAATTCTACCTGCATATATAGATAATAGAAAATTTAATTAAAATTAAATCCATTGTTTTTTTTAAATTTGGCCTTCAGTTTGCTTTCAACTGAAACCCATTTTACATTTTAAAGTGTTAAATGTGTTCTTTCTTGTCAACTTATAGTAGTGTGCAAAAGTTTTAGGCCACTAGAATTTTCACCAAGAAAAAATGGTTTTAAGTCAGTTATTTCCATCTTTTGCTGTAGTGTGTCAGTAGGAAACATCAGTTTACATTTTCAAACATTCATTTTGCCATTAATTGTAATAATCCAGTGAGATTTTTGTTTGCACAAGGAGTCTGACAATAGCCAGTGCTCCACACAGAGATCTGATCTCATCATCATCATCACCTGTCTGGAATGAGATGAAGAAAGAGAACAAACTGAGATAGACTAAATCCAGAAGAATGGCAATGTCTCCAAGATGCTTCAAGAAACCTACCTGCAAAGCCATCTGAAAACTATGCGCAACTGCACCTAGGGCAAAAGCTACTTTAAATTGAAATAGATGGTCACACTAAATGTTGATTTCATTTAGTTAATAGAAGTTAATTGACAAATAAAATCTACTTATGACATTTTTGACAGCATCCTCATTTTACATTTTTTGTTTTTACACAAGTGCCTAAAACCTTGTATTGTAGCTTTGCAGGTAGATTTCTTGAAGCATCTTGGAGACATTGCCATTCTTCTGGATTTAGTCTGTCTCAGTTTGTTCTCTTTCTTCATCTCATTCCAGACAGGTGATGATGATGATGAGATCAGATCTCTGTGTGGAGCACTGACTGGTGTCAGACTCCTTGTGCAAACAAAAATCTCACTGGATTATTACAATTAATGGCAAAATGAATAATTGGAAATGTAAACTGATATTTCATACTGACACACTACAGCAAAAAATAGAAATAGCTGACTTAAAATCATTTTTTGTTTGTGAAAATACTAGTGGCCTATAACTTTTGCACAGTACTGTATATCTAAAACTTTAAGTTGACTCATTACTTTACAGAATGTACAATAGAAAAAGATAGGGTAACCTATGCAGAAATTCAGTTGGAACCTTGATTGAAATTGCTTTCCAGTGGGTGATGGTTGGATATGGATGGTGTCCCCATGGTAGTTGATGCCAGTGATCAACAAAAATTCCAACATACATGGTCTTTGGTTACAATTTTGCCACGAAATATAAAGGGTAAAGGGTATTCTTGGAATTGTGAGTTTACATCTTGCAATTCAGACTTTATCAGTATTGTAAGATAAAAAAAAAGTCACAATTCCCCTTTACCCTTTATATTCCATGGCAGAAATAATCTTTCATAGGTTCCACATGTGTAAGGGGAAAAAACAAACATAAAACTGCAAAGTTCAACACATATTCTTACTCCTCCCCCTACCTCTTCTTCTCCCTTATTCTAATCCAACTACTCCTTTACCTCCTACACCATTTCTCTCCCTCTCCTAGGCATTTTTCTGATTATTTGTGTTGTTCTGCATCCACAAAACCAATTCAAAGAGTTCTTTTTTACTCTGTGTTGATGTAATGGAAGTAGCTTCAACACCTGACTATTCCTCCAACTGAGACTGGAATCAGCTATTTCTAAATATTTTATTAATCTGTTATTTAAATATGCTTATAAGTTGTTACAATATTTTATATAGATATATTTTCAATCATTTTGAGCTGCTGTTGTTGCAGAAATAGAGGCTTTATACTGTATTTAAGGTTTGGAACATTAGTCATTGTCATTTCTGACATGCTGTGTTTAAGCATTTGCAAATAAGACTAAAAAGTCCCATGATTTTGGTTTTGGGTAAGCTTGTATGAAAAGAAAATGTTTGCATTTTAGAAACATGGTGATTGACTGCATATTGTGTGAAAACAACACAAATTGTGTTAATGGTATGGTCACAACAGGATGTTGTGCTAATTGTGTTTAGAGTTTTGAAAATGTAACTACAGATTGGACTAAAGTATGTTAGCAATTGAAAAAAACTGTAAGTTCTGTCATTTTAAACTGGTGATATTAGTTCAGTGAACAAATGATCTTTAGCTTAGATGTATTGTATCCAAGCAATTGAAAAAAAAAGTGTTAAGTGTTTTGAAAAATGTGCATTTTGTGTCTAGAATTTTGAAAAATGATATGAAGGTTCTATTATTAGTGCAAAAACGATTGTAAAAAACTGCATGTCACACTGGCCAATATGGCAATCATCTAGGATTTATACTGACACCTAACTGTGTGGATGCAGCATCATATAAAAGCAAATATTTTCAGTTACTGTTTAGATTGTAGAAATATGATTTTCATGGTCAGTCATGATAAATTAATTCATCAAACTAGCGTGCCCACAGGGCTGCCGCTGGTGAAATAGCTAGGGTGCATCACACAAAACAGTGTCTTGCTTTCATGGTGGTAGCGCCATGTAAAATAAAACTGATTTTTTTACTCAAAAGTATTATTTATTTATTTGCGTAAAACATAATGAATTTTTAAGTTGTAACTCACATTGTATGCCTAATTGCGTTCCCAGCATGTACTGCTGCATGAATGCAGCATGCTGCTTTTACTTAGGCTGATGTTGTTGTCATGTGGTGATTTTTCAGAGCTTATGTTATTATTGCTGATGTCAATGTGTTTCTAGTTGAATATTCTAATGTATTGTTTCCTTGATTTGTTTCGATCATTTGGATTGGGGATTTCTCGACTGTGATTAATCTTTCAGAGCCACAATGAAAAATGAAGAATCCAAAGTCAATGTAAAATTCTAATAAGGTGCAAAGCCACTTTGATTTTATGTATGTCTTTAATAAGTATAAGATGAAGTGTGTTGGATTTTTTTAGTGTATTAATGTGTATTGATGTTAAATCAAGCCAGCATTGATGTTTACTCAATCTTATCGTCAGAGATCTGTCTGTTGAGAAAGTACACTCTGCAGTATTTGACTTAACTACTTGACATACAGCATACAAATATACCGTCCAGCATTTACGATAAAATGAAATGAATAATGAAACATGCACGGTTGTGTGAAATATCACTCAGGCCACTGGTGAGGATTAACCTGAGAGTATGCGTGATATTTTGCTCGATTCATCACGGCTATAATGTGAGTCATTATCCATGCAGTTCCACTTCATCTTCTGGCGCCAGCTCTCGGTTAGTCAGTCTTATCGGTAAGGACGTTATTCCAGCATCGTCATCATCGCCCATCATTGCCGTCATTTATTTCCATGTGAATGGAGCACTATAGTTTATTCCACTAATATTTGAGAGGAGCATTTATCACACCATGGCTTGATGAGGCGTCTCCATGACGAGCCTGTGTGATTAATCATTTATTTCTCGTAGTGTGCAGAGGTAGATAAGAGCGTAGGGTGTGCGGCAGTGACATTTGTGCCTTTGAGAGCATACTGAGTTATTAAAGCTGGTAAGAGTCAGGATTAGAAGAGCAAAAGCTTGTGTTTTTTAAAGCTAGGCTCTTCACTTATGGTCTACACAGGAGCCCTTCAGAGAGAAAGCATTTTACCTTTTACCATCTTGCACTGTTAATTACAGCCTTTAATGGTCTAATGAATCAGTTTACTGTGCTGTTACAAATTTTTTACAGACAGATTTTAAAGCCCCAGGTCAGTGGTCTAAAGGTGAAGTGTGTAATTTTTGTACCACAAGTGGAACCAAACCCAATTTGTTTGTTGAAGCATCAACATAACGACACTGGCTCAACCATGATGTGACAGTGGTGCAGAATTACTTGTTTGCCTGACCAGTGGCAGATGGCTAGTTTGAAACGTGGTCATTTAATTTTATTATTATTATTATTATTATTATTATTATTATTATTATTATTATTGTTGTTGTTGTTGTTGTTGTTGCTGTTGTTGTTTATTAATTATATGTTTTTTTTTTTTTTTTTTTTTCAGTTATCCTAGCGGCTTAGAAATTAAGAACTTTTGAAAAGAACCTATTAAAAAGATGTTGAACTGGCTGCATTAGTTGCCAAGTGTGTTTCTGTGGAGTTCAATTGCTCTCCAACTGTTTTTGTTTATTTCATGACTAATTATGACAGTCTGAAACACAGGTAGTCTTTTTTCACATAAAAATTGCATGAGCTTGCTGAAATCAGCAGTTCTAGTATAATTGCCTGACTGCAATTTCAATTTCAGGCTCTTATTAATCAGCCAGAAAAAAAAAAAAAAACATGTTTGGATGGGACCAGGCTGCTAAAATTTATTAAAGTGTATGAGGTCAGTTTTATTAAATACTTAGTTAGAGAAGCGTACTAACAAACTAGGGGTTTATGCACACAAAGCCACAGCTTTCCCTATCCATTCCCCATCATTCTTTCGTAAACATGGTGTCCATCTCAAAAAATATCTGTGTACACTTGAAACAACTGGAACGATGCTCAAGACAATGTTGTATACATGCCAGACCAGTATGTGGTGCTGTAATTCTGCCACAGAGATACACTAATAATGGAGAAGAAGACTTGGGGCATGCATAAACCTTGGGCGCTGTATACAAACCCAACACAACAACAAGAACTTATTACACTATTTATTAATCTTTGTTAATATTATACAAACAAATCTCTGACTCTGTCTCCAAATTATGTCATTTTCTCCAAGATGACAGCGGCAAGAGTAAGATGCTTTGGCTTCACTTTTCTATACTGGAATGAAGTATCCATCTTTTTTCCAGTTTATAGGGTAGTGGACAGTTAGGGGACAGTTAGGATATGTTGAAAAACTCCCATCTCATTTTCTCCTCCAACTTCAAAATTGTCCTACAACGCTGCAGAAGTAATGACCCAGTGTTTACAAAGTGACACAAAGACATGAATATCTTAGATAACATAATCCAAAAATTTATTTTTCTGAAAGTGGAGTAATCCTTCAAAATTGTTGCTGTCATATACTCTGTAGCATGCAAAATACGTATTTAGTTGTGTGTCTTGTGTTCGCTCCACGCAGCTTGCCTCTGGCTAACCAGCTAACAGCAATATCTGTTCGCTCGCATTTGTCTAGAATTGTGTTGATGAATAATGAATCTTTGTCATTGTTTCTATTTGGAGTTATGATAAAGAATAGAGCAAAACGTTGGTGTACAAACTGCAGTGCTTTATCAATAAGTTCCTGCGTTGGACTAATGCAAATACCATGGCTGTTTGGGTGTTTGATGAAATGGTGGTGGGCGTTCTGTTTCCAATATGCGCAGCACATAGTAGACCAAACACAACAGACTGGGTCATCGGACCAATCACCACAGATTAGCATCACACAAAGGAGGAAATTAATCGTTGAGCTAATCGTTTGGGAGTCATTGAGCAAATAAGGTAAAAATAAACGCATATTATAAGACAATGAAAGAGTTTTTTTTTGTTTGTTTGTTTGTTTGTTTTTTGGACCTTGCATGAATGTCAGCCTGTTTTTGGTGACTCCCAAAACCAAAATATGAACCTTTCATAATCCATAATAGGGGCACTTTAATTATCCTAGTATCATTTGAGTTAGCTTTCCTAGTTTTCATACACTATATTGCCAAAAGTATTGGGACACCTCCTTAGAATGAACAGGTTTGACTATTTTAGTAATTTCCATAAGTACTAATCTTAATGTTTAAGCATATACCCCCGGTTGCACAGACAAGGATTAAACCTAGTCTTAGACTAAAATGTAAGTCTGAGCTGTTTCAACTGAAAAAAACATACACTGACTGATCTTAAAATATATCAGTGCCTTTTGTCTCAAGCTGCACACCAGTAATGTTTTTTTTTCTAAGCACGTTTATAAAAATGACTTAAATGTCCTAATTGAAATATGGCTTAATCCTGGCTTAGCCTCAGCCCTGTCTGTGTGGGCAATTTTTTTTTTTTTTTTTTTTTTTTTTTTAGAACAGAAAAAGGCACTTCAAAAACTGTAGCAACAAAGATGGAAGCATAATTCATGTATTTACAAATTGTATTTCAATCTCTGTTGCTTCAGTTTTTGAAATGTCTAAAATGATTGTACCCATATGCACAAGTCATCGGTGTTTGGTCAGAGTTTTTGGCTCAAGGTCTGCATTTATAGTCACACCAGAGGTATTCAGTTGGGATTAGGACTTGGCTTTATGCAGACCAGTCAAGTTCTTCCACGCTGACTGAAACAAACATTTCTCTATGAACCTTGCCTTATACACAGAGACATTGTCATGTTAGAATAAAAAGGGGTCCTGTCCAAACTTTTGCTATAAAATTAGAAGGACACAATTCCCTAGAATTTCATTATATGCTTAAACGTTAAGATTAGTACTCATGGGGGGCGCTGCTGAGGTCCGCATGGAGTAGACGAGTTTTATCGAGCTCCTCCACAACAAGTTTATCAAATTAGTTAAATTAGCCGTCATTTTAATTTGTCACTTCTTATGCCTGTGTTGCGAACTCTTACTTGACTTGTATCTACCACCTGGCCTACATTTTGATACGGGAAAATGCCTCTAAAACCAGCGAAAGCCTCGAAAAGCTCTAGCCCGCCATCGCCTAGCCGCAACGTAGCTAGTTTTGCTTCTAGTCAAGCAACCACCGACGATATTATGCCACTGATCTGGGAAAAGTTATCAAACAAGATTCTTTCAACTATAAACGAAAGATTCGACAAATTTGAGGAAGACTTTCGGTCTCTACAGACGTCGGTACGGGACTTTGCAGAGAGAGTGGAGACTATTGAATGTCAGGCACGGGACCATGATAACCGACTGTGCTCTCTCGAAGCGGCTTTGACTGACTTGCAGAAGACGAATAAAGCCCTCAAAGCGAAGGTCAGTGACTTAGAAGGGCGATCGAGACGTAACAATATTAAAATAATTGGTATCCCTAAGGGAGAGGAGAAAGGGAAACCGACTGAATTTGTTGCGGCGTTGATCCCAAAACTACTTGGCGAATCTCACTTCCAAGGACCATTGGTAATCGGCCGTGCTCATCGCGCTCTTAAACCAAGGCCGCCGGAGGGAGAGAGGCCCTGCATCATCATTGCGCGAGTACATTTCTTTCAAGAAAAGGAATTAATTCTTCGGCTTCGCAGAGATCGCACCCTGGATTACAACGGCCACAAGGTGTATATCTTTCCGGATTATACCGCAGAAGTGATGGAACAGCGAAGGGCATTCAGTGACGTGATGCGTGAGTTGCGAGAGTTAAAGGTGATACACAGCCTCCGCTTCCCTGCGCGCCTTCGGATTCAACACAACGGCCAGTTCAAAATCTTCTCTGACCCTGCAGAGGCTGCCAAATTTGTGGAGACCAGGCTGAGGCAGGAGTAAAGGAATATGCGCAACACTGGTATCATATTTAAAGTACTTTTAATAACTATTCATATCCTAATGTTCTCGTGTTCTTAAGAGTGTGTACAAAACGCACGGACGAAGACGGCACTACTGTTAATAGAACTTGAAATGTTTGTAACTTGGAAGTGGAGTTGAGCGGGACCGCCGATATTGGACTTGGATCCTATTCTACTTGCATGCTAGTAGTGTTCTCAAGTCGAAGAGGGGACGAAGTGCTTCATTTCGGGGAAGCCAGATGTGGGAGGGCATGTGTTGACTTTGTTCTAAGTCTTAAAGTGTTAAACGTTGATGTTTTTTTTTTTTTGTTTTTTTTTTTCTCTTTCTTTCTTTCTTTCTTTCTTTCTTCCTGGAGTGACTCATTTCAATGTTTTATTCCATCTTTAATTGCCTCAGTGTTTGATGACTAATATTAATGGGGAAGCTATTACATTGGCTTCTTGGAATGTAAGAGGGCTTGGTCATGTAATTAAACGGAGTAGGGTATTTGCACATTTGAAATCACTTAAGGCTGATATAATATTTCTTCAAGAAACCCACCTTAGTGTAACTCATCAATGCAGACTCAGGACAAGTTGGATATCTCAGGTTTACCAGGCCCCATTTAATGCCAAAGCAAGAGGTGTAGCTATTCTTTTTCGTAAGCATGTTCTTTTTCGACTCTCATCAATGGTTGCAGATCCTCATGGAAGATATATAATGGTATCTGGACATATTAATTCTCTTCCTGTAACTCTGCTTAATATATATGGCCCCAATTTTGATGATTCAGAATTTTTTCGCAAAATCTTTAGTGTAATTCCAGATGCAAACTCTACAAATCTTATAATAGGTGGGGATTTTAATTGTTACTTAGACCCTTATATGGACAGACTTTCCTCAAAACCACCACCTACAGTTATTTCAACACAAACACTTCACAATTTAATAAAATCTAGAAATTTGGTTGATATTTGGAGGCTCCAACATCCTACAGATAGAGATTACTCATTTTACTCTCATGTTCACAAATCATACACTAGAATAGATTATTTCTTGGTAACATCTGAACTGATTTCTAACATTAGTAATAGTAAATATCATAATATATTAATCTCTGATCATAACCCAGTCACGCTACAACTCGAAAGTATTTTACCAAAGCGAAATTATTGTTGGCGCTTCAACCCAATATTAATTAAAGATTCAACTTTTATATCATATTTAACTGGAAAAATGGACGAGTTTTTTACATCTAACGACAATGGAGAGGTCTCAGATTCAGTTCTATGGGAGACTTTTAAAGCTGTAATGCGGGGTCATATCATATCCTTTGAATCATCTAAAAAACGTGCTCTGAATAGTCGGCTTCGGGAAATAGAGGAAACACTACCAGTATACGAACAAACATATAGAGTGTCACTTTCAAAGTCTGATTATAATAAAATTCTAAAATTAAAGTATGAGTATAATTCTATCCTGAATAGACAAATAAGTAACCTTCTCCTCAAACTTAAACAGAAAAATTTTGAGTTGGGGGACAAACCCGGAAGGTTGCTTGCAAGGCAATTGAGGGGAGAACAAGCCAAAAAGGCAATCCATCTGATAAAATCAAAAACAGGCAGTCTAACAGCTAACCCTAATGAGATAAATGAATGTTTCAGGGAATTTTACTCTGAATTATATACCTCTAAAGTTAAAGATACAGACTCTAATTATGATAGTTTTTTTTTCAAAGTTAAGTCTTCCAAAACTGAATGAATCTTCTAGGTCGGAGCTAGAATCCAAACTCTCAACCGAAGAATTATTAAAGGCAATTCATGCTTTTCCATCTGGAAAAGCTGCAGGCCCGGATGGGTTTGGCTGTGAATTTTTTAAAGCTTTTAGCAAGAGTCTGGCTCCTTATATGCTGAGAATGCTACAGGATTCAATCCAGAAGAATAAACTTCCTGATTCTTTATACGATGCAAATATCTGTGTAATTTTAAAAAAAGGGAAATCAGAGACCGATCCATCTAGTTATAGACCCATTGCCCTACTAAATTTTGATCAAAAAGTGTTGACTAAAATATTGGCATCCAGGTTAGCACAACACATCTCAACAATTATTCATCGTGACCAAACTGGGTTTATTCCAGGAAGGTTTTCATTCTGTAATGTTCGCCTACTACTTAATATTTTATATGCAAATCGTAGGTTATCTAACAATTCTGCTGCTGTTATTTCACTAGATGCTCAAAAAGCCTTCGATCAAATTGAATGGCCATATATGTTTGAAGCACTTAAACAGTTTGGATTTGGGGATAGATTTATCAACTGGATCAAAATTGTTTATCTCCGCCCATCTTCATCTGTTTTGACCAATGGTATTAGATCCAGCCCTTTTGAACTGCAACGGGGAGTACGACAGGGTGATCCCTTATCACCTCTTCTTTTTAACATTGCACTTGAGCCATTAGCTGTAGGAATGAGAACCCATCCATATATTCACGGTATCTCTCTGGGCAATGTTAAAAGTTTGGTCAGTTTATATGCTGATGATCTCTTAATATGTGTTATGGATCCTGTTGTTTCTGTCCCTAAAATTTTAGATTACATTGACACTTTTAGTAAACTGTCAGGATACTCAATTAATTGGAATAAAAGTGAATTTATGCCCCTAACAAATAACTTAAGTGATATTTTTCTGAATAATATACCATTTAAAATAGTGAAGGATCACTTCACATATCTTGGACTGAAAATTCCAAAGAACCCCAAATATTTGTTTAAATTAAATTTTTTAGACATGATTAACAGAGTCAAATTAAACATCGAAAGCTGGAAACTGCTCCCTTTATCACTAGTTGGCCGTGTGAACGTGATAAGGATGGTTGTTCTCCCTAAGTTTTTATATCTCTTCCAAAATCTTCCAATTTATTTGCCTGCTACTTTTTTTAAACAACTTGACTCAGTTATTCTTTCATTTGTATGGAACTACAAAACACCTCGCATTGCAAAAGCCCACTTACAAAAACCTACTGATTGTGGAGGTCTTGGCCTTCCCATTTTTAAGCAGTATTATTGGGCAGCAAATGCCAGGGCTCTCACTTTCTGGCAAAGGAACATCCTGGATGATATGACATCTGAGACCACTCCTTTATGGGTTTATGCAGAGGCTATATCAGTGCCGGAGTCCTCTCTCCCAGCCTTACTTTTTACAGAGTTTAAATCTATCAATAAATTGGGAAGCAGTAATTTTGTGGTGAAAAATTCTCTAAAAATTTTGAATCAGATAAATACATTTTATAATTTACCAAAAGTTTCAGCCAATACACCAATATCATGCAATCACTCGTTTGAGCCTTCTCAGATTGATAGTGTTTTTTCGGGATGGAGGAGAAAAGGTTTATGCTGTATAGGAGATCTCTATGTAGATGACCAATTTGCATCTTTTTCACAACTTAAAAGTAAGTTTACACTCCCACAGTCTCACTTTTTTCGTTATTTGCAAATTAGAAATTATGTAAAGAAAAATATTCCACAGTTTATAAATAAACCTGAAAATCATGTTATTCATGATCTCTTATTTTCTAATCCTGAAACCAAACATTTGGTATCTTGCTTTGTTCGTGTTTTTACAACATCGATATGCACTAAGCATCTCAAAGCAGTCTGGGCCACTGAATTGAATGATGAAGTGACTGATGAGATCTGGGAAGAAGCCCTGTTGAGAATAAAGAGTTGTTCAGTAGATTCGAGATATAAATTAATCCAGTTCAAGGTTATACATCGCCTTCATTATTCTAAAACCAGATTAAATAAAATATTTCCCTCTATATCTTCTCAATGTGATCGATGCAAT
The DNA here is from genome assembly GCA_033026305.1 of Cirrhinus molitorella. Taxonomy (NCBI): domain Eukaryota; kingdom Metazoa; phylum Chordata; class Actinopteri; order Cypriniformes; family Cyprinidae; genus Cirrhinus; species Cirrhinus molitorella. The sequence continues at coordinate 14,573,713 of CM065133.1, read as the reverse complement.
AGGGCAGAGGGGACACTGGCACATTTATTTTGGTTTTGTCCTATTCTGTATGATTTCTGGTCTAATATTTTTGAATTGTTTTCTACTGCTTACAAAATTAATATTCAACCGGACCACAGCCTGGCTATTTTTGGCTATTCTGACATAATGGACACTCTTTCTCACACTCATCAACAGGCTCTAATGGTAGGCATGATTGCAGCCAAAAAAGTGATACTACTCAACTGGAAATCTCCACAAGCCCCTTGTTTTCAGAGATGGCTGAATGAGATGCTCTACATTATTCAAATGGAACAGTTACGTTTTGGTGAGCTTTCCTCACAGAAAAGATTTGAAGCCACATGGGGACCGATTTTGAGACTCTTGGAAATTTAATTTCTGTATTCTGTAAACCTCACTTTCAACGATTGTGAATAGTGTCATTTATGTTTATATTTTGTAATAATTATGTTGTATATATCTGTTAATTGAGGCTGTCCAGGCTTTTTTTTTTTGTTTTGTTTTTTTCTTCTTCTTCTTCTCTTTGTTGTTGTCTATATGTGGGTGTACACATTTTGTTACCTTATGTTGGTTATTGTTTTTTGTATTTGTGTTACATTTCAAAAACCCTTAATAAAAATAATAAGAAAAAAAAAAAAAAAAAAAAAAGATTAGTACTCATGGAAATTACTAGAAAGTAGTCAAACCTGTTCATTAGAAGGGGGTGTCCCAATACTTTTGGCAATATAGTGTATGTAGTCTGCATTTACAAACATTTGTGAAAAATAAATTAGGTTGCTCTGAAGAGCAAGAGTGAATCAATGTGGTATTGTCATACAGTGCCACCATTGCAATAAGTCAGTTTGTGAAATTTCATCCCTACTAGACATACCATGCTTATTGAAGTCTCAGAGCAGGGTTACAGAGTGCTGATGTGTATAGTACGTGCCAGTGCTCTGCTGATTCTATAGCTGAAGAGTTACAAACTTTCCATCTGCCATTATTATCAGTACAAAAACTATGCAGTGGCAGCCTCAACTTCTTCAACTTGTGAAGAACAAGTCAAGCAATGTTTTAGAAATGCCAATGCAAAATGGAGAGAGAAGGTATGCCATCATCTGTCTTCATTAGTGTACAGTGCCAACCTGAGAGAATATGAGGGCATCATGCATTGTGGGTGCAGGCACAGAAATCCCCATATTCCCTCCCCTCAGGAATCACAACAACCTGGGCTGACTTACACGCAGACAAACTCTGGCATCAAAGACACGACTGCTACACTTGACTGCATTTCTGCAGTCACCTTGAGTTTGTGGAGAACGTTCTCTCAGTTAAAACTTCAAAAAAGGCCCCGATAGGCCATGTTCGCTCTACAAGCATCAAAGCTGAAGTTGTTGGTTTTATACAGAACACCTTGCACTATGTTCATCAAAGTGCATACTCTTAGTCAGAAATACCCATGAATAGAATGAGTGATTATAGCCAGAGGTCTGTTTGTGTTAAAGGAATGTAAACTTACACCTACTGTGTTCATCTTCTCAGATAACATACGTTTTTTTACTGTATCCTTCACTCTGCTCTTGGTGAGCTGGCACACTGAAGGTGAATCATTTCATCACCTGTACACCCGGGCCCTGTTCACCTCTGAGCAATATGAATGTTGAATCCAAATGAAGAGTAAGGGCTTGAAAGAATCTACATGGAATAGGTGTATCAGAGTATCAGAGCATGATCTGACTGGTAAATGGTACATATTTTACTAAAAACAATTTCAGAAGCCGTCTTGGTAGGTATTGCTTACTCACTGATGTGAGGCTACAGTTATGGTTTGTATTTCAAGGGTTGGAGATGATAATAACTGGGCACTTTTATCTGATAATGTAGCTTCTACACTGCTATAAATCTGTTATAAAGATCACACTTTTATGTTGCATAATAGTATGCTCTTAAATAATGCTGTAAGCTGACATTATTTACTAATTTATTCATTTATTTTATTCAATGGGATGTGTAGGAATGTGACTGGGAAATGACCACAAACTGCTCTCCATATGTCAGAATCAATGCATCAACCTCTGTTCCAAAGCTTCAACCTGACTTTAATATTTGGTTCTAGTAATACTGAGGTCATGGGTTAGATTTCCAGGGAATTCACAAACTGATAAGATGTATGTACTTCGAGTTGTTTTAGACAACAGTGTCTGCCAGGTGAATGCACTGCAGTCTGTCAAGGTGTGATGGAAAACAAGGTTACCTTATTAAAGCTAAAATACAAGTATAACATGATTTAAAAAAAATAAAAAATAAAAAAGGAACTAGAGTGTGCTACATTCTTGTTAGGACTTTATCATTTAAAAAGTTTGTTTTAAATGAATAAGAAGTGTTGTAAATCTTTTTTGAAAGTTATTTGTAAAATGTCTGGTGATGTGACTTGCAGCTGAGAGCATCTGTATACATTACACTTTCATCAGGTAAGTAGCCTATATTTAAATTTCTAAATAAAATCAAAGCAGAAACTAGCAGATTTACAGTATTCTTTAGTAATTTCCATATATCCAGCAATAATACATATCCCTACATACACAATAATTTGCAATTTTTGCTAAATTGCTCCCAAAAGTAAGATTGTCGCTTGTTAGCAAGTTCCTTGATGAATGCGGATAAAGTTAACATTCTCAGAAAACTGCTTGTCACCCCATGGAAGAGATGAGCAGGGTGAGTAGAGCTCATAAGCAATTAAAAAGACATGCATTCGCTGTAAACAGAACTGGTTTTGACATTGTAGAAGGGGTGTTGTTTTACGCTACCATTGAGAAATTTTAACCAAAAGATGTTATAGCCTTTCATTAAGACCCTAAAGAATCATATCAACTTGTGGAAAATGGGCATTTGTTGACCTGATTAATTATAATTCTTAAATAATTAAAAAAATAAAGAAATAAAAAGACTTAAAACTGTTCAGTCAGAGTAAATCTTACAAATGTTGATATTCAAATGAAAAGTCACAATTAGTAAGAGCACAACCATTCAATAAATGTGTTGAGAGGATACATCTATGGTCAGGAGGACAATTATAGACGTGTTTCTTAAATCAGATTTGATTATGATGATTAAATCTTCTATTCACTCCATTGGTTCTGTGTAACATAATGTCTGAAACATTTTTTACCCTCCTTTATGATCTAGACAGTAAAAGAGAAAACTGCAAATGCAGACTCACCATTTGCCTATAATCAACTTTACTGATACAGTGTCTTGTTGACTAAACCTACACTGACACACCAAAAAGCTTTTTGACAAGAGGCTGCTCCTACATTTGTATAAAGGTTTATATGGGCTGAAACCAGGATAGCAGACTAGATTGTTGACCACTGTTTGGCACCAGAACAGAGCAGAGGTACTGTATATGTGTCCCCTGTGATGTTATTAAAGGATGTTCAGACTGATGCCAATACTCCATTAAATCAAGCCCTGCCTGATCATTATTCCTGTCAGGCACCAGTGCGCCACTTCTGGAGAGGTTAATGACTGTTTGCCCCATTGTCTTTAGGGAAGATTTATCCTGATTAAAGGCCTGAGGAGGTCAAAAGGTCATAATGAGAAAGGAGTCTGAGCTGCTGTAACCTTAAACAGGGTTGAAAGGCTAGAAAGTCAGTTTGAAGATTAGCATCAAATATCAAATTCTTTTTTGGTTTACCTTTGAAATGAGTACGGAAGAGTTTGTAAATTTCAAAAGGAAAAGCTGTGAAGTAGTTGTGGAAAAAGTACAAATGCACCAAATGTGATTATCTAATGATTTGACTGGTTAGAAAGGTCATGCTAATGATGGGACGATGACAGCTGTGATGCCAAATCTCACCCAGTGTTCTGAATCCAACTAGCCTTTGACCTGAAAATGAACCTGATAATCACTGACCAAATATCCCTAACATAGCAATTATTAATTTTGAAGTATTTTAATACAGAACTAGCTTGAGCTTGGTTTCTGTGTGTTTACTGAATTTGTCTGAGCAGCAAAAATCGGAAAGAAATACCTTCAAAGAAATGCACAATATTACGTACAAATCTGTACTCTAGTGTTTATTAGGAGGAAAACACATACAAATGAATACATCAGTGGGTAACGACACAATGTGTGGGGGAAGATGAGTGGCGAGAGAGCTGCGGTTAATTTCACGCCCCTGTATTTTCCCGTCACGCCTGGCTAATTTCTGTCATGTTCTGCCGACGTGTTGAAATACTCCGTCTGCAAGCCCCTGGTGGTGTTTCTCAGAGAGTCTGGCCGGACTAGCACACCAGCAGGGAAGCTTCCATTTAAAACAGGCGGCATTTAAACACACAGTGACCAGGGAGAAAGGCCAGCTGGCCACAAATGCTTGGGTTGCTCTTGACTGACACTTCAACATGAGTATGACAGCACAGACGAGAGTAAATGCGTATATTTATGAACTAGTCTGCACTTTTCTTGAAATAATTTTCACCTTACTGGGTTTTTTTCCATTAATTGAATAAGGCATAAGTCTTGTGGCTTCGTTCTAGCACCGTCTGCAGAACCAAAATGCATTCTGATTAGAAAATGCATATTTCATTAGTAAAATCAAAAACTTAATTAACTGCACCTTAAATTTCTCAACTTATTACATTACACATCACTGATCTCAAATAAACACGTCCCTGGCAAATAAATGTAATTGTTTTCTGATCTTCACAGTGAGTAAGCATTTGATGCTATCCATCTGCATCAAAAACAGTATTTTAGGCTGGTCCAGCTAATCTGCATGACAGGTGATTGTTTTAACTGTAAGGTAAAAATTCCACTTCCACAGCTGCAATTTTGTGCAATGCAATGACCATAACTCTAGTTAAAACAAGTACAAAAACAAATGAGTACAAAGACAAAAAAGGACCCCGCAGGTTGTATGTTCAAGCAGCTTATTATAACCTATAGTTTATCCTATTTTTCTAATTTGCAAAATGTACGTCTCTGCATTTGGCAAAAGGTATACATTTTATCGGTCTATGTGTTCCCTGCGATCAAACCCATGATACGCTGCTATAGCACAATGCTCTACCAAACCACACAAATCCTAAATCCTAACACAGATAAAAGGGCACATTGCATTAATATGAATGATTCTGTGTCATGTCCTACTGTTGGTAGGGGCGCTAATTTTGTAAACTATTGGTTGGATTTAAGGGAAAAAACAAACAACCTATTCATTCGTGTGGGTTGGAGGACATGTTGAACTTTCTAGTGTACATGTGTAGAGCAGCTATATATATATATTTTATTTTTATTTTTTTGATGTTTTGCATTTGGATGTTTGCATATGCATCAAAACGGAAGTATATTTTGGACTTAAGATGAAACTACAGGTGCGATATTAGTTTTATTTCTCCTATTTCTCCTTCAACAACAGCAAACAGTACAGGGCAGGCAGCAAAGAAGCAAGAATAGATGAACAGTCCAAGAGTAATCCACGGCCAGTTAAACACAATAAAGAAACGCTCAGAAATATCCACCGGGTTCTGAGAGTGGCTTAAATAGTCCACTGATGCACATCAGGTGTGAGAGTAATCAGTGCTAGGTACAAAAGGGAGTTAATATTCAAGATCCCTCTGGTGGCGAGTGGCAGGAACCACGAGAGCCTTGTTTGTGACAGAGGTTGGATAACCAGACCCACTGACCTGGAGTATATTCTGGACTGAGGCGACAATGATGATTAGCTTGCAACTTTTGCCTCCTAGAAAGTGGGTGTGTGCCTGATTCCAAGTGTCCTCGCTTCTCTGAAGCCAATCACTTACCACTTACGTTTTCTTCAGAAAATGTACATATATATTTATTTTTATTTATTTATTTTCATTTAACTTTTTGATACGCAATTAATGCCCTGTTGGGGCAACTTAATGGGTACACTTTGTTCTGCACTATGCTCCACCACTTTAAGACAAATGGATTTGTTGTGTTACACCCACCTAGCTCAAGGTGTAGTAACATTACAAAAGTAAAAGGCCACACATAGCACTAAATTCAACAAATAAACTTTTAATTAACAAAAAATCAAATTAATACAATAATTAAACTTAAGTAAGAAAAGAAACAACAAAAGAAAAACGGTCCAGCACCCCGTGGTTTAACTATAAGTTGTTGGTTGGGGCTTCGCAACGATTGTAAAAACATAAGTGGATTATGATCTGTAAACACAACTAAAGGCATTGATCCACCTCCCACATAGACATCAAAATACTGCAACGCCCACACCAAAGCCAATGTCACCTTCTCAATTTTAGAATAATTGAGTTGATACGAATTAAACTTTTTAGAAAATAAACTAACTGGCCGATCAACTCCATTGTCATCCTTTTGCAATAAAACTGCTCCTGCACCCACCCGGCTTGCGTCTACTTGGATCTGGAATGCGCGATACCACCGGGGTGCAAATAAAACAGGAGCAGTACTCAATAAAAGTTTAGCATTTTTGAATGCTTGCTGACAATTTGAAGACCACTCAAGCTTATGATTGGACTTCAACAAATTGGTGAGCGGAGCCACTACGGTCGAGAAGTTTTCGCAAAAACTGTGATAATATCTAATCATCCCTAAAAACTTCATCAGCTCCCTTTCAGTAGTAGGAGCGGGGAACTGATCAGCAGCGCGCACCTTTTCCCATATTAAACGAACTACCCCCTGTCCCACTACTTTCCCCAGATAAGTCACAGTCGTATTCACGAATTCACACTTTGCTAAATTGATAGTTAATGGTTTTGAATAGAATGGTTTTGCAAGGCCAGCATTTACAGATTTTTTCAATTGCTAACATACTTTTGTCCAATCTGTAGTTACATTTTCAAAACTCTAAACACAATTAGCACAACATCCGTCTGTTGTGACCATACCATTAACACAATTTGTGTTGTTTTTACACAATATGCAATTACCATGTTTCTAAAATTCAAACATTTTATTTTCATACAAGCTTACCCAAAACCAAAATCATGGGACTTTTTAGTCTTATTTGCAAATGCTTAAACACAGCATGTCAGAAATGAAGACCTAATGTTCCAAACCTTAAATACAGTATAAAGCCTCCATTTCTGCAACAACAGCAGCTCAAAATGATTGAAAATATCTCTATATAAAATATTGTAACACTTTATAAGCATATTTAAATAACAGATCAATTAAATATTTAGAAATAGCTGATTCCAGTCTCAGTTGGAGGAACAGTCAGGTGTTGAAGCTACTTCCATTCCCTTATCAGTCGGTCTCTCCGAGTCACGTCAGAGACCGACGGATTGGGATCTCGCTTAGAGAGTCCAATCTACTTCGAGTGTAAACTAAACGAGCCAATGCACATTGGCATGCGCTGATTGCACTCAGCTGCAGCTGATCACAGCGTGAGTACAAATAGGCAGCTGGTGCAGTGCATAGTCAGCTTTTTGCTTCGGAGCCGATCAATTCGAGTCTGCAAGCAAGATAACAAACTTCAAATGAGTCACGCTTTACAGGCTTTACAGCGACACGGCGCTTCAGCGGCAGTGGTCTCCTTGTCGATTGGATTTAACACACATTAGGCTGCACTACCCCCTTTTGTGTTGCTTCAGCCATCTTCCCTGTGCGCCTCAGCACCTAAAGAGCAGCGATCGACCTGAAGGATGCGTACTTTCATGTTTCGATTCTTCCGCGCCACAGACCATTTCTGCGGTTCGCGTTCGAAGGACTAGCATATCAGTACAAAGTCCTTTCCTTCGGGGTGTCCCTGCCGAAAGTCACGGAGGCAGCCCTGCTTCCCCTTAGAGAGCAGGGCGTTCACATCCTTAACTACCTTGATGACTGGCTTGTGCGAGCACAGGGACATGTTGTTAGCACACCTCAGCCAGTTGGGACTCGGTCGAACAAACAGCACGCCTCACCCAGGAACGTTCCCAGTCAGTGTTGAACTGCTTGAATACATTCAAGAGCAGGACAGCGGTCCCACTGAAACAGTTTCAGAGGCTCCTGGGGCATATGGCAACAGCAGCAGCGGTCACCCCGCTAGGGCTGCTCCATATGAGACCGCTTCAACATTGGCTCCACGGCCGAGTCCCGAAGAGGACGTGGCAGCGTGGCACTTACCGGGTCAAAGTAACACCGACCTGCCACCAAACCTTCACCATGTGGTCAGACCTTGCCTTTCTTGGGCCAGAGTGCTCCTAGAGCAGGTCTCCAGACATGCTGTGGTACACACAGATGCCTCCACCACCAGCTGGGGGGGCCACGTACGATGGGCAGAATGTGTCAGGGGTTTGGACGGGCCCTCAACTACACTGGCGCATCAACTGCCTAGAGTTGCTTGCAGTACGCCTTGCCTTGCTTTGTCTCAAAGGCTGCTCTTCCCGGAGAATGGCAACTCCCACCCCCAGACAGTTCAGCTGATTTGGAGACGTTTCAGGGAGGCTCAGGTAGACCTGTTCGCTTCACCCAAGATGTCCCATTGCCAATTGTTCTACTCCCTGACCGAAGGAACTCTCGGCTCGGAGTTGGACACCGGCAGATTCCCAGGTAATCCTGAGGCCCCGGCCTGGCTATGTGCCAAAGGTTCCCACTACTCCCTTCAGGGACCAGGTAGTGAGCCTGCAAGCGCTGCCCCCGGAGGAGGCAGACCCAGCCCTAGCTTTGATTTGTCCCGTCCAAGCCTTTTCTTTACCCCCTAAATCAGCGTTTTTCACGATTCTATAATCTTTTCGATCTTTTCGAAAAGAAAGCAAAGTTTTTTTCATTCAATTTAGGCAACAATCTGGTCATATTCGTAATATTTACAGCTGTATTTGCAACCAACTGTTCACCTGAGGAGTCAACAGTAATACTACCCATTTTCCCCTCAGCAACTAATTTTAAACGTTCTGCTCCTGAGCCAATTTAGCTTCCTGAATTCTTTGTTCACTTTTAAATTTTGAATTGCAGTTCACACTCTCTTTCTTGAACTTGCATTCTCTCCAATTCGAGCTGTCTATCCAATTTGTGTTCCTTACTTTGTAAATTCAAGATTTCAGGTTGTTGCTCAAAAGTTAACCCGGTCTGTACCCCTGTCATAATAACCGGCGTTGAAGTGCTTTCAGGTGACAATGCTTCTTCAGATTGTGTGTCTATAGTTAAAATCATCCGGTCTACTAATTTCTCTTTTACAAGATCACAAAAGGCTTTTAATTTTGTATTTGTAGTTACTGGTACCTCAAAGTTAAAATGCTCAAATACTTTACACAATTGCTCTATTGTAAGCTCATTCAATCCCTCTAAAGTAGGAGCAGCCAAAAAGTTTTGTAACTTATCCATTTGGGCCTCATTTGGTTGGCAGGCTGGTTTTAAGGGAGTTTTGGCAACTTATTTAACTGGTCAGGCTGGTCTTAGCTGGTCAGGCTGGGAGACCAGCTGGAACAACCAGCTAAAACCAGCATGACCAGACTAGCCAGGCTGGGAAACAAGCTAAAACCAGCTACTTCCATCTTAAACCAGCTAAGACCTGCCAACCAGCTTAGGCTGGTTTTAGCCCGGCCATCTAGCCAGGTCTTAGCTGGTTGTAGCTGGTCAGCAGGCTGGTTTTAAAAGGGCTTTGATCACTTCCTTAGCTGGTGTGGCCGGGAGACCAGCTGGAACAACCAGCTAAAACCAGCTAAAACCTAACCAGACTAGCCAAGCTAGGAAACCAGCTACTACCAACTTAAACCAACTTACAGACCAGCCAACCATCTTAGGGTGGTTTTAGCAGTTTTTTTTTTTTTTTTCAGCAGGGTGTTGAAAGCAGTCATTTTAAGTTAGATGCCAAATGTTCTCCTTCTATTCAAATTTGACATTGAAGGTGTGCAACATATTTGCAACTATAGTTGCTGCACATTCAAACACAATTTTCAAAAAAATAAAATAAAATAAAAAACCTGTGGAAAATAAATGCAGAACATGTTCACATAGGACACTATTAACATGACTATATGCATGAAACCATTCATGAAACGATACATTTTGGTTAAATGGGTTAAAAAAAATCTGGATCTGGACGAAGGTACTCATGAGCAAAGATGGCAGCTTTCATCTGTCCTGCACCGGAACAAACAAATGTCACTGAGATGCCAGTCTTTCCAGGTATTAGACATGAAATTAACAGATTGTAATTCCGCTTTGCCGGCCCACCATTTGAATTGGACTAGCTACTGTAAAGTATTGTTTCAACAAGCCACTCAAGAATGCCTCTGCTACTCCTCATCATCTGTCAAAGCAGTTACAAGACATGCTACAACAGATCTGTCTGGTTGTTATCAAGAGTTTGACCCTTTCTCTAGGTGGGTAGCAAAATCATTGTTTATGAAAATCATCTTATTTTCTGAGCAGGGCAGCCTTAGGGTAGAATGCTTAAGCACCATGGGTACATGTATGAATAAGGATTAGGGAAAAGGCTGTTAAAATTCCAAATTACAATTAAATTAAAAAGAGTGAGAAACAAAAGGAATATAAACTGAAAAAGTGTTTCAGATGGTTTAGCATTTCCCTCCTGGACTAACCTGTAGTGTACAATTAATAGTGTATTTTGTTGGAAACAGTCACTGGAACCCCATTTAGAGCCCAATGCTCTTAAAAACTTGCTGAGTTCGCTGAAGTAGGAAATGGGAGGTATTAGCATTCACTGGCATGAGAGATTCCTGTTTTGGCTAGTTTGAGTACTGAACAAATTCTTTTTCAGGATTTTACTATAAGCAATGCAATCAAAATGTAGTCTGTGAACTTTAAATATTCAGTGCATAACTGTATCAAATATTAGTTTAAATATTCAACAAACAACAGTTTCATTTTCCAGGGCTGTAACTATGGAAACAGGCCCTTGCTTGCTAATGACTACATCTATTGTAGTTATGATTTCTGTAATTGTACTAAACTAATTGTGCTTTGAATGAATATTCATGCTCAAGCTGTAGCTTTACAAAGGTTGTGCAATGTAAGAGTTTCTTTGAAAGTGGATGCAATTTCTTCATAAAACATTCTATTCCAGTAGAGTGTAACCTCGTGGAAATTCAGTAAAATGAGGGTTATATAAAGATTCCATGCTTTTAAAAAAATGTCCTTTAAATGTATTCATATTCATAAGATATAAACATATCTTGACTAACATAACATAACATAACATAACATAACAGTTGGTCACATGACCTGAGAGTTCTAGTGATTGTGAGCAGATAGAAAGCTCTATAATGTATGATGGAGCCAGATTGTTTAAAGATTTATGAACTAGTATGAGGGTTTTGAAATCACTTCTGTTGCGCACCGGTAGGCAGTGAAAAGGGGGCAAAAATAGAAGTAATGTGTTTGTGCTTTTGTGTACCCTTCTGGCAGCAGCATTCTGAATGAGCTGTAATCAGTCTGGGTAAAATGATGTCTGAGTAATTCCAGTATAAAAGAGATAAAAGCCACTTCTTGAAGATCATTAAAAGACGAAAAATGCTTGACCCTAAATTTAAATAAACTTGCTCTAATAACCACATTAATCTGATGGCTGTTCCCATTAAATTATGTTGTTTCTTAATGCTAATATAATATGGAAACATAATAATATGTTATATAATATGAAAACCATAATATGGTTTTGGGAATGTTAAGGAAAAGGAAGGCCACACATAGCACTAAATTCAACAAATAAACTTTTAATCAAAAATTAATACAATAATTTGATCTTTGAATTTGAAAAGGAAATGTTTCTTTTGCATGTTCTCTGTACCATCTGAAACTAGCATTTAAAGTACTAGCAGTAATGTTTAATATCCAGCTGAACGTAATGTTTAATGTTCATTATGTTAGCTACAGATCTGAGAACATTCCCATAGTACATCCTTAGTATGGCTATTAATCATACAAAAAAAAAAAAAAAAAAAAAACAAACATTTTTCAATCCCCAATATAATGTTTTTATACAGCTGCTTCTTCTTCTTCTTCTTCTTCTTCTTCTAAATAAATAAATAAATAAATAAATTAAATAAGTGATTTTTACATGTTCGTAAACAGTATGCAGTTTCATCATGCATCTTTTTCTTTTTTTCTTTTTTTTTTTGGTCTTTGGTGATCAAAGCATCCTTCATCAATAGCCATTTGAAATAAGTAATACTGTTGCTCCTCTTTTAGGAGAGAATGCATAAAGTGTATTCTCCTTTGTAATGAGACATCGGGATCTAGGCACCAAACAACTGCTGACTTCTTTATTTGCCAACTGCTGCTTCTTCTCTAGCCTATTCAACTCAGTACACTGAAAGAACATGAGCTGTAGCTACTGTCATCTGGCATTCAGGTTGTTCACTGCTCACAATATTTGTCTGTTTTCAAGATCCATTACTTGATCACATTTGCAAGGAGAGTGCTGTCTGCATCCCTGGAGTATTGCATAACCAGACATTTGACAAGTACATACACTGTAGCTTGTTATGAACAAGAACTATAAACCTTTAAACAGAAAAAAAAACATCTGACCAACACTGCCACAGTTCACCATATGACATTTGGATGGTGAATAAGCCTAGGAGATCTCATTCAGTTTACATTCACTAATTATTAAAAAAAAAAAAAAAAAAAAAAAAAAAACAGGTGCCTTATTTTTAAAAAGTATTTACGCTTGGATTTGATCCTTAATTTGTATGTATTTTTTATCAAAAATACAGGTTCTTTAATGGCATCTATAAAGAAACTTTAACATACATGGAACAGTCAATTCTTGAATGTTATGTGTTGAAAGCCGGAAAAATGGGCAAGCAAAATAAGGGCCAATTAGTGATGGCTAGATGACTGGGTCGGAGCATCTCCAAAACAATAAGCCTAGTGGGGTATTGCCAGTTTGCAATGGTTAGTACCTACCAAAAGTGGTGCAAGGAAGGAAAACTGGTGAGACGCAGTGAAAGTCATGGGAAATGCTGCAAACGCTGTAAATGGGGTGGCACCTTTTTTAAAAGATACAGATATGTACCATTTGGGTATTAATATGTAGACTTTAGGTACTAAGATATGCACCCTTTTGGGGTAAAAAAAAGTGACAGCTTTTGTACCTTTTTATATACCTTTTTTTGAGATTATATACAGTGAACTGTAATTTATACATAGGGACACATTTAGGATTTTTTTATGCATACAGACATTTAATAAAAAGTTTTAAATAAAAAAATAAAAAATGTTATGCCATGAAGCCACTTCTTTCAGTGCTCATTGTAGCAACTTTACACACTGAAAATTGTCAGACATTTGATTAGAGATTGTCGTTTTGATTGCAGTTGCCATTTTTATGCTGAATATGCATCAGATGGTCTGTGGGCAGTCCGTGACCATGAGGCGGAGATTAGCTTCAGCGGGTGCTTCAAGCACATTAAATGAGGTTCATGCAAGAACCCCCAAGGTCAAGATGCCCTTCTCAGCTAACAGCTCACTTCTAATACAGAGACATAAACCAAATGGACTTTCATTGGCAGCAGCGGTACACTTGTTTATTTGAGTGTGATCTGCCTCCAAGTAATTGAAGGAAAAGCCTGTCGATGTTTGCTGAGAGCATTTTAATTAGCTGTCTCACTGCATCCAAATGAGCACTCGTGGAGTGATGAAGCAATTTTGAGTCAATTAGGAAATGAGTAATTTCTCCCTACAAGGGGTAAGCATTCATCACATTGGTAGCAGGTTCTTGGAAGGCTTGTTTTGTGGAGTGCTTGCTTTGTGTAGGAGTTTAGGAGATTAGTGAGAAAGGGAAATGGACTGGAGTAAAACACTACAGCCCCCTGCATTCTTTTTATTCCTCGCTGTCTCTACCATTCTGGCGTTCCTCCATCCTGCTGCCTGTAATTCCATTTTTGGCTTTGATAAGATTAGGAATCCTGGGCTTCCTTTCTTAAAGAAATTGCTGTGTGGCGAGATACTTGCAAAATGCCTCCTGGATGTTTACTATTAACAGAGAGACAGTGGGAGTGAATGGAAACTGTCATTTGACCCAAGTAGGGCGTCAGACTTCAGTCGGTGCTGCCATCTGCTGGTGTGTAAACATTGCCTTAAGACTAGTGAAAACATTTGCTAGTCTATATGCTAATAATTTTTGCAAATATAATTCTTAGTAGCATAAATTACTGGCAAATCAAAATGTTTATCAAGTACTGTAAGCAATTATTTATATGCTAAGCGCTTTACTAAGTAATTGCTTCTAGGTTCCTAGTTGTTCACATTTTTACAAGGTCAGAAGCACATATGAAACACATATCTATGCAATAGTGGTCCACTCCCCAATCCCTTATAAAATACAAACTATGGATTTTATATTTACAAATTTATGAATTTTATATAGATTATATAAAATTATATATCTTATCTAAATACATTTAATGAATGCCTATGCTCTTCTTAATTTTGTAATTTCATCTGAATAGCAACATTTTTTTTAGATTTAGCCAGATGAAAGAGTTTTAAGGATTTTCTCTCAAAGGTTTGTTATTGAGGGATTTGTGGTCACATTATTTTGTTGATAGAAACTATTGTGAGATGTAAGGGTAAAATTAGACCATTGGGTTTATTAATTATTTATTAATTTATTTAAAATGTTAAAATCATTAATTGCAATGAATCTCATGATTTAAAAAAATAAATAAATAAATAAATATCGCTTTGACACATTCAGTCAGGTACAAAAACGACATTAATTTACATACATGTTTAAGGATAATAATAACAAGGCTTCGTACACATTGCTACTACCAAAAATAGTTGATACACACCAGTATCTTGCTAACTGTTAGCTACTAGCCTATGCACTTAGACTCCCAAAAACAAAGACTAAAAGCCTGACACTTGTAACCCATACATAGACACAGAAAAAAATGACTGGTAAACACTGCCATATAGCCATCTGTGTGTATTGTTTATGCCAGGATCCTCCACTGTCTGTATGTTATTGCAGTAGAATACAGTAACCTTTGAGGAATCTGTTTTTGATTACGAATCAAAAAATTACGAAAAAATCTGTTTTTCATTGCCTTTTTGCAATGAAACCTAATGCAATTCTGAAGAGCACTAACATAAGGGAAAACACAGACCTCTTCCTGGCACTCTGTTGTGTTGCTCTGACTTTAAAGGCCAGCTCTAGCCAACTCAGATTTATTTACCCTTGTAAGCTTTTACAAGCCACTCCTGACCTTGCCTTTCCTCTCTTACGGGTCTAGCCCTTCTTTTGATAAGGTGGGTGTTCACAGGATTGACTGAACTGACCTTCTTCCTTTCATGATGAAAAACACAGACAGATCTTTAGTTGATTTTTTTTTTTAGAGCCTGGGGGTCCCTTCGGAGCCCAGAGAATATACAGGTAAACTCTCACTAGCCAAGTTAAAATCTCCATGTTTAGTCCATGAGTCAGCATTCTCAGCAGTGGGCATGTAAATAGTTGAACTGATGCCAGATACAAAGGCTTAATCATGGAGCACAATTGAATGAACATTCCATTAGCTGTTGAATTTTCTTGTGGAACCAGATTAATTAAGAGGGTTAAATACAATACAATAACAATAATATAAATGGCACATTCAGAAATAATCAGGGATATCACAAATGAATTCAAAGAAATCATTGTGGGACCTCGGTCGAACAGATCATCAAACTGCAGAGATCACCACATTCCAGTCAAATCTAAAAGAGTCATCTCCCTGGCCATGTGCCTATTGTAAAATGGGCCAGACCAGCTCCCCCTTTTCCTGGTCACTATCTCTTAGGGAATTTAAATAGCTAAAACCCTAATTCAATCGATGGAAGACAAGAACTCCCCTTTCATCTAGGCTCATTCAGGCAACCAGAGCATGCAGTGTATCTCTTACCAGGTACACGTGAATTGACAATCAAATATACAATGAAAGGTTTATAATGATAGGAACCAGCCGGTAAGGTTCAAAGGGGCTTCACAGCATGACCTCCGGACACTCTGGTCACCCAGACCCCTCCTTTCTGCATTCTACTAAACCGTGGACGGCTATTCAGAATACACAAACTCTTAAAACAGACTATTTCTACCACAATTAGAGTAACAGTACCGATGAATAGTATGTTCTTTACCTTTCGATATGTGTGGTGTGTTTTGTGTAATCGAGTGTATGTGTATGAGTGAATATATTCCCCTTTTATGTGTTTACATTATATTTCCTTTAGTAGATAAGGCTACAAAATGTATTTGACTGTATGCAAGATATCTGATGTTTGGTGTTGACGAGAAGCTTGTTTTATTTCCAATATGTTTAGATGAATGATAAGTTACTATTGGTTACAATATTCGCATCACAAAAGTTTATTGAAGTTATTGACAAAACTCACAGATATACCACGTGTGGGACACAGGTTAATTTATGCAAGGAGGAACCACCTGAAGCATGGCTCCGCCCCACAACCCGATCTGATTGGAGCAAACCTGAATGGGGACGGACCAAGATGGCGGGTTTAAAACCCTTTGTGCCTAACAATGCCTTGCCTTTCGCTTGCCTTTCGCTGTGCGCCGTTCGGTTTCCACCTGGCGCCTTTCGCCGCGTGCCGCCATTCCACCGCGCTGACCATCACGCGATCGTGCCATCCAGAACTCTACAAGAAACAGACTCCGCTCCGCTCCGCTAACCTGCCGAATGCTTCAAAGACTTTGCGTCTCGCAACTCCGACGGCAGAAGAAACTTCCCGCGCATCACGTTACGTAACCCGGGAACCAATCGGAGCCATCCGGCCAAGCAGCTCACTCATCACTGACGTGTTTCCCAAAGACATCATCTACCAGCCACCAATCAGGACACCCGGACACCGAAGTCACGGAGGAAAACCCCGGCTGTTCAAACAGCACGCAAGTAAACAAGGTCTCCTTTGCTCGCTGAATTGGTACACAAGATCCTTATTAGCAGCTAAAAGCCGAATCTCTGCTTTTGTGGTTCTACCAGGTTGCAATCTGAGAACTATAGTAGCAATTGCTAGTAATGTTGTTTTGGGATTCCGTTTAAGCTCTGTTAACCCCATAACCCTCTAGAACAGTATGAATGTGTGTGTGCGTGTGTATGTTTATGTGTTAGTAGTTTAGTTTGTGTGTCTTAGAGTAATTCGAATAAATTCGTGTTTCATTTATAAAGAAGCATTGTTTTGTGTTGTGTATTTTAAGGTCAAATATGCCAAGATCTTGTTACCTTGCTCTTAAGAGTTAACAAAATAACTGTTTGTAGCACTGTCGGGCCCAAGAAGTGCTATAAACCTCAGAATTGGTAAGATGTACTAATTTAACCATTTCGCTGGACGAACAGTTAATGGGTGCAAATTATTGATTCTGAACCAAGTTAATTTAATCAAGCTGAATCGAATCGTTAGATATGATTCCCATTTGATTCCCTAATAATAATAATAATAATAATAATAATAATAATAATAATTTGAGCTAATATCGTACACATAACTTTAGCAAATCTGCAGATTTAAAATGCCTTTATCTTGAAAAAAATGATTGCACTTCATTGCTCGTTCCAATCAACAAATGTTAAAGCTTTTGACCTAACCAACCACAACAAGCAACTGCATAGTTTATCGCACACTTGGGTAGCTGGGACTGTAGTGAAATCTCATTGGTCCAAAATCCAAACAACTTTATTCCCACACACACACATTACAAAAGTCTATTCTTATTTGTTATGCGACTTCACCTTACCAGACCCACACCAAGCAGACATCTGTCAGCTCTGATCCAGAATGAGAGCGAAACACCAAAGCTCCACCCCTGGCTCAGGGAGAGAGTGTTTTAGCTGTATTACTGTGTGTATAGTTCTCCTCCTCATCTGTCCTTTAGATTTATGAAGTCCAAGGGCTGCGGTGTTTGCTCTCGGCTCCCCGATGTGTGTTTAAACTAGATCATACTGGAGAAGCAGACACCACTAGAATACCAATACATGTGGATGTAAAAACAAAGACAAGGAGTTAAAGGCTCACTGCTTGAAATGTGGGAAGATCTAAACATGGTGCAAGGTGTAATCCAATGTTCAAAAATCTGAGCCTTAGTATTCTGCACAGGATATGGGTTGTGGAGTTGAATACAATATATGTTAAATATACAATACAATAAGTTTTATTTGAAAAAAAAAAAAATGGTGAAACAATATTTAAAAAAGACTTTTCGGTTGTGTGGGCTATCAAATCAGTGATGCTAGGCAAGTAAAGCAAAGTGGAATGTTAGCCCAATTCCACTGATGCATTATGGTGCAGAACCAGAACCATTGCAAGGGTTGTGGAAAGTCGCAAAGGGCCTTTTAAGGGTCACTTCAGGGTGCCTCATTTAAAAAGGGCTAAATAGAAAAAAGAACTATAATTTGTTGTAATACATTTAAACTAATATTTTATTTGACATTTTATTTTAAAATGTTAACTAATAATCAAATGCCTAATATGCCAAAAGCAGCTCCATTAATGTTTCTTGTCTCATCACATTCAATTACTAAAGTCATGAATCACATATTTGACAAAAAAGTCTAGTAGTTTGTAGCCCTGAATTAGTGTTGGTTGTTTAACATTTCTATCATAAAATAGTCTAAATCTTACTTTATTTTTTAACAAACATACAGAGCAGCACAGTGTAGCAGAGCAAGAAATCTCATTTCTTTCTGATTTGTAATGGAATTCTTACCCTTTTAACTCTGCATTGCCAAGTGCCTCTTTTTGCCTATGTTTTTCTTTGCATCATTAACATATACTGTATTTACTATACTTCTGTAATTGAAAATATAACAGAATAAAAAAATCCTGGTGGGCCCAAATACCTGGCATACAGTACACTGCAGAACCAAACTGACAGAGAGGGGCCTTGAATCCAATAATTTGCACAGGACCTTGCTCCATGCTTGCAATGCACCTGGCCAAAACCATTCTATTTCATGTCTAAATGTTAGTAGCAGTGTGTGTATATATTCAAATCACGGTTTAAAGCTGCACTATGTAACTTACATGAATGTTTGCTGTTTTATCCTCTGACAGGTGAAAATCATCTAGTCCAAGCCGCACAACTTGGAAATCATATGAATAAAGCAGAAGGCTATTTCAGTCAACATATGTAACAATCAGTCCACATATTACAAATTACAGAGAAATTATGAATCTGTAGTCAATATGACTGAACATCATGAATGAAAATGTGCACAATGTGATCTACAATAACGTGATCTACAGTAACATGTGTATGCAGTTGTCAAAAAATCCCCTCCACTCACACACTGCATTTATTTTGCATACATTAACTTTATTTTACATAAAGGCTATAATGAAAAAGAATAGCTTGTTTTATGATTTATACAAGTTTACGATATGTTAACTATAAATGGAATAGATGTTTTAAAAAAAAAATGGTTGCAATTGTTTGTAATTTTAAAAAATTATTTATAGTATTATGAAAAATTACATTTTTAAATAATTTAATTATTTAACATTTGTTTGTTAAATGGAAAATATGAAGGGGGGTGGGGGGGTCATTTAGTTTTTAGGTGTTTTCTGTTTGAGCACCATCCACATTCAGTTTGAGCTGAATACAGATAGTTTTGTGATTGCGCAGATATAGATGCAGATATTGCCTTTGCTGTACACCCCTAGTCTGTAGTACAAATGGTGCAGAATTACACACCAAACCTTAATACTTGCCTTAGTACGGACCATTAACTTAATCAACATGGTCCTAAAACGGATTGAGGATGTCACCTGTATAGCTTCATCATACTGATAATGAGGCAACATTATTGGTTAAGGAGCCTTACCTGTTTCTTCATGTCTTTTTTAAATAGACTGCCCACTGGATACAGCCAGTGCTTGCTGGCACAATCTGAGCACAGGACTGGGTAAAATGCTCCCCAGACAGCAGGTATGACCCACTTTTGTACTAACCCTTCGTTCTTCATTCATCTCTTTGGAATCTTAAGCCTGGGAGCATTTACCTGTGAATCAATGAGAAATTAATCAGTGCTGACATACAGGGACTGTGCGGCCAGTACAAAATGTGTTTTCAAACCTTTAGATTAAAGGCAAAAACCCCAGGAAAATACATGTGCACCGGAGTAGTTTTATACAAGGTCAGTAAAGATGTGAGAAGTTTATCAAATCAAGACATGCTTTCATGACAGAAAACAGATAGTCCTATTGTAATCTATCTATCCATCAATTCCATCTATCCATCAATTCCCATTTATCTATCTATCTATCTATCTATCTATCTACCTATCTATCTGTTATGGCTTAAACATGCCCTTAAGATCTCGCATGCCTTCCGCTATAACCAGTGGTTCTCAAACTAAAAAATGTACTGTAAATGTACATGTAAAACAAACAAAAAAAATACTCAAATAAGGATTGAATTAAAATTAAATTGTATTACATTTTACCATTAATTTATATTTAATTTAGTGATTCCTCTGTGTACCATTAGAGGGAGCCAGAGCACCACTATTCATACTCATACCACACTTTGAGAACCACTGCCCTAAACAATTTTGGGTGGGACTATAGGCCTCAAGCTCCAGTGGCATCGGAGCAAACCCCACCATGGATTCCAGAGCTTCCTAGTCTGATGACTATAACTCTGATATACAGAGCACTTCCAATTCCAAGGGTTTTGTCCCATCATGGCTGCCGCTCCTAAAACTCATCCTGTCATGGCCAATAGTCCAGAGCCTCTTCACAACATGGCCGCCACACCACAGTCTCCAGCTATCGTGGACGCCACGCAAGAATCTTCAGCTGTCATTGAAGGCACACCAGTGTTTCCAGCTGTCATGTTTTTTGCACCTCAAACTACAAAGACTACTAGGCATTTGAGACTGGTGTCCAGTGTGGCAGACCCACCACTGATGTCAGTGCAAACAGACGGCATCCCGGTGGCCTCAACGCTTTTAAACCTATTGGCCTCAGCGCTCTCTAGCCCGGTGGTCCTCCCTCTGTCAGCTGCACTGTCTGTGATGGCAGTTGCCATCTTGTGTGTGGGGGCAGTCCGTCGCTGAATACACTGCCTGCCCTGTCATGGTCAAGGAGGCCGTCCCTGAACCCTTTGCCTGTCCTGTCATGGCCGTGGAGGCTGTCTCTGAATTCTCTGCCTACGATCTCACGACCATGGAGATTGTCTCTGAACCCTTTGCCTGTCCTGTCACCGACAAAGAGGCTGTTTTTTAACTCTTTGCTTGTCCTTGTTTTCTGTTATGGTGGTCTTTAACTCTACCTAATCCGCCGTGGGTGGTTCCATTTCCCACTGATTCCAATGATTAAATATAATACACTCGAACTGGATTAACTATTCTGTGATCCTTAACATTTTTTTAAATATTTGTACGTCTAAAGTTGTTCATACCTAATATGCATGTTTACGATATTGTCAATACATAATGTATGTTTCGTTAATTATATATTATGATATAGATAATGATTTTTAATGTTAGTAGGTATGTGCATGTAAAGTGTGTTCTTGAACCAGACTTTAAATACAAACAGCTACTATTATTACTGATCATGTTGGAAATGAGAATGAGTAAATAATGCCACTATTTTTACAGTAAATTTGATTAATTAGAAATACACTGGCCTAAAACCTTAACGGGGAAATCTTAAGCTGACTTTAAGTAACCAAAATGTCTCGTTTAGCTTTGAATTTAAATATCAACATGAGAGTAAAAGTTTAGTTTGTGTTTAAAGATCAGATATACCCAAGTCATTTTCAATGAATAGTGTTCCTTTAATTTCCTATTGCAAACTTGTATCACCCACATTGCCACTGTGCAGCATGTTGGATTGAATTTACTACCCACAAGTCCAGGTTTGTCTTTGCATTCTATTTTGATCATAATGTGTCAATACATTCCATAAATGATCAATTACCTGGATCCAGTAACCATAGCCTTAAAATCTGAAAGACCATTCCCTTTGAGGAGAAACTCAGTAAGTGTGGCCTTACTGCTAAAAAATGTGGTCTGGAGATGATTGGGTCCATTAAAAGTGTGCTTATCCCTGCTGAGGCTGTGTGATTGATCTCAGCTGACACGTCCTTTTACCCACTGTCACATTAATAACTTGGTGTCTCTCATGAGAATGACAGACTGCTCAGTCCTGGGAGAACACACTGCAGGATGCTCAAGGTTAGCGTACTCACTCATCACAAATCAAGAGCCCAAGTGTCGCTAAACACAGCAAAGCATGCAATTTTCCTTCTTCTTTCTACAGAAACACTATGGTGGCTGATCTATTGCACATGGAACTTGCACACTGAGCAGTAAGTTGGCTAAACTGCACCAAATAAGGGTGATGTTTTCTGCTGACTGGTGTGCTGTAGGATATTCTGAGATATGTCCAGGTCTCGTCTTTGAGGTCTGTTTTATGCTGCATACATAAGCAGCACAAACATGGTTCATATTTATTTTGCACCATTTTAACATGTTAACTTCAATTTAATCAAAATGTTTTAAAAAAAATTTATTCCTAGATTGTTTGCATAAATACCCTATTAACCCTCTGATGCATAGTGGTCACTACAGTGGACAGATATTTGGAAGCCATTTGGAACTCTTAAAGATGTAGCATTATGTCCCAACCATGCACCAACTGGCAAACCCCCAAAGTGTTGTCTACAATTCCATTCAGTTGTTGTCTTTGTATCTTTGTTGTCTTGTCCATTTTTTTCTGTGACAGAGAATATATCTGTCCACTACAGCTGACGTCATGCATCAAAGGGTATAATTCTGCCTATTGGTCTATATATAGATTCTGCCTTATTATGTATATTTTATTACAATTATAATATAATTTACACTTGAATTGTTTTGTTGAACAGAAATATTAAATAGTCTTCAGAGCTGATCATTTATTTCAATCTATACAGCCTATATTTACTAATTAGGTCATATAAAAGTGTAAGCATGTATAAATGACATGTATACTGTATGAGTTCAGATATTTGTGTGCATGACTGCATTCACCACCGGTGCCCCTGCCACACACACTCAACCTTTTGTTTGTTACACTTCACTTTACTGTATCGTCATGGCATAGCTTGTTGTTGTTTACCATTCTTATGTGTATTCATACCATTTACTGTTAGTAAATGATTTAAAAATGATTTGTTTGTTTGTTTTTTAAGACCAGTCAATGACTTCCATTGACTCACTATGTATACCACTGATGGACATTCTAGCAGCAGCACCAAATTAAGCAGGGCACTGTATCGCCAGCTTCAAATGAAGCAGGGCATAAAAGGGGCACTCTAGAGGCAGCACCAAATTAAGCAGAGCACTGCAGAAACAGCATCAAATTAAGCAGGGCACTGCAGTGGCAGCATCAAATTAAGATGGGCACTGCAGCGGCAGCATCAAATTAAGCGGGCACATGCAGTGCCAGTATCAAATTAAGAGGGGCACTGCAGTGGTAGCATCAAATTAAGCAAGGCACTGTGGCCACAGCATCAATATAAACAGTGCACTGTAGCGGCAACATCAAATTAAGCAAAGCACTGCAACGGCAGCATCAAATTAATCGGGGCACTGCAGTGGCAGCATCAAATTAAGCAAGGCACTGTGGCGGCAGCATCAGATTAAGTGGGGCACTGTAGTGGCAGCATCAAATTAAGCAAGACACTGCAGTGGCAGCATCAAATTAAGCGGGACACTGCAGCAGCAGCAGCAGCATCAAATACAGCTGGGAACTGCAGCGGCCGCAAATTAAATGGGGCATAAGCGGGCACTGCAGCGGCAGCATCAAAGTAAGCAGGGCACTGCAACAGCAGCATCAAATTAAATGGGGCACTGCAGTGGCAGCATCAAATGAATCAGGAAATGGTTAGAGTGAAGTTTGCAAAGGTAGCCTCACGTTTAATTTTTTTCACTGCTAGATGGATTGGTTGATACTGGAGTGCAAGAGGAAGAGAAATATTAGAATTATAAACAGAGGAGGCAATGGTTGTCTCACTTGTGAAACGGGGAAAAGTCACAGTCACTGAGTGGCGAATGAGATAGTGGTGGCCACGGCTGAAGACTGAGACTGAGGTGAATATAAGGCAAACCTTATAGCTTGTGTGGTGGATAATTGCTTCAACGCTTCTTTGGGGTAGAGTGGAGGCAGAGTATTTTGGCGTGAGATCAGATGGGCGTACTCATACCGAAATTACGTTAATAACTTCACTAACGTAAGTATCAAAGAGACAATCACTATACACTTGCATGCATATAGTTAAGCTACATGCAGTATATTTAGTCTGAAAAGTTTGCAGCCCATCTTCGACTCAACCACAAGTTCTACTTTTCACTAAAATAGTAGGCTAACCCTGCAAATCATCAACGTAACAGAAACACCTGTAAATCCCAACATAACAGAACTCACACATTCACACTCTCATTCACACTGTAGAAAAAGGTTTTCTACATTTTGATTGGATCTTGATAGACTAACACTTAGAGGGCAAGAAGAAGACCCCAACCTGGGAAGAACAGGATTCTCATTCTCAACAGCCAATCATAGCACTTGAATTGCAATATCCTCCTCATGGGAAAGGGATAGAAGCCTTTCAAGGAATACTCCTTGTTCTGAATCTCCAGTATATCCAGAGAAAGTCAGAAGACATGCAGACACATGTGAAGCAAGGTTAAGCTCCGGCATGCAAGCCTTTTACTTGTAAATACCTTCATCTGCATGTTCCAGATTGTTAAGGACCTTCAGCACCTACTTTAGAAAAATCTAGAACCCATATGGTGATCACTTCATGTTCAAGGCTGTTGAAATGAAAATGGCTGGACTGCTCAATTATCTATGTTTGAACATATCACTTAGCCAGACTTTTTTCCAGAAACTTTTGCATTGTTGTATATGATCAGTATATGATGTTGTGATTTACATTACGTTATAACTATTTTAATACGTTATAACTGGTGCCACTTAATCACAAGTAGTCTTTCATTTATTTGATTGATGTATAAGGTTCTTCACCTTATTAGTTTCAGAGAAACAACAGTTTATCCTTCCATAAGAAAATGATATTCCGACACCCAACCTAATCATTTGCATTGTATGCATCTTACACAATTTGTTCATTTATCATTTATGGTATTCATCATTTAGTAATGTTGATGTTCTTGTAAAATAAAATGTATCTTCCTTGTATTAATACAGTAAGAGGCTCTACAAGTTATCTGTTATATCACAAACTCTTCAAATTGTTCAACTGACATCAATTTTATTTATTCAACAATCATCTTAGATTGTTCTTTACTGTTAAGATGAAATTCCTTAGCTGGAGCATGTGTATAAAAGAAGGAACACACTCACTTTAGGTGACATTTACCCAAAATCATATTTTAATGCCACATGTTGGAACCCCTACATAACTGATGCACCCTGTAAGGTATATGCTACAACAGCTATGGTTTATTTACAGTTTACAGTTCACCTGTATTACTTGTCTTTGGATCGTGGGGGAAACGGAAACACCCAGAGGAAACTAACACCAAGTGGGGGGAACATGCAACCTTGAAGCAATGCAGTGATAGCTTTTTTTCTGTTAGGTCTCTATGATTTTTTGAGCTCTCCTTTCTGGGTCAGGTCTGAAATAGGGCAGGCTATAAAGGGGAAATTAAATATACAGCATTTATAATAACTGGTCAACCCAAGAGGAGTAACTGCTTTTTCAAATGTGGTAAATCTATAAGCTTACTTAACAGAATGAACATGGTGTTTCAGTATTTTGAGCATTTGGTGTCTGATCCTGCCCTATCAACAATCTACAATGTTTGGAAAATTTACTTTGTAAAGAGATCCCAGTGTTGCCTCCTACACAAAATTAAATGCCTATAATCACTGCTTTTCCTTTTATCATGCCTGGTTACCACACGATTCCCATCTCTGATCTTGTTATAATGAGATGGGTTGACTGACAGAACTTCCTATTTCTAATGCACAACTGTCCTCAGCAATTACACAGCTTGTTTGAAACATACTTGCTAAAAAAGTTGTGTGTAGATCCCTATTAAAAGATGTTTGCTCATTGTTTCTGTGGCAAGAAGCATCGGGGAAGACTTCCTTCTCACCCGTAGGACCTTTCTCAAGTTGTGCTATCAGGAACTCATGACTGGATTTTGTCAAAATGTTAATAATATAATAATCAAATACTGCTACATTCATCTGCTTTTTGCTGTAGCTGAATGTGCCTTTGAAGAAAGTTTACATAAACGTTAGTGAGGAAAAAAATTATTTGATCCCCTGCTGATTTTGCACGTTTGCCCACTGACAAAGAAATTATCAGTCTATAACATTAATGGTAAATTTATTTAAACAGTGAGTGACAGAATAATCAAAAATCCAGAAAAACACATTAAAAAAGATTTATTTGCATTATTATGAGTGAAATAAATATCAATCAGCAATATTTCTGGCTCCCAGGTGTCTTTTATACAGGTAAGAGCTGAGATTAGAAGCACTCTCTTAAAGGGAATGCTCCTAATCTCAGTTTGTTACCTGTATAAAAGACACCTACAGAAGCAATCAATCAATCAGATTCCAAACTCTCCACCATGGCCAAGACCAAAGAGCTGTCCAAGGATGTCAGGGACAAGTTTGTAGACATACAAACTGGAATGGACTACAAGACTACCGTCAAGCAGCTTGATGAGAAGGTGACAACAGTTATTATTCGCAAATGGAAGAAGCACAAAATAACTGTCAATCTCCCTCAGTCTGGTGCTTCACGCAAGATCTCACCTCATCAAGGTCCCTCTGCTCAAGAAAGCACATATACAGGCCCGTCTGAAGTTTGCCAATGAACATTAGAATGATTTAGAGGAGAACTGGGTGAAAGTGTTGTGGTCAGATGAGACCAAAACCAAGCTCTTTGTCATCAATTAGTCTGTGATTAATCTGTGATGGGAGCTGAAAGTTCGAGTTGCCAAATGTCAGCATCGAAACCTTAATGACTTGGAGAGGATCTGCAAAAAGGAGTGGGAAAAATCCCTCCTGAGATGCGTGCAAACGTGTTGGCTAACTACAAAAAAGTCTGACCTCTGTGATTGCCATCAAGGGTTTTGCTACCAAGTACTAAGTGATGTTTTGCAAAATGCGGTGAAAAAATTATTTCACTCACTAAAATGCAAATCAATTTATAAAAAATAAATAAATAAAATGTTTTCTCACTGTGCAACACAACCACCATTAAAGCAAAGAAAGCAATGTCTCACCTGAATTGTTTTGTGTCTGAATGATACTGCTCAAGGCCCTGGTCATCTGTGCATTCAGTCGTAATGATGTTTAGTCAGTCCAACCTGTTATGGACTGACACTGCTGTTATAATTGTTTGTATTAGTTTTATCCATAATAGTTTAATATTGTGGTATTTGATATTTATATACATATATATAACAAGCCACTTTTGTTTGACCAAACAGTACTTTCCTGTCTCAGTGGCTGGTTCTTGGCAAAAATAAACTGCAAAGTGGACTAGACTTTGTGACGATAGTCAAAAAGCCAGTGCTGGACATGCACGATAACTCCTAACTGCATTAGGATCAGTGCCAGGATGCAGGTCCATTCTACTGTATCCTTACGCTCTTGCTCAGCTGTGACCTCAAGGGTGTGGCGTTACACCTCAATATTATTCTGTTAAATCAGCATGGTCAGAACTTAATAGGCTACCTGTTGATCAGGCTGAAAAATGCTGCTCACAGTATTCTGACTGAGTCCTACTAAATCACAGTCACAATTGGTGCACTCTATCTACCATTTTTTGCAAGATCTTTCTCTGTTGTAGTGGGATTTTCTGAAGCCAATGTATCAACGGAATAAAGAGCAGAAATTTATGAGGAACCAAAATAGTAATGGAGTGTCAGATTAGTGAGCTCTGAAAGAAGGGATAGGACAAATAGCATTAGTAATAAGTACATTCTAAAAAGTAATTCAGTCTTTACTGCTGAAAAAAGAACAGCATTTGCTGTTTTTTTTTATTTTTACCAACAGGGTTTCCCTCAATGACTATACTTTGGGCTAGTTTAATTTTGCTTGCTCACCTGTCAGGCTTTACTGTTGGATCTATTTTCATGGAACTGGGGCAATGCTGCCTGATGAACAGAGGGAATGAATTCACAATAATTAAAATTACTATATTCTGTTAGATACAGTTGCTGTCTGTTTCAATACACTGGTGTGCAATAAAGCCAACATTAACAAATGACTCAAGTGCTGGAAGAAGGAAGAAATCTGTCTAACTGAAGAACAGGGCATCTTACTGAGGGGAGAATACATGGGTAATTTTAAATGGAAACTGACATTTGGCATGGCTGGAGGAGTCCCTTGTGGCCATTTTGCTGAGATAATGGTAACCGTCTTCTTTGGTTAAACTGCCTCATTGCTCAGTGTTAACACAGGGTGTAGGAATCCAACACATCAGTATTCGGAAGCTACACACAGCTCAGCATCCCTGTGAATTAACACTCAATCTGTCATCTGCAACCAGTGAAATATCTGGGAAGGTTAATGCAGACGGATGGGAAAGAGACATTAGCTTAGAAAGTGATGTATTAACACAACACTGCTTATGTCTTAAAACTGCTTTATAGCCATACCAATGTTCTTTTCCTAGGTGAAACTAAATACCACTTTTCTCGAAACATAAATGCATTTAGCAATAACATGCTGCTATGCTGTCGTCAAACCTATATTAAGTATAATGGGGGCAGTAGGCACCATAGTTTCCAAAACTCTGGTTTAGTAAAACAAAGTTTACAGGTTTAAACACAGATGATCAAATAGGGTTATCCTGCATTTATGTTCCTTTGGATAAAACCTCTTCTAAACCAGTTCTCAGGACCTAGATTTTAAATTGGGTAAATCACAACAATATGAAATTTTTAGTAATCAAATTCTCCCAGCAGCGAATAATTCATTGCACAAAACACATTTTGGTCAATACAAACCATATTTATTAATTTAATCTAATAAAACTAATCTTAGTTGCATGATCATGCGGTCATCAAAACACTGATTCGCTTCTAGTCACACTTAATTTTCTTCAGACTGAAAAGCATCTACTCACCCCAATGTCACTTACATATAATAAATAAATAAATAAATATATCACTTCCCTGTTGAAAAAAACAGCATATGCTGGTTAGGTAAGTTTTGAAGCATGGCTGCTGGTTTGAGCTGATTTAAGCTGGTCCTGTCATGAGCTGGTTCTAAGCAACTAGACCAGCAGCCATGCTTCAAAACATAACCAGCATATGCTGTTTTTTTTTTTTTTTTCAACAGGGTTATACAGTCATGGCCAAAAATATCAGCACCCTTGCAATTCTGAAAATGCAACACTTCTCTCTTGTTCCAATTGCAAATGTTTTGGTATTCACATGCTTATTGTTTTTGTTTGCACTCCAACAGCACAAAAAAAAAAAAAAAAAACAGAGAAGAAAAGTCAAACTCAAAATTTCACACAGAACTCAAAAATGGACTGGACAAAATTATTGACACCTTTCAAAATTGTAAGAAATAATTGCTTTTCAAGCATGTGATGCTCCTGAAATTTGTATTTAGATAAACCAGTTAAAATATTAAAAAATAGATTTAGACAACCAGTTAAAATATAGAAAAGTTGACTCAACCTTTGTGTTGTGTTGTGCTGTGTTGTGTTGTGTGTCACACTGAGGTAACCTCCCTGGACATGGACGAAAGAGCAAAATGAATGAAAAATTACAAATTGTGAAAAGATTTAAAAACGTTTTGTGTTTGCTGGGAGGACACCACTGCAGACACAGAGGCATAAAAAAGCTAGACTGGAGTTTGCCAAAACTTACGTGACAAAACCACAATCCTTCTGGGAGAATGTACTGTGGACAGATGAGACAAAAGTAGAGCATTTTGGTAAAGGACATAATGGCACTGTTTACAGAAAAAGAAATGAGGCCTTCAAAGAAAAGAACACAGTCCCTACAGTCAAACATGGTGGAGGTTCAAAAATGTTTTGGGGTTGCTTTGCTACTTCTGGCACTGAATGCCTTGACTGTGTGAACGGTGTCCTGAAATCTTATGATTACCGAAGAATTTTGGGGCGCAACGTAGTGACCAGTGTCAGAAAGCTGCGTCTCTACCTAGGTCATGGTTCTTCCAGCAGGACAATGACCCGAGTCCAGATCGGAATCCCATAGAACACCTATGGAGAGATCTTAAACAAGAAGTTGGGAGAAAACATCATCAAGTCTGAATGACCTGATCCAGTCTGCAAAAGAAGAGTGGTCCAAAAATCCACTAGAGAACTGTAAGAAACTCATTCATGGCTACAGGAAGCAATTGATTTCAGTTATTTTTTTTCCAAAGGTTAAGTTAAGGGTGCCAATAAATTTGTCCAGTGCATTTTTTGGGTTCTGTGTGGAATTGTATCAGATTTGACTTTTCTTTTCTGTTATTTTGTGTTGTTCCAATGCAAACAAAAAAAGATACATAAAAAATAAACATGTGAGTACCAAAAGATTTGCAGTGCATTTTCTAACAGAATTGCAAGGGTGCTGATATTTTTGGCCATGACTACCAGTAAAATAAAAGAGGGATTATTATCAAAACTATGGGAGTTTTTGCTATTCTAACCAGGGTTTGAAATTGACACCCGCCAAATGTGGGTAAAAATCAGCTGTGGCGACTGACGCTGTCAAATCACTAGCCAATTTTGCAGGTCGTAAGTTATGTTCACTCATATATTTCTTAGGGAAGTT
Organism: Cirrhinus molitorella; assembly: GCA_033026305.1. NCBI lineage: Eukaryota > Metazoa > Chordata > Actinopteri > Cypriniformes > Cyprinidae > Cirrhinus > Cirrhinus molitorella. Next base: position 14,543,005 of record CM065133.1, on the reverse strand, counting down.
CATGCAAGTCAAATCTGTGCAGGTTTAGTGCAAATACTTAACTAGTGAGACATCATGACATTATGGAGTATAGTGCAAAAACCAAACAAAACATACTGAGTGCAGGCATTCGCGAATACTTGATGAAGTCTGGTTAGACTTAGTGCGCATATGCGATTAGAGTGCTTTCTTTCACTGCATGATTGAGTCTATTAATATGCATTAAGAATGATCACAAAAGGGGGTAGAAAATGTATATATTTATATAATTTCATGTAATTAATCAATAATAATTTTTTTTTTCCTTAAAAATCAGCATGATTACAAATGTGATATTGATTTTATATAGCAGTTTAATAAACAATAAGTTATCAAATATCAAGAGACTTACGTTTTAGACACCATATTGGCTGTTTTTGCTTTATTTCGGCAACAAAAATCATTCCAAACACAGCCGCAGCATTGTTTTGCGCCTCTGGGCAACATATGACGGGCTTGAATGAATCAGCCGTTTAACTGCAGGTTAAAGCATTCCATGTCCCTCTAAGCTGCATTAACATTTCAAAACATCTAAATCCCACTTCATATGCAACTTCTGCAAACATTAATTTTGTTAATAGTAATTTCATTTGTTTAGTAACACCCTAAATGTATTATTGTTATTATAATTGACTGATTAAATGTAAGAATTTGACTCAAAAGATGATGCTCACTTTTAGAAAAAAAAATGGCTTTTATAATGGTAAAAATGCCCATAAAAGGTCAAAATCCATTTAAACTTATTGAAAAATATTAATTTATATTACTGCTGTGAACTGAACACCCAGAACATATAGAATATCAAAAACTTTAGGAGTCAGCTGTACACGGTAGTCCTTAAGATATTAGCACAATAACACACTCAGCAAAATAAATCTCTATTGATACAATCCAAGAAAATATTGAGATATTATTTTTTGTCATTATCGTCAATATCACTCCTAGTACTGACACAAAATGATTTGCAACAGCTTTGTCACGTCCAGTGTAGACCGCCTCAAGCTCTTGGTTTATTTCTGTATTTTTTATTTATTTTTTGGCTAGTAGAAGTTATGAATGGCCGGTAACTTAAACATTTAGTAGCCAAATTGGCTGGTGAGTGAATTTCAATTCCTGAATCTAACTATGTAACTATGGTAATATCATTAGCTGCCTTTTTTTTTTTCACATTTCATATTTACATTGTCCTAAATAATTACAAATGTGAAAAACAAGATGTTTTAAATGTAATCACTGCCCTGAAATTAAACAAGTTGTTTAGACTGGATTAATCAATAGTCTTTAAAGTGTTTGCCTGAGTAATTGGATGACCCTGGTCTCCATTAGAGCCTTTGTCATGAATTCTCAATGACAGTGTGCCCACAATAAGATATCACACCATTGATTAATTTCACAGACAGAAATGGATGACTGACAGGAGGACGAACAAGATGTGACACATGTGATTGTTGAAGTTGATGATGCGTACTGATGACAATGTCTGTTCTCTCAGTTGTATCTTATGTCACATATTCTTTGAATGAATAGCTACGCTTTTGTTACTTTTATTATTTAATTTAAATATCAACATTTGTGAGATTTAGACAGACTGTTCAGTTTTGCATTTATTTGATCTAATTTTGTGTCTGTGGAAAATAGTTTATCTTTGACATTGTAAAATGATGCATCATTAGCCTAAAAAAGGTAGCATGTATCTATTTATGTTTCAATTTGTAGAGGAGCATCTGCATCATTCTACCATATAAAATCGTTGTAGATTTATTGTTATACCAATTACATATGATATTAATTAATCAATTAATATGCTTATAAATTCCGAACAATATATACTGTACCCAGTCTTTTAATGCAATTATTTCCAGTGAATTATCCTTCTCTTCTCCAAACATCGCGAGACGGTATTTCAGTGGCGTGACGTCAGAACGGACAGAAACAGTCAACATGTCGCTGGCGAGGTAAGCCGCACTGAATCTCTTTTTATGCTTTTATGTTTCTATTTTTGTGTTAAAGTTAAATATTAAGACAGTTGCGTGCTTTTATTTGTCCATACAGCAGTTTAGTTGTTCATTTGCGTTTTTCATTAGTGTATTTTAACGCGCTGAGGCCTGCGGTGTTGTACTCTTTGTATCACAGAGATGCTAAAAAGCTAATGCTACGTCAACAGCAAAGCAAAAAAAAAAAAAAACATTTTTGACACATAGATACACATCAAATACGTGATAAATATCTGTTTCAACCACATCCATGCTTATTAAATTAGTTCGCTTATTAAAAAGGTTTAAAACATTTGATACGTCTCCATTCCTAGAGGTTATAGGTACCTCTTGTACGTTAAGGAGACGTTTGTTGTAGCCTGTGAAATCTAATTTCTCTCTGGTTGGTCTGGTCGGTGTTCATATTTTCTACATCATACACCCATGTACTAATATGTATGGGTGCAAGTTTACATCAACTATTTAATGACCACCCGATGGACGCTTTTCTGTTTTTTTCTAACTAGCTTTTTCCCCCCCATTTTGTAGTTTTCTCCCTGCACCCACCCAACTGTCCCAGGACCAGCTGGAGGCAGAGGAGAGGTCTCGTGTTCAGAGGTCCCAGTCCACTGCTTTGGTCTCCACCCGCAGAGAACCTCCTCCTTACGGCTTTAGAAAATCATGGGTTCCCCGTGCACTAGAGGTACTGCAACATGAGATAATATGTGTGTATAATATATTAGACGTACATGCCATGTGATGCCTGAAAACTTGCTTCTGATTGGCTGAAAGGTGTGCATTCATACCATCCAGTCAGTTTAATCACGTTCTAAATTTATGCAACGTCTTCATTGAAGTACACAGAGATTGAATAGATATATTCAGTTTAAATGTGAGTGCTGCTTAACTTAACTTGGACTAATCTTGTTTTAAAGGACTTTGGAGATGGAGGAGCTTTTCCAGAGATCCATGTGGCCCAGTATCCTTTAGAAATGGGTAGGAAGAAAAGGACCTCCAATGCTCTGGCAGTGCAAGTGGATGCAGAGGGCAAGATCAAATATGACGCCATTGCTAGACAAGGTCAAAACAAAGACAAGGTGCATTATCTTCTTGTGTTGTTGAATTGTCCATTTTCAGTGGCTCACAACTGAAGAGGATGTGATATTATTCTTTATTTATTTTTTGGAACAGGTCATATTCAGTAAATACACAGACATGCTTCCTAAGGAAGTGCTAAACGAAGATGATCCTGAGCTGCACAAACCTGATGAAGAGGCAGTAAAAGAGGTGAGGTCACCAAAAAAAAAAAAAAACATACATTAAAGTAGTGGGTTTCACTGACAGATCCTGGTATGAAATCGTTTACTTTAATACAGTGGGTTTTTCCTGACTTGTATCATTGGTACTCTTGTTTTAAATCAGTTTTTATCAAGCAATAATCCTCATGAATTTCTCATACTTAAGAAGTCAAGCCAGCATGATACAACTGTCCCTTTTCCTCTTGCTGTAGCTTACAGAAAAGACCAGAGCAGCTCTAGAGAAACAGGTCTCACAGAAAATTGCGGCCGCCATGCCTGTACGTGCTGCAGACAAACAGGCCCCAGCTCAGTATATCAGGTAAGAGAAGTTCCATTGACAAATACTCTTAAATTGGAATATAAATGAATGCGCTAGGATATCAACAAAATATCATACATATTTTGTATGACAGCATTTTTTTTTTTAAACTGGTTCCTTGATTTAAAAAAAGTGGAGCTTGTGCATCAGTTATTTAGTTGTCTAAATCATCCTTTATGATGTGGGAATTTTAACTGCATTACTGTAACAATTTTTGCTTTAAATACACTATCAATCTGAGATTGTCTATGCAGTTTGTCTTTGCTTTTCACAATGTTGACAGCTTTTTTTTTTAGTTAAGTTATAAGAATATTAAGTGTTTGTATATATTTTTTTAAGGTACACGCCTTCACAGCAAGGACTTGCATTTAACTCTGGAGCAAAACAGAGAGTCATCCGTATGGTGGAAATGCAGAAGGATCCAATGGAACCTCCACGATTCAAGTATGTCACCTTAATCTACGATTTAAATCCCATTGAGTGTGATCTATGTGGGAAACTCAATGTTTGTGTTTTCTAACAGAATCAATAAGAAAATTCCTCGTGGACCTCCATCCCCTCCTGCTCCAGTCATGCACTCTCCAAGCAGAAAGGTAGGAGTTTGGCTTCCGCCAACTATTGATTCCAACATCGATAGTCGTCGGCTTTGTTTACAGAATCCACAGAAACCTGTCTGGTGGAAATATTTCTGAGAACATCTTAACTAACCTCAAAAGCATCCTTGTTTTTTTTTTTCTTTTTTTTTTACTATTATTTTTTTTTTTTAGATGACCGTGAAAGAACAGCAGGAGTGGAAGATTCCACCTTGTATATCCAACTGGAAGAACGCAAAGGTATCACTGAGCCTCATCAATTATTAAATTTTATTTTTTTTTTTTAATTCTTGGCTAAAAAATATTGACAATAAATACAACTGTGGGGCTTTCTCACATCTATCATTGTTGCTTCTCAGGGTTATACCATTCCGCTAGACAAGCGTTTGGCTGCTGATGGACGAGGACTTCAAACGGTCCACATCAATGAGAACTTTGCCAAGCTGGCTGAGGCTTTGTACATTGCGGACAGAAAGGTAGACCACCTTCCCTTAACCCTCTGAATCCCACATTGCTAATTTTATTGACTTTTAGGAAGTTAAAAGAAGTTCACTTCCAGAACAAAAGTTTACAGAAAATGTACTCACCCCCTTGTCATCCAAGATGTTCATGTCTTTTTTTTTTTTCTTCAGTCATAAAGAAATTGTTTTTTGTGGAAAACATTTCAGGATTTTTCTCCAAAAAGTGGACTTCTGTGATGCCCCAAGTTTAAACTTCCAAAATGCAGTATAAATGCAGCTTTAAATTATCCCAAATGCAGCCAAAATTGATATACTTTTAACCTCAAATGCTCGTCTTGACTCTCTCTGCGTGTGCATAAGTAGTCTGTACATCTCTGGTTCAAAACAGTTAGGGCAGGTTGAAAAACTCCCTCAACTTTAAAAATAATTTCAAAATCATCCTACATCACTGCAGAAGTACCGACCCAGTGTTTGCAAAGTGAACATGCAAAGAAAATAAAACACCCTTTACAAAAACGGTAAAACAACAATGTAGGGCGATTTTGAAGTTGAGGGAGAAAATAAGATGGGAGTTTTTCGACATACCCCAACTGTCTTGAACAGGCAGAGAAAGACAAGATGAGTGTTTGAGGTTAAAAAGTATATATATATATATATATATATATATATATATATATATATATATATATATATTTATTATTATTATTTTATTATTATTTTTTTAAATAACCGATATTTTCGCTAGAAAAGACCCTTCTTCCTCAGCTAGGATCATTTACAGACACATTTGGGATCATTTGAAGCTGCATTTAAACACTTGATTTTGGAAGTTCAAACTTGTGAGCACAATAGAAGTCCATTATATGGAGAAAAAACCTGAAATGTTTTCCTCAAAAAACAATTTTTTGACGACTGAAGAAAGAAAGACGTGAACATCTTGAATGACAAGTGGGTGAGTACGTTATCTGTACATTTTTGTCCTGCAAATGAACTTTTTTAAGAAATGTTCAGGACTTTGTCAACATTACAGAACCGTTTCTCAGACAAAAATTATGTCTGGAGCAGTGTATGTCTCAGGGTGACATTGTAAAAGAACAGTCACATAGCTTCTATATAATAAATTTGGAGAGTAATTCATTTACAGTTCTAGCTTCTTCCTAGTGGAAATGCTCACTTTCACAATGCAAACAATTTCACAATAATAAGAAAATAGGTTAAACTATTATTTTTACTGATGTGTGTGCATGACTGATACTGATGTTGTGTGATGTGTACAGGCCAGAGAGGCTGTGGAGATGAGAGCTCAAGTGGAAAAGAAGATGGCCCAGAAGGAGAAAGAAAAGAAAGAGGAGAAGCTGAGAGAGTTGGCTAAAATGGCCAGGGACAGGAGAGCTGGTATCAAAGCCCATGGTGACAAAGGTAGACAAACAAAAAAAAAAAAAAACAGAATTGAGAATGCTTTTTATATTTGAATTGAAACCTTAGGCAGTTTGCTATCAAACTGGATACAGAGTTAAGGAACAATCCTTTTACATGTTACCATTTACAGTGTATGGGATATTTTCTGAAACGTATATTTATGTATAACAATCAATGAAATTTAGAATTCATTTTATCATATTCATATGAAATGTTTATAGATTTTGTAGATCTAAGGAGAATTTGGTCTCAACTTTGGTTTTGACTGACCCTCGTCAGGTCATTGGTGTGCCATCACATCTGTTGGCGATATCACTATCTGTGTCTCTGATTTTCTCTCAGGTGGTGAGGACACAGAAGTCAGGGAGCGTGACGAGATCCGTCACGAGAGAAGGAAAGAAAGACAGCATGACAGGAACATCTCCAGAGCTGCCCCTGATAAGAGGTACATGCATTTTTTACACTTTAGCCCTGAATCATTTATGTTACGGTACAACCAGAGCACACATTCCACTCTAACCTACATGATTTAGTGTTATTTTCTCTCCTCTGATCTCACACAAGTCCCGCAGCTGTTAATTTTTACATCAGGCACCTTTTAGTGAATCAAACTGACACAAAGCTTGACCAGACCAAGCTTGTTGTACTACTTAAAATGCATTTAATCTGTACTTGTAATCATTTGAATTCTTAATGCTTTTTCCTCAAAATATGTTCATGGGAGAATTCCCCGAACTCCCAGTTTGAGACTTGTGTTATGTAGCGTGATGAGTGTGGCGGTAAGTATGATGTGTAAATGTGAGTTTTAACAGTGTGATTTTGGTTTGTCCAGGTCGAAGTTACAAAGAGATCAGGATAGGGACATCAGTGAGCTCATTGCCCTGGGCCAGCCTAACCCCCGTACCTCCAGTGATGCTCAGTATGATCAGAGACTCTTCAATCAAAGCAAGGTAATCAACCCTCAGGCTTTGCTGATCTCTGATTACAGATTTTAGATCATTAAAGGGATCATTAGTGTGGGATAGTGGTTTTACCTTTTTGATTAGATTTAGGTGTGCCCTTTTATATCATCTAATCAAATATTAAATTCCTAGCTTTACAACAGTCCTGCTCTGCAACATTCACCACAAAATATTATATTTTGGTTTCAATCTGAAATGCATGCCAACTAGTGAAATAAAATAGAAATAAAAATCAAACTGGTTTCAAATGGTAATCAAAACATGATTTTTAGACTGTGTAAAGTTAAGTCAGAAAATTATTAGTGCATATATACATTTTTTTTTCCAGTTGTTTAAAATATTTTGACTATAAATTCTGACTGTTAAATGAATATTTTATAGCTGTAAGTTTGACATATATTCTATATGTATGCAACTCACTCTTTCTTTGTGTTTTTCAGGGAATGGACAGTGGTTTTGCTGGTGGAGAAGATGAGATGTATAATGTGTATGATCAGCCCTTTAGAGGTGGCAGAGACATGGCGCAGAATATTTACAGGCCCAGTAAGAATACGGATAAGGAAATGTATGGAGACGACCTGGACACACTCATGCAGAGCAGCAGGTATAGGCTGAATGACACCTGGACTGAATTTTTGCATGCATAAAAAAAAAAAAAAAAGACATGCATTTTCAATTAGCTGTCAAAATTAGATGGAAAGGTCATCATTACTGAAATGTATCAGTTTGCTTATAAAGGCCCTATTTGTTGCTTTTGTTTGCGTACTGTTTTAGTTTTTATTTCTGGTGCACGCAATTTAACAATGTCCCTTCTCTCTCAAGGTTTGTTCCTGATAGGGAGTTCTCAGGTGCTGACCACGGCCCCAGACGGGATGGGCCTGTGCAGTTTGAGGAGGATCCTTTCGGTCTGGACAAGTTTTTGGAAGAAGCCAAACAGCACGGTGGCTCCAAAAGGGCGTCCACTAGTGGGCGCTCCAAGGACTACGATCATGAGAAGAAACGCAGGAAGGAGTGAGAGACTTCCTCTGTCCACAGCTGCAGGGTCAAATCCTCCCCTCCTTCTACTTTTTGTAGCTGTGAAGTGAATGATGAAATATTAGTAATATGGTATATCATCCACTTTTATTTTTGTTTTTATCATCCTTATAAATCTAAATGTTTTTTTTTTTCAGTCGTGTTTTCTGCAACTCAAAAGTGTGAACTTAAACCTGTTGTACTGTAAAGCTACCCTAATAAATTTCTTGTAGAGGAATACGTTGAATGTGAAAGAATGTTTATGGTGGGTGTGAAGTTTCTCCAAAGTAATCTCCAAAGTAAACAGTGCTGCAACTACTTTAGTGCAAGGTGAAATTAATTTTAAATTACTCTCTCCATTAGTCTTAAATTCAGTCCATAGCAGTTTTACCTGCTGAGTTTACTGTTCACACCCTAGAGCAAATTAAGTCTCTCAACAAACGTGTGTTCTCCTTGAGTTTCTTCAAGCGAGGAAAGAATAGTATTGTTTAGTTAGATTTAGAGCTTCACAGAGAATGCATAGCTTACATTTTATGCAAAAATAGACATGTTAGTTGGTCCTCTAGTAATAAATGGGTTGAATAATTCTTTAAATAATTTTCTGGCCCCAAGGATGTTTCAAATGGGGAAAAAAATGGAAAGGATACCTTTTATAAGGTATTTATTTCATTTCTTTCTAATTTTAAGGTTAAACACTAGAAAAAGATTTGGTATGGATTTTAAGAAATTACAATAATTACAAAGAATCACACATTGAATGCATAACTAAAATGTTTTTTTTTTCATACATACTCTGATTTTTGCTTTATTTACAATTTTTTTTCTTAAGTGAATGTGCCAGAGTTGGCTTTGATATTTAAAAATGGTGATGATATCATTAGCAATTTACAGCAAGAAAGAAGTGTACAATACTGCGGTTTACCGTCACACAAGCATTTAAGGAAAACCACAAAAAAAAATTGTCGCTATCAGAATGTTTTTTTATGACGTTAGTTGACTGCTATATCTTCAAATACTTATCCAGCCTTTTATCTAAAAAGTTAAAAAATCTTGCAAATAAAAAATCACTTAGAGATTGATCAAGACCATGATTGCATAGTTTAAAGAAGATTCTTTTCAACTTTTAAGTAGTAAAAAATGCTTTTAATATATCTGAAACTGCATAATTTCTCTTCATAATACCGAATAACTTCATTATAGGCAGTAACAATATCTATTTTTAGTGCTATATGTGTATTTCAGGGATGCAAGAAACTCTAAGCATTATGATGGAGGCAATCTAATCCAAAGAAGTCGTTCTGAAAGATCGTTTTTATTTTAACCGTGTTACATATTGTAAATGTCCAATATAGAAGTTGCAAATATGATTTTAGTTTCCTAATTGAAACATTCTTTGCATGAGTAATTTCAAGACATTTTATATGCCTAGAGTTGTATGATATTTTTTTTCTTACATTGGAATTATTAAAAAATGAGCCCAATTTACATAATGATTAAATGTCCCCAATGAATTTAAAGGGCCAATAAATAACAGCAACTTCTCTGCTCCAAGAACTGTTCTGGGATTTATGTGTTGCTTAAAGGAATGTCAGCCCCATTTATTACCTTCGATTGCTATTAATATATCACTGGAAATTTAGCAACCACCAGGCAGGTCCACAGTTTGAAAGAGAGAGAGAGCTGTGTTTTTTATTGCTCGTTTTTAATCTACCAATAAGAGCTCAGGTTAACACTTTGTGTTACAACAAGACTTTCTTGGTATGCAGATTCTGGAAATAATAATGTAATTTCTTTTTTTCTTTTGATGTTGGATTGAAATATGTCCATGACTTGTTTTTATGACACTTACTCAAACGTTTAATTTCTACTGTAATTATCCATTTATAAAGTTAATTAAAAACCAGTGAAAAACATATGCTTACTACATCAAGGCAGAATCTATGTCTTTATACAGCCACACACTCATTATCAAAATATCCTCTCATTTTGTTTCTCATTACAGTTCATCATTGTCCAGGTTTTCAGGTGTATTTAATTTTTCAGGACAGGCAGATAATGAGTCCTCACTCTTCTGTTGCTTGTATTTCTAAATGCATAGAGCAAGAGAAATGAGTTCCTCATTGATGACAGCGCAAGGAAATTGGTTCTTTTGCAAGCTTTTGTATGGTTTGAAGAACAAACAACCAGCACATTGTTTTTTGTCATAATGGAAACTTTGGCAAGCAGACAAAAGCTAAGATTGATAGGTTCTTATCTGCTGTCCATGGAGGAACAACCAGCAATATTCCAGGCTGGCTGTTTCAGTCCATTGAGCAAAAAGCTTTTTGTTCTTTTTGAGCAGAGACCAAAACAGCATTCAAATAGCATTCAGTTGCATGTCTGGAGCACCAGAGCACTTCAGAAAAGAAAGTAATGATTGTGTCAGTCAAACAGAGCCCTCTTTAAAATTAACCAGTAAATAGCCATTTATATGTTTACTGAGGAAACTTCACTTACTGTTTATTGGTTTATTGTTGATTCACTTTTGGCCTTGTGGACTTCCTTTAAAACTCACTTGTCCAATATTTAAGAGCAGATATACATCACAGAAGAATTCGGTCTTTCTTCCCTTTAACTGTCCTGAACAAATGTCATTTCCACAACATATACAGTATTATGGCATCGTTTCTGATATGATGAGCTCTGTAAAGCTGTTTTGAAACAATATGGATAACACTTTACAATAATGTTCCATTAATAAATATTAGTTACTGTATTAACTAACATGAACAAACAATGAACAATACATTTGTTACAGCATTTATTAATCTTTGTTAATGTTAGTTAATGAAAATACAGTCATTCATCATTAGTTCGTATGTTCGTTAATTAAGGTTCATATGGGTTGGTCAAAATTGGTCAAAGTTTCTTTTCTGCAATAATCCAAGTGGCAGTGGAAAAAAATCCTATTTATTTATTTATTTTATTGTTAAGGAAACCAGGGTAATGCTGATTTCTGGGTTGACCTACAAAAATACATTATCACTGCAGCATTCTATTGGCACATCATTTGTACAAGGAGAATCATGTAGATGAAAACAGTAGCTAAGAATTGATCTCTGGGGAAGAACCCAATTTAGAGATTGATTTGAGGATTTGTTTCTCTGAAAATAAGCAAACTTCTTTCATCATTCAGAATATGAATGTCTTAGAGTAGAAGAAAAGACATTACTGGCTTATAGAATCAACTAAAAGGAAATGCTATACTGGTACTATTCGAATGAATAAATGTAGGCTTATATAGCTACTTGAAAGTACATAGAACTGTAGCTAAAGGGGCAATGTCTGCGTTTATTTATTAGGATTTAGACAGGAGTCTCTTGAGAATTGGGGTGAAGTAGTAGTTCTGTTAGAACAGTGCTGGAGGCAAAGATATCTGTTAATCACAAGGGATTTAGAATACTACACAGGCAGACAGTTTTTAAAAAAGTGGGTGGATGTGTAGTCTGTTTGACTATGATTTAATATCATTTTTAATTAAACAGGATGGGTAAGTAGGAGTGAAAGTGAATTGAAGAAATGATAGCCTATTACAGTTAGATCAAGTTAGCTTAGGGACTATGCTAGTCAGAAAGTAGGGAAGGGTAAAATTCAAAATCTAAGAATTGTCTCTATTGCCTGGCTGCACAAGATGCTCAAAGGATTCCTCCACTTCCAAAATAAAAGATTCCTGAAAATGTATTCACCCCCATGTCATCCAAGATGTCTTTCTTTATTCAGTAGCAAAGAAATTAAGTTTCCAGGATGTTTCTCCATGTAGTTGACTTCAGTGGTGCTTAATGGACTGAAGGTTAAAAATGCAGTTTCTTAAATGCTTGTCTTTTCTAGCTCTGCGATGTGCATGCTGTGTACTCCGGTTCCATACAGTTAGGGTATGTTGCAAAATTCCCATCTCATTTTCTCCTCAAACTTCAAAATCATCCTACATTGCTGCAGAAGTACTGACCAGTGTTTACAAAGCGAACATGCAAAGAAGGTCAAACACCCTTTACAAAGAAAAGGTAAAACAGCGATGTAGGGCGATTTTGAAGTTGGGGGAGAAAATGTGTTTTTCGGCCTGTCTTGAACCTAAGTGCACAGAATACGCATATCTTGGATGACATGGAGTAAATTACCAGGAAATTTAACTGGAACTGGTATGATTGAAAGAAATTGAACAGCATCACACAAAGGTTTTAAACAAAATATAGTTCATTACATCATTAATTTTTACGCTAATTACACCTGTGTAGATTTCTGATGCATCTAAACTGATATAATTTACTTACTTATATTTTAATTTCTTTATTTTTGAGTAGACATATCAAAGTTATTTAAATTCAATACAATAAATTAAAGCAATTAACACTAAAAAAATCAAAACTCTTCTTCTGCAATGGTTCATGAATCGAAAAAATATTTCTTTCAAATGCATAGAAAATGCATAAGAAAATCAGTTAAAGCAGTTTCTTTCATATTTTAATTCTGCTTCAAATTCAGCTTAGTTTTTGTTTAGTAACTCAGAAATTGAACTGCTATGCATTCATTAATTTCTGACTGGCACACAACCCTGAAGGACACAAGACTAACTTTATTGTAAAACTGCTTGTCATGTTTATAGCCTGGAGCTCTGCAGTGTTTCAAGGAAAGAAATGAGAGGGTATTGGGAGGGTGGTCTTAAAAAAGGATGTAAAGACTTAGAAATAGTTCAGTTATATAAGAAGAAAATGTCATCATGACAAGGAAGGTCAAAAAAGGAAGATTTAAAAGATACACAAATGTTAAGGAGTGATGACTGATAAACTTTTAATGTTAATAATGTTAATCTGTAGAGACAGCTATACTTTCTTTTCATTTCTTTGAAATGTGTTAACACATCATAATATTAAGAAAACTGGAAACATGGAAGTCAGTCAGAAGAACAGATAATGTTTGCGTGAAACAATGAAAAGTTGAGATTTATGATAGAGATAACCTACTGTATATAATATTAAAATCCTCAGGTCTGAGAGAAGTTACATAATGAGGTTGCACATAAAGGGCTGATGGTGGGTTGGGAGACATATCTTCACTGCTGTACAACATACACTATGCCATACCTACAGGCCATGAGTCTACATCATAATTATGCCAAATTCTTATCATGTAATCTAGGAATATGTGACAGTGATGAAAAACAAGGCAGAGGTTAATTTATTTATTTATTTTTCCCTTAGATCAAGTACATATTAATATAATGGCATACTCTAGTTAACTGTGCTGTTGGAATGTCCCTTAGAGCATTTTCTTCACTTTATTGCCTATAGCTTTTAAAATATAGCCTTTCTTAATTTCTTATCAGTCAAGTTAATGCGTGAGTGATTATGTAACAGGAAACAAACCCCACTAAGCATTACTTTTTGATATACCCTTAGAAGCCTCACCCTGGAATTGTATTATTATTATTATTATTAATAGAAGCAAAATAATAGCATTTATTATGCTATACAAAACATGTCAGTAACTACAAACCAGCGCTTGGTGCCAAAGCTAGACCAAGGAGGTCTGTAATATATGAAGAAAGCTGTTAGCATTCCCATTCATTTTAATGGCAGCTTCTCTGCTGGTGTAAGATGTGTGTGACGTAAAACGCATGTGATCTTGCACTCAGTTCTGGACACACTAGTTTATGAGCCATGCCACCTAGTCGTAAAAGTGTGTATGACTAATCAATGAACAGGAAATTGTCATAGCAATGCTGACTGGTTAATGGCACCATAAGAATACAAAGTTCCAAGCCCTTCACTTGAATAGCTGTCATGAGTAATGACAACAAAGGCAGTAGACGAAAAAAAAAAATCTTTTGTCAGAATACACTTTAAATACATTATTTTAAGTGACTACTTTTTAGATTACATTTAGATTACTTTTTACATTAAACATACCATATTGATATAAGAAAATCAAAGAGAAAGAAAGTATATTCCATTTTTAAAATATAAACATCATATAATTCATTAAACATTACAATAAAACAGGGCTTCCCAAACTGGTCTTAATGTAAGAACTGTAATGGTTTGATAAAAAAGCTTGAACTCTAAAAAAATAGAGACATTTAATTTGTTTACCTACATGTCAGTGTGACCATTAATTAATATCAAACTGTAAACATGTTGTGAAATTATGTAAATATAAAGTTTGTGTAAGTATTTCATGTAAGAGGGGTCAGGCTAAAAAAACGTTTGGGAATCCCTTTGTGGGGATCCTTTGCATGCATCAAAAAAAAAAAAAAAAACATGACATTTACATGACCATTTTATATATAATATAATATAATATAATATAGTCAAAGCTAAATGGTGTGACACCATTTTTTTAGTAACTGTAATCAGACTATGAGCATTATAAAGTGTAATATACTCTAATTATGAGTACCTGATTTTGAAATCTGATTGCGTAGCCTAAAATGAGACAATATATAAAAACGCTGACTGTAGGTGATGTTTTCTCATTAAAATCATATAATTTTCTGTTCATTCAATAGAATGTTTGCAAATACTATGGAATACCAATATGGTGGTGGAGTGGCTACACTTCTGTGACATCATGAGCAATCCAGTTCTCTATAATAGATTAGTGGTTACTACCCAACTCTAGTTTTACAGCACACCATGAATGTATTTTAGCATTGTTTGTTGTTTGCTTGTCCAACTGATAGAGCATTTGAATCCAGAAACTGCAATGTGCAATGTTAGACTTAATAGCTTGTCATCTTAATATGGCAGCCCCCTTATCCCACTCCATGTAATAAAAAAGGTTTTACAAAGATAAATGGTGATAAGGGGACACTCTTAAATCTGCGAACACTTGTCCATTCTTTTAACCTATATGATTTTTTTTTATTTTTTTTATTAAGGTTAATTTGTGGAATCCAGTGAATTTACACAAATCAAGGTTTGTGTTAAGGTTAAATAAAGGCACATATAATGTTGTTTCACCTCCTGAGAATAATTTCCCCAAGGTTATGGCCCTTCTTTCACTGAAAGACCAGACAAATAAACTTTCTTTTGTTTCTTTAGTTGTTCTTTAAAAATAGACATTTTAATTTCATGCACTTATTTTAGTCATTGACATGAAAAAAAAAAAAAGATCTCACAAATGTTTACATTAAGGTAGATATTTAAAGTATACGTCAGAGTTTCCATGACTCTAGGGCTTATCTAGCATCCAATAATAAAAAACGTAATGTGTGACGTACAGACAGGAGGTTTGGTGGTTTACGCCCTGGGTTACTATAGGTTAATGACGTCAGTTGGTGCTAAATATGTATTATCAAACCACGCCCATATTACGTTGCTCACTGGCTCATTGGCTGTGAGTTTGTGTAGAAGGCGAGGTCTTTCCTGTAATCTATGAGTGGGCGTAGTTTTGTCATTCGACGGTTTGGGAGGATACGGGAAATCTAGTGAGATTACAGAAGCGAAGCCGGAGACCCAGCACACATCGCCGGCCTGCCATGACGCAAAACTCCGCTAGTAAGCTTCTGAATGGGGATACCGTACACCGGACGAAACAAGACAAAAAATCGGGCGGAAATGGGTTTGTGAAGAACCACTGCTTATTTCAGCAGCAGCAGAAGAGATACCGCCGCCCGGCGGAGAAGGTGAGGCCGCCTTCGCTACATTCACCCGGAAACACGATCCAGTGTACACACAGGGGCCGATTATGCCGTTACTAGGAGTTGAATTAGAATATAAATATTTCTGATTCATATTGGTATTATATTGAGTTTCCGAGTGTGATTTAGGAAAGGAACATTAATCTGGTTTATATTCGTGTGTAGGGAGAGGGTGCTTGGGTGTGTATCATGGTTTCAGCTTTCTATGAAGTTGTCTTGTGTTCAAATATTTAACCGTTATAAATAGCATCTTTCACATTTAATTTACATTTAAGAAATGCTATTTAATGGCTTTCAGTTAACTTTAAAAATTGATTTCCTTTCAGACTTTATTTGTTTAAATTTTCCTTGTCTTTTGACATAGTTGAACTTTTTAGTTGAAATCTTTGTTTGTTTGTTTGTTTGTTTATTTATTTATTTGCTTGCTTGCTTATTTATTTTACTCAGCAGCAATTAAATTATGACGGTAAAAATATGAATGATATGATATTACAATTTTAGTTAATTAGATCAAAATTCACAGAGTGATGCTAATTGATGCTACATTTAATACTTCTGGGGAACATTTGTCTAATTTGACTTTTGACCAAGCATTATAGTTGTAAGAAATATGCATTATTATTCTATATGCCTAAAATGCTTTTACTTAACAGCTAGGGTAATAAAAAATTCAAAAATAAAAATGAAAAGTTAAAGACAGAATATTGTTTTGTTTTTTATTGTCATTCTTCTCTTCTGAAACAGTTCATCGCCTGCAAACTGAAGTTAGTGTTTGTTTTCTATGAGTGTTGTGCACATATGGTGAACTGTTGTTATGCCATAGCTG
This sequence comes from Cirrhinus molitorella, assembly GCA_033026305.1. NCBI lineage: Eukaryota > Metazoa > Chordata > Actinopteri > Cypriniformes > Cyprinidae > Cirrhinus > Cirrhinus molitorella. The sequence continues at coordinate 14,526,447 of CM065133.1, read as the reverse complement.
CTACTGTATTGTGAATTTTACTTCAATTAGAGCTCTGTGTTGACCAATCAGCATTCAAAACTACCTGCTTTACAAAACAAGTCATTAGTTAATGTTCATTGATGTTCAAGTTGGATGTGTCTCACAACGTTGATTTTAATATCTTCTTTCTTTCAGTATTTTCACATTCAAATGTAAGTAATTACTGATCTGTTAAATGTTATATAATGTTTGTTCATGCCTTAATAATGAAAGCTGAGGTTATTATATAATGCCCACTTTTAGTGCTCAATGAAAAGCATCAGCAGCCCATTACATTGAGATGAATGGTTATGGGATCAAATTAATTGTTTGCGCTTAGCGTTTGGTTGTCTCTGTTTGTATTGACACAAGCATGGAAAATAACAGTGTAGTGTTCTGTCATGTAACTGGAGAGCAGTGCTTTGTTCTTTGCAACCTGAGGATGTGCCCAGAGCACTTCTGAGCTCCATGGGAGCAACAACTTTTCCAAGAACATGAGCATGTTGTCAAGCTAGTTTTTCTTGTCCTAGGTCCTTAACATCAAATTGGACCTATGGGTCAGGTGTGCAGTATTTATTTATTTTTTAAAGCTTACAGTAAACGTAACATCGCAAAAAGTGCAAGCACACATGTAAATTAGGTCTCGTTAGTAAGTATGTTGATTATTTATATACTATAAAGTATTAAATGTACATTCAAATTTCAGTAGCGAAAATGTGCTAAAAAGCTAATAAGATTATTTTCCATCAGTCAGATTTAACAATCTGTTTCAGTCATTTAATTCACTGAACGATTTGTTTGTGTAATAGTTAAAAAGTGGCATTTTTCATTTATTAAAATCTTTTAGTAAAATGTATCCAAATACTGCTGTTAATTACAATATGTTATTATTATTATTATTATTATTATTATTATTATTATTATTATTATTATTATTATTATTTATTTATTTATTTATTTATTTATTTTCTGGCTGTTTATTTATTTATTTTATTATTTTTTTTTTTTTTTGCTGTGGCCAATATCAGATTTAAGTGTACATATAGAAGTGGCTAAAATCAGAATTAAAAAGATCAGATTCCTAGTTTGTGGTGTTTACACTGTTATAAAAAAGGGCAAAGTAGGACACAATTTTGCCTGTATTCTGAATGTGGCCTATGTCTGAGGGAAAATGACTCTTAAGACATTTCAAAAGAAGTACATACATATATATATATATATATTAAATCTCTCGTCCAGCTCTACTAGTTTGAGTTAACATTTTCCAATTGTTATTAAAAGAAGCTTTGTCTGCCCTGTTTCAGAAAGGAACATTGCCTGACAAATATAAGACTTTCCTGTATTTAGCAATGCAGGGTTTCCCGCAAAGGCTCAGCACTGCCACAAACTATGTTAACCCTGACTTTTACTGAGGTTTACGTAAGAAGGCTGATTCAGGGATCTGGAACAGTGGGATCAAACCATTCCTTACTGGAAAGGCAGGTTATAGAGTAGATGAAGTTGAGAGAAGCATGAGTTTGATTACATGTTGTTGTTAAGCAGTGTGAGTGGCAAGGGCAAAAAGTAAGGGCAAACACTGGTTCATTTGCTTGGCCAGAGTGATACATGGAGTTCTGCTCTTCTGATAATCTCTGGTATCTGTAACCTCATGTTTAAAGCTTTAAGCGTTTACAGTTTTCATTTTCTGTAGAGATTGTGAGTATGGGTGGCTACCAGTGTATTGTTATGCAATGACTAAAAAGTTCTGGGTGGTGTTAGATAGAGCCCATCCCTAAATTTTAGCATTGTTCTGGTCTCTCTGTATATTCTTTCAGTGCTCCACCTGTACTGATCCGTCTTAAATCTTTTGTGGACATAAATATACTGTAATCTTTTTTTTTTTTTTTTTTTTTTTTTTTTTTTTTTGTTCCAGACTAGCTGTACATTAATGTTGTTTTTATGCTGTTCATGTTTACTTGGTTTTCATTATGAGGTGCACTTAGTAATGTTTAGATATATATTTTTTCCATGTAGATTCACTTCACATTTTTTCTCCCACAGAACCATCATGCTTCATCCACTTCACTTTATAAAAAGCCATTTGTGGAGTCGTTTGAAGAGACACCACTGCTGGTCGCCGTCCTCACTTACATGGGCTATGGCATCCTTACCATTTTTGGCTATCTGCGAGATTTCCTGAGGGACTGGAAGTTTGAGAAATGTCATCTGGCCAGAGAGAGAGAAGAACAGAAGGTAGGGTTATAACATATTTGTGGTGCTTGCCTGACTTTATTTAGTTAATGCCGCACTGAGTAATGTATTTCACATAACATATTACCCTAGAGACACTAAAGAACAAGTTTACAAGTTTAAATATGATTCTTAAAGCTGTGCATTGTCACCTGGATGGTCAACAACCGTTTGCTGCTGTTTTGTGATACTTGTTCATGCGTCCCTTGTTTATCCAAACTTAATGAGATATGAGACAAATTAAAATTCTGCTGCAAATCAGCTTTAAAAAGACAGTGTTATTATTCAATTCCAGTCAGTTCAGTGTAGATTCACTTCAGTTCATTAACTGTGTAAAGTCTAGCAATTATAAAATGTGACCCTGACCACAAAACCAGTCATAAGTCGCTGGGGTATATTTGTAGCATTTTTTTAAATGGCTGTATCTTGGCCAAATATTGTCCTATCATAACAGACCATATATCAATGGACAGCTTTTTTTTTCAACTTTCAGATAATATATAAATCTCAGTTTCTGGTTTTGTGGTCCAGGGTCACAAATGAGTTCAATTCAACTATAAGCAGCTCTACAGAAGACAATTGGGATATTATTTAGCTTGAGGCAGTTCAGTTTTAAACTGAACTAAAGTTCAATCACAGTGATGGTGCAAAATCAATTATGAGACAAAAATCATGAAATCAGTAAGTCGATAGTTTTACAAAAGATGATAGTGCTATCATCTAGCTTAAGTTCAAGTTCAAGTTTTGTTCTCATCCGATATAGACAGTCGATAATCGATAATGTTACTGAATAATAAGTGTATTTTAAACCCCTTCTAATACAATGTGATTTATGATTTAAGGCTGTATCACAAGTCATATTTATGGCTTGATATTATTCAAAAATGTAGTGTAAAATTAATGTAGTCTTATGTTCTTGCTTTTGATGCTCTGTTTCCAGGATTTTGTTCCACTCTACCAGGACTTTGAGAACTTCTACACCAGGAATCTGTACATGAGAATCAGAGACAACTGGAACAGGCCCATATGCAGCGTCCCTGGAGCCAAGATGGACCTTGTGGAGCGGGTCACACCTGATTACAACTGGACCTTTGAGTGAGTGTTAGATTGTGCCAACACACCAGGATGTTAAATCCAGTCTACTAGATCCTGTCAGAAGATGTCTGTTTTGACTGATATCCAAACTAATCAACAGAGATTTGTTTACTGAAAACTGTTATTCCTCATACTTTGTCTGAACAGCACAAATTCAAAAAGTTTTATTATAACAAATTATAAGTAATGGAAAATTGCTGCTTCACAACATCACCCTGTGACGTTAAAAAAAAAAACCCTCAGAGGGGGTTCACTTATTGCTCACCTGTGAAGGCAATGCAGCAACCAACATAAGATTAAACTGTTTTTAATTGTAATTATATATATTTATTATTATTATAATATGGCTGCTGAACACAGAAACAGAAAAGGATTCTAGATTGTAATAATATTTCACAGTATTGCTGTTCTCACTCTATTTTCGATTAAATAAATGCAACCTTTGTCCAAATAAGAGACGACATTAATTATTCCAAATATGTTACCACATACATACAAAAACATTTCTAAGAATCTTTCATGATTCTTCATGAGTCTTCAGGCTTGGAGTCTGTGTGTGGTCACATACAGTAATGAATATGTTTTGCGTTTCAGAGGCCATATATACTTATACTATATACTTTTTTTTTTTTTTTTTAAAGTGGTGTGTGTGTTTATATTAGTATTATTTTATTATTATTATTATATATTCAGGTTATTCCATGTTTTTTTTTTTTTTTTTTGCTTTTTTTTCTGCAGGCACACAGGAAATGTTCTGAAAGATGTTATTAATATGGGCTCATATAACTACCTCGGCTTTGCTGAGAATACCGGCACATGCGCTGATGCTGCCTCTGAGTGCACTGTGAAATATGGCGTGGGGGTGAGCAGCACCAGGCAAGAGATAGGTAATAAATACTTACTCTCTCAGGCTTTACAGCCACTGCTTCTCTGGTATAATAGGGCCCAAATAATGACATGACACTTTTTGGGTAGGTTTAAATAGATTTTCATCCATATACTTGGTTCTTATAAGTCCTCTTTTAATATTAATATTTAATATTGACCTTGTCATGATAATTTTTCACCCTCTCACTGACACACAGAATACCTATTCATATATTAAGGTCTTGTTGAGTCATTCATCCCACCGGGTGAGGATTTGCTTTTATGGTGGAATAGAAATGTGCAGCACTATGGAAAAACTCTTCTTATCTAACCTATATCATTGGAGTCTGATGTTTACATAATGGCAAAACAAAAAGAAGGAAACTGTTCTGTTATTAGACAAAACTAAACATCTTATATTTTGTTATCTCTTGCAGGAAATCTTGACAAGCATGAAGAGCTGGAGAAGATGGTGGCCAGGTTTTTAGGGGTTGAGTCATCCATGGTGTTTGGAATGGGCTTTGCTACAAATTCCATGAATATTCCTGCGCTCACAGGAAAAGTAAGGGTTTTACTATAAACACAAAAATTAAGTAAAATGGAATGCAAAGAAGTTTCTCTTAAAATCAAAGCCTAGTAGAGTGATGTGGATCGGGAGTTCTGTTTTGTTCTTTTATTAAAATACTTTCAATGATCATATCTGTTCCTTCACAGATTGCTTTGGCTCACTCAGGAAATTTGTCATAACTGAGTCATGTAACTTCTTATTGAAAGCCAAATAAAGAAGTTCCTGGATCAATCAAATAAGTAGTTTCTAAATGTTAATGTAAGGGAATATAAGTGAAAATTTAAAGGGTGTGATGTCCTTTGAAAACATAATGTAACTTTCAGAACTTTCTGGACTTCTGGAATTCCTTGTTAGAAACCGAAATACATTAACACATGACAATATGTCAATGCTTATTTTGTTTTCAGAAAATTTAATTATCTTGTCACAGTATGGTCACGAGGAAGTACAAACATCAAAGTACTCAAAAACCCCATTAGATGTTATTAATTATGTCAGGCATTGTTCTCTTACTAGTTGTTTGTAGCATCTACACATCTGCATATCCTTCTAAAGAATTCAAGTGTTTTTGGAAACGCTGGGTTATATATATATATATTTTTTTATTTATTTACATTTAAAATTTGGCTTTGTATCTTATCAGTTCTTTAGCCAACAGGTTCAGTATTATTTTATATACTTTTTGCTTTTTATTATATTAACGGTATGTGTGCATTTCACTTAGGGTTGTCTGATCTTAAGTGATGAGCTCAATCATGCGTCTTTGGTTCTGGGTGCACGTCTCTCTGGCTCTACTATCCGTGTATTCAAACACAACAGTAAGTTCATTCTATTTGTTTATTTTATTTTATTTTATTTTATTTTATTTTATTTAGTTTGTTTTTTGTCCCACACTGAAAACACACAAAAGTAATCACAACCGGTTAGATAATGTTTGCAATTTAATATATAGGATTTTGGACCAAAATTAGTTCACTTGTGTGGCTCAGACATAGAAATTCCCTTTTTACTGAATGCTTTTGTTGAGTAATAAATTAATCATGTGAATACGCTTTTGTCACAAAAAAAAAAAAAAAAAAAAAAATCTTATGCAATACTTATTACCTGCTCGCTAAAAATAGCATCTGCAATAACATCTTTAAGATGCCTGCCCGTAAATTCTACTTTCTACTCTCAGATATGCAAAGTCTGGAGAAGTTGCTTCGGGATGCTATTGTGCATGGTCAACCTAGAACCCACCGGCCCTGGAAGAAGATCCTCATTGTCGTTGAGGGAATTTACAGGTATAGCAGAAATCTTTTTCTACCTTCTTTACTCTCTCTCCTTTTTTTGTTTTTGTTTTTGTTTTTTGTTTTTGTCTTTAGCAAAAACCTGAGGTATTTTGTGCAAATTATGTGCGAATGGATTGGTTTGCGTACCTTTTTTGTTTTTGTTTTTGTTTTTGAATGAAGGCAATTTTAGTCTTAATGTCAGGGCATAAAAATGTGAGGATAGACTAACTAATATAGACTAACCCCAACACATTCATGGCAATGCCAGAGGAGGATATTGGATATTTTATAGGGGATTTAATATTTTAAAAAAAGTTAAAGCACTTTCTAGTCTTCTATGGAAATGCATTAATAGTACACCTGCATTCTTCTTTTTAGCATGGAGGGCTCAATAGTGCGACTTCCTGAGGTCATTGCCCTAAAGAAAAAATACAAAGCTTATCTGTACCTGGATGAGGCCCACAGTATCGGGGCACTAGGACCAAGAGGCAGAGGTGTGGTGGATTACTTTGGCCTGGATCCATCTGATGTTGACATCATGATGGGCACTTTCACCAAGAGCTTTGGTGCTGCTGGAGGATACATTGGAGGAAAGAAGGTTTGTGACCAATTTTGCTGTCGATGGTGTATCACATTCGATTACTACACAGGACACACACGAATCACATATGCTTGTTTGAGTCTGGACTGCAGCATATCATTTTAGCAGCAAACTCTCTGTCCCCCAATTCCAGTGATTAATAATGAGACAAAGAGATTCTCCTCAAAACGTGCTTCTGACTGATATTACATATGCTTGTAAATCAGATGGCAGTTTACATTTAGCTTTAGTGTCAATTCTTGCGTAATAATTATTTTTTATTTTTTGTAGGAGCTGATTGATTACCTCCGCTTACATTCTCACAGTGCAGTTTATGCTACCTCAATGTCCCCACCCATCACCCAACAAATTATCACTTCTATGAAGTGCATTATGGGAGAGGATGGCACCACATTAGGTGAGTTTAGAATTTTACTCCGGATCAGTTCTCATAAAGAATACTTGGGTGGAATAATCTTGTGACTTTAAAACTTTAAAATTACTATTTGTACTTTAATTCAGTAGTAATATAGTAGTGTAGTATTTGTACATTTAAAAATGTGGAATGTGAAAAAGAGCCACAAGATGGCAGCATTAACTCATAGAATACTATTTTAATATGAAGAGCTGTGGTTGATATTTATAATATAACAAGCATTGTGGCGTAATATAACCTGTACTTTGAATTTCATGCTGTTCCCCTGTGTACTTTCTTGTGTGTTTTTGTGTATATTACACAAAACTTCGACCAGGCATGCAGTTGGACACTTGTCATCAGTTGAGAAATGTTTAGTTCTCTTGAGGGCAGAAATATTTCTTACAAGTATGCTAATTCAAATAAAAACATTGCAAGTGCATGTTACTGTGGTGGTAACAATCTTCAGTGAAAGGAATTTTTCCAATGTCTGTGCTATTAAAAGTTCAGGAAACTAGATATAATCTGCTTTGTTGTGACAGTAATTAACTTAAAAAGAAAAGGAAAAATTATAGAATGCAGTGCATATGTTGCATATTGATTTCAGAGCGCAGTGGAATCAGATATCGAGCTTGTATAGCTAATAGCTGTCAGCATTTAATTATCAGCAGAAATCAGCTTTTTGAGTTTGTTTAGGAAAAGTAAACTCAATGACTCAGCGATTGGTTACACAAGGTAACTCCATCTCTGCTGACACTTTGAGGAAGCAAACCCAGTTTCACCCGATTGATTTAGCAGGGCATTCGCGTGGAAAACCACATCCATACCCCAAACGCACTCACACACACACACACACACACACTGCATCTGGAACTCTTCATGAACTTGTGAGGCTTTAGCTTGAGAGAAAGAAGGCTGTAGATTCCTCTCTGTGAGATAATGGATGCTGACGGACCTTGAAGACTTAGTAAGCTCCTTCACTGTTAGGTTCTCAAATGTATAGGAGAGGACTTGTAATATTTATGATATGGAAGTTTGAAGAAAACATCACAAAATCACAAAGTTTAAAAGAAATGAATGGCAGAGTCTGTATTTTGTTCATTCTTCGCTTAAGTAAGCTTTAAAGCATGACAGGCAAAATGATAGATAGCAACGACGTCTCAGCAGAATGATTTTGCTGGTATTTGAGTGACTTGTTTACTCATCCCCTATCAGACTCATCAGAAAAGAGATGTTGTTTGCGAGTGGGGACCCGGGCACATTAACATTTTAGATAAAATGAATATCAATTTATATACAATAAGCTTTAACATTTCATAAAAAGTGTTCTGAATTTTGATTTAATTTTCATGATGACTTATAGTTTACATCTCAGGAACTATATTATCTAGTGGAAGATCACTTACTTAATCTGCTAATAAACTATATGCTGAATACAGTTAAGAGCTGTTGTGCCATTTTTGTTTTGGAACAAGACAAAGTATTTCTTACTGATGCATATAAAGGGCAACAGACCGTACATCACCATATGTGATGTTCAGTTTAAGCTTAATTCATAAAGAACCAGATTAACTTGTGTTGCCTTGCAAGCTGTTGTAGGTTGGGTTAGACGGTTTTCTCCTCAAACCTTTACCAATATTCTCAATCCTGAATATTGTGAGAAAGAGCTTTCCTTTCTCAGGAGCCCCTCACTATGAATGGAATGTCAAACAAGTGAAAACTAATACTGGAGAGTATATCTCTACCTCTCCCCAAAGGATCATTCTGCACTGTTCAAAGTGGATTTGAATTCCTTTGGCTTCAGATAAAACAGCGCCTCCGTTTTCATTTGCCATGTGCTGGCATGGAACTTGTGGAGATGTTTGCAATTTAGGCTTTTGCTATTCCTGTTGTTAGATGTAAAGAATGTTTGATTGACCCAATAAAATTACCTGCTTTGGTTTATGTGAGCTTTAAACATTCATGTTAACCGTTGGGTTAGACCATTGGTGTTTAGGGTGCTTTTACAGTGTTGCTGTGCACTTTTAGGTGTGATGTGGCTGGTTACTTATTGGTCTAAACAGAGATATTCTGATGAAAATTGTAAATCTGAGCACTTTGAACTGTAATGGCACACTTCTGTGTCTTAACAGCCATACAATTTAGGATATTATTCATGTCCACACCACAAACAGTGTTAGATGAGTTCACACTGATACTTACTTCAAGTATGAGCAATAGTAAGCATTAAGCCAAGCAAGCACCATTAATGAAAAAAATAGCAAGGGTACAATATCCTGGAAAGAGTCAGAAGCTGGTTTGCGAGGATGACAATGATTTGTATTTCTTGATTTGCTCTCTTTTATGCAGGTCATGAAAGACTCTGTCAGCTGTCAGAAAACACAACCTACTTTCGCAGGAGATTACATGAGATGGGCTTTATCATCTATGGGAACAATGACTCCCCTGTTGTACCCTTGATGCTCTACATGCCAGCTAAAATCGGGTCAGTCTCACTTTTTGTTTAACTGAATTGTGGCTATTGTATTTGATGATATGCTAGTGAGAGGATAAAATATGGATTATTTTTTCTTGGATGAATAAAACAAATCAGCTTGACTGATTTTGCAGGAAGGAATGATTTATGATTTCATTTTTATTTTTAGAGCATTTGGGCGAGAGATGGTGAAGAGGAACATTGGAACAGTTGTGGTTGGGTTCCCCGCCACACCCATCATTGAGTCCCGAGCACGCTTTTGTGTTTCTGCTGCCCACACGAGAGAGATGCTTGACACAGTGAGTATCACATGAACACTTGTGAAACAATAATTGTAACAATAATTAACAAATATTTTTCTTTTTTCTTTAGTACTCATAGTTTCATGAGCTTCACCAATAAGTATATTAATGTATTAGGCAAAATGTGGTTTACTTTTTCATCTTCCAAACTATAGTTCTAAACTTTACCTATTAGCTCTCGTAGGTACTTTTATGCAAGATCTGTCCCTACAAACCACATGAAGCGGCAGAGAGAAAAATAATTGTTCCTGCGCTTCAGTCATTTCTCTGTGAATCTCTGACTCACCTCATAGTCAACGAGAATACGTAAACATTAAAGGAATAATTTTCTCCAAAAATAAACAGCCTGGCATCATTTAGCAATTACTCAGCATCATGTTTTACCAACCCCACCATATTATTTCTCAACCAAATATTTATTCAAGTGTTAATAAATGTTTCTTCTTGACTCTCAGGCTTTAAATGCCATCAGTGAAGTTGGAGATCTACTCCAGCTGAAATATTCAAGAAAAAACAGACATGGGAGTGAAGCAACTGACTGTTTTTCATACCTGGAGAGCCACCAGGACTAGCACTTTCTCATGACGGACCGAAAGTGTCTTTCTTCCCCCCGGAGCAATTTATGTGTAACTTAAGCATCACTTTCATGTTGATTAATTTCAATGGATACTCATTGAAACCCACCAACTGACCAAATTTCAAGTCTTACCTCTGGGTTCAGTAACCAATATTCATTTCATTGTGCAATATCAAATGTAGTTTAGACTTCACATCACTGTTCAGCGTCAGAAATAACACAGGATAAAAGTTAATGCCTTAGTGTCGGCTAATTTATCTAAAACAGTCAAAATTATTTTCTGATATTCTATACAAACATCGTCAGTGTTTTTGTCTTTTTTTTTTTTTAAAAATCTTAAATAAGTTTAATTTACTCAGGGTTAAGGTTAGATAACAGTCTTTTTACTCAGTTTGCAAATGTTTTAATAAAGTAAAATTCTGACAAATTTTAGTAAGATTTATGCTTTAAACAAAAATAACCTAATGGAGGACAATAAACTTAATTCAAGACATATATTGTCTGAGAAATCTTATTATATTATAGTTTTACTTTCAAACTAGTCAAACTTTTAACTAAATTTAAGGATATTTAGATTTTTCCTAGAAAACAAGACAGAAATTCTGATGTAGAAAATTGTTTTTTTCAGTGTACAGGTAAACGGTGAACCCCACACTGGCATCTTTATGTGTACCTCAACAACAAGTGTGAAATCTACTTATGAAGGAGAGAATTATTATAGTTAAAACAGTAAATAAGAATGTGACTTCATATCCATATAAATGTATCTACAAAAATATTGACACATATTTATTAATGCACATTGCAGTGTCTCTGCATTTAACTTAACACACATACTAGCTTGATGTAGGTCCACAAATCTTCAAATATCAGATTTTTTAAATCTTTTCCAGAAATATCATTTCATAGGTAAATTAGCAATGTCTTAGTGAACTTATACAGAGGAATACTGACAACAGTCTCTGTTTTGTTTCATCAGAGCTTTCTATTATGGAAAATTGATGTTTTCTGTATTTTAATTTGTGGTGCTTTCCACGAATAGGGTACAGTTTGATGTCCCTTATCTTTATCCATCTTTTTCCTTTTTCCTTTTTTTTGTTTTTTTTTTAAATGAAGCACTAGAGGATCAAAGCCCATATTTCTTGTAAAGAAATCTCAGAACATTATTTGGACAGTTTTTACACAAATTACAATTGTGTTACTCGAGTTATATACTTTTTTTATGTTGTTTATGTCTTTTAACTAGTTTATTTAATATTTATTGCAAGAAAATAACAATCACATAAAATCTGGGGTATTAAACAGTGTGTAAACATGTTTTGCAAAACCTCATATGCAAAAATAGAATTTGATGATAAAACATCAAATATAATATTTCGATGATGATGAATTGCCTTAATACTTGACCATATGTTTAAAAATGCATTTCAGGACATAATTTGTACTCTATTTGTGGAAGGGGCTTTTATGTCTTACTTGAATATCTGTTGACATTTTGCATATCTCATGACTAAGTATGATATCTACATTTACTAAGCATATAATGTCTTAGCCAGGGCATTTCACAAAGGCAGAAATCTTTCATTGAGCCAACAGAAAGAGACTGACATTAATTTGCATTTCATTCTATATATCTGCTGTTAACAGACAGCAGCATTTCATACTTTATATGTGCTGCAATAACAGCAGTGAAAAATTGTGTTACTATTTGTATTGTTATATAGTTGCTTTTGATTTGCTCTTTTAAAGTTTTTTTTTTTTTTTTTTTGGTTCTAATAACAAAAGTGCGAATACGGGTCACTGATATGATTATGATATGAAGAGCTCGTTTGTATGTATGATGATGTGGCTTATGGATGCCTGTCGGATGTACTTGTTTTTTTTTTGTTTTTTTTCATTCCCTTTTGTGTTCTTAAGTCTTGTTCTTAATCGGAAAGGCAGCTCTGAATATGCCTCTGAATGAAGATGTATGTAAGTGGGACTATTTTATCTCAGAGCTACTAATGACTGTTAAGAGATGCAGATATGACGTTGGCTAATGGGCTTTAAGCAGCCTGTATACATGCAAGTAATGCCACCGAGCTGCATTTGACTGTGATACCAAAGGGCATTCCATAATTTTAGTTTGTTTATTTCTTAAACATTCTGAGTTGAAGTTATTATCAGATATATATGGTACTACATTTGTCACACTTCTCCATGCAAGAAACTGAAATTCATTGAATGTGACTGATCATTTGTTTCTGAAGATAATTAAATAACTTATCTTGAAAAAAAATGTTCTCCAGAATTTGTCATTGTCATCATCAGATCTCAAATGAGCAAAACAATCTTTACTCATATTGTTTTTATAAACAAAGACCAATCTTTTACTCAGTCATTTACAGACTGTATAGTAATCTTTTTAGCTCCTGCCTTAATTTGTTTTCTATAATCAAATTAGCAAGTTACAAGTCATTTAGACTCTAAATATATTAAACTGCTTAAACTCAAAAAATCGAGTTAAATCTGATATTTAGAAAATAAAGTTGAAATTAGTTACATTGTTTGAAGCTACAAAAGCTAAAAACTATACATTTTACATCCTCTTTGTTAATTTGATTTTAGTTTAGTACAGATTTAGGAAAGGAATTGGAATTAAAACAGTGGAAAAGGCTCACTGAATTGAGTCCTTACACACCTGTCAGATACATAAACATCACTAGCCCTGGAAAACGATTCTCTTCCCATGCTGACCATATAGAGATCAGACCATCCTGCTGCTGTATCACTGCTGTGCGCAGCTTTACAGCTCAAGTGTGTATCTTTCGTTTGCCTTTGGTATCGGAGATTCTCCCATTACCATAGTAACGTGTCACCAATGATTCCGCTACATCCTGTAAAAGGAGAGAAGAGAAAGTTTTGTAAAAGCTGAATAAGGCTGCAGTGGTGCGGACTGAGGAGCAGCGCGTAAGTGAGATCTACAGTAGCTACTTAAACAGAGACGATCAGTCCACATGGACAGACACCGTGCAGCAAGACGTTCCCAGTCACATTTAGTGTATTTGCGAATAAGGTGAACGGGTGAAGAGTATGTGCCTGAATTTCTAAAATGTTCATACCTGTGCGAGTTTTAATGAAGTTTGGATGAAGATGAAGAACAGCGCACTGAAGATCTTCGCCAGGAAGGAAACGCACAGAGCTTCCTAAACAACTATTGCACATTGAATATTTTAGCGCTATTTAAGTGGACAGATATGCAACTGTGCAAAATGTTTACAGAGCGTACAAGATTATGGGTACGTTTAGCTGTGCTGCTGGCTGTCTGGACAGAAGGCGCGATCAGCTTCCCTGTGAGGCATCACAAGACATCTAGACAAGGAGGCTTCACAGAGGTGAGTACAAGTGAATCAAAATTCTTGATCTCATTTAATTGATTTATTTTATGTCACAGGGATTAATTAAAAAAAAACATATATTTTTTTTATTATTTTTGTTACTTTTTAAATGGTTTATGGGACAATTTGTGTTTGTATGGTCTTTCCCCGAAGCCCTTACGTTATTTTATTATTATTTTTTTTTTGTTTGTTTGTTTTTTGTTTTGTTTTGTTTTGTTTTTGAGAAGTTGCAGGGGTGCAGCAGATCCACCACAGCAGCTTGTAGGGAAAACTGTAAAATTGTATTTTGTAAAACATCTTTTGCTCAGACTGCCCTCTCACTAAGAGGTGTAAAATTTTGGAATTCATTACCTGATTATTTAAAATCTATCAAACTGTATTATTTAAAAAAAAAACCTACAAAATCTTGGTTAATCTTTTTTTTTTTTTTTTTTTTTTTTTTGGAACTGTAATTTATAAAAACACTTCTAGAGACAAGTGTTGCAAATTAGCTTTAGCTACAATGTAATATATGTTTAGTGTATCTGTATCTGTCCCTATACCATTAAATAAAATACGTTTTATTGTTTTGCCTTTGTGTCAGACCCAGATTTCAGCATGTATTGTTAAATAACATGATGTGTAAATATCATTGTTATTGTACGCAATTCCCATTATTTTCATTTAAGTTACTGTGTGTATCTGGAAATGCTTTATGCCTTAAATTTATTTCACCATATTACAAATAAATCCTAATCTAATCATGACAAACTATATGTTGTTGGAAAGGTCTCAGACTCCTAAATAGATATGTGACCACTGTTTTGTGTTACAAATTATGTAGGAAAAGTATTAGATTAATTTATGACAAGAGTGCACCTCAAAAAAACTACATCATAACAGGAGTTCTGACCTTTATCACAATAAGACTTCCTTCATTGCCTTTTTCCCTGTCACGCATTATAAATCATAAGAATTTATATATCAATAGAAAACTTAAAATCTCAAAATGTATCCTTTGTAAACCATTTTAAAATCAGACATTGCATTACCATAGAAAATGTACGTTTCATTCATAAATTATAAAAATTTAAGTTTTGATGTTTTTGATGTTTTGATGTTTGCGTTTTCACATCTATGTTAAAAAAGGGTAGTGACAGTTAAAGGGTTAAAAAAACTATTTACACTACACATTTCCAAACACATAATTTGAGACTGATTTAAAAAAAAAAAAAAAAAAAAAAAACATTTGTGGAACTGACATTTGGTGATTCAGACAAAACCCTTTATAGTTGTTATGCACCATGGAACTAGCACTTCCAGTTATTCTGGAAGACCCTAAATCACAAACTGAACAAACAGCGCAAGTTTTGTTCATTTAAAGTCTTTGAGTATTATGTACATTGTATCACTCCAGCTAAATTAATACAATTTAACATATGCAGATGATTTAACTTTCAGAGAAATAAGAGACTGGGTTAAAATGATTGACAGTGAATAGTGATCATGAAGGAGTTTATTAAAATTTAATGCTGATATTTCTATAACCATTTTTCAATAATCTGTTAAAATTTGCCTTGTGTATATCAATGAGTCTTAATAATGAACTGTTTACGTTAATGAGTGCTTATTAGCCGTGATGTTGTATAACTGTGGCAGATGTCATGAATATTTTGGTTGGAATAACAGGAACTGTCTTGACTCATAACCACCCTACAGGTGAGAGCTGCATCTTGCTTCGTTAATACAAGTCTTTGGGTAGTGACACTGTCTTACGGACCCACTCTCTACCCTGTTTTTATTATTTCACCATGCAAAGGGCGCCAGAATGGAGCAAGATCTCATGAGGTAGAGCAGTACAATAGTGAGGACTTACATAATGCTGGTCAAAAAGCACTTAGTTTCACTCTCTCTCTCACAGGGTCATAGTTCAGCTCCTAAATTGTTTTTTTAGCCCCTCTTCTGTGTTAATGTGGAATTTCCTGCATTCTGGTCTTCTGATCCTGTGTTTGTGCACAAGGGGGCCACATCTAACCTCTCCAAGAAAGGTCCTGCTACTCAGCTTTGTATTACTAAATGTCTCTTTTGTTTTTACATGTGGGGCAGGGGTCGTCAAAGGGAAAGGGAATAGGGGGTCTTAGATTATTGTTTTTCTTCACTGGTTTGGAAATGGCGTGGTCCTGGGACTTTGAGATTGGAGGACACATAAATCTGGGCTGCACTGCAGACTGCTTTCCCAAATGCCCCAACATAAAGTGTGTGAGCTGATTGTGTCCATGTGTCTCACCAGAGAGCTCAATAGAGGCTGTGTGTATATCTCATGGTCTTTCGCTAGCGCATAAGGCTTTGTTTCGAGTTCTGGAATTCATGCCATATGTTTGTGATGGTGAGAAAGTCCACTGGCAGGACAGGCCACATTCCACTGGGAGGAAAGATGATTTTACAATGAATTAACAAGGCAGAGGAAGACAAGAGATGCCTCAGGGAGACAAAGGATGTAAGGAGAGATTCAGTTTCTATTCTGAATGCTTAGGAAATTAAACTCACTCTGTTAGTCCATGTAAGGGTTTTTATTGAGTGACAGCAACTAGTCTTTCAGCCCCTCGTGTTGAGACTTCCGGGTAGAAAAGACTAATTAATATTGAGAATTAGTCTTATAGAGAAGCTCACATACACAGGAGTGTCTTATCTGCAGATCAAGTAGTATACTGATTCACAGCTGAATTCATTCGATATTTAACCGATTGTTTACAGTGCTCTACTGTTAAAAAAAAACATGTTGTAAACAGAACATTTTGACTCAACAGGATGGAATGCTTTTTACAGTTATTTAATTGTGGCATACATAAAGCCCAAAGATGCAGATGCACAATGATCACGAAGGAGCCCACTGAGTATGAATCCGTAAAACCAATATCAGCACTTCTCTAATCATGGTACCTGCTATGGTACCTAAGTATGAGTTTAATAAAACCAACATTGCCACAGCCCATCTTCTTATCTTGTAATAAATCCATTAAATATTTCTGTGTGGCAAAACTATTTTACTTGCTGTTTAAAATTGCTTTGAAGGTTAGAATGTGTACTCAAAATTTGTACACCCAGGACAAAGCTATGGCAGGTTATGTAGTAACAGTTACTTCATTGTTTGACTCTCAGATCAGTAGAAACTCCTGTTCTGAGAAAGGTTTACAGGAGCCAAAGTGAACAAGAACATTAGCACAATTTTAGTGGACAATAGTGGACTTATTCTAAGATTTTCATTAGGGAACATCCTGTTCTTTTCACTTGAGAGTTACTGTATACCTCTACTAGGGCAAAGCCATCAACTGTGTCACCATATGCAGGACATATCACAATAGTAACTAAAACCTGTGTTTGAGAGATGAAGGCCACTATCGATGTTCCAAAATGTTGCATATAGAGTAGTGCAGGTATGGCATCAGAACCCAGAAAACTAATTCACTGCTCCTCAAGATTTTCCTATGATGTTCTGACGTCATATCTGCACCACTCTATGCAGGATAGCACTTATTGCTGCATGTAATGTTTCTTTTTCATCAGACACCTCCTCAGGCATCTTTGAGATACATTAGCAATGACCATAATCTCTTGCACCAGCAGAACCAAGTCCAGAATGATTTGGCAGACCTACGTCCCCATCAACACAGGTGGCTCCAGCATCGCTCAACAGGTGTCCTACCACAGCCTGAGCCTGAGGAAGAATCAGAACCTTTTGTCCTAGACCTCAAGAACTTTCCAGACCTGGCAAATGCTGACATTGGCTCCCAAAACCCAAACATTCAGGTGAGCGCATACACAAGCACACATCTCAAGTGTAGCCATCTCTGTGAAATGCTTTGTGATGTGCTGTTAAGGAGTTCCTCTTCCAGTACTTTTGATGATTGATCGGCTCAAGTAATATTATGCCAGCCTGGATATGATAAGCCATTACTGTGTTTCTCTACTCTGAGGCTAATGTCTAATCCTGTCTAATCCAAACTGAATTCAGCTGTATCCATAGTGAGTCATCACTCCTGATAGGATGTAATTAAGTGTAATAATAAGTAATCTGATCATGGGATGAGGAGGAAGTAATTCTGCTTGATTTGATATTGAGCCTGAGCTCAAATAAAAAAAACTTAATCAGTGACTCACAGCTGAAATTTACTGTCACTGACTTTTCTCCAGACTTACTACAGGATGATTTGTCATCATTGTCTTTATTACCTGCATGTTTTAAGTTCCTAAAATAACACCCAGTGCTCAATCCGATTTAATCCCTGTGTACTTTGCATTCCTGGTTGTAGGTGACCATCGAGGTGTTGGATGACCCCCCCATGGAAGTGGACAAGGACCTGGTCAAGGAATGGAGCAACAACTGGCCCACATCTTCTCCCTCCTCCTCTGTAGAATGGCTGGGTGGGAAGAAGCTTTTCTGGCCTTTATTTTGGGGCTACACAGATATAGATTCAGGCGAGGATGGTACTGGCCAAGCTGTGGAGGAAGAGGATGATTATGCACTGGAGTATGACAGTGGGGAGCCCCTTCCTAGTGGTCTGGACAAGACAGGTGGCAATTGGGAAAGCCCATGGACTCAACGCCATTATGGTGAGTGCTTTCTTTTTTATTAGCTTCTTTTTCACACAAGACTTGAGAATTTAGAAGTGAGCATATTTAAACTTCCAAGCTGTGCAATGAAAAAAGCTGGGTAAAATCAGAACATTGTGCAGAGAAAGATGTGTCCAGCTGAAGGAATGGGAGAATTTAAGAACATTGCATTGGCAGCAATCAGATGAAGGCGATTTGGAGAGTGGAAAAAGAGATGTAGAGATTGGGGATAAAGAGTAGAGCAAGCTGGTAAACGCTTTTTCACAGCATTGATTTGGACTAAATTGTCAGCCGGCGGCTTTGATGTAGACATTGGTTCCACTCGGCAGAGAAGACCGCTGTTTGAAGATGAGCCCGATCCGCTCACTAATGGCAGCGTGAGTACGTTCTCTTGGACAAATAAGCCCATGCTTGTGTTCAATTAGAGCACAGATCGGGAACACAGAGTGAGAGGGGTCATCCATTTACTTTTTATGTCCCGGGGGTTAGGCCCCAGACCCTGCATCCCACCACCACCCCCTCCAGCCCAAAGCGGCTGGGTCTTTTAAGCCTGTTCAAGAATCCTAGGCTTTTCAAGGCCATGCATAACATTACGCCTCTGTTGCTTTTTTGTTTTTCTCTCCAGGCCTGTTTTATGGTGGGAATTGTGCATTTTGTGTTTTAGCTGTGCAGTCTTTCATTGGAGACAAGGGTGAAATTGGATGGGGGCTTAATTGATTGAGTGCTAAATTTAGAGAATAAGGATGGCTTAAATCTAGACCAGAAGTTTATTTTTATTTTACTATTACAGGATCATTTTATTATTGAAACTATTTTTTTTTATTTCTGTGCACTTAATAGGACAGGAAAATAATGTTTTATTGAAACAATATGTATCATTTTATACTGATGATTTCAATCCTGCTTTAAAATTATTTTAACCAAAGTGATCGCTTTAGGGTCCCAAATAGATTTAACAGCCCGTTCAAAATGTTCTTGACACCAGCATCCTTTAGCATGGGTAACTGCTATGCTAACCACCCAAATCTTGACCCTCTGGATTTAGTGCCCATTCCTGCTTTGACTAACCTCTGCAATAAGACAAGCCCTGTGGCTGTTGTGGTTTTCACAGTTTGGCAGTTCTACAAAGCCAGCAAGAGCAGTCACTGAGCCAACGCCTCCTTTTCATCATTCACTAGTCTGTCTGTAATCAGGGCAACATCACTGTGTGTGCAATGTCATTGGCACCCCACCCAAATTCAAATATTTAAACATAGCTAGTCTGTAATCTATACTCTGAATTACAGAAGAAAGAAGAAGACATCTGTTGTCTTTGTTTAATTCAGGAGTTTGTTTTTGGTAAAGAGTTTTGAAATCTCCCCCAAATGCTAAAAGCTAATCAACCTTTTTAAGTCTGTTTTTTTTTTTTTTTGAGGCTATAAGGCCTGGCAAAAGGTAACTCCTTCAGCTTATCCTTGTTTTCTTGTACAGAAGTTACCATTAAGGTGTAGAGTGTTGTTGGCGGTTTCCAGGGTGCTGCCATTGCAATAGTTTTTCTGGGTTGGTGTCAGCGTGCTGAATGATGAGTGGTTGTTATTATGTTTCTATGCATTCGCTGGGTTTATTGCTAAGACATGGTAAAATGGGGGTCTCAGTCTTGGTGTTAAAGAACGAGTCATTGGATTAGGGCAACTCTGACAGCGCTGGTCCCAATCCTTATGAAGGAGTTGGGTCAAAGGACATTTGCAGCTGCCCAACGCCCAATGATTGTCTCATTCTTTAACACCAAGACCCTTATCGGCACATGGAACATCTGGTCAATTTATCGAACTGGCTACCTTGCCCAATTGCTCTGGACCTTTGATGATTACTGCCTCAACATCCTTGGCCTTGCCGAGATCCGCTGGACTGGCTCTTGCCGCATCATCAGCGACAAAAATACTTCTTATATGCCGACTGTGACACTGAGCATTTACAAAGTGTTAGAATTGCTGTGGCTCTGATCGCATGGAAGCCCTCCTCAGATCGAATAATCACTGCCCTGTTCCACACTTGCCATGCCAAGATCATGGTCATACAAGCCTACGCAAGCCTAATGAATGTCAGTGGTGACGGGCTACGTTTGTTCTATGCCGTGAACAATGTATTCATTGGAAATATAGATTTCCAACATAAGCAGAGACACAAAATGACGTGGAAATCTCCTTGTGAACTGTATGAGAACAAAATCGTCTATAAAAACTTATTGGTAAAAGCTGGCTTCCCTTCTCAATGTCAGAAGTAATGTGGTGTGGATATGGGATCGGGTCATAATTTGCTTGTTGCTAAATGCCGGCCCAGCCTTTGTGCCCCCCACCTAAGACCCATTGTTTGTGGCCATTCGACATTGCTAAGTTTAAAGATATTGCTCAACCATTTCAACTTTAACTGTGGAACCGATTCAAACTATTGGCAGGAATGGAAGACAACAAGACAGTGATTGAGAAAGTGTGGTCAGGAGAAAACATGGCTCGTATCGAGAAAGATGGATTAAGAATGATGCTTGGGACCTCATTGATGCCTGGCAACAAAGAAAGCAACTGCGTGACCAGGCCTATTGAAGATAGGAAAAGAAATTGTCACTGCAATAACAACTGAATTGAACAGAAAGGCCAAAGGCCAGAAAGCTATCCCTCAATGAGCCTAATGGCACCCATGGAAGTTATCCGCAATGATTACCACACGGTTTAATATTTTTCAACAAAGATGCTTTGGATTTTAAAAATGTACTATTATGACCATATCTCTAGCAAAGTAGTTCACCACATCACCACTACGCTGCCTTTGGCCGACAGAACACCGCTTCTAGTTTGCAGGTCACATACTATGTCAATCACCGGACCACATACCGAAGGCCATCATACTAGGGACGCCTGCCCAGGGGAAATGGAAGCAAGGCCAGCCAAGCCAAACCTGCACCACTCATTCATTAATGGTCTACCTTCTGTAGGCCTGTCATGAGACGAAGCGGGAGCTGCAGCTGCCAGTTGCGTCCGATTGTTTGGTGCTAAGTGCTAAATAAGTTTTACCAACACGAGTGGTCACAGGCAATGCATTTAAATGCTATGATTGTAATCCCAAGCGTTAATGGTAATATGTCTCAGACAACCACTTGTGATTGGATCGCTGAAAAGTATCTAAGGTTATGGATTTTGTTCAAAATTTATATGAGAAATAGAGATGTGCCATAGACAAAAACCACAAATAAATGTTTTATCTTATTATTATTGTGCTCTTAGGAGAGAAAGAGGAAGAATGGAGCACATGGAGTCCTTGTAGTGTTACTTGTGGCCATGGCAACCAGACCCGCTCACGTTCATGTGGAGATTTTTGCATCTCTACCGAATCGCGAAGCTGTGACCTTGTGCCATGCCCAGGTTACTTCAGTATTCAAAAATGTCTTTTTTTATTCTAAATAATTTAATGTAATTTTATGTAACACTCATCTTTTTTTTTAAAGATGATTGGAACAGTGTGGCTCACGTCTTTCCATTTGAGATGGAAAATGGTACAGAACCCTTTGGCACTGGTAAGTGCTTTAAGTTTATTGTTAAAATAAACTTTCAAATCAAATAGTCATGTATCACATATTGTAAAAATAAAATCGTTATATTGTCTGAAACTGAATAAAAGCCACTGATTGTTAGTAGAACGTAACATACACCTGTGGAATGAATTACCTTGAAACCAAATGATTAAAATTTAACCGTGTATTATTTTTGTGGGTGATATTTCATGCTTGCTTTCATTCCTTTTGATAATAAAATTATAGCATACCAAGATAGCATGTGACATGATTTTTGTTAAATGTCCCATTGAAATTAGATTTACAGTTGAGAAGCCAATGCTATTGAAAAGCTCTTGCTCCATCAATAAAGACAGAACTGAATTAAGGAATTGCTATGTAAAATCAGATAAGTGTACTAACTGTGTTAAATAGTACCAGATCATGTCCAATAAATTGTATTAGTTAATGCTTTTGCAGCGTATAGTCTATATCAGAGGTCTTCAACCCTGTTCCTGGGGACGCACTATCCTGAAGAGTTTAGCTACAACCCTAATCAAACACACCTGAAGCGGCCAATCAAGCTCCTCAAGACTGCTTGAAAATTGCAGGCAGGTGTGCTGAAGGCGGTTGGAAATAAACTTTCCAGGAGAGTGGGTCCCCAGGAGCAGGGTTGAAGACCTCTGGTCTATATGAACTTTTATAGCCTATATCAACTTTCAAAGCATAAATATATAAATATATATATATATATATATATATATATATTATTATTATTATTATTAATGCATGAATTTATTAATTTATTATTAATGCATCACAGTACTTTTTAATCCAATACTAGGCAATGTGGGAAACAATAGCTGATTTGGCTAATGTGTAATCTGTCTGGGTTTGGTTGTTCTGCAGATGTTGACAGCTGTGAGAAGTGGCTGAATTGTAAGAGTGAGTTTCTCCAGCGTTACCTGCAGCAGGTTTTGACTGAATTACCCAGCTGTCCGTGCACATATCCTTCAGAAGCCTCCAACAATATGGTCAGTCTGTTGGATGTGGGACGTGACCGGACCTTCCAATGGAGGGATGCCAGTGGCCCAAAAGAACGGCTGGACATCTACAAGCCCTCGGCACGGTCTTGCTTACGTTCTGGCCTCTTAAGAGATGGCACCACCCTGTCTGCTCAGCATTGTTGCTATGATGACAACAAGCATCTAATTACAAGGGGCAAGGGGGCAGGTACCCCGAACCTAATAAGCACAGAGTTCTCTCCAGAGTTACATTTTAAGGTGGATGTAATGCCTTGGATACTGTGCAAAGGAGACTGGAGCAGGTTTCATGCCATTCGCCCACCTAATAATGGCCTGCATTGCACAGAGAACCCCCAACAGGACATTTTCATGAATGAACTGGAGGAGGCCAGAGAATATTAAGTCACCAAATTACTATCTATCCTCTGACACATGCTGTGGTGCTTTACCCAATACAAAAAATACCTGCCAGCCGCATAAGTGTACAGTACAGAGGCTGTGTTATGTTGTCAGATGCGTTGCTGCAACTCTGTTCACAAAGCATGGCGTCTAGCTTTTGCTATGTTTGAAATACTGTGGAAAATTAAAGAAATGGTTAAAAATGGATTATTTTCTGTTGATAACCTCTCTTTTCATGTGTTAATCTTGTAACTCTTGTACTTCTGTAAATGACCAATACAGCATTTTTGTTGTTGTCGCTGCTGCTGCTGCTGCAGTCACATACAGTGGGATACAAGGGACTGACACCACAAACTGTTAATTGTCAGCATTATCTGAATTAATTTTTTTATTTAAAAAAATTACATGAATTTAAGTAATGAATGTTTCCCTTTTGCTTGATAGATAGCAGAACTGGATCTAACATGAGTTTCACATTTGCTCAAAACCTGATGATCATGTTATCCAGCATGATTTGAGAATGTTCCAAAGAGCATCTTTTGAGCTTCAGTCTGATGCTTTGTTTCTCACGTGGTCAATGTAATTTGCTTATTTGATCATTTTCAATATCATGCTTACTTTGATCATTTTCATATTCTTTTTTATTACATTACCATTTATTGCAAATAGATTTTGAAACCCATATATTCAGTGTGGTATTGTGATGTAGAGACAGGAGGCGGTTGATCCATATGCAAACGGTTTATTAAATCAGACAACAAACTCAAAGTGTTAACTGGCAAAGGGTCGACAACGGCAGACAGGTGTGACGTGGGCGAGGCAGAGAATGGTCAGAGTCCAGGCAAAGAGGGTCGGGGCCACTAGCAGTCCAGGGTAATCCAATAACGAGACAAGGGGGTCGCAAGGGTAGGCAGAAGACGGTCACACGTGAGGGGCAGTCCGAGTCGATAACAATAGGTAATCCAGTAGTGAGAAAAACGCTTAGAGATGACGCCGAGGCAAATCAAAACTTCGCGTCCGGCGTGCGTAATGGCGGCCGTTATAAAGGGGAGGAAAATGGCCGCCAGGGGTGAGCGTCCCGGAAGCGGAAGGCCGCCAGGTACGGGGCTTATGGGAAGTGGAGTGAACGGGGCTAATATTCCGGAGAGGTTTCCCGCTGGCGTGAGTAGGAGGGCGCCACAGAGACCGCGCTCGTGACAGGTATCAGATGTTTGGACCCCACTGTATTCCTTTATATCAGTACCGTCCAATGTACAGTATCTCACAAAAGTGAGTACACCCCTAACATTTCAGCAACCATCTTCTCAAGGAACAATACTATAAAAATAACATTTGGATATATTTTAAAATAGTCAATGTGCAGCTTGTATAGCAGTATCGATTTACTGTCCTCTGAAAATAACTGAACATACAGCCATTATTGTTAAAATAGCTGGCAACAAAAGTGATAACATCAACCATGTTTTTTTTTTTTTTTTTTTTTTTGATTAACAGAACAATACAAAGTAGTATATCTTGGATTAGAGCAGTTAAAATTTGGTGCTTTAAGTACAGTTCTCTTATACTGACCATTGGATGTTCAACATGGCACCTCATGGCAAAGAACTCTCTGAAGATTTGAGAATTAGAATTGTTGCTCTCCACAAAGCTGGCCAAGGCTATTAGAGGTTTAGTAACACCCTGAAATTGAGTTACACTACAGTGGTCACGGTCATACAGAGATTTTCCAAGATGGGTTCCATTCAGAACAGGCCTTACAAGGGTCAATCAACGAGGCTGAGTGCTCGTTCTGTGCGTCAGGTGCAGAACCTGACTTCAAAAATCAGATGCATGAGTGCTGCCAGCATTGCTTTAAAGGTTGCAGAAGTAGAAAGTCAGCTTGTCAGTGCTCAGACCATACGCTGCACATTGCAACAAGTCATTTGCATTGGCACCATCCCAGAACGAAGCCTCTTCTGAAGCTGGCTCACAAGAAAGCCCCCAAACAGTTTGCTGAAGACAACCTGTCCAAGAGCATGAATTACTGGAATCATGTCCTGTGGACTGATGAGACTAAGATAAACTTGTTTGTCTCAGATGGTGTCCAGCATGTGTGGTGATGCCCTAGGAGTACCAAGAAAATTGTGTCTTGCCTACAGTCAAGCATTGTGCTGGTAGCATCATGGTCTGGGGCTGCATGAGTGCTGCTGGTACTGTGGAGCTGCAGTTCAAAACATGGATTCCATTATGTATTGTACATTCTGAAGCAGAACATGATGCCTTCCCTCGGTAGTTTTCCAACATGATAACGACCCCAAACACACCACCAAGATGACAACTGCATTGCTGAGGAAGCTGAAGGGGTGGCCAAGTATGTCTCCAGAACTGAACCCAATTAAACACCATTGGGGCACCCTCCAGCGGAAGGTGGAGGAGCACCATGTGTCTAACATCCAGCAACTCTGCAATGTCATTATAGAGGAGTGGAAGAGGATCTCAGCAACAACCCGTGCAGCTCTGGTCAATTCCATGCCCAGAATGATTAAGGTAGTGCTAGATAACAATGGTGCTAACACAAAATACTTACACTTTGGACACAGTTTTGAAGTTCACTTAGGGTGTACTCATTTTAATAATGGCTGTATGTTAAGTTATTTTCAGAGGACAGTATATATATACTGCTATACAAGCTGCACATTGACTAATCTAAAATATATTTATTTCTATAATATTGTCCCTTGAGAAGATATACTAAAATGGTTGCTGAAATGTGAGGGGTGTACTCACTTTTGTGAGATACTGTAAAATCTGGGTCCTGAAGCAAAATGAGTTAAAAACCTCTGATCTAGATTAATGATAATGTTTGAGAGTCGATAGGCACACTTTCACTGCCAACTCAGGGGAAACCTTTCCATAACATTTTCATTTAGTTCTTTGTTAGTGTCAGAAATTCAGAAAAGGAACGAGCTGACAGACTTAAAGAGAATATCATGTGTATAAAACTTAACATTTTACATAATGCTTATGTATAATTTTGCTGTTTAGTTGTTCTGCAAATGTGTGTTTGCTGTATTGTTATT
The DNA here is from genome assembly GCA_033026305.1 of Cirrhinus molitorella. NCBI lineage: Eukaryota > Metazoa > Chordata > Actinopteri > Cypriniformes > Cyprinidae > Cirrhinus > Cirrhinus molitorella. The sequence goes on along the minus strand of CM065133.1, from coordinate 14,500,094 downwards.
GCTGTTGCTTTTCATGTGTTTTTGGGAACTGTTGCAGGGGAACTACTTAATATTGCCCCAGACCTCTAATTTGAATATTGCTCCTAAGAGTATGCAAACTGTGTATGCACATGCTACTGCTGGCACTTTATTTAACATTTATTGAAATGTATATTTGCATGATGAAGCATTGTTATTCATGTTTCAGGTGTCTGTGTTTGCTTCCTGTGGTCATTGTTACATTAATGGCAAGAACAGTATTTGTGTTGGCATGTGTTGTACAGTATTTATTGTATTTTTATCGCACATTTGCTGACGTTTTGAATTGATCATCCATTCAGATGGTGCACTACCCAGAGTCCTCCAGGACACACTGACCTAAAAAGGGAAATCATGTTCTCAAACACCTCTTTAACAACAAAACAAGTCAATGTTCGCTGTTTATTATCATGTGTACTTTATAATGATTGTGCAAGTTGCAAGTTCTATTAAAACAAATACAAGATGAATTTGAACAAAAAGTTTTGAACTATTGCTTGTTTCTTTCAATACAATACATCAGGGTTAATTTAGGTTGTTTAGTTATGAATCTTAACATCTGGACTGACTGATACAACGCTAGAACAATCCATGCAGACTTTTTTGGCACTACAATGAAAATACCTGTCATCCTTTTATGAACAACCATCAATACCCATAGATCAGTAAAATACTCATCAGGGCTCATGCCTTTGATTACTCTGTTTTTCCATTTGTTCGGCTTTAACTAGAAACATCCAACAACTGGAAACTCATCTCCCCTGGCTATCTGCTTTTTTGTTTTTGTAGAAATGTGTTTTTAGTTAAAAGATGTTGTTTCCCGAGTGATGAGTGTGGTTGTGTGCCATTCAGACTTGAATTAAGAATTCCTTTTATATTTCTGAATTTGAATTGGATTTAAATTTGCATTTCTTATTAGAATTACAATTTATTAGAATTTAGAACAGTAGGTGAATATGGAGTTTTTTGTACATTGCCACTGTCGCTACTAGGGGGTTAAAACATAAAACATGTCTTGACTGTTAGCAGCTTCCTGTTTAAACTACATTATTTTTTAACCAGAGTAAGGAATGACATCACAATATACTAGATCTGCCTGAAATCAGAGATGTTACTAGTTAAAATTAAAGACAGCCTGCATATTCTCAAAATCATTACTTGAAAGACAGTTTCTGGTACCCATTGACTTCTATAGTATTTTTTCATGTCAGACAGACATGTGTGCCCAGCACTACAGCTTTTCTCAATCGCTTTGGCTCAGTTTTTGATTAAGAGGGTTATTTTCTCTCATAAAGTTTAGATGTCTAAACAATTAATTTCTTGTTCACATCAAATTTGAAATTCTCATTGGTTTAACCAAATTCCATATGTTTTGGCACATGTGTGTGTAGCCCTTGTTTTTTTTATGTTTTAAGGCAGCACTGCTTTAAATTGGTATTTCCCTTTAAGAGGGTGGGGTGTATAGCGCGTGCGTGAAAAGAGTGCACGGCAATAGCAGATTGAGAAAATGTGATGAGAGACAACGCGCAATTCATCGAAGTTGAAGAAATATTTCTCACTCTTTTCTGTGGTTCTTTATTTTCCAAGACATTATGATTGTTTTTTTCCTTTTGGTCTATTCGTTGGATGATGGTACTGGGACTTGAGTCCTCTGTGGGGTTTCTCCAGGAATGATTTCTTTCCAAACGGATGTCTATCAGCTTTTCATCAATTTCCCGTTCTTCATCTCATCTCATCATCACCTTTCAACTCTTCTTCTCATCTTTTGATAAACTGAATGCATTCCTAAGGGTGCGGTAGGACTGAGACATTTGCTTTATACACACATTCCACGGAACTGAATACCCCCCAAAGAACTGAGTTTTTTCACAATTTTTTTGACTTTCCATTTATTTTGGGTTACAGTTTTCCTGAACTGGTTAAAAAAATAAAAAATCTCTAAGTGAGATCAACTGTCTTATTGTACACAGTTGTTATTTCATCATTCTTTTTGAAGTGCCAGGAACTAAAGCATTTAAAGAATTTGTTTAAAATACACTTCCCTGTTAAGCTTAAGGTTCGTGTGTTTTTTATTTTCTTTCCCCCCTATAAATCCTGATATCCACTCATTACTTTCATTTTAAAAAAAAATGTATGGTCAGCCTACAGGAAAAAAAAAAATCCAAGCTCTTTAGATTAACCTAGACAAATAGAATTCGATCATACAGCCCTGACAAGAACGTTAAGCGGGGTTACACCATAATAGTGGCGAGCCAGCCCAGGAGAAGTTTGGGTTAATCATTACCTGTATTGATACCTATTCTTTAGGAAAAATGTTTTTCTTCCTCTGCTGAATTGTTTTCTTATTGTTCTTAGAGTGAGATTTACATTCATTCAATTGATTTTTGAAACTCATTACATTCCCAAAGACAAATATGGATCTTTGTAACCGTTTTGGTGTAAATGGACAAAACAGCCTGTATGTTATAGGGATAGAAAACACTTGTAGCATTGAGGACATCACAGGGTTTTTTGAAGCACATGGGGAAATTGCAAAAGTAATCAGAGTCCCTGATGAGCCAGAGCAGCCAACTGGTAGAGTTCTCATTCAGTATTCATCTGAGAGTTCAATTTTGAAGATTGACCCTGATAGGTTAGGAGACCTGCTAAGCCCAAATGACCCTGCTGTTACATGGCATGTAAGAACAGTTCGTGATACGTGTCAAGAGAGATTAGGCAGGGAACTGGCACAAAAATATTTAGATGAACTAAACACTATACCAGGAAGTGGCAAAGCAGCATTTCTACTTGCCCTACAGAAGGAGCTACAGAGTGTCCAGCTTCATTCAAGTGACTTGCAAGCTGCTGAGGCAGGCCCACATACTACTGTTCACAGTCCTAGCCCTCGTTCCAATGTCGAAATCAACCCTGCTGAGTCAATTACAACTCAACCTGCTGTTCCAAACTTTTCTCCATCATATGTACCACAGAGCCCTGTGCACATTGATGAAAGCATGCTCAACCCTCCTCAGATTCAAAGGGTAGTTGTGGAGCATGTTATCCGTAATGAGTCTGCACACTCACCTTTGAGGCAGAGCCGGATTCGCACATTCTCCGGCAGAATCCCCAAGCCAAATGGGGAGGTTGATTACGAGACTTGGCGCACTCAAGTTGATCTTCTACTTTCTGACCTTTCTTCATCAGATTCTCAGAAAGTGAGGATGATCTTAGAAAGTCTGCTTAGTCCAGCAGCTGACATTGTCAAGCCTTTAGGTGTAAATTCTTCACCTAGTTCTTACCTTAACCAGATTGAATCTGCTTTTGGTGTAGTAGAAGATGGTGAAGAGCTCTTTGCCACTTTTCTTAACTTAAATCAAAATGCTGGAGAAAAACCATCAGCATATCTGCATAGACTGCATGCTCTTCTTACTCGAGCAATTTCTAGAGGGGGAGCTAGTGCCTCAGACTCTCGTAAACATTTGCTTCGTCAGTTTTGTCAAGGGTGCTGGGACCAGACCATGATAATAGGACTTCAACTTGAACATCTTAAAGACCACCCACCCCCTTTCTCTGAACTTCTGCTCTCTGTTAGAACAGAAGAAGATAAAAGGGCAGCCAAGTTAGACAGAATGAAGAAACACCTTGGTAGCACAAGAGCAGCTGCACATGCTCACTCCGTGTATGGCACACCTGTCAATGTAGAACCGCAGTCTGAGCTCTCAAAGAAATGCCAACAGGATGAAACTCAGAAACTTATAGGAGAAATAGCTGCGCTGAAGAAACAAGTCGCCTATCTGTCAAAGAAAGGTGAAACAAAAGATTGTGAAGTTATTTGTGAAAAAAACCTCAAAGTGGACACAGTTACCAGTGATTGTCTTGTGGCTAGCTCCAATGTAACATCTGACATTTCAGCCATGCCGAGGCCCTGGTTCTGTTTTAAGTGCGGAGAGGATGGGCACATTGCCAGTCGCTGCAATAAGGAACCCAACCCCGAACTCGTTCGCAAAAAGAATTCCCAGCTAAGGGAAAGACGAGAGAAGTACCGAAAATTGCATGAACCATCTCAGTTTTCTTTAAACCTGTAGCAGCTCCTGCTGCGGGACACCCAGGAGCTGCCAACTCTTCTATTCGTCCCACATTGATGGCCCATGAAGCTGGAAATTATGCTAAAGAAAACCCAGGAAATAATGGGTTTAAAGATGAGTTTTTGCCACAGGGTCTTATTGGTCAACGTTGCACTGCTTCTGTTTTTGTTGAGGATATTGAGTGCAAGTCTCTGTTGGACACAGGGTCTCAAGTCACAACGGTTTCAGAGACATTTTACTTAATCCATTTCCCTTCCATTCCAATTCAACCAATTCATGCTTTGTTTGAAGTTGAAGGTGCTGGTGGACAGCATGTTCCGTACCTTGGCTACATCCAAGTTGTCATAACATTCCCTCGTACTGTCATAGGTGCAGAGGTGGAACTTTCTTCTCTTGTACTGGTTGTTCCAGATTGTCATTTCAATAGTAGAGTCCCCCTGCTGATTGGAACAAATGTTCTTGAACGCCTATACCAGCAGGGTGTAAAGAGAAAAGGGTCAGAATTCTTCCAAAATCCTGGGGCCAGCAGTGACTATGCTCTGCTTCTTCAGCATGTTGCTCAGAATTATGAGACTTTGAAGCAATCATTTCAAGTTAGAGCACTGGGGAAAGACCACATTACTATCCCTGCCAAACAGAAACTCTGTGTTCCTGCTCAAGTGAGGATAAAGAAAAGCATTTCAAAAGCTTTGTTTGTATTGGAGCATCCCAAGGATTTTCCCTTGCCGGGTGGGTTATTAGTTGAAAATGCTGTGGTAAATGTCCCATACCGGTCATGTTCCAAGGTTCCTGTTATTTTAAAGAACATGACAGAACATGATATTACTCTTCATCCCAAATGTGTGATAGCAGAGATGGCAGCTGCTCATGTACTTCCTTTGAAGCCTGAGGTACCCTCTTGCTCTAATCAGATGTCCTCTGGAAAGTTGGCGTTCAATCTTGACGATTCACCAATTCCTGAAGGGTGGAAGAAACGTATCTCTGATAAACTGAATTCCTTACCAGACGTTTTTGCTGTTGATGAATTGTCACATGGTCATACTACTGCAGTGAAGCACCATATCAGACTACAGGATGAGACACCTTTTAAAGAACGGCCAAGACCAATTCATCCAAGTGACAGAGAAGCCGTTAGGCAACACCTAAGGGAGTTGCTAGATGCTGAAATAATAAGAGAGTCTGAAAGCCCTTTTGCATCACCAATTGTTTTGGTCCGCAAGAAAAATGGACAAATTAGGCTCTGTGTCGATTACCGGAAGCTTAATATGCGTACTGTAAAAGATGCATATGCCCTTCCCAATATAGAAGAGACTTTCTCAGCACTTAGTGGTGCTAAATGGTTCTCTGTCATGGACCTTAAATCTGGATACTATCAAGTCGAAGTAGCCGAAGAAGATAGGCACAAAACCGCTTTTGTTTGTCCTCTTGGCTTCTTTGAATTTAACCGGTTGCCTCAAGGTGTAACAAATGCACCTAGTACCTTCCAACGGCTTATGGAGAAGTGCGTAGGTGACTTGCATCTGAGTGAGGTTCTCGTTTTTTTAGACGACCTCATTGTTTTTTCCAGAATGCTTGAGGAACATGAAACTCGACTGATGAAGGTACTGAATCGCTTAAAAGAGTTTGGGTTGAAGTTATCTCCGGATAAATGCCAATTCTTTAAGTCGTCTGTGAAGTATCTGGGACATATTGTGGATGCTGATGGAGTTCACACTGATCAGGAGAAGATTTCCGCTCTGAAAGATTGGCCCCGTCCCTCAACCAGGCGAGAGCTAAAATGTTTTTTAGGCTTTGCTGGGTATTATCGGCGTTTCGTCGAAGGTTACGCTAAGATAGCCAAGCCACTAAATTGTCTTACTGCAGGGTATAACCCTCCAAGGAAAAGGGGAAAGATCTATAAGAGAGAGAAACCAAACACTCCTGCAAATCCCAATGCTCCCATTGGTGAAGGGTGGACAGCCGAATGTGAAGGTGCATTCCGGACTTTAATCGACAAATTGACTTCTGCCCCCATCCTTGCCTTCGCAAACCCACAACTTCCATATGTCTTACATACGGACGCTTGTAGAGAGGGGTTAGGTGCAGCTCTTTATCAGGAGCAGGAGGGCAAGCTCCGTGTGATAGCCTATGCCAGTAGGGGACTCTCAAAGAGTGAAAGAAACTACCCTACCCATAAATTGGAATATCTCGCCCTGAAATGGGCTGTCTGTGAGAAATTCAGTGATTATCTCTATGGCACTGAATTCACAGTACTCACTGACAATAATCCTCTGACATACGTGCTAACCACAGCGAAACTCGATGCCGCGGGACATCGTTGGCTTGCACAATTATCTACATACAGATTCAATATAAAGTACAGAGCTGGATCTGTTAACAAGGACGCTGATGGATTGTCTAGGAGACCACAGAATCCGCCTGAAGAGGATGATGCGTTCCTTGAAGAGGAGAGGGCTATTGCAGACTTAAAACGCCGACTATGTGAGGAAACCGAAGTTATCTCCACCGAAACACTCTCTGCACTGTCTGGCCGCCATTCAGCTGTCAAGTTGTCAAGTGAAGTTTCTGATGCACCAGAGTTTGTCCTTGCCGAGTCCTTAGCTTTAAATGCTTCGTCCGTCCCTGAGAGTTTTGTCTGCCCGGGTTATGATACCCTCCCTGGAATGAATCATGATGATTGGTACCGAGCTCAGAGAGAGGATTCATCTTTAAAAAGAATAGTTTCTTTTATGGAACAAGATCATAAACCTAACTTCCGGCAGACCAAGCTTGAACCTCTCGAAGTCAGGTTGCTCCTGAGGGAGTGGAACAGGCTTGAATTACAAGATGGAGTGTTATACAGGAAGTGGGCCACCCATGGGTCTGTGCTTCACCAGATAGTTCTGCCCAAACAGTACAGGGAAAGAGCCTTGAAAGGTGTTCATGATGAAGTAGGCCACCTTGGCTATGAACGTGCAATTGACCTAGCTCGTGCCAGATTCTTTTGGCCGAAGATGGCAAGAGATGTTGAGGACAGATGTCGTACCTGCGAACGATGTTTCCGGAGAAAAGCAAATCCTCAAAAAGCAGCTCCCATGGAATCCATACAGACAATGTTTCCACTCGAATTAATATGTATGGATTATTTGTCTCTCGAGCCTGACAACCGTGACACCAGGAATATATTAGTCATCAACGACCACTTTACTAAATTTGCTGTGGCGATACCGACAAAGGACCAGAAAGCTAAGACCATCGCAAAGGCACTCTGGGAAAATTTCATTGTTCATTATGGGTTTCCAAGCCATCTTCTCAGTGATCAAGGAAGGGATTTTGAATCCCACACCATTCGTGAATTGTGTGCCCTCATCGGAGCTGACAAAGTGAGAACAACACCTTATCACCCACGTGGCAACCCGGTTGAGAGATTTAATCGAACACTCCTTAGTATGCTTGGAACCCTTGAAGAAAAAGATAAACAACACTGGAGAGACTTCGTGAAACCCCTGGTACATGCGTACAATTGTACGCGGAATGACACCACAGGCTATTCACCTTATGAGTTGATGTTTGGACGCCAGGCTAAATTACCAATTGACCTTGTTTTTGGCATCAATTATCCAGGCGAGAGAAACAAAACTCACTCAGAGTATGTGAAGAAACTGCGAGAACATCTTCAAGAGAGCTATGAACTGGCTGCTGAGAATTCTCGCAAAATGAGTGAAAAGAACAAGGCGAGGTTTAATCTAAAAGTCAGAGCAGCTGAACTGATGCCTGGTGATCGGGTCCTAGTGAGAAATCTGAGTGTGAGGGGTAAGCACAAACTCGCTGACAGATGGGAGAAGATGGTCCACACTGTGGTCAAGAGAATATCCGATGGTCCTGTATATGTGGTGAAACCAGAAAAGGGTAATGGCTCCCATCGTACACTTCACAGGGATCTATTACTACCCTGTGGGTTTTTACCTGCAAGTCCAGAAAAACAAATGTCTGGAACCAATTTAATTGCGAACAGAAAACGTAAGATGAGGACAAGGGCCAATGCTGAAGTGCAAGAGGATGATGCATGTGAGGAACAGTCTAGTGATGAAGAGGAAGTTTACTATCAAATGCCTATTCCTGAAGTAGTCACAAGGAGTCCCTTCATTAACAAAATGGATGATCGGATGCTTAGGTCTCATAATGATCCTGCAAAATCAGATCAGTTAAATCCTCATGCAGCCGAGTTTGCTCCACGTACTTTGACTAGGACAAAATCAGAGTCTTTTCCACCTGTGACTGAATCCACGAGAGAAGCATCTGAGGTCTTTACGGGTGGGGTACCAGTCTTTCCCACTACACCAGCTGTTGAGGTCGAAAGTGCTCCTGATTATGTAGCCATTGAAATTCCAGAAGAGATTGTACCCAGTGCAGGGTCAGAATCCCATGAATTGTCCCACAGATCAGTTGACACGGAATCAGCACCCCTCAGACGTTCAGGTCGAGAAAGACGACCACCAAAGACATTTGAATATGAAGAATTAGGGAAGCCCATATTACTTGCTCTTACATCATTTTTTGATTCCCTGGGAAACATTCTCGCTGCCAGTCATGTTGTTAACACGCATGCAGGGACTCATGCGGTTTAGAGGGGGAGAGTGTAGCCCTTGTTTTTTTTATGTTTTAAGGCAGCACTGCTTTAAATTGGTATTTCCCTTTAAGAGGGTGGGGTGTATAGCGCGTGCGTGAAAAGAGTGCACGGCAATAGCAGATTGAGAAAATGTGATGAGAGACAACGCGCAATTCACCGAAGTTGAAGAAATATTTCTCACTCCTTTCTGTGGTTCTTTATTTTCCAAGACATTCTGATTGGTTTTTTCCTTTTGGTCTATTCGTTGGATGATGGTACTGGGACTTGAGTCCTCTGTGGGGTTTCTCCAGGAATGATTTCTTTCCAAACGGATGTCTATCAGCTTTTCATCAATTTCCCATTCTTCATCTCATCTCATCATCACCTTTCAACTCTTCTTCTCATCTTTTGATAAACTGAATGCATTCCTAAGGGTGCGGTAGGACTGAGACATTTGCTTTATACACACATTCCACGGAACTGAATACCCCCCAAAGAACTGAGTTTTTTCACAATTTTTTTGACTTTCCATTTATTTTGGGTTACAGTTTTCCTGAACTGGTTAAAAAAATAAAAAATCTCTAAGTGAGATCAACTGTCTTATTGTACACAGTTGTTATTTCATCATTCTTTTTGAAGTGCCAGGAACCAAAGCATTTAAAGAAATTGTTTAAAATACACTTCCCTGTTAAGCCTAAGGTTCGTGTGTTTTTTATTTTCTTTCCCCCCTATAAATCCTGATATCCACTCATTACTTTCATTTTAAAAAAAAATTTATGGTCAGCCTACAGGAAAAAAAAAAATCCAAGCTCTTTAGATTAACCTAGACAAATAGAATTCGATCATACAGCCCTGACAAGAACGTTAAGCGGGGTTACATGTGCAAAAGAGGAAGTACAATTGATTACCATTTGCACAATAACTAAAATAATATGGCTTGTTGATCCAAACTAATGAGTTGATTCTCACTGAAATTGAAACTTCTAAACATTTATCGTGTGACCATCATATGCAAAATGATCCATTCAGTTATCATAATCTGTCAGACATGGAATGGTTGTAATGTCTGCTAAATTGGCAAATGGCCTGCCATTAGGGTTACATAGGGGTGGAAAATTTCCAGAAACTTTTCAGAAATTATCCAGAAATTTATTGGAAATTTTCCTTCCCTTGCCATATGAAATAGGAATCACAAAGGAATCAAAAGGAATTTTGTCAATCAGTCAAGTGTAGAAGCATATATAGAAGTACAGCACAGCACAGTCACTACCATTTTTGAACAAGGGGGAAGGTCACAACCTCTAACAGCAGCAGATACAGCAGTACTATATAAATATATTTATATTTGTACAGTACATTTATCTGTAAAAATGTGTTATATGTAAACTGAAAATTCACAGTTGCTAGTTGTGGAAGAGCAATAGGAAGATATCCTATTGTTGTGTTGTGGTGATGGTGGTCTTAGGGAAAGACAACATAGTGTGTAAAAATGAATAAGCAATGGTGAATTTTCAGTTGACATAACACATTTCTACAAAAAATAATGTAGTGTATAAATAAAAAATGTTTTTTTTTTTTGTTTGTTTGTTTTTTTTTTGTGTGTGTGTGTGTGTGTGTGTGTGTGTGTGTGTGTGTGTGTGTGTGTGTGTGTGTGTATTAACTTTTCCCCAATATATTTTTACCTATTGTTGAAATATGTATCTGAAATGCTCAGTATGATACACAGACAAAACTGACATTCATGTATAGTACAGAGTGCACTCTGTCCAAAAAAAAAAATAAAAGAAAAAGAAAAAAAAATTGCATATAACACGGAATTAAATTAAATTAAAGTTTGCATATAACAAATATTTCCACTGTGGAAAAAAAAAACATCTAAATATTTTGACCAGTGAGCATGAATTAAATGTCTTGGGTGAGTTACTACATTTTGTAGACATCCCAGCTAGAATTTTTTTGCTATAAGAATGTTCTGAGAACATTATGCTATGTTCTGGTACTGTTTTCAGTTTTTACAGTTTTTGCTAACACACTTTTGTCTAATCTGTAGTAACATTTTCAAAACTCTAAACACAATTAGCACAACATCCGTCTGTTGTGACCATACCATTAACACAATTTGTGTTGTTTTCACACAATATGCAGTCAATTACCATGTTTCTGAAATCCAAACATTTTCTTTTCGTACAAGCTTACCCAAAACCAAAATCATGGATCTTTTTAGTCTTATTTGCAAATTCCTAAACACAGCATGTCAGAAATGAAGACCTAATGTTCCGAACCTTAGATACAATATAAAGCCTCTATTTCTGCAGCAACAGCAGCTCAAAATGATTGTAAATATTTCTATATAAAATATTGTAACAAGTGATAAGCATATTTACAGTTTTTTTCAATTGCTAACAAGCGTTTACCAATACTTAAAGTACTTTTTCTAAACTCTTAACACAGCAACACACCTACATCACACAATTAGCCAAATAGTTAATTTTCTCTCCAAAACCACATTTTGTTAAATAAATTCAAACTCTACATTTCAAAATGCTTAATACCTTTTTCTACATACACTAACTCTATAAAAACAGCAAACCTTTTTCAAAACCGAGTTATTCGGTCAAAACTTTAGCTCTAGTTTCTATCCAACAGAATAGAATAGAATTTTTTTTGTTTGTTTGTTTGTTTGTTTGTTTTTTGTCTTCAGCTTGACTTCAACGAAACCCATTTTACATTTTAAACCCATTTTACATTTACATTTGAAGTGTTAAATGTGTTCTTTCTTGGCAACATACCATCTAACTGATTTGAGTCATTACTTTACAGAATGTAAAATAGAAAAATATATTTCAGTTGGAACCATGATTGAAATTGCTTTCCAGTGGGTAGGGGTTGGATATGGATGGTGCCCCCATGGTAGCTGATGCCGGCGATCAACAAAAATTCCAACATACATGGTCTTTGGTTACACTTTTGCCACAGAATATAAAGGATAAAGGGTAACTGTGACTTTTTCACAATTCTGATGAAGTCTGAACTGTAAGATGTAAACTCACAATTCCAAGAATAGAAGTTAAAATTCCAAGATAAAAAGTCACAGTTACCCACAGTTATGAAATAAGCTTTCATAGGTTTGACATGTGTTAGGGGAAAAAACAAACATAAAAATGCATAGTCCAACACACATTCTTACTTCTCTCCCCTACCTCTTCTTCTCCCTTTTTTTAATCCAACTACAACTATTTCTCTCCCTCTCCCAGGTTTTTTTCTCTCTCTCTCTGATTCTTTGTGCTGTTTGCATCCACAAAACCAATTCAAAGAGGTCTTTTTTACTTGATGTAATGGAAGTAGCTTCAACACCTGACTGTTTCTCCAACTGAGACTGGAATCAGCTATTTCTAAATATTTCATTGATCTGTTATTTAAATATGCTTATAAGTTGTTACAATATTTTTAAAAGAGATATTTTCAAGCATTTTGAGCTGCTGTTGTTGCAGAAATAGAGGCTTTATACTGTATTTAATGTTTGGAACATCAGGTCTTCATTTCTGACATGCTGTGTTTAAGCATTTGCAAATAAGACTAAAAAGTCCCATGATTTTGGTTTTGCATAAACTTGTATGAAAAGAAAATGTTTGCATTTTAGAAAGATGGTAATTGACTGCATATTGTGTGAAAACAACACAAATTGTGTTAATGGTATGGTCACAACAGACGGATGTTGTGCTATTTGTGTTTAGAGTTTTGAAAATGTAACTACAGATTAGATAAAAGTATGTTAGCAATTGAAAAAAACTGTAAGTAACAGATCAATGAAATATTTAGAAACAGCTGATTCCAGTCTCAGGTGGAGGAATAGGCAGGTATTGAAGCTATTTCCATTACATCAACACTGAGTAAAAAAAGATCTCTTTAAATTGGTTTTGTGGATGCAGAACAACCCAAAGAATCAGAGAGAGAAAAAAATGCCTGGGAGAGAAACAGTTGTAGGAGACAGAGGAGTAGTTGGATTAGAAAAAAGGGAGAAGAAGAGGGAGGGGAGAGGAGTAAGAATGTGTGTTGGACTGTACATTTCTATGTTTGTTTTTTCTCCTTACACATGTGGAAGCTATGAAAGCTTATTTCTGCCACAGAATATAAAGGGTAAAGGGTAATTGTGACTTTTTTTTATCTCACAATTCTGATAAAGTCTGAATTGCAAGACATAAACTCACAATTCCAAGAATAGAAGTCAGAATTGTGAGATAAACAGGTCCTTTACCCTTTATATTCTGTGGCAAAATTGTAACCAAAGACTATGTATGTTGGAATTTGTGTTGATCACTGGAACCATCCATATCCAACCCCTACCTACTGAAAAGTAGTTTCAATCAAGGTTCCAACTGAATTTGTGCATAGGTTACCCTATCGTTTTCTATTAAGAAGCGTTTGCTTTAGTTGGGCATTTTGATTAGCTTTTGGATATTTCTGTCTTGCTGCTGTAACTATGTTTGTCATAGCAAAAACAGCAAGAAAAAACATCATCAGATGATGTTGGTTACATGCTGATGTTTCAAATATCATCATGTAATTATCTGTTCTCAGTTTAATCTATGGTGTTAGTTGCACATTATTTGTTATAACAATATAAAGAAAGGAAAGGACGTGAGTATGTGGCCGAGTATGGTGACCCATTCATTTACCCATCCAAGTGCACACACACCATGAACGCACACCCGGAGCAGTGGGCAGCCATATTGCTATCGCTGCAGCGCCCGAGGAGCAGTTGGGGGTTCAATGCCTTGCTCAAAAATCCCACCTCAGTTGTTATATTGAGGGTGGAGCAAGCACTGATCATTCACTCCACCCCACCGACAATCCCTGCCAGAGCTGGGACTTGAACTTGCAACCTTTGGGTTACAAGTCCAGCTCTCTAATCATTAGGCCACAGCTGCCTCCCATATAATGGCTCTGAGGTTGAGCAAAACTTTAGTCAGACCATTTCAAAGATTTAAAAAAATAAATAAATAAATCTTATTTGTCACACAAGCATCAAGAATCAGTGTATGAATCTCAACAATGGTGACATACTTCATGCTGCAACGCATTCTGTGTGTATCATACAAAACTCATCCAGGGCTTCCCGAATGCATTGCGACATGAAGCATGTCACCGTTGTTGAGATTCATACACTGATTCTTGATGTATGTGTGTGTCTAAACATGCAATAGTTTAAGGTGATTGTGAATGTTGGTTTTTAATAACTGAAAATAGTAATATGGTTTGTGATTAACACCCCACTGGATTTTATACTGTTGAAACATATTACTACAGTCACTAATATGAAGTTAATAACATTGATTGGACTCTAGATGAAATCAATTGATTAGATCACTGCATGATGATATCATTAACATCAGCATGTAGCCAACATTATCTGACCATATTTTCTTTTGTTGTTTTTGCCATAACAAACATAGTTACAGCAGCTAGAAAAAAACATTGAGTCAAGAGTCAAATTGCCCAGCAAACGCTTCTCACCATAATGTGACATCAAACCACTTTCAAACAGACGTCAACATCTAAACATCTGTTAATCGCAATAAAATCTTGTGTAAATGTATGAAATAGAAATAAAGAAATAAAGTCAGTCTGGTTTAAATTGAATGAGGCTTGTAATGCAGTTTCTGGAGATATTTGATGACGCTGGAACTTGACATCAAACAAAGGCTGGATTTTCACTTTCAAACAAAATTCAACCAAATGTCTACTGTGATGGGAACCATAATTAGAATGTTAGAGGATAATGTTCTAACAATGTTATCAATAAACATTTGTAGAATGTTTTTAGAGAATGTTATCCTACCTTTTACCAGAACATTCTGGGAACTAAAATGCAGCTGAAAACATTACATTAAACATTTCTAGCTGGGATGCAACAGAGTTCTGATGTTCCAGCTAACAGTTGTGACAATTCCACTTACAGTTTAGAGAATGTTAAAAATGTGCCAAAGTGTTTCAGAGAAACTGTAATATATCTGCTAGACAACACTACATTACAGCAAGATCTAAGTATGACTTTCTATAAAGCTGCTTTGAAATTGTGTGTCTTGTGAAAAGTACTATACAAACACATTTTATTCAATTTGAAAAATCTATAACACTTTAATTGATTTACGTCCAAGTATTCTGCTTAGCGTACAGATGGTTGGACCAAGATAGATAGATAGATAGAACAGGCCAGACTGTTTGTGCATATTGTCATGTCTGTCAGTATATTCTTAGGCAGGGATTAAATGACAGTGATTAAGAGGTCAAAGAGCAAGGTAACCAAATTCCATAGGATTTTTTTTTATTAAGACTGCAGTGAAATCTCAAGTATTGTCCTTGTATAAATACAGATCTAAGAAATACATTAACATTAAAAATGACATTCAGCTTTAGTAGTTGGGCTTACATGGACCCTAAAATGCTGCCTAAAGCAGCGGTTCTCAATTCCTGTCCCTCTTTGTTAACACACCTGATTTAGATCACCCGCTCATTAGAAGTGAGCTCTGTGCATGTGCTGTGTTCCGATTGACATGGTCCCTGCACAGTGTCCATTGCTCCCTACTCCCTAAGCAGGGAAAATCCATTGAGGTTTGCTTCACTTCGGGAACATTCATTCATGAATTTGCGCTGCGCCATTGCCTGCAGCCTCTGTACACACAGACAAAACTTTTTTAGAAGTGTGGAGAGTGACATCATATATATCTGTAAATAAATACAATTTAAATTCATGTCTTGCACACTTTAATGCCCTCTGAATGGAACATACACTAGTTTCGAACTGGAAACAGAATATCCTGTGATGTCCACTTCGCAGGGCACTTACAGTCGAATAGAACAAATGTCTGAAGCGATAGGAGAAATATACAGAATGTGCAGAGTGGGGGTATGCAAGAACTGGAATTGAGAACTGCTGGTCTAAAGTAAAAGGGATAGCAGTCAAGAAAACAAAATTATGTACACAGAGGTCAATTTTTGAAAGGCTACTCTCAAAATGCACCACTAGCTATATCAGATGCACATCAGAAGTCCAGGCTCTCCAGGCACCCTGCCAGTACTTGGTGACTACACATTGCTGTTTGCTGTCTCAGAGCTACAAGAATCTAAAATTTCCTCTGTTTGTGTGGCTGCGGAGCGCCTTCAGTACTCGCGTGCTGTCCGCCACCCACTGAGACCACAGATGTAAGTGATACAGGCCACACATGCTATAAACCCTTTGAGTGGAGGCCTGATTATAGCATTCATCAGCTTTTTTTTTTTTTTTTTTTTTTTTCTTTTCAATTAACTGGTTGTTTGAAGACTGAGAACTGTGGTGATCTTTTCTAACATTGATAGATGCTGTGTTCTACTTTAAACACATTAGAGGGCATCTTGTGGTGTAGGATAAATCTAACCAAAATTTTAAAACCAGTCCATTAGGTCCTTCAATTCATTCCAGTACATCAATAACCATTTAATTTTGATCTTTGCTGCTGATGACATGTGAAATGTTAATTAAATGTTAACAAAATGATTAACCATTCAGCTGTAAGTCAAAGATTGGCACTGAATGATCAGTACACAGTCCAGAGTCATGTAACAAAACAAGATGCATCAATTTCAAACAAGTGCTTCTATGGGAACAGATCATATAAATGTGCATATGGTTAGAAACCTAATAAAAACCATTGGCACCTATTGTATCAGAATTGTATTAGAATTCCTATTATTATTATTATTATTATTATTATTATTACGCTCTGGAAGTATATGGCAACCCATAGAACCGCTTGCAGGAAAGTTGTGAAATTTGGCACACTGACAAAGGACAGTCCCAACATTAACCATTAACCATAGCGGGTTTGGAGTCTCTAACTCAAACTCTCTAGTGCCACCACTTGTCCAAATTTTCCTTCATGTTTATGCTAATAACTTTTGAACCATAAGGCAGAGAAGGAAAATTCTTATTTCTTCTGATTCCTTAGCTCAAAACTGGTCTCTTTAGATTTGATTCATCATGCCGAGTCGAAAGATACCCAATTTTCCCATGTCAGCACTTTTGGGCATCGGCGATCTTGAATTTTGTAGTAAAATGATATACTTTACAGACACATTGTATTATTATGAAACTTAGTATGAGTTATCAGCACAATGCCCTTAATGAGCCTGAGAAGTTTCGAGCCAGGGCCACCAAGTTGTAAAATCAAATATTCGCATGCTTATAATTTTGGGTGTGGTCGACTTTTTAGACACATTTAGGTCACATTTTTAGACTCCTGAATCCTTGCAGAGTCCAGCGACCAAACATGCCAGGTTTTGCCATATGGTTTATGCAAAGTTACATTTTAGCACTTAAAAAAATATTTGCCAATATTTTAAAAAACGTTACTCTGATTGACACAAAATCCACCTTGGTGGAGTGCCGGCTATTCATATATGCCAAACAAAGTCAGCCATCGGTCATTTTTTCTCTTGTAATATATAAACATATCCATAACTCCAAAACAAAATGAGATATTTTCACCAAATTTGACACATATGTATGGGCATACTCTAAGGCAGGGATAGTAATTGAACAAAACATGAAATTGCCTTTGACTACAATAGAGTATTATGATGGAAAATGCTACATTTTACAAATGCATTTGTGTACCATTGCAATGAGACAGTGCCACCTTGTTGTCAAAAGTTATATGAAATTTCAAATAAATGTGCATTTTCTTTTTGTAATGAGACTGGTATTAATAGACATCTTGGGTCATGCTGAGAACAATTATGCCAATGTGGCCATAGTCAACTGAACACAGCTCGTGGTACAGCAGGCAGGGTCGAGAATGAACAAACAGGAACAATGTAGACAGAGCCTGTGGATGACCTGGGGACTGGAGCAAAGCCGGCAGATCAAAGAGCCAGAGCAGTGCCGAAAAGGCAGTAGCCTGCCAGGGCGTCATGTACAGGGCAGGAGGCCGCCAGGACGGCGCGGGTGAAGCAAAAGCCCTCCAGGGTGGAGTAGAAGGAACAGGAGCCCTCTAGGGCGGAACAGAAACCCCCCAGGGCAGAGCAGATGAACAGGAGCCCTCCAGGGTGGAACAGGAGCCCACCAGGGCAGAGCAGACGGGACAGGGTGGAACAGAAACCCACCAGGGTGGAGCAGACAGAACTGGAGCCCTCCAGGGCAGAACAGAAGCCCACCAGGGTGGAGCAGATGGAAAAGGAGCCTTCTTGGGAATGGCAGGTATAACAGAGGGTTCGTGCAGAGAAAGTGAGTTGATGGGCGCTACCACCGTACAGGGAGCAGGTGCAGCTATCCCCATGGAAAGAGGTTCTGTGACCTCTGCCACCACCTCTGGGGATGCTGCTCTCAGAGATTCTGCAGCGTGATCCGCCACCTCTGAGGACTCGGTGGTGGTCAACTTGACTTGACAAAGGAACGACAGCTGAAACTTGACTTGACTCAGGAATGACAGCTGTGACTTGACTTGACTTGACTTGACAAGTGCTGACTCTGGAAGGGCAGGCGGGACGCTAGTGGGCATTGATCTGGCTGGCATGAGGAGGCCAGCTGTGAGGGTAGATCGCAGCCGTGGGTTCTCCGTGCTGGAAATCAGTCTAGGAGGAGCACAGGCAGAGAGAGGAAGCGCCGCAGTAGCTGCCACTCTGTGATCACCTCCCGGCACAGCCAAAATCTTGTGATCATGCTCTGGTGCGACCGCCATCTTGTGCATGCGTTCCGCCACAACAGTCATTTCCGGAGCGGGCTGCCTGGCCGGCATAGTGCTCATAACATTTGCCAGTCCTGTGGTTGCCATTACTGTGGTGTCGTGTCTCTCCTCCGTGACTCCCACAGTGAACAATGAGCCCTCGCACCACAGGGCAAAGTCTGTGAGGTGTGCGAGGGACGTATGTGGGCCCTCAAGTCTAATCCTAGACTTCAGCGGTTTATTCAGTGAAAAATCAAACAAGTCCATAAACAAGATCTCATCATACAGGGGTGTCTGATAAGAAAGTTTGCAGAACTGTTGAACATAGTCCTCTATTGACAGGCTTCCCTGCCGCAGATAAAGCAGTTGCTCGACTGGGTCCATGGTTGAGCTGGGTTGTGGAAATATAGTCGTTGTAACTGGGTGTGGCGAAGTCTTCTGTAACAATGAGTCAGTGGAGTGGAGATCCAAATGCAACTTTATTAAACACAGCTTGTGGTACAGCAGGCAGGGTTGAGAATAAACAAACAGGAACAACGTAGACAGAGCTAAAGAATGGTCAGTGTCCAAGCAAGAGGTTAAGGCAGGCTGCTAGCAAACAGTGGTAATCCAATAAACAGGCGAGGCAGAGATCAATCAGAAACGGAAAACAATCAAGGTCAGCAACAGGAAAACAAACACGGGAAGAAACACTCAGAAATGTAGCCACAGCAATACAAGATTTTGCAAAGAACTGAGAGTGATCATGGCTTTTTATAGTCTGAGTAATGAGGGGAAATGGCCGACACCTGTGCAGGTGATCAGCCAGGAAAGGGGTTGTGGGAAATGGAGTTTGTGGGAGAGTTCAGAGTTTCAATGATGGCTCCCTCCGGTGGAGATAGGAGGGAGCCACGGAGGTGCAATTCGTGACATTTACCATAGGTTGTATTTATGATTTTTCAGCCATTTTGACTAAAATCATCCTAAAATGTCTTAAATTTCATTGTTGCAGTTGGTCAGCCACTCCATGGTATGCTTAGCTCTCTATTTTGCTTCTGATTGTGCTTGGCCCCGTAACTGCTGCTTGCAGCTAAAGTTGAAATTGGGTTTATTTTATTCAGGATGTGATTTATAACACTTAATACTGGCACAATGACGACAAATTTAGCTATTGTGGATAGCTTTACACTTCTGTTGCTTGATTCATTATAAACCGTGTAGCCTATAAGCCTACTGCTTTGTGTATTGTAAGATCTCGCTTATTTCTGAAGAAAGCTATTGAGCTTTATGTCCTATGAGTCACTCTATATTTGGTTGAATAATGGTTGAATAATACATCCACTTAATGTGCCAAATTAATTATTTGGCAAGCTTAAGCGCTAATGACTTTTTAAATATGTTAATGAAAATTAACATTTGATTCATTATTTTGTCAACTGTGTTACGGACACCGCATAGTATAAAAGGGTGCCGGTCAACACATCATTCATAGTGAACCCTAGAGGACGCAGTGTTGCGTTCCCCTCTCAGGGAACCATGGTTTATTCGTGGGGAAAGGTTAGTCCTTGTCAGCTGTGTTACAGTTAATGGGCAACACAGTTGACAGGTAACAGTTGACATTTCAGCCATTTTAGGGCCTTGTGCAAACTGCAGACCTTGGACTAGTTAGTAAATGACCTTGATTAACTTACGTTTTTATATTCTTTCTCTAGATATTTATAAATATAACATGTGACATAAGTTCACTAGAACATGTTGGTAACACAGTTGACGGTCAATTAATCAACTCTATGTGCAGACAATAATATAGATAAATTATTGAAGAGGAAAAGTTATGACTTGCCACACTGTCTTCAAATTTCCCTCCACAAAAGAAAATTACATCATTTGATGTGGGACATGTGACTTTGAAACAAACAATTGCTGATTTATAGGGAATAACATATATGGAATAACACAGTTGACAGTAATTTCTTGGACATACACAGAATGGATGATTTAATGTAGATGCATGAGCAAAATATTTTTTAAAACACCTTTCTCATAATTTAATTATTATTTTGGACAAATATTAATAAGAAATATATACAGAAACATGTATTTCAGAGCTAATCCAGAGCTAAATGCAAAAAAACTCACATTTACCAAATCGGACAGCACAAAAACAGCAAATTCCAGTACAGAATATGCTATTTTTGCAAAATAAAACATGGATATCTGTTGGACTTTTGTATTAAATGAATTAAAAATGTCCCCTGATATAAAAGTGATCATTGCTTTTTGTGAAAAGTTAGTAAAATTGATAATACAGTCCATTGACATAAAATGACTACTATACAATATAAACAATTAATGTGTATAAATAGCCTACTAGGATATATATTAAAATCTCAGTACATTGGTTTTCCTTCGCAATGTAGGAATGGAAGAAGATTAATACTGCCCTCTATCGTCCAAAAAACTTCAAAACAAGTCAGGAGACCCGGAAATAGACGTGAAGGCGTCGGATTTTTGGATAGTAATAAGGCAGACAGATCTACATTATACAGTGAACTACTGTACAGCACCATCATGATCCCAGAATGGGTCTCATATATGATGTTTTACTTGCTTACCACTCTTTTCTGTGCATTTTTTGCATACTGTCTGTATGTTCACCATGTTCATCAGAAATATGACCATATACCTGGACCTCCAAGAGACAGGTAAGAAACTTTAAAAATGTGCTTTCTTGGAATGTGTTTGATACAACTACATAAAAGATAATACAATTATATCATCTTTGTTGTTATGATCAAAGCTGAGATAAATTAACATGAAAACGAATATCCTGACAGTTTTCTGCTGGGACATTCACCAACTTTTGCCAGAGGGACGAAATCGGATAACTTTATACAGGACTTATTTCTTAAGTGGTAAGAGCAAAACATTTTTTGTAGAAACCCATCGGAAAAGTTGTAATTTGTTGTTTATTTGTTGTCTTTACTTATTCATTTATTTATTTTTTGTTTTGTTTCGTTTCTTGTCTAATGACGTTTTGATTTGCCTTTCACCTACAAAATAATGTTACGTGACTGTGTTATCATATCACATGCAGTGATACTGCACGCACGGACGGACGGACGGACACGGACACACACACACACACACACACACACACACACACACACACACACACACACACACACACACACACACAGGGTTGGGTTTCTATGTTTAATGGGGACGTTCCATAGTCGTAATGGTTATTATACTGTACAAACTATATTTGTACCTGGTATCAAAGCATTGCCTAGCATGTGTGCTTTTGAGAAAGTGGTTTCCACTTCTGACATTTTTAAGACAAAATATAAAATATATCCAAATATGCATTTATTGAATTTACTACAGTTATATGAACTATAATAAAATCATACTGTTGTTTCACTCATTTCTTCATTTACAGTTATATAGATGCATTCTTAGCAATGTGACTTTGTTTTTAAAGGGCAGAAAAATATGGCCCTGTCTACAGGTTGAACAGTTTTCATTATGTTGTGATCAAAGTCCATTGCCCTGAGGCTACAAAGGTAAATATTTAAAATCTTATTAATGCTCATAATCAGATGCCACACAATCTAATAAATAAAATTCTGTGCCCTGTTATTGTAGACACTCCTGATGTCACCTAAGTATCTCAAAGACCCCTTTGTCTACAAACGCCTCTTTAACTTGTTTGGGACAAGGTAAGCTTTAATATGTTCTGGATATGTCCTAGCATTGCTAGTTGTAGTCTAGTTTCATTATTAGTACACTGATAGCAGTAGACGTTTGTATGGTAGAGGCCCCATATTTGATAGCTCAAAGCCATCTATATGCCTTTATATGTGTATTTAACTGGAGGGGAGGTGTGTCTTCTTGACAATAAGAAAATTCATCCAACCATTTCATGGGGTCTTCAGATAAAATCTGTGTTATGATGAAAACGTATAAGAAAATAAATACATAAAAGCAGATAAATAAATAATGGATACTAATACATTATTTAATAAGCAAGTAATAATATGTTGTGCTATTCATGATTTCCTGCACATTTTAGAAAGCAATATGCCTATTTTTAGGATTTATCCATTTAAAATGAGTTGAGTCTGCACAAATATTGGATAGACTGTTTATACAGTAATCAATTAAAATATGAATTTCACGTTTGGTAAAGTCTTACATGCTAATTTTTATCACAACATGTAGACATTTAACCAAAGAACAAAATACACTGTGTAACTTAAACTGAATAACTTAGATAAATTAAAAGAAAACAAACTTTAAATCTGCAGGTTTGCAGTATTGCTGGAAGGTGAAATAGATTGTATAGTTTTAGACTTGGATTTTCTTTTTTATTATTTGTTATGTTGAAGTTTTAAAAAAGACGTCACAACCATTTAAAGAAATTGTGAATGCTCAAAGTCTAGTGTAACTACGCCTTAATATGCACATTGGTTTTGGTCTAATTCGTCTTAAATTAATTAGCATTTTTTATGGGATTTATTTTGCTAGTGATGTGAAAGTCTGAATCAATCCTCTCAGGTTCCTTGGAAATGGGTTAGTAACGGCTGTGGACCATGACGTCTGGTACAGGCAGCGTCGCATCATGGATCCCGCATTTAGCAGCACGTGAGTCAAGTACAGAACATCTCTGATATACTGAATGAGATAGAGATGCACCTCAACTGATGCTGTCTTATCTGTCAGATACTTACGAAGCTTGATGGGCACTTTTAACGAGATGTCTGAGCGCCTAATGGACAAGCTTGGGGAAACAGCTAACACTAAAACACCTGCCATCATGCATGACCTGGTCAACTGTGTCACACTTGATGTCATTTGCAAGGTTTTACTCTTCTTCCTGCTCATTCAAATTAGGAGCTAATTAATGGAAGGTGAAATAAGCTGTTGATCAAGTCATGTTTTTATCCACAGGCAGCTTTTGGTGTTGATTTAAATTTGATAAAGCAAACTGATAGCCCCTTTCAGAAGGCAGTAGAACAGTGTTTAAAGGGCATGGTGTTCTATCTCAGAGACCCATTTTTTAAAGTAAGAGAATTTATCCATAGATTCTTATGTCACCCTAAATTAGTAGGGTTAATGCTATATGATAATTATTTTGTATGTTTTTATTTGCGGGCCCTTAGCTTTTTCCAAAGAATTGGAAGACTATACAAAAGACTAAAGATGCAGCTGAACTCCTGCGTAAAACGGGAGAGAAATGGATACAAAAAAGGAAGACAGCAATAGAAAATGGAGAAGACGTTCCCAAAGACATTCTCACACAAATCCTCAAAACGGCAGGTGTGTGGCTCTCAAATGGCTGAGATATTAAATGGCATTTTCCCTTTTCCCATTGGTAAAATTAAGTGAAAATGAGTTTTTCTTAGTCAGTTTGACACTATTCTTCAATGTAATGCAATTCCTCTCAAAACATTTAACACAGTACTCTAAACACAGTCTTATCTTAACCAAACAGTTCAACTTTACTGTATAATGAAGCACTGATTTTTTTTTTTTCTTTAGCAACAAAATCTGAAAACATATGCTTCTGGTAACTAAAGATCAGTCTAAGTGTAAACTACTCATCAGTTGTAAATGTTCTACTCATCATTTGTAGATCTTTCCACCCAGTGTGTATACACGCACAACCTGTAACCGGCAGGTTTGTAAAACATTTGGCACTGATGAAAGTAGTTCACACTTTAGATTTTTAGATTAGGGGATGCAGAAAGTGTTGTAAATGCTTTGTATTCACCGACAGATAATTTGTAACAGGTAAGAAAGATCTACAAATGATGTGTAACTCATTTACAAGTGATGAATTGTTTACGCTTTAGATTAGGAGATGCAGAAAGATTTGCAAATTATTTATTAATGCCTTTAACAGGTTCTAGAATATTTTGTAGGTGTACTGCAATGTAAGAGCTGACTGGTAAGGGTGTAGACAGATGTCTTCTCTGACACACATTGAGTATTTTAACGCTGTGCACCTGATATAGTGGAGGGTAAAACCGGTTCACATCATCATTAGATCCCACACACTCCACACAGAACACTGTTAAACTCAACAGCTAAAGGCATCTAGCTAACATGTTTGCATTGATTAACAATTATAAAACAGCACAAATGAGATCACAAAACTTTAAAGGCTTATGTTTAATGATATTGAAATAAAACAATTTCTATATATTATATTGACATATATTGGACTTCTAAAGTCACTTTGAAAATGTCTGTTCTATACATTACTCCTCTTCTACAACATTGGAATGTCTTTGAATTATCCTAATTTGTGTTTTTTTCTCAGCAAATATTAATATGTGCCTTTTAGAGTTGCTTCTACAGTTAACTCTTTCATTTTTTGCTGCAGAGGAGGAAAACGCTAATAACTCAAAAGATCATGAGCTGATGTTGGACAATTTTGTGACTTTTTTCATTGCTGGTGAGTTGCAGCTTTGTTTGATTTTTGTTCATAAACCCTTGCAGTTGTAAACAGCACTTGATTCTTTTGCAGGGCAAGAGACAACAGCCAATCAGCTCTCATTTGCAATTATGGAATTAGGGAGACATCCTGAGATATATAAACGGTAAAACACTTCTTGGAAATGTGGACCTGTTCCATCCATCTTGCATTACAATGCTTTATATATATATATATATATATATATTTCTTTCCTATATAAGGGCTAAAGCAGAGGTGGATGAAATCCTTGGGAAGAAAAGAGATATTTCATATGAAGACCTTGGAAAATTCACTTACTTGTCTCAGGTTGGTCTGGAAAAATGTTTTTTTACATGCTAAAAACACAAACGGTTTTGTATCAATCCGTTTAAATGACCTTTGTGTTTTTGACTCAATGCTGCAGGTGTTGAAGGAAACCCTGCGTCTGTACCCAACTGCTCCAGGTACCAGTCGTTGGATACATGAAGACATGGTTATAAATGGGCTGAAAATCCCAGGGGGCTGTGCAGTTATTGTGAGTATCGCCAAATTCCCAATAAGGCTGGTCCTTTCATTTTGTAGCTATCATGGCACATGTGAAATCAGTCCAATGGAGTGGCAAGACATCATGGACGGGGTGGCATAGAGACCAAAAAGCTTAAAAATGCATTAGCTTTTAACAGGTCGAAGCAAGTCGCTCACAGGGATGCAGGAAGTGTGACAAGGCTACGCAGTATCTTGTTCCCCTTTTGGGGACCCATGGTTACAGTTGTAACATGAGACGTTCCACAACGCGCTGTGCTGATAAATACTTGTCTAGCGTGAATCATGGCAAGCACAGCTATGACAGAAGAACTTGAGAGCCTAGTATAGATCCCAGGTCTAAATTTCAGAATTTGACAAATGTAAGCGGGGAGGACCAGCCCGCTGCATCACAAACAACCTGCAGGGACACCCCTGAAAGAAAAGCTTCAGTCATGGCCTAATGGTTAGAGAGTCAGACTTGCAGAGATAAGAAGTACAATTTTACAAAGTACTGATACAGATTTTGCTGGTATAAGTACTTTACTTCACTATTTATTTTTGGACTACTTTTTACTTTCTCCTTACATTGTTACACAAATATCTGTACTTTCTACTTCTTATATTCTCAAACCAGGCTCGATACTTTATTTTTGGCAAAGCGTTACTGCTCGTACATGCTCCGCATCTCCGGCAAAAAGTTTTTATCAGAGTAATCAATCCAAGTGACTTGAGATCAGAGTGGAAGCGCCCAGGTGTTTTAGAGAGGAAAAACTAATGACCTGTTCAGGATTTCAAGTGCAGGTCAGTTTTTCTGTAAATAGGCTATTGTAGTTTTGTCTTTGTTTACTTAGTTAAGCATGGCTTAACTAAACCATAAATGGCTAGCAACTCTTAGCAGTAGCTGCCAGAGGAATAATACTACTGTAAATTAAACGGTAACTTTAGATTTACTTTCATTAATAAATTATTAACAAATATTATATAGTGTTTAACTAATCATTACTTACTATATATTCACATATCTAGAAATATGAGATAATGTGCTTGTTAATGTTAACTAATGAACTGATTAAACATTGCCAAACGATTAACGGATCATTATTTAATGTAAGTTGAAATGTACAAATGTCATTAAACTTCCAATTCATATGATCATGCTTTTTTTTTCTTAATCTTCAAATGATTTTGACATGGTTTACGATAATTAAAAGCTTCATTTCACAAATGTCATAAAACTTTCAATGTGTTTTAAAAATCTACAAATGATTTTAACATAAATGCTACAATATTTACAAGCTTTTTTGTTAATATACTTTTGAATGCTTACAAATGTCATTAAACTTCAGTTCACATGGTAGCTAATGCTCATTTTTACATTTACAAATGTTGTGAAAATATAGCTTATAGGCACTTTGCAAACTATTCATGTTATTATATTCATTAACTCATAATCACTCTGTAAAGGTCATATATTTGGTCTTTGTTTGTTGTGTAGACTTCTACTATTTGCACATCTTAATTAATGTATTAATCATTTGTTAATGTTTCTGCAGAACCCAATCTAAAGTGGAAACTATTCATCAATTGTAAATGTGTATTTACTAATCATTAATATCTTTATGAGCAGTCATTTTGATGACAAGAAGTGCCCCAAATGACCGTAATTCTCTTTATTTTCACATTTCATCTTTACAAATCATTTACTAATCATTTGTTCATGTTTTTGCAGTACCCAATCTAAAGTGGAGACTATTAGTCATTTGTAAATGTCTATGAACTTTTACTATTTTTTTTAGTGTCTTTATTGGCACTGGACTTTTAGTTACTGTAAAACGTTTGTGTAAAGGGTGGTTAGTTAAGTGTAGCTAAATGCTTTGTAAATACATATCACACATTGTAATTTGGGTGCAAAACATGTTTTTATCACCTCAACACTTACATGAGTATACTATTAAATCATTAAACAGAATATTCCTTGTTCATACATCAACAGGAGGGGGAAAAACACATTTTCAAGAAAATACTTCATTTATTAAACCAATGCAGTATAAACAGATTGAATTGTGTTCCCTTATAGTAATCAAATAGACCCCTGTAAACTTGTTGACTCCTTATCCACTCTTTAAACTTACCCATACTACCAAACCTGTCCCTAACCCTACCCGTATCACACCTCAACAGCAGCAAAGGTGTTGTGCATTAACAAAAGCTTTTAATCATAACATCTGTTAAAATCATTTGTAGACTTTCAAGATGTGCATGATCATATGAATTAAAAGTTTAATGGGATTTGTAAACATTTTAATTTACATGAAATTTTAATTATTAGGTAATGTTGAATATATTTATTATTAAACATTAACAAGCACATTATCTCACATTTCTAGATATGTAAATGTACACTGAAAAAAATGCTCATAACAGGTCTTTAAAATTACAAAAATGAATCATGTTTATTCAACACAATTCATTTATGTTTCTGTTGTGAACATACACAAAAAAAAAAAGTTGTTGAACGAACGTAACTAAATTATGTTAAACTTTTCCATCTAACTGAATTGTGTTTTTCCAACAAAATCTAACCAGTTTGAAATTATTTGTTGTAATCTTGTTATATGAACATAAATTAATTTAATCTAAACAGCTAAAAAAAAATTGGTCATTCCAACTAGATTTCAATTGTTCATTTTGAGTGGGGCACTCCAGAACAGATGGTGGCGCTATTTACACATAGCCGTCTTGTTTAAAAGATCAAACAGAATCACTGAAGAAGACAATTACATTTTTAGGTTACCATGACAGTGGTCAGTGATTGCTTTAGTTGGGATCTTAACACTTATATCTTTAATATTAGATTTTGTTTGGCTGCTCTGTCTGTTGAAAGACAGACAAGCCAAGAGCAGCAGTCATCAGGTGTTCATGATTATGTTGTAACATAATCATGATTTCACCTAGAGTCTAGTCTCTGAGTTAGTTTTCCTTTACTGACTATAACAGCCTTGTAAACCAACAGCAATAGATTCTGAAATTTCTATACATTTTGAAAAGATTTCTTTCAGGCAGTTATGATGTTAAAAAAAAAAACATATTGTTTAGGCACACACAGACATCAAGAACCAGTGTATGAATCTCAACAACGGTGACCATCAAATCAGCATGTTGTAGCCAATCAAAACTCATCCATGGTTCCCATCATGCATTGCCACATGAATAAATTATGAGCAGAGTTGATCTGTCTTTCTGAATATGCTATTTGTCACCATTGTTGAGATTCATATGCTGGTTCTTGATGTCTGTGTGTACCTAAACAAAATATATATATCTATTTATATTAATGTATTTAATGTATACGTTTTTGTATTTTTCTGAATATGCCGACAACTCCCAATCATATACTCGCTAAACACAGAATGGCTAGAATCAAAAAGGTAACTTAGAAATTCAGGTCAGGTTATAAAACATAATCAACATCACCTGATCATCTTATCTCTTGGACCGTCTAGCTGATATACCGTCTAGATTTTTTAGTGAAAGTTATTATACAGTGTTACCAACTAACCTAAATTACTATCATAAATTAAAATGCTGTATGCTAAAGGACATCTACTGTAGAGTATTCGGTTTTTTGTCTTTAAAACGCTATTGTGAGTAGGATTAATTTTTTACACAGCTCGTCCAAAGCTTTCTTTGTCATTTTAGACCTAGTAACGACGCTTGAGCCGTTGATAGCAGACTATGTAGTTAATAATGTAGTTTAGACAGACAGACTGGCAGGCAGACAGACGGTAAGAGAGAAAGAGAAAGAGATTAAGCTTGTGAATTACCTCTGTGAGTTTCTCTCAAATGTGATCGGCAGCAGCGTCTCTACTTATAGTGAATCTGTAAGTTAATTTTCTTCAGGAACAGTGTCATTGTTACCTTGCTTGTGAGAAATATGTTGTTTTTAAGTTGTTAATCGTCAGAGCAGTGCTAACAACATTAGCGCATATGTTAACGTGTGTGCTGACTGTCATGTGTGTGCATCTGTAAGAGAGAGATTGTGGGAGAAATAGAGTTTGTGCTTTCCATTCATAATAAAACTTAATTTTTATCCTGTTATTTTGTCCTGTTTTAGGCTGTAAGGACCTTTGAAATAACGGAAATAGTGTGGCAAAGTAATATAGACATGTAATGCGGTCAGGAGCTGCCTGGAACTACGTTCGCCGTGCGTTTCCCTGAAAATAATGCACACCTTCAGAACGTTCGTCAGCCAATCAGATTCAAGCATTCAACGGCCCCTTAGTATAATTTGTATTAATGTGTCAAGATGATTTGAGATCCAGTTACCAGCGTGGCACTAAAACAGGTAGTAGAAATGAATACTTTTTACTTAAGTACATGTCAGAAGCCCATACTTCTTTACTTTAACATGGGTGTAGTCAGTACTTCTACTTTTACCAGAGTATTTTTAAACATTAGTATCTGTACTTCTACTTGAAGGACGTGAAGGATGTGTGTACTTTTGCCATCTCTGTGGACTTGTAAAAGGTCGCCATATATGCCTTACCCACCAGAGCCAAAGTTGTTCTACATGGCTTGGTGGGTAATGTCAGGGCCTTAAGGGACGATGCTGTATCGGGAGACAGATAGCTTGCAAGTGTCTGTTCTACCATAAGCATTGCCCCATAGCCCTGTTCATTCAACCCCTGTTTGCGTAGTCTGACAGACTGGGGATGAAAAGTTGGGCTGAATATGGCTTGACATCAGTGTGGACATTGGGGAAAAAACGGCAAGGCCCGATGTGGTTTAGCAGGTGAGGGCAGAGATAAGGCAGAGCCTGTCTCTAACCCCACTGCTAGATCCATACCACATCCTCAATCACCGCTACACTCTCAGAAAAAAGGGTACATTTTATTGGGGTACATTTTAAGCACTTAGGATACAACTCCATTGGTTGTACCCTCATTGGGTCATATATGAACCTTAGGGTGTTGATATGTACCATTTAAGGATGATAAAGGTACAAATATGTTTCTAGCTGTCAAAGGGTCCATGTTTGTACCATTTAATACCCAAACAAAGGTATAATTACTTCTGTGACCAAAAGCATGTTATTCCAATTGCATGAGAACTTTTTACTTTTTTAATTTTTATTTTACCTAAGCCATGTCCAATAAGCACTCAAAATGAATTTGAAACTAAAAAGTTCATAACAGTCCATATCTTCACTGATTGAGACAAATTTTGATGTTTATGTCTAAATTTTACCTTTTATGTGCACTCTTAAAACAGATGTGTTAAAAATAACACAACCTTTATTATATTTAACACCTCTGTGTGTCTAGTTAAGGACAACACATTTTGAGTAACACAGGCAGTATGTTAAAATATTTAACACATTAATGTGTAAAAAAAAAAAAATCACACAATCACCTGATCTGATGTTAACAAACAGAATCACCAATGAAGAAAAACATTGTAAGTCAGCATTATAGCGATATGTGTTTACTTTAGTTGGGCTCTTGATTCTTGACTTTTTACTATTGCATTTTATTTGGCTGCTATAGCAGCTAGACTTTTGCAAAAAGCAAAAGCCGTTAGGTGGTGATGATTGTGTTTTAACGTAATCATTATTTCTCCAGAATCACTGACTGAACTCATTTAGAGTCTGGTTATATTTTCTCTAATGATTACACTAGCGTTGTGATTCCACAGTGAAAAATATCTGTATTTTCTACTATTTTTTGGAAGGATTTTTTACAAGCTGTTCTAGGACCCCCAAAAAAAAAACATATATAAAAAAAGCATTTATTTCAGGCACAGATAGGCATGAAGAATAAGGACATGAATCACAACGGTGACAAATAGCATAATGCTGTTCATGCTGCAATGATGGGAGCCATGGATGAGTTTTGATTGGCTACAACATGATTTTTTGATGGTTACCATTGTTGTGAATATCATGCTGGTGAACATCTGTGATTATACTGGAAATGCCAGATCCACAGTGTTTATGTAATCAACTCAGAAAACCTAGCCCAGTTATTCAGGTTGCCATTGAGTGACTTTTGCTCTTTGCAAAAGTCTAGCTGTTTTAACAGCCAAATAAAATGTAGTACTAAAAAAATCAAGAATCAAGAACCCAACTAAAGTAAACACATATCACTATAATGAGGACATAGAATATGGATTTCTTTATTGGTGATTCTGCTTGTTAACATCAGATCAGGTGATTGCATGTTTTTGTTTTTACACATTAATGTGTTAAATATTTTAACACACTGCCTGTGTTAAGAATAACACAAAATGTGTTGTCCTTAAGTAGACACACAGATGTGTTAAATATAACAAAGGTTGTGTTATTTTTAACAAATCTGTTTTAAGAGTGAATATAAAAGATACATTTTAGCCACAAAAGGTACAAATTGGCCCTTTAAAGGTACTAACTGCAGTGGTACCAATATGTACCATGTTAAAGGGTACAATGGTGGTACCCTAGAGGGTACTGCCCGAGTGACAAGCCATTGTACCCTTAAAGGTACAAATTTCGTAGTAGGGATAACTGCAGCTTGGAGCAATGGGCGTGCCAAAAGGTCGTGCGTGCCAAAAGGTTTCTCATTGGTCTCGCCGAAGGGTAGGGGGCGTGCCAAAAGGTTTCTCATTGGTCTCGCCGAAGGGTAGGGGGCATGCCAAAAGGTTTAGTTAAAGCTTAAGGCGAGCCGTACCCTGGTAAAAACAGTGTTGATGATATTAAGAATATTATTATTTTGAATAACTTTAGAAAGTACCTTTGCAACTTCTGCATGGCGTGGGTTACTGATGTCATCACCACCACGAATTTAGGTTCTAGTTTACTAATAATCAAAAATAAATTACAATAATTTTTTTTGGATATAAGCGCCTCTAAAGTTGCCTCTTAAGTAAATGTAAATTAAAAGTTGTATTTGTTAACATTAGTTAAAGCACTGTGAAGTGCACAAACATGAAAAATGACATTTTCATTAAGTAATACCAACAAAGCTTTCACCAATGTGAAACCTTTTGGCACGCCCCTACTTTTAGGCACGCCCCCACCTTTCAGCACACCCATTGCTCCAGGCTGCAGCTACCCCTTTCTCCTTTCTGGAGACACAGAAGCTAACACTTCTAAGCTTCCTGTTCCCTGAATCACCCTGCCTGCGACATCTTGTCACTCCATTGGACTGATTTCATTTGCGCTTCAAAACGTGATCACGCAGAAGTTTTCTCAGTGTTTTAGTGTCATGTGAGTTTTAAATTCGTTCCTTTTAAATGAATGATGAGTATTTTGAACAATTTTTGTATCCTTCCATACAGTTGAGTTCTTATGTTTCCCAAAGATTGGAAAAGTTTTATAAAGATCCATTGAAGTTTGATCCAGATAGATTTGATGTGAATGCCCCAAAGTAAGTAATTATCACAGTCTCATTTTACCCTTTGTTTTAGTATTTTAGTACACTGCGTGCACGCCATAATTACGGTAATTGCAAAATAATTTCTGATGTTCATGGCCTTGTATGCGTAATTATGCATTTTAATGGCAACACTATTAATGCAATCTTTGTTATTTGAGTAATCATTAGACAAACCACAATACAACAAATAACAGTCCAGCAGTTACTGCTAAAGCTATTGCCATTTAAAGTGTTTTAGCATTTACAAATACAAAGAAATTACAAATTGTAATTACTGTAGAAGTTCAACAAGGACGTGAGGGATTTTTGCAAGACAGATTCTTGTTATTACAATATTTACATACGACATACAAACACACATGAAAAACAATATACTGTGATATAAAATCTGCTAATTTCTTATTGTGTTCTTATCTGTAAGGCCTTATTACTGCTACTACCCATTTGCACTTGGTCCACGAATCTGTCTGGGGCAGGTCTTCTCACAGGTGAAGTGCACACACAAACATTTGTACCTTCCTTTCTCCTTCAGAGTTTTAGACTTTCAGAACACATAGACTCGTGTTGGATTCCTTTAAATGTTTTTTAAATGCCAAATTTGCTGTAATATTAACCACTCTGTTGTGTTTCTATATTCAGATGGAGGCAAAAGTTGTGCTTGCCAAACTGCTACAGAGATTTGAGTTCAGTCTGGTTCCTGGTCAGTCTTTCGACATTAAAGACACAGGAACTCTACGGCCCAAGAGCGGAGTGATCTGCTACATTAAACACTGTTCATAGGATGTGTTTAAGGCCTTTGTTTTGTGGCAACTCTTGTGTACTTCATCTTGTATTTTTCAGACATTAACCAAAAGAAGAGTCCCATCATCATGAGAGTTTTTTGACATATGTCGGCACGACATCAGAGCAAGTCAGGCCTCAGTCAGACACATTTTTAAACACGAATTTCGTGTTGGTCTGTTCTGTGGTTTATTCATCTGAGTGAGAATTTTCATTTCTTCCTTATACATATGCATTGATGACAGAGTTAATAACTCCAATTTACAATTTTCAACTCCACTCTATTTTTGAACCATTTGCAATCAATTTTATTGAAACTATACCATTTTAATCATAATTTTAAAAGTCAGTGAATGGTATGTCAGTGTAGTCCTCAGTTTAGAGGATGCTTGTAAGCTTTTGTTTGATGAACTGTGTATTTTGAAGGTTGCGTCCTTCACATCCTCAAATCACCTACAGTCCTTTGCACATATTCCAATTGACATTTAAACACTCATTATTCATAGTTCATTACTGAGTACAATGTATGAGTACATTTCTATCACATTAATTAATTGAGTTAATTAACAAATGCTTTTCAGTCATCAGTGGTCTGCACGGCCACAAGAAGGACTGACACACAAAGCATTC
Source organism: Cirrhinus molitorella (assembly GCA_033026305.1). Taxonomy (NCBI): domain Eukaryota; kingdom Metazoa; phylum Chordata; class Actinopteri; order Cypriniformes; family Cyprinidae; genus Cirrhinus; species Cirrhinus molitorella. The sequence goes on along the minus strand of CM065133.1, from coordinate 14,465,931 downwards.
AGAAACTTCTTGCATACTTATTTATCATTGAACTAAGACTTTCAACACTGATTGGATAAACAAATAAACAGATTCATTGGACCCCATACCTGTTTACCAAAAATGTACACTTGAGTCTTGGAATATTCCAGCAGGTCTTACTTGAAAAACAAATTCTTCATTATTAAAACTGATAGAATGAGAACAGTTGTGGTTTGTGTTACATGATATGTCTTTTTTATATTTGAGATGGTGACTGAGAGTAAGCACAGAAAGAAACAGAAAGGGATGGCTATAAGAGATCTTATTCCTAATAAGAGTTTGTTTCCAGAGTATAAAAAAAAACTTAATAATAAACAGTTTAAAAGAACAGTAATATACATTTTAAAACACAAAACTTACTTTCTTGAGCTTGGTATTTTGATATATGTTTATTGATTAACTGGTAAGTGGCCTAAAGTGTACCAATAAAAATTATATATAAAACTAAATACAACTGAACTTTGCACATTCTCAGCTAACAGAATTTTGTTATAAGAACGTTCTCCAAATATTCAGTGTTGAAAGAAAGAGAAATAAGAACACAAACTAAAACTTTCTTCAGCCACAGCCTTAGAAAAACAGAAGACAAAAGACATGAAATCTTTAAAGGTCTGATTAAACAACTCAACTTTAAATGGCTTTATTTATGTCAGGCGTCTACAGCTGTTCTTACTGAGAATTAACAGGGATTTAGATGTTTTCCTGAATTTTTTTTAATTTGATCTCACCATCATGGCGATCAGGGTTCACTTTAGTTGGGCTCTTGACCTTTGACTTTTTTGTGCTGCTTTTTTTGGGCTGTTGTAATTGTGCTTGTGAAGCACTTTTGTTATAGCAAGAAAAATCTGTAAGTGTTTTTGGTTACTTATTATTGGTGTTATCATCACCCAGATAACAACATAATGTCAGCCTACATGCAGTATGGAATGATGGCACTTGGGTGGATCATTCTTGTTTGATCTAGGCTAAAAGCAAGCATGGACCTTATCTGAGCCACAGATGCACGTGTATATTAAATATCGAATCATCTCAGCCTTAATAAGCATAATCACTGAAGGAAAGAAGAGAACTAAAAAATATGTCAGATAGAAACACAACAACTGACTGCAGCCACAGCCTTAGATTAAATTAGCTGAAGATCTCAGAGAAGGATGATTAAACAACTCCACAAACAGCATTACTAGCCTCATTTATTGCTGACCAGATTGACTATTTCTGTTAGAGATCTACAGAAGTTGTTTACTGAAAATTAACAGGGGTTTATATCTAATGCATTTTCTTCTTTTGATGCCACCAAAATAGTGATTAGCGTTTCCATTAATTGGGCAGTCCATATTATTGCAAAACCAATTAAAAGATTGGTGGGGAAATCACATGAAACTCAACAATGGTGGCAATAAAAAATGTAATGTTGCAATGCATGCTGGGTTCCATAGTGCAAAACTCTCAGCAGAAGATCTGTCTTCAGTATCATTCTTGGAATCAATCTCTGTTTGCGTTCACACAGAAGGCACTCTAGCAACTTTCTTGGCCCAGAACAAACAGGAGTGGTCCGCCCAAGTGCCATCATTCCAAGCTGCATGTGCCGGATGTGGGCCGAAATTGTGTTGCTATCTGGGCATCTAGTGGCCTGATGCACTGGTCCTATTTAGTGGCTAGTCTATAAGGTTAATATTTTTAAAATAGCTATATAAACTATTATGAAAGTTTATCATATGCACAAAACCTTTAAATCTACGGCAACACTGCATGCTGGGAGTCATGGGTGAGTTTTGACTCTGCTGGTACTCATTGCAGCAGGAAGCTTTTGGATGTCACCATTGTTGAGATTCATATGCTGATTCTTGATGTCCTGTTTTATATTTAAAGGTTTTGGGCATAAGAACTTTCATAATAGTTTGTAGTCCTGTTATAAATAACATGAAGTTTATATTGAGCTGCTGAATGATTAGTCAAGAACATTTGAACAGATTTTTTTTTCTTTGGCTTTTATGCTATAACAAATGTACTATACAAACACAATTACAGCAACAATGAAAAGATTTCAATAAAACATTTAAATCTCTGTTAATTCTCAATAAGAACTGCTATAGACATCTGACAGCTATAAAGTCGATCTGGTAAGTAATAAGTGAAGCTGGTAATGCTGTTTTTGGAGTTGTTTAATCAGATATTCAAAGATTTTATCTTCAGTTTATCTTAAGGCTGTGGCTGAAGAAAGCTGTAGTTTGTGTTCTTATTTCTCTTTCTTTCAGTGCTTGTTCACAGCAAGTTTTTGAATGATTGAAAAAAGATTTCAGGAACATCATACTAACCTTTAAATAACATTTTACTAACATGAAGGAAGCTGCATATTTTTATGTTCTTGGAATGTTACAAATCAACGTTCCTAGAATGTTACAAATCAACGTTCCTAGAATGTTGCATTTTAAATCAAAATTAAGTTGAAAGAACATTTTTTGAACATAATACCTTTTAAAAACGCCCCTCTAACATCAAGAAAACTGGAAATATTTTGTGTTCCCAGAACCAACACTGACTATTTGGAGAACGTTCTTACAACAAAATTCTCTTAGCTTGGTTGTTACCTCAGGTCAATTAAATTATACGTTTTTTTTTATTTTTATAATGGGTTATTTAAAATTTACCTAAGAAATTAAATAATAAATTTAATGTGTCACCTTTTTTTTAAGAGGCATGTGGGACATGAGCAGGACAGAGATAATCTCTAGTCTAATGCATGCAGGTTTTTGTTGGAAATAAACAGTTTTTCTTACAATATTAACAAGTAATGCATACAAATATGTTACTAGAATTTTTATTTTATTTTTATTTATTTATTTATTTATTTATTTATTTTTTACTAGAAAGTATATTTAACATTTATAAAATGCTAATCTAAAGTGTTATTTGTGAAGTCTTTTTTTGCTTACTGTAGGGATAAAAAAAAAAAAAGACAGAACAGGCTTAAGTACTGCCCTCTATCGTCCAAAAACCTTCAAAGCAAGGTTCAGAGACCCCGGAAATACAGCGTTTGATATTTGATAGTAAGGAGGACAGGCAGTAAGGAAGACAGACATACATTATACATTACTCTGAGCTACTGTACAGCACCATCATGATCTTAGAATGGGTCTCATTTATTCTGTTTTACCTGATAGCTGCTGTTTTCTGTGCATTTCTTGCATATTGTCTGTATGTTCACCATGTTCATCTGAAATATGATCATATACCTGGACCTCCAAGAGACAAGTAAGAAACTTTAAGAATTTGTTCTTTTTATACTTTATACTTGTGTTTGATAATAGCCTACTACATAAAAAAATATATATATCTATATATATATATATATATATATATATATATATATTGCAGCAAGACAAAAGCTCAGAAAAAAAAAAAATTAACATGAAAACTGATATCCTGACAGTTTTCTGCTGGGACATACACCAAGTTTTTCTAGAGCAATGAACTCGGACAGCGTTATACATGACTTGTTTGTTAAGTGGTAAGTGGTAACACTTTTGCATGAATCAATTTTTTCAACCTGTTGACCCTACACCTACAAAATTTGTCAGTTACATAACAGTATCACATGTAGTGACTTTGCAATAAATAGAAAACCAATCAAACCAATATAAAAAATAAAAAAAAATAAAAGTGCGCTGTTGTTTTACTAAATAGCAGGAATTTCCTCACGTTACCTACAAAGTTATATAGATGTAGGGATACTTTATTGATTCTATAAGGGAAATTTAGTAATGCATTCTAACCATGTTCTTGTTTTAAGGGGAGAAAAATATGGCCCTGTCTACAGAATGAACAGTTTTCACTATGTTGTAATTGCAGTTCATTGCCCTGAGGCTACAAAGGTAAATATTTAGTCTCAGTTATGTTGGTAATCAGCCACAAAATCTAAAATAAATAAATAAATAAAAAACTCTTTGTCCTTCATTGTAGACAATCCTGATGTCACCTAAGTATCTCAAAGATCCTCTTGTATACAAACGCCTCTTTAACTTATTTGGGAAACGGTAAGCTGTATTTTGTTCTGGATATGTCATAGCATTGCTAGGTGTAGTCTAGTCTCAGTATCTCTACATTGATAGCATGATGCTGCCTTCACGTGCTATCGGAATTATCATAAATATGAGTTTCCTAATTGGAAATTATAAATGAACGGCCTCTCAAGTCGTATTTACTACTGAGAAATTTTTAAATAATTTTGATACCAGAGTTTCTGATTTTGGCAGGTCATAAACTTTAAACATGGTGGAGGGGACTGTCAACCCAGATAGCACGCGTATATTTGCAAGATGTCTGTTAAAGATCTCTTGATCTGGAAAGCACATGCTGTGTACAAACATCTGGCAGACATTTGTTTATGTCAGTTTTACATACATTCTAAATCATAAACATCTTAAACAAATCTAATAGACGTCTATTTGACATCTGATAGGAAGCATCCAATAGATGTATTGCAGACGAGCAAACTACATCTTGCAGATGTAAATGTAGACGTCAAATAGACGTCTCCGAGATGTACATGTGCAATCAGGGAATGCTGTTTTCTCAACAACTACATCCCTTTGTCTTGTCACTAATTTATAAGCGAGATATGAACTATCTTTCAAAGCATATTGTATGTTTTATAAGCAGTGAAATTGTCAGGAAACTGTATGTATAGCGCCGTGAGTGTTTATATGATTGTCAACAAATTGGATGCTACATTTTATTCTTTCCCACATTAAAGCATTTAAATACAACAAGCTCGTAATCATGACTTCATAGGTGGGAAATAGGACATTTCCGACAGCATGTGAAGGCAGCATAACACTGTCATCATCATCTAGAAGTTTGTATGTTAGATGCCCCAGGAAATTAAAATCTAAGCATGTGGACTTTGTGGCATTTAGTTAATGTTTATTAGCTTTACAACCATCTAAATGCCTTCATATGTATATCTGACTGGAGGAAACAGTAGTGACATGAGTGGAGGTGTGTCTCCTTCACATTTAGAAATATGACAATAGGCTATAGAAAATGAATCTAACCATTACAATTATACAGATATACATATATACAAATATATCCATATTTCATTCTTCAGTTTTAACCTGTTGTGATTAAAATAAAAAAGAATGAAATCAATGTTTCTAAACAAATAATTGAAACTAATACACGTCACTACATCCATGTCATGGTTTAGCTGAATTAAAAGAAAACAAATTCAAATCTCAGGTTCCTGGGAAATGGGCTAATAACAGCTGCAGATCATGATGTCTGGTACAGGCAGCGTCGCATCATGGATCCAGCCTTTAGCAGCACGTGAGTCAATACAGAACATCTCTGATATACTTAAGTCAGATAGAAATGCACCTCAGCTGATGATATTTTATCTGTCAGATACTTACGAGGCTTGATGGGCACTTTTAACGAGATGTCAGAGCGCTTAATGGACCATCTGGAGAAAATAGCAGACACGAAAACACCTGTCATCATGCATGGCCTGGTCAACTGTGTCACACTCGATGTCATTTGCAAGGTTTCCCACTTCTTCCCACTTCTAAGGAAGGTCTAATATAAGTAAAGTCAAATTAGCTCTTAGTCAATACTTATGTTTTCATCCACAGGTGGCTTTCGGTGTTGATTTAAATTTTTTAAAGCAAACTGACAGCCCCTTCCAGAATGCAGTTGAGTTGTGTTTAAAGGGCATGGTGTTCGATATCAGAGAGCCATTTTTTGCGGTAAGAGAATTTATCCAAAGTTACTCCAAAGTAGTAGCGTTAATGCTATATAATCTATTTTTCCCCTCAGCTTTATCCCAAGAATTGGAAGACTGTACAACAAATTAAAGATGCAGTTGAACTCCTGCGTACAACGGGAGAGAAATGGATACAAAACAGGAAGACAGCAATAGAAAATGGAGAAAACGTCCCCAAAGACATTCTCACACAAATCCTCAAAACGGCAGGTATGTGGCTTAATTATAATTAATTAAATATACTTAATTTGTCTGCAAAATTACACACATTTAAAAAATATATAATTAATCATTAAATTAAACGTCTTTTCAAAATTAACCATTTAATCATTCCATACTACATTTAAACCTAACAATTGTAAAAAATTAGGTAAATAATTAAAGCAGTTAAGTAGTTATAGTTCAAATACAACTTAGCCAATCTGCAACTGCAAGGAACAGATTACCAGAGTCCTAAAACATTTAAAAACTGTTGGGAACTGTAACATTTTTTTACTTGACACATTGTCTTAATGCAGCTCTCATGGCGCAAGATGCAACTTGACAGCTAGAGACGTCCATCTAACACATGTAAACATAGATCAGCAATTATAATACTGTGCAAACTTGATTACAAAATGGCTTAAGTTAAAGAAGTAGTTCACTTCCAAAGCAAAAATTTACAGATAATGTACTCACCCCGTTATCATCCAAGATGTTCATATTTTTCTTTCTTGAGTCATAAAGAATTTTTTTTTTTTTGAGAAAAACATTTCAGGAATTATCAACATACAGTGGACTTCTATGGTGCCCGTGAGTGTGACCTTCCAAAATACAGTTTCAATGCAGCTTCAAGGGGCTCTAAATAACCCCAGACGAAGAATAAGATTCTTATTTAGTGAAACACTTGTGATTTTCTAAAAAAAAGTAACATTAATATTGTAACGATAGCCCCAGAGACGAGACAGGAGGCGTGCGGATCCATATGCAGACTTTTATTAGAATACATACTCATAGTCAGGCAGGCAGGAGGTCAGACAGGGGCGAACGGGAGCAAGACAGTAAATCCAACAGAACAGTAAGTGTCCAAGCGAACGGGTCCGTGGGCTGGCAGCGATCAGAGGGGATAATCCAAAAGACGAAGCGGGGGTCGATAGGCGGGCGGAGAACGATCAGGAAACCAGGAAACTACGAGGGGTCGACAACGGGGAAAACTAGGACTAGGGAAACGCTCAGAAATAACGGCCGGTGCAAGTTATGACTTCGCAAAGGTGGAACAGAAATGACGCTCTATTTATACAGGAAGTGAGAGGGGATAAAGGTGAGAGGTGACAAATGGGGCATGAGAGAGGGGTTATGGGAAATGGAGTCTCTACAGAGTCTATGCAAAAACACAGTGGAGGGGTGGCTCCCTCTAGCGGGGAGAAAAGGGAGCCACAACGGTACAGTTCGTGACAAATATTAGGGCTGTCAAACGATTAATTGCGATTAATCGCACCCAAAATAAAAGTTTGCTTACATACTATATGTGTGTTTACTCTGTATATTTGTTATGTACATGTAAATACACACACATACATGTACAGTTGAAGACAAAATTATTAGCCCCCCCTGTGAAATTTTTTTAAGAATATTTCCCAAGTGATGTTTAACAGAGCAAGAGAATGTTTTCAGGTCAAGTCACCTTTATTTATATAGCGCTTTTTACAATACCAATTGTGTCAAAGCAACTTTACATTATTAAATAGGAAATAAATAGGAAGGTAAGATATTATTAATGCAAAAAGAAACCGTATATACTTTTTGTTGAAGGAAATTAATCAATAATTCCAAATTAATAACAAATTTAATTGTCCCCAACTGAGCAAACCATAGGCGACAGTGGCAAAGAACCAAAAGTCCATCTGTAGCACAGATGGAGAAAAAAAAAAACTTGGAAGAAACCAGGTTCAGTCGGGGGTCAGTTCTCCTCTGACCAACATACAAGCAGTTTATACCTGTAGAGGTGGTCTATATGTGCTGACCCACCATCTGGATATGGACTGGATCAGGGAACTCCAGTGACCATCTGATCAGGATACAGACTGGATCTGACCTCGGAATAAGCAGGAGACTAGTCTAGATTTAAACTGACAGAGTGTGTCTGCCTCCCAAACAGAATTAGGTAGACTGTTCCAGAGTTTTGGCGCTAAGAAAGAAAAATATCTGCCGCCCACAGTTGATTTTGATATTCTGGGTATTATCAGATTGACAGAGTATTGAGAACGACGTGAGGGACTATAATGTGATAAGAGCTCGCAATGTTTAATAGGGAGCCAGTGCAGTGTTGACAGAACCGGGCTACTATGGTCATACTTTCTGGTTCTAGTAAGAACTGCAGCATTTTGGACCAGCTGGAGTTTGTTTATTAAGCATGCCGAACAACCACCCAATAAAGCATTGCAATTATCTATCCTGGAGGTCATGAACGCATGAATTAACACTTCTGCATTTGAGAGCATAGGTCGTAACTTTTATGTTTTTGAGATGGAAAAATGCTGTTTTGCAAATGCTAGAGATGTGGTTTTCGAAGGAAAGATTGCTATCAAATAGCACACCTGGGTTCCTAACTGATGATTAGTAGCACTAATAGAGAGATACAGCCATGGTCGGATGATAAGAGCAGGTCATTTGTTACTCTAATGGAGCAGTTTCAGTACTGTGATACGGTCTAAATCCTGACTGAAAATCCTCACAGATACAATTTTTCTATAAAAAGGAACATAATTGTGAGGATACTACCTTTTCTAGTAATTTTGACAGAAAAGGGAGATTCGAGATCGGTCTGTAATTAATTAATTGTTTGGGATCAAGTTGTGTTTTTTTGATGAGAGGCTTAATAACAGCCTGTTTGAAGGTTTTGGGGACATACACTAATGACAGTGATGAATTTATGATATTCAGAAGAGGATCTAAGACTTCTGGAAGCACCCCTTTTAGTATCTTAGATGGAATAGGGTCTAACATACATGTTGTTGGTTTGGATGATTTAACAAGTTTATAAAACTCTTCCTCTCCTATAGTAGAGAATGAGTGGAATAGTTCCTTAGGAGATCTATAGTGCACTATTTGATCCGATACTGTTGCTGAGGGCTGCATGGTTACAATTTTATCTCTAATAGTATCGATCTTTGAAGTAAAATAGTTCATAAAGTCATTACTGCTGTGCTGTTGGGAAACGTCAATGCCTGTTGGTGCTTTATTTTTTGTTAATTTTGCCACTGTATTGAATAAATACCTGTGGTTATGTTTGTTTTCTTCTGAAAGAGATGAAAAGTAATCAGTTCTAGCAGTTTTTAATGCTTTCCTATAGGATAGGGTAGACTCACGCCACCCGGAACGAAAAACCTCTAGTTTTGTTTTCCTCCAGCTGCGCTTCATTTTCCGGGCTGCTCTCTTTAGGGCGCAAGTGTGCCCTAATCTTCCTTAAGTGTAAAGGAGCAACCTAGAAAAGAGAGAGTCAATAGTTTCAGTTACATCATCAAGTTTATCTGAGCTATCGGATATACTGGAGAATTCAGAGAAGTCAGGAAGATTGCTTATAAAGCTGTCTTTTGTGCATGAGGTGATGGTTCTACCATACTTGTAGCAAGGAGTGGGATTTACAATTTTAGCTATCTGAAGTATACACAAGACTAGATAATGATCCGAGATATCATGGTTTTGCTGCAGAATTTCAATGCCATTAACATCAATTCCATGCGATAGTATTAAATCTAGAGTATGATATCGACAGTGAGTAGGTCCTGACACATGTTGTCTAACTCCAGTAGAGTTCAGAAAGTCTATAAAGGCTGATCCCAGTGTATCTTTTTCATTATCAACATGGATGTTGCAGCCATCACTAGCTCAGATAGAAACTCAGCAAATTCTTTAATAAAGTCTGTATGGTGGCCCTGGAGGCCTGTATACAGTAGCCAGTACAAATGTCACAGTGGATTTATCCTTGGTACTTTTTTCTCTGGATAGTCTTATATGAAGCACCATTACTTCAAACAAGTTATACTTGAAGCCTGTTCTCTGAGAAACACTGAAAATATTGCTATAAATTGTAGAGACACCTCCCCCTTTAACTTTTAGATGCAGTTCATGTTTATAACAGTAATCTTGGGAAGTAGACTCATTTAAAATAATGTAATCATTAGGGGTGTAAATCGGACAGTTCATCACGATACGATTCGATGTCAATTTTCTCCACCAGCGATACGATATTTACCGATACCCAAAAAAAATTTCTGCGATACGATTACGATTCGACTCGATTCGATTCATTTATCGATATTTTGATGTTACATGGCTAGTTTACACAAGCAGTTACATTTTTAATAACTCACAAATGCAACCAAAATATATAACATGAACGTTTAATTAAACTCTTTTTTTAATTGCATACTCTTTATCCCAATTGGAACATTTACAACAACAAGATAAGCAAAACCTTTTTTAATAAAGAAAAGTAAATAATGGGAGAAAAAATAAAGTCACATGAAATCAAGCTTATGAGCAAGGCTTTGTTATGTTAGACAATAAAATATCATGTGTGCCTCTAACAGTTGTTACTTGATCAATAAAAGCACAAATCACATTTTCAGCCAGTTAACAGGAAAAAAGAAAAGGTAAATATTTAACTACAGTTTGTACACACCTTCTTCAGTGGTTTTAGCATGGGACACTGGCATCAATTCAGGGTCATCATCAGAAGTTTTGTCAGCAGAGCCGTTGCATTCTCAACCTGTGACAATGTGTCATTCTGTAGAGTAAAACACAAGACAAATTATATCAGATGAAAGGGCAGTAAAACATATACATATATAAATTTCTGGCAATTTCTGACAGAGGCGGGTTTTCGTCTGACAAAGTACCTTCTTCAAGTTTCCATGTTTCCTTTTCAGATGCGATGACAAGTTTGTCGTATTTCCGCAGTGTTTCAGCTGGTGCTGGCAAAGTTTGCAGACAACAAGGTTTTTCTTTGTCTGTCCATCTGTTTTGGCAAATGCAAAATATTGCCAAACCCACGTTTTGCGTCCGACATGCGCCACAACGTTTTCTGCACCTGATTTTACGCTGCTACAGCCGCTTTGTTGCTGCATCGCATTTCCATTCTTAGCAGACAGCGTCAGGAGCAGATTAAAATACACACTTTAGCGGAAATGCGTAGACGGACGGTAACATTACGTGAGGATGTGGAGAGTGTCAAAATAAAGGTACTGCATATCGATATTTTACACTTGGCATCGATGCATCGTATCGTTAGAAATTTAATCGATAAAACAATCCATATCAATGTATTGTTACACCCCTAATAATCATCTGGTTTTAGCCAGGTTTCTGTCAAACAGAGCACATCTAGGTTATGATCAGTGATCATGTCATGTACAAAAAGAAGAAAGGGACCTGATATTCAATAAGCCAAGCTTTATCATTTGTTTCTCTGTATTATGTGATTGTTTTATTTGTTGAACATCAATTAAATTGTTACTCTTAGATTGGTTTGGACGTTTTTTGGATTTTCTAGTTTGGGGAACAGGCACAGTCTCTATTGTACGGTATCTAGGTGAAAGATTTTCAGTGTGCTGATTTTGGTGACGTGAGGCAGCTAGCAGACATTTGGTTTAGCCAGTCTGTCTGCTTCCTGACCTGGGCCCCAGTTAGTCAGTTGCAAACTCTAAGACTATGTGCCTTATTTTCAGAAAGAAGAGCGCCACCTCCCACGGAGGGATGGAGACCATCTCTTTTTAAGAGGTCAGGTCTGCCCCAAAAACTTGTCCAATTGTCTATGAAACCTATGTTATTCTGCGGGCACCACTTAGACATCCAGCCATTGAGTGATGACAGTCTGCTATGTATCTCATCACCACGGTAAGCAGGGAGGGGACCAGAGCATATTATAGTGTCTGACATAGAACTTCCAAGTTCACACACCTCTTTAACATTTTTGTTGATCTCCGACTGGTGAAGTCGAACATCATTAGTGCTGACGTGAATAACAATCTTACTGAATTTACGTTTAGCATTAGCCAGCACTTTTAAATTTGCCAAGATTTCAGCCACTCTGGCTCCCGGTAAACATTAGACTATGGTGGCTGGTGCCTCTATTTTCACATTCCGTACAATAGAATCGCCAATAACTAGAGCACTTTCATCAGGTTTCTCAGTGGGTGTGTCACCAAGTGGTAAGAACCTGTTTGATGTTCAGGTCGGAACGGAAGAGCAGTGTTTTGACCCGCGACTATGCCGCCTCACTGTCACCCAGTTGCCCTGTTGCACGGGTGAAGTTACCGGAACCGAACAATGTTCAGGGTTTCCGGAACTAGTCGCATCCAAAACCGAATCTAAGGCCCTCACATTCTTTAACTCTCAGTTAAAGTTTGGATGTGTGTCTCTAGTTCTGAAATCTTCTCGGTCAGCCTAACTATTTCCCTGCATTTATCACATGTAAATCCCTCACTACTGACAGAGATAGATAAACTCTACATGTGACAGGCAGTGCACACAACAATAGTAGGAAAAGATGCCATTACTCACCTAAATGTAAAACGATTCCAACTTAACTTACCACTGTTGTTTGATGAACTTGAGTAAGAAAGAGGAGGGGGAAACACTGAGAAACGGCAGTAGAGCCAGGTATGCAAATTTAAATGGCAAAGTAACATTAAAAGGTTGACGAAATGCTAACGCATTGTACTCGCGGTTATATGATAATGTAAACGATTAAGTGAAAGCGAGAGCATGAAGAAAAAGGACAGTAGGTGCAAAATATTAATGTGAGTGAGTTGCAGATGGCGAACTAAACGGCAAATGGAATGCTGATCCGCTGTACTCACGTATAGCGTATTAAATGAACGATCAGATCAGTCAAATTAGTTTGGATAAAGTTTGAAATCTGGTGAAATCAAGACTATATTTTATCACTTAAAACAACAGATAGTAGTAGTCAGATAGAGATTGCTATAGAGAAAATGACATTTATTATAGTTTCATAAAATAATTTAAAAATAAATTTAAAAAAAAACTGCTAAGGTCAATATTATTAACCCCCTTAAGAAATTATTAGTTTGATTAGCTATAGAAGAAACCACTGTTGTCCAAACACTTGCCAAATTAACCTAATTTGCCTGATTAACCTAATTAACCTAGTTAAGCCTTTAAATTGCTCTTTAAGCTGGGGATTAGTATCTTGCGAAACAGCTAGTAAAATATTATGCACTGTCATCATAGCAAAGACAAAATAAATTAGTTTGGACTTGAGAGAAAGAATTGTTAATGCTCATAAAATGGAGAAGGATACACACATTTATCAAAGCGTTTTCAAGTGTCAAGAACTGCAGTGAGCTGCATTATGAAGAGATTTTAAAGAGACCAACACAGTGGAGAACAAGACGGGCAGAGGCAGGAAGTGAAATATTAAAAAAAACTAGTGAGAGAGGTTTCTAAAGACCCAAGAACAACTGCCAAGACACTAGTGAATGACCTAGCCGAATCTGGAATTCAACGAAGACACTAGTCACTAGAGCCCTGCACAGGAATGAACTGCGAGGTTGCCAGCCAAGAAAGACTCCATTTCTGAAGAAGAGACACCTCCAAGCTAGAATGAAGTTTGCTAAGGACAACTTTACTAGAAAGTTTACTAGAAAACTATAGCTTTTTGGCCATAGAGATGTTGCCTATGTTTGGAGAAAGAAGGGAGAGGCATTCAACCCCAAGAACACTGTTCCCACAGTGAAACATGGTGGCGGGAGTATAATGCTGTGGGGATGTTTCAGTGCGTTTGGAACTGGGAATCTCCTCAGGGTTGAAGAAAACATGAAAAAGGAAGACTATAAGAAGATTTTGAAAGACAAATTCAGACAGTCTGCAAGAAAACTTGGTTTGGGTCCACATGTTGTCTTCCAGCATGATAACGACCCAAAGCATACCTCACTTCTGGTGAAGAAATACCTCCAAATGAGCAAAGTGAGTGTACTTGACTGGCCTGCACAAAGCCCAGACTTGAATCCAATATAAAATCTGTGGGGCACACTAAAGTCCAGAGTTTGTGCCAGAAGACCAACAAATCTGGAGGAGCTTGAGAGATTTGCTAAGGAAGAATGGGCTGTCATTCCTCAGGAGACATGCTTGAAACTTGAGAACTACAGCAAACGACTAGGGATACACTATTGACTATTAACATCAGAGGGCTAATAATTTTGACCAGTAGACTTTTTAGAATTCTTGGTTATACATTATTTCTATTTGTATTACAAACCCTAAAAGCTTCCTGAATAAAGTAATAAAAAAGTAAAGTATAAAAATGCTGTGTTGATAAAATCATCTTTCTGTTAAACAACACTTGGGAGTTATTTGAAAAATAATGAAATATTTTATAAGGGACTAATAATTTTGTCTTTTGTATATATAACTCTATATATTTTTTTAAAATATTTATATGTATATTTATTTACACCTGTATACAATTTAGATTATAAATAAATATAAATATTTTAGATATAAATCTAAACTATTTTTCCTTAATATACACATGCATGTGTATTTATATATACATAATAAATATACACAGTGCACAGACATATAGAATGTAATGACATGTAGTATGTTTTATTTTGGATGCAATAAATTTATATACTTTTAAACCTCAAAAGCCTGTCTTGTCTAGCTCTGCCATGCTCATGTTTACTCTGTGCAGTCCCGTTCAAGACAGTTAGGGTATGTCGAAAAACTTGCATCTCATTTTCCCCTCCATCTTCAAAATCTTCCTACATCGCTGTTTTATCTTTTTCTGTAAACTCACGGGCACCATAGAAGTCCACTATATGGAGATAATCCTTAAAATGTTTTCCTCAAAAAACATAACTTCTTTACGACTGAGGAAAGAAAAACATAAACATCTTGGATGATAATGGGGTGAGTACATTATCTGTAATTTTTTGTGAACTACTCCTTAAAATGACTTATTTCTGAAGTCACAAAACGTTGGGTTAATACTTGACTTGTCTGCTACAGCCTTGTAACTAAATTCATGCAATTTAAGTAAATTAAATAATGTAAACAAGTGTTTAAATTAAATAAGTTAATTGCCTCTTTGAATTATTGGGTTAATAACTGTCTTATAGTTGATTTGATTACAAATGTTAATCAACTAAGTACTAGTAACATTTTTAACATTAAGTACCACTTAACACTTTTTTTTTGCTTTAGAGGAGGAAAATGTTAATAGTGCAAAAGATCATGAGCAGATGTTGGACAATTTCGTGACTTTCTTTATTGCTGGTGAGTTGCAGCTTTGTTTAATTTTTTGTTCATTAACCCTTGCAGATGTAAACAATGCGTGATTATATTGCAGGACAAGAGACAACAGCCAATCAGCTCTCATTTGCAATTATGGAATTAGGGAGACATCCTGAGATATATAAACGGTAAAACATTTCTTGGAAATGAGCATATTCCATCATACTTGTTTTACAGTGCTTTATAGTTTCTTTTCCTTCCCAGAGCTAAAGCAGAAGTGGATGAAATCCTTGGGACGAAAAGAGACATTTCATATGAAGACCTTGGAAAATTCACTTACTTGTCTCAGGCTGGTCTACAGAGATGTTCTTTTTACATGCTGCAAACAAATGGTTTTGTATCGATTTCTTTAAATGCTCTTTATGTTTTTGACTCAATGCTGCAGGTGTTGAAGGAAACGTTGCGTCTGTACCCAACTGCTCCAGGAACCAGTCGCTGGCTGCACGAGGATATGGTTATAAATGGGCTGAAAATCCCAGGGGGCTGTTCTGTTGCTGTGAGTATCTTTAAGCATCATGGTACCAGCCCAGTGCACCTACTTCTAGTAATATTTTATAACATTTCAAAACAGCAATAAACAGTGGGGTGATAAATGTTACTAATTTTATTGTATATGAAAGCAGGACAATTTTGAATATTTTTTGGCTCTTTTCTATACAGTTCAGTTCTTATGTCTCCCAAAGAATGGATCTGTATTTTAAAGATCCGTTGAAGTTTGATCCAGAGAGATTTGATGTGAATGCCCCAAAGTAAGTCATTATTTTAGTCTCATTTTACCTTCTGTTTCAGCAATTATGCTGCATTCACAGCATAATTACAATAATAACAATGAAACCTGATATTTGCAGCCTTCGTCTCTAATTTGTTCATTTGTGTATCACAAATAGGTAACACTATTATTGCAGTGAGTCTGTGTCATTTGTGTAATCATCCAATAAAACTACAATACAACAACTGTATGCAAATGTTTAACTCTGCTAGCTACATTAAACTGTATTATGTGGCTGTTTGTATTGTGAGTGTTTACACATTATATTACAGGTGTCAGAGTCTAACAATTTATAATTACTAGTGCTTTTTTTCATAATTATTATATTTACTATATGAACACACCATTATATTGTAACATTTTGCCATGAAATCTGTTGATTTCTAATTGTGTTCTTATCTGTAAGGCCTTATTACTGCTACTACCCTTTTACACTTGGTCCACGAACCTGTCTGGGGCAGGTCTTCTCACAGGTGATGAAGTGCACACACAAACATTTGTACCTCCCTTTCTCCTTCAGAATTTTTAGAATTTCAGAACACACAAATGTTTGATACTTTTTTTTTAAGTGCCAAATTTGCTGTGATCTTAACCACTGTTGTGTTTCTATATTCAGATGGAGGCAAAAGTTGTACTTGCTAAACTGCTTCAGAGATTTGAGTTCAGTCTGGTTCCTGGTCAGTCTTTTGATATTAAAGACACAGGAACTCTACGGCCCAAGAGCGGAGTGATCTGCTACATTAAACACTGTTCATAGGATGTGTTTAAGGCAACTCTTGTGTACTTCATCTTGTATTATTCAAACATTAACCAAAAGAAGAATCCCATCATCATGAGAGTTTTTTGACATATGTCGGCATGACATCAGAGCAAGTCAGGCCAGTCAGACACATTTCCAAATATGAATTTCGTGTTGGTCTGTGGTTTATTCACCCGAGTGCGAATTTTTATTTCTTCCTTATACGTGTGCAATGATGACACAGAGTTAATAACTGCAATTTGTATAGCTGATCTAAGTCCAAACAAAGTTTAAACTTTTATGCTGTGACTGCTAACTACTAATTCTATTTTGAACTATTTGCAATCAATTTTATTGACACTATACCATTTTAATCATAATTTTAAAAGTCAGTGAGCGGTATGTCAGTCCTCAGTTTGGAAGATGCTTGTTAGTTAGCTTTTGTTTGATGACGTGTAGTTTGAAGGTTGTGTCCTTCACATCCTCAAATCACCTACAGTCCTTTGCACATATTCCAATTGACGTTTAAACACTAATTATTCATAGTTTATTCATAATTAATTGAGTTAATTAACAAATGCTTTTCAGTCATCAATGGTCTGCACAGCCACAGAAAGAACTGACACACAAAGCATTCAGAAACTTCTAAGTATATTGGACAGATACAGTGTGTATACTTTTATTCCATATCATGCATATTTATTTATCATTGAACAAAGACTTTCAACACTGATTGGATAAACAAATAAACAGATTATATGGCCCCCATATAATCCAGCATGTCTTACTTGAAAAACAAATTCTTAATTATTAAACCTGAGAGTAAGCACAGAAAAGGAATGGCTATAAGAGGTCTTATTCCTAATGAGAGTTTGTTTCCAGAGTAAAAAAAAAAAAAAACCTTAATAATAAACAGTTTGAAGAACAATAATATACATTTTAAAACACAAAACTTACTTTCTCAAGCTTGGTATTAATACACTTACCGTGTATATTAGGTACTTCCTTATTAGGATGTGGTGTTTAAACAATGATTAACCGGTAAGTGGTCTGAAGTGTGCTAATAAAATATATATATATAACTAAATACAACTGAAATTTGCACGTTCCCAGCTAAAAGAATTTTGTTATAATAACGTTCTCTAAATTTTCAGTGTTGGTTCTAGGAACATAAAAAATGTCCAATTTTCTTGACGTTAGAGTAATGTTTTTAAAAGGTATTATTTCCATAAACGTTCTTTCAACTTAATTTTGATTTAAAATGCAACATTCTAGGAATATTGATTTTTAACATTCCAAGAACATACAAATATCCAGTTTTCTTACTGTTAGTAGAATGTTATTTAAAGGTTAGTATGATGTTTCTGAAACATTCTTTCAATAATTTTAACACCTGCTGTGAACAAGCACTGAAAGAAAGAGAAATAAGACCACAAACTACAACTTTCTTTAGCCACAGCCTTAAAAAACAGAAGATAAAAGACAATAAATTTCTAAAGGTCTGATTAAACAACTCGACTTTAAACAACTTTATTTCTGTCAGACGTCTACAGCAGTTCTTATTGAGAATAACAGAGGTTTAGATGTTTTATTGAAAATTTCATTTGGCATCATGGTGACCAGGGTTTACTTTAACCCTTGACCTCTTCATATTAATCCTTGAACTCTTTATATTACCTTTTTCTTTGGCTGCAGATGTGTTTGTGAAGTGCATTTGTTATAGTAAAAACAATCAAACAAACAAAACTTGATTAAATGTTTTTGGTTAATTATTGATGGTGTAATCATCACTCAGATAGCAACATAACGTCAGCCCACATGCAGTGTGGAATAATGCCACTTGGGCAGACTGCTCCTGTTTGATCTGGGCCAAAAGCAGGCCACAGCAATGCCACATGTCAGCCAAGGGCAAAAAAAAATAAACCACATTGGACCTTACCTGAGCCACAGAATCTGCGTAGCCTATATTAAATATGGAGTCATCCCAGCCTTAATAAGCTTATTACCAAAGCATAATCATGCAAGGAAAGAAGAGATCTCAAAAAAGATAGACAGAAACACAACAGCTGACTGCAGAAATAGATGAAATCAGTTGAAGATAAAAGACATTAAATCTCTGAAGATCTCAGAGGAGGAGGATTAAACAACTCCACAAACAGCATTACCAGCTTCACTTATTACTGACCAGATTGACTTTATTTCTGTTAGAGGTCTACAGAAGTGGTTTACTGAAAATTAACGGGTTTAAATCTAATGCTTTTTTTTATTTGAAGCCATCATAATATTGATTAGTATAATATAGATAATTATATGATTAGTGTTTCCATTAATTTGGCTCATAACTCTTTTTACTATAAGCTAATTTTTGTTGGTTTGCTGTGATGGTGTGTTTGTCAAACACTTTAGCCATAACCAATAAAAATAAAATCAGGTGATGATAATAGGCTATTGTTGATTTAAATTAATATTCAGTATAAAGCTGAAGGTACATATTGCAAAACCAGCTATAAGATTGAAAAAAGAATTAAACTAAATTAAACCAACATATAAAGTCATCATAAATCATCGCATGAACCTCAACAATGGTGACAATAAAAAGTGTAATGTCGCAATGCATGCTGGGTACCATAGCACAAAATTCCCAGCACTCATCACAGCATGAATAAATTATGCGGCCTTTGTGATGTCCAGAATTGATCCAGTTATCTGAATATTTTGTCACCATTGTTGAGATTCATATGCTGATTCCTGATCTATGTGTGTCGTATTTTCTTTTTTAAAACGGTTTTTTTTTTGTTGTTGTTGTTGTTGTTGCAAATCATGCAGTAACAACACATGGTTTGTAATGTCAATGCATTTAACTACTAGATTCAAATGTTTTCAGTGAATCAGATACATAATAATTGTTAAGCCATCAACAAAAAGTTGTCACGCAATGTGTTTGCTGCACACACTTTCACAACAGTCAACAAGGCAAGTACTTAGAAATAAGAGTTAAAATGCTAATTGCTAGAAACACTAATCACTATCATCATGTTTCAAATAAAACATTTTAATCTTTGCTAATTCTTGGAAAAGAACTTCTGTAGACCTTTAAAAGAAATAAAGTAAAGTCAGTAATAAGTGAATCTGGTAATGCTGTTTGTGGAGTTGTTTAATCCTCCTCCTCTGAGATCTTCAGAGATTTAATGTCTTTTATCTTCAGCTGATTTCATCTAAGGCTGTGGCTGCAGTAAGTTGTTGTGTTTCTGTCTTACTTTTTTCAGTTCTCTTCTTTCCTTCAGTGATTTTGCTTGTTTTGCAGTGAATATGCTTATTAAGGCTGAGATGACTCCATGTTTAATATACACAGATTCTGTGGCTCAGATAAAATCCAATATGTTTTATTTCTTTGCTCTTGGCTGATATGTGGTATCGCTGTGGCCTGCTTTTGGCCCAGAACAAATAGGCCAAGTTCTATCATTCTACACTGCATGTGGGCAAGATCATCATGCCACATGTGCCAGATCTGGGCATCTAGTAGCTTGATGTATTGATCTTATTCAGTAGTTAGCCTTTTAAGTTAATTAATATGAAAGTTTATCGGTAACCCTTTTTTTAATAACGTTCAGTTGTAAGTCATTTATAAGTGATTAGTTGATGAAATAATCATTTACAAAACATTTAGAAACCATTAATAAGTGATATGCTAACAATTTATGTATGTTTTGTTAATTCATTTACAAGTAATTAGTTAATGATGAACCAATTATTTACAAAACATGACTATGCATTCATAAATGATTAATAAATTATATGCTAACAATTTACAAATCTGTCATGTTATCTTAAAAAATAACATCATGAAATGATCAAACAGATCCTTAGTAAACGGTTAATAAGTTACTAGTCAATATATTATTAAACAATTATAATTGAAATGTCAGTCATTGAAATGTTTATCCTCCATTGAAGATCACATAATGAATAAATCATTTACAAATCTTTCTGCATCCCCTGTAACCAGCAGGTTTATAAAACATTTACAACTAATGAGTAGTTTACACTTTAGATTAGGGGCTGCAGAAAGTGTTGTAAATGCCTTGTATCCACCAGATCATTTTTTAACATGTAAGAAAGATCTACAAATGATGTGTAACACATTTACAAGTGATGAATTGTTTACACTTTAGATTAGGGGATGCAGAAAGATTTGTAAATTATTTACTTATGCATTTACACAACAGGTTTTGAATAATTTGCAGTGTGTAATGCAATGTAAGGGCTGACTGGTGAAAGTAAAGATGTCTTCTGTGACACACATTTAGCACTGTGCACCTGGTGTGATCTTCATTGGAGGGTAAACTGGTTTACATTATCACTAGATCCAACACACTCCACACAGAAAGTCTGTGCTGATGAGAGAAATGGTTTGTTTATTCACTTGACAGCAAATAATTTATTATTATTTAAAAAAGAAAATAGTTTTAGAATAATTGCATTTTTGCACTTTTTAACACAGCACTTATTAATCATTTATAAACTCATAGTCACGTTTTGTAAATGATTAGTTTATCATTAAGTAACTATTTGTAAATGAACTTGTAATTGACTTGCAAATGAATTAACAAAACATATACAAATTATTAGCATATCAGTTAGCAATCATTTGTGAATGTTTTGTAAAAGATTATTTCATCATTAACTAATCACGTATAAATGACTTACAGCTGAACGTTTATTATAAAGTGTTACCAGTTTATCTTATGCACAAAATCTTTAAATCAATGGTAACAGCTGGACACAAACAGACACCAAGAATCAACACATGATTCTCAAGAATGGTGACATTCAAAAGCTGCAAGCTGGGAGTCATGGGTGAGATTTATACTCTGCTGGTACCCATGTATTGCAGCAGGAAGCTTTTGGATGTCACCATTGTTGAGATTTATATGCTGATTCTTGATGTCTATGTGTGTCGAAATGCTGCCATAGATTTAAAGGTTTTGTGCATAAGAGCATTCATAATAATTCATATTGTAAATAACACGAAACTAACATATTAGTCGCTTAACAAGATTAGTGAATCAGATCACTTGATGATAACTATACATCATTAATAATTAACCAAGAACATTTAATCAGATTTTTTTTCTTTGCTTTTATGCTACAAAAAAAAAAATAAAATAATGAAGAAAGATTCAAGAGCCAAACTAAAGTAAACAGCAGGTGTTTGAATGATTGAAAGAATGTTTAAGGAACATCATACTAACATTAAGGAAACCAGATATTTTTATGTTCTTGGAATGTTAAATCAACGTTCCTAGAATGTTGCATTTTAAATCAAAATTAAGTTGAAAGAACGTTTATTGAACATAATATCTTTTAAAAACGTTCCTCTAACATCAAGAAAACTGGACATATTTTTATGTTTTTCTTACAATATTAACAAGTAATGCATACAAATATGTTACTAAAAAGCATATTTAATATTTGTAAATGCTAATCTAAAGTGTTATTTGTGTACGCTGAAAAAAACTGTGAACGCCACAGCAGAAACATAAATGAATTGTGTTGAATAAACATGATTCATTTTGACCTGTTATGACCATTTTTTTCAGTGACTCAAAAAAAAAAGTTGTTGAACGAACGTAACTAAATTATGTCAAACTTTTCCACCTAACTGAATTGTGTTTTTCCAGTTTGAAATGATTTGTTGTAATCTTGTTATATGAACATGTGAACAGATGGTGGCGCTATTTACACAAAGCCATCTTGTTCAAAAGATGAAACAGAATCACTGAAGAAGACAATTAAATTTTTAGGTTACCATGACAGTGGTCAGGGTGTGCTTTAGTTGGGATCTTAACACTTATATCTTTAATACTTGGTTTTGACTGCTGTATCTGTTAAAAGACAGACAAGCCAAGAACAGCAGTCATCAGGTGTTCATGATTATGTTTTAACATAATCATTATTTCACCTAGAGTCTAATCTCTGAGTTAATTTTCCTTTACTGACTATAACAGCCTTGTGAACCAATGGCAATTCTGAAATTTCTATACATTTTGAAAAGATTTCTTTCAGGCAGTTCTGATGTTAAAAAAAAAAAAAACATATCGTTCAGGCACACACAGACATCAAGAACCAGTGTAAAAACTCATCCATGGTTCCCATCATGCATTGCCACAATAAATTATGAGCTGAATTGTCTTTCTATTTGTTTTGCGATGTTCAGAGTTGATCTGTCTTTCTGAATATGCTATTTGTCACCATTGTTGAGATTCATACGCTGGTTCTTGATGTCTGTGTGTGCCTAGACAAACTTTATATATTTATTTATATTAATAAATGTATTTCATGTGTACATTTTTATATTTATCATATCATGTTATCTCTTGGATTGTCTAGTTGATATAACTTACAAGAGCCAAGCAAAATTTACTGTTAAAAAGTCAAGTGCCCAGAGCCCAACTAAAGCAAACACTAACCACTGTCATCGTAACCTAAAAATGTAATTGTCTTCATCAGTGATTCTGTTTGATCTTTTGAACAAGACGGCTATGTGTAAATAGTGCCACCATCTGTTCCGGAGTGCTTCACTCAAAATGAACAATTGAAATCTACACTGTAAAAAGTGATACATTGTATTTACTCAATAAAATTGAGGCAACAGATTACAAGCAATATTATTAATTAAATTCAACACATAAGAATTAACTAGATTTAATCAAATTAGATGCTTACAAATTATCCATTCAAAATGAGTAAAACCATACAAAATAATTAAGTAAAATTTAATCAAAAACATTGGTTTCACTGAGCAAAAAAACCCACTATGCTAATGCATACTGTTATGCATGCCAGGCCAGTAGTTGGCGATCAAGATACAAAAAACATAAACCCTGCAAAAAACATAATAAGCATGCACATGATGTCACCATTTCACAAATTCACATTTGTTTGTTGTTTACTTGGCTTGGAGATGATACAGGCATCATATCAAACACTTGTGTTTTCAGGCCCCCAATAAGCTGTTGAAGACACAAACAGAATCAAACAGTTAACAAACAGAATTAGTGAAGGAGAAAATCATTTTTGTTGGTTACCATTACAGTGGTCAGCGTTTACTTTAGTTGGGCTCTGAACACTTGTTTTCTTTAACATTTGATATTGTTTGGCTGCAGTAACTGAGTTATAACAGCTAGACAATCCAAGAGGACAGGTGTCTGGAGGGTGTTGGTTGTGTTTTAACACAATCACCATTTGGGCTGCATTCATTAAGATTGTCCTCATTAACTAAGTCTTATTTGAACTGAATACAGCAGACTTGTGATTCTACAATGTAAGATTTGGAATGTTCTGCACGAACAAAATCTAGCGGTTCCTTAAAAAAATGTTCTCATCCAAAATGTAGGGGAAAAAAAACCTGTTCTTTCAGGCACACAGTGACATCAAGAACCAGCATATGAATCTCAACAATGGTGATAAACTGCATATACAGATAAAGAAATCAATGCAATTCATCATGGGAGCCATTTACAGCAACAAGCTTTTTGATGGTCACCATTGTTGAGGTTCTCACGCTGATTCTTGATGTCTGTGTGCCTAATCCTAAACTGTTTTTTTTTTTTTGATCAGAACAGCTTTTAAAAAATCACTGATTATCCTGAAAACCCTAGGCTCAAATGTGCACAACCACAGGATGCTGTAAACTAATAGAGCTTCACGTCAAGACATAACCAACTCAATCATCGTTTCTCTGGGCTTATCTAGTTGTTATAACCCAGTTACAGCAACCAAACAATAAAGATGAAAAAAAATAATAATGTTAGAAAGTCAAGTGTTCAGAGCCCAACTAAAGTAAACGCTGACCACTGTAATGGTAACCAACCAAAATGATTTTCTCTTTTCTCCTTGATGCTTCTTGATCGCCAACTACTGGCCTGGCATGCATAACAGTATGCATTAGCATAGTGGGGTTTTTTGCTCAATGAAACCAGTGTTTTTGATTAAATTTTACTTAATTATTTTGTATGGTTTTACTCATTTTGAATAGATAATTTGTAAGCATCTAATTTGATTAAATCTAGTTAATTCTTATGTGTTGAATTTAATTAATAATATTGCTTGTAATCTGTTGCCTCAATTTTATTGAGTAAATACAATGTATCACTTTTTACAGTGTAGTTGGAATGACCAATTTTTTTTAGCTGTTTAGATTAATTTAATTTATGTTCATATAACAAGATTACAACAAATCATTTCAAACTGGTTAGATTTTGTTGGAAAAACACAATTCAGTTAGGTGGAAAAGTTTAACATAATTTAGTTACGTTCGTTCAACAACTTTTTTTTTTTTTGAGTGTAGGGATGAAAAAAGACTAGGCCTAGTACTCCTAGTATATCCAAAAACCTTCAAAGCAAGGTTCAGAGACTGTGGAAATAAGGGAGAGGGGTCTGTCTGCGGACTGCAAGAGAGGCGCGTAAGTTGTAGCAGGGGCGTAACATGAAGTTGTCCAAACCACACAGAACCACACGAGATGTCAAAACATGATGTTGTCGGCAATATGGCCACTCACACAGAGACAACGGTGAGAGTAATTTTTAATTTAGAGTTTTAATTTAAATGAATAAGTCATTTTCATGTTGTGCAGTACTGTTTCTGTAGTTGATAATCTATTAAAACGTAACCTTCTTCATTTAGCATTGTTAAGTGAGCAATATTTTTATGCTCTGGCGGGTAACAATTGGCAGGTAAAATTACAAAAAAAGTGGCTCGATGAATATTGCTAAAACGACGCTTTTAAAAACGCTATTTCTTGAGGGTTGTGAAGTGTTTTTGTTGAAATGTTTAATAAGTTCACTAATGAAGAATTATAAGGTGAAATCACCTGCTGTCATTTTCCCACTTCACCAAGTAGGGAATAGAGATGGCCAAGAGCAGTCTGACACAGTTTTCTGCATCCCTAGATAGTCACGAAGGTAAGAATTATGGCCAAATTTTTACAGGCCCAAAAACTTGGTCTAAAGATATAATAGTAATTCTTGTGCTTTATGTGTACTAAGCCATTATGCATCTTACTCCCTTCATGTAAAGGAGCCTTTCCTCTCAAACCCATGTGAGGGGCAGAAGCCATGCGGATTCGAGTTCTCTCAGTTTGCAGAAAATTCTGGAATTTAGGTCAAATACATGCTTACTTTATTACTTATAAAACATACAACTTACTTTGCAAGATGGCGCCGCAGATGGCAGCCTCTGTGCTTAGCTCTCCAGTTGTTTTGGTGTTTTTGTTAGTTTTTCCTGTTTTTTGTTTTACAAACACAATCAGTTTCACCAGGGATGAACTGCTGAACATTCGGCAGAACTCACCACAAAACTTTCTACCGGCTTTTGATTACTCGGACGTTTTGGTGAACATCGTAGTTGGCGGAGCGGCAGCGCTAATCAGGCGCTTGAGGACGCGCAGACGGGGAAGAAGAGCAGGAGCGCTCGTAAAGCTTCGTCAGCGGGGATTCCGTACTTCGCTGCCTAGTATACACCTAGCGAATCTCCGCTCTCTACCCAACAAAACGGACGAACTCCTTCTGCTCTCCCGGACAAACAAGGATTTCTCACACTCTGCTGCTCTGTGTTTCACGGAAACCTGGCTGAACGACGGGATCCCAGACAGCGCGCTTCATTTGCCGGGCCATCGGCTGTTCAGAGCGGACCGCGACGCGGAATCAACGGGGAAATCGCGTGGCGGCGGGACGTGCTTTTACATCAATGAGAGGTGGTGTACATATGTAACAGTGTTAAAGAAGATGTGCTGTTTTGACCTAGAAGCGCTCTTTATTAACTGTAAGCCGTTCTATTCGCCGCGAGAGTTTTGCTCGTTTATTCTGGTGAGTGTGTACATTCCACCGCAAGCAAATGTGAGCGTGGCGTTAGAGAAACTCGCCGATCAGATCACGGACACGGAGCAAAAACACCCGGACTCTGTTTTAATCATTCTTGGGGATTTTAACAAAGCAAATCTCTCCCGTGAACTCCCAAAATACAGACAGCATGTTACATGTCCCACCAGAGACAGTAATATTTTGGATCATTGTTACACAACAATTAAAGACGCATATCACTCTGTCGCGCGGGCAGCTTTGGGGCTCTCTGATCACTGCGTGGTTCACCTTATTCCAACCTACAGGCAAAAACTTAAATCTGCTAAACCTGTAGTAAAGACTGTGAAGAGATGGACCACCGAAACAGAGCAGGCCTTACAAGCCTGTTTTGGATTGACTGTTTGGAGTATTTTCGAAGCTGTTGCCACAGACCTGGACGAGCTCACAGAGACTGTTACTTCATACATCAGTTTCTGTGAGGATATATGCATTCCTACCAGAACTTATCTAACATTCAGCAATGATAAGCCATGGTTTACAGCAAAACTCAGACATCTTCGTCAGGCCAAAGAGGATGCCTACAGGAAAGGGGATAGAGCTGTATACAATCAGGCCAGGAACACACTGAATAAGGAGATTAGAGTGGCTAAAAGGACCTATGCAAAAAGGTTAGAAGATCAGTTCATTTCTAACGACCCATCTTCAGTGTGGACCGGTCTGAAAGCCATCACAAATTACAAGACACCATCCCCAAACACTGAGGCGAATCAACGACTTTCTGAAGACCTGAATGAGTTTTATTGTAGATTTGAAAGCCCCCACACCTGTCCAGACGATCTCTTCTCACAACCATCAACACCTCCAGCAACCCCCCTCTCCCCCCCTCCTGCCTTACAATTAACTGAAAACGACGTGTGCCAGGTCTTCAGGAAAAACAAAAGAAAAAAGGCATCAGGTCCAGATGGTTTGTCACCAGTCTGTCTGAAAACCTGTGCTGATGAGCTGGCCCCCATTTTCTCACAAATTTTCAACAAATCTCTTGCATTGTGTGAAGTCCCTGCCTGCTTCAAGCGCTCCACCATCATCCCCATTCCCAAGAAACCCAAGATAACAGGACTTAACGACTACAGACCTGTGGCACTAACGTCTGTCGTCATGAAGTCGTTTGAGAAACTGGTTCTGGCCTATCTGAAGGACATTACTGGACCCTTACTGGACCCCCTGCAGTTTGCTTACCGAGCAAACAGATCCGTGGATGATGCTGTAAACATGGCTTTGCACTTCATTCTGCAACATCTGGACAGGCCACGGTCTTACGTGAGGATCCTGTTTGTGGACTTCAGTTCAGCTTTCAATACCATCATTCCTACACTCCTCCAAACCAAACTGCTCCAGCTCTCTGTTCCCAGCCCTATCTGTCAATGGATCAACAGCTTTCTGACAGATAGGCAACAGCAGGTGAGAATGGGGAAATTCATGTCCAGCAGTCGCACTATCAGCACCGGTGCCCCTCAGGGTTGTGTTCTCTCCCCTCTGCTCTTCTCCCTCTACACCAATGATTGCACCTCTAAAGACTCCTCTGTCAAGCTCCTGAAGTTTGCGGATGACACCACACTTATCGGCCTCATTCAGGACGGTGATGAGTCTGCTTACAGACGGGAGGTAAAAGAGCTGGCTGTCTGGTGCAGTCATAACAACCTGGAGCTCAACACGCTCAAAACAGTAGAGATGATAGTGGACTTCAGGAGGAACCCCCCTGCACTTTCCCCACTCACCATCATGGACAGCACTGTGGCTACAGTGGAGACATTTAAGTTCCTGGGATCTTTCATCTCCCAGGACATGAAGTGGGACACTCACATTGACTCCATTGTAAAAAAGGCCCAACAAAGATTGTACTTCCTTCGCCAGCTGAAGAAGTTCAACCTACCACAGGAGCTGTTAAAGCAGTTCTACTCAGCTGTCATCGAGTCTGTTCTGTGCACATCAATAACTGTCTGGTTTGTCTCAGCCACAAAATCAGACATCAGAAGATTACAGAGAACAGTTCGGACTGCAGAGAGGATTATTGGTGCTCCCCTGCCCACCCTTCAAGAACTGTATACATCCAGGGTGAAGAAAAGAGCTCAGAAAATCACCCTGGATCCCTCACATCCAAGCCATTCACTCTTTGAACCTTTGCCATCTGGCCGACGTTACAGAGCCCCTAACACCAGGACAACCAGGCACAAGAATAGTTTTTTCCCCCAGGCAATCCGACTTATGAACAGCTAAATGTTCACCCCGTTGTGCAATAAAAATATGTGCAATAACTTCCATCAAGCATCAACAGCACAGCTGTATATGCCACTTATTTCTTAATTCATTTTTCGATATAAATATTTTTTGTCTATATATATTTATATTTACATATGTATATTTTCTATTCTCTATTACCTTTATTTATTTTATTTTATTTTATTTTATTCTTTTATTGTCTGTGTTTTTGTCTATGCACCCTGGAAGCTAATGTCACAAAAACAAATTCCTTGTATGCGCAAGCATACTTGGCAATAAAGCTCTTTCTGATTCTGATTCTGATTCTGATACAAATATGCTTTGAATGATAGTTCATATCTAACCTCTAAAAACACTACTTCAGCCACAAGACAAAGAGATGTAGATGTAGGAAACTCTGGTATCAAAATTATTTCAGAATTTCCCAGTAGTAAATACGACTTAAGAGGCCATTCATGTCCAATTTCCAAATAGGAAAACTATGATAATTCCGATAGCACATGAAGGCAGCATTAATCCAAGTGCAACAATAACTACATATATGCCTAATAGGGAGTTGGACTTGTAACCGAAAGGTTGCGCGTTCGAGTCCCAGGTCCGGCAGGGATCCGTGTGGGGAGTGATTAATCAGCGGCCTCTCCACCCTCAATAACCATGACTGAGGTGAGACCATCACATACAGTATCACCATACTTGGCCACACGTCATGTCCTTTCCTTTTCCAAATGTGAAGGGTACAGAATATGACCCTACAATTCATACCCTGGCTCTCACATGCACACATTTTTTTAAAGGATAGTAAGAGAAATCTTAGCTTGACAGTAAGTTTTGTGTTTTCCGGCAAAGCACCTCTGATGTGAAAATCACTCACAGGAGCTATGGGTGCACTCTACTTGTCACTGTCATGTCAGATTGCAGCGTTTTATATTGCAGCAAGGGCAGAGCAAAAAGGTTAAAACAGGGGTCACCACACTCGGCCCTGGAGGGCCGGTGTCCTACAGTGTTTAGCTCCAATCCTAATCAAACACCCCTGAACCAGCTAATAAAGGTCTTAATAGGTATACTTGAAACTTCCAGGCAGGTGTGTTGAGGCAAGTTGGTGCTAAACTCTGCAGGACACCTGCCCTCCAGGATCAAGTTTGGCGACCCCTGGTTTAGAACTTGAGAAGGGTCAGAGTTTGTCAATCTGTGTGTCACTGAATGTCCTGCAGATGCCAGCAACACAACACAGTAAATGGCTCCTGGAGTGGTCACTTGCCATTATTAAAATGTAAAAAGTGTGTTGTGCATACATTTTGCAACTGTGATCCTTTTAAGTGTTGATTCTACATTTCTGCATGTTTTACACACAAACCAACCTCTCCTTTTGTCATCAGGTATGGTGAACTGGAAAGCATTTTCAGAGGAGCATAGAAGGACCTATATAACTCCATATCGAATCCCATGTTGCATTCAGTGCAATTCTTTCTTCAAAGACTGTGAAGGCTACATGGGATGTAGGCTGAGGAGAAAACTTCAAGAATTCTACTCTAACAATGAATTTGCAGGATACTGCAGTGTAGGGGTGTGCGATATTTTATCTGCGATATAGTAATTGTTGTTTCAACAATGTGCAATTTGACATTATCGAGTATAATGCGAAAAACAAACAAAACACACCTACAAAGTGCACGCATAATGTTACATTACGTGATGAAATCTAGTAAGTATGCATTTAGAGTGCATTCTTTTGCTACATGATTCAGTCTATTAAAATGCATATAGAATGATCACAGAATTCAAGATATGGGGCAGAAAATGTATATATTTATATAATTTCATACAATTAAACAATATCACATGAATAGTGCTGTTTTTTCCTTTAAAAATCAGCATGACTACAAATGCGATATTGATTTTATACAACAGTTCAAGAAACAATAAGTTAATATTAAAATACTTATGTTTTAGCCGTATATTTTCTGTTTGCTTAATTTTGCCACCAAAAAAAATAAATAATTCCAAACACAGCAATAGCACTGTTTTGCATCTCTGAGCAACATGTCATGAAGTTGTTTCATTTCTGAATCAACCACTCAGTCTTTTCACTTTTAAAATAATTTCAAATATAGCTGCATTACTACATGTTGCTTTATAAAAGGTAAAAATGCCCATAAATAGTAAAAATCAATTTAAACTTTTAGGAAAAGAATAATTTTTATCACTGCTGTCAACTGACCACACAGAATATGAAGAATATCAAAAACTTTACTTTAATCACAAAAAATATTGATATTTTTTTTTTCTCAACATCGCACACCCCTACTGCAGCGTTTTTATGAGGCTGGAGGCACTTTGTAATAACCAGTTTTCTATTGGACATGTTATATGCATGTTAGAAAGGCTCAGACTACATGCATTTCTACATATTTATTTGATCTCAGTTGTGTAAAACTGAGAGCACTTTATATGGCAGTTAATAAATTCAGTATACAGTTTTTTTTGTTGTTGTCATTTTATTTTTTTCCACAGATATTGTGATGTACTGCAGGTATCTGTTTCCGTAAATCTAAATGCAAAATGCACTAAAACACAGGTAAATTAAAAGCGGAACATTAATAGACATAGAGATATTAATCCAGGTTTATGCAGACGGCGGACATTTAACTGGAAAAAAAGAGCCCGACTCAGAGCAGGGAAAAGTGTCAATAAGTTTTATTCAGTTTTGTTTATTAATTCATTAACCAGACTGACATTTCCTTAGGGATTATGTAGAAGATCATATATTATTCTTAAAAGCAAAGAATACATGAAAGCCAGAATGCCGAGTTTTAATGGATTATCAACTACTGGAACTACTTTATGCAACGATAATTACACTTAAATTAAAATTTTTCTCAAGAATAATTATTCTCACCGTTAGCTCTATGCGAGCGGCTATCTTGCCGACAACATCTCGTTTTGACATCTCGCGTGGTTCTGTGTGGTTTGGATAACTTCAAGTTACGACCTCTGCTACAAGTTACGCCCTCTTTATGTTACTCCACTCTCTTGCATTCCGCAGACAGATACTGTTGTGCCCTCTCTTGCATTCCGCAGACAGATACTATTGGAGAAATAAAGCGTTTTATATTTGATAGCAGTAAGGCAGACAGACGTACTTTATACACTGAGCTACTGTACAGCACCATCATGATCTTAGAATGGATCTCATTTATCGTGTTTTACCTGATTGCTGCTGTTTTCTGTGCATTTCTTGCATATTGTCTGTATGTTCACCATGTTCATCTGAAATATGATCATATACCTGGACCTCCAAGAGACAAGTAAGAAACTTTAAGAATTTGATAAGAGTTTGATAATAGCCTACTACATAAATATGTTGCAGCAAGACAAAAGCTCAGAAAAAAATAACATGAAAACTGATATCCTGACAGTTTTCTGCTGGGACATACACCAACTTTTTCTAGAACAATGAACTCGGACAGCGTTATACATGACTTGTTTGTTAAGTGGTAAGTGGTAACACTTTTGCATGAATCCATTTTTTCAACCATATATATATATATATATATATATATATATTATTATTATTATTAATTTTTATTTTTATTTATTTTTTATTTTTTGCTTGACTTATTTCTTGTTGATTTGACCCTGCACCGACACAATTTGTCACTGTTACATAACATTATCACATGTAGTGTATTTGCATTAAATAGAAAACCAATCAATCAAAAAAAATAAAAATGAAAATAAAAAAAAATTCCACTTCTGAATTTTCACTTCAAAATATTAATTTATTGAACTATAATAAAAGTGCACTGTTGTTTTACTCAATAGCAGGAATTTCCTCATGTTACCTACAAAGCTATATAGATGTAGGGATACTTTATTGATTCTGTAAGGGAAATTTAGTAATGCATTCTAACCATGTTCTTGTTTTAAGGGGAGAAAAATATGGCCCTGTCTACAGAATGAACAGTTTTCACTATGTCGTAATTGCAGTTCATTGCCCTGAGGCTACAAAGGTAAATATTTAGTCTCAGTTTTGTTGGTAATCAGCCACAAAATCTAAATAAATAAATAAATAAAAAACTCTTTGTCCTTCATTGTAGACAATCCTGATGTCACCTAAGTATCTCAAAGATCCCCTTGTATACAAACGCCTCTTTAACTTATTTGGGAAACGGTAAGCTGTATTTTGTTCTGGATATGTCA
The DNA here is from genome assembly GCA_033026305.1 of Cirrhinus molitorella. Lineage (NCBI taxonomy): Eukaryota > Metazoa > Chordata > Actinopteri > Cypriniformes > Cyprinidae > Cirrhinus > Cirrhinus molitorella. Next base: position 14,432,997 of record CM065133.1, on the reverse strand, counting down.
TAGCATTGCTAGGTGTAGTCTAGTCTCAGTGTCTCTACATTGATAGCAGTGATGCTGCCTTCACGTGCTATCGGAATTATCGTAAATATGAGTTTACTAATCAGAAATTATAAATGAACGGCCTCTCAAGTCGTATTTACTACTGGGAAATTTTGAAATAATTTTGATACCAGAGTTTCTGAGTTGGGCGGGGCATGAACTTTAAACATGGTGGAGGGGACTGTCAACCCAGATAGCACACGTACATTTGCAAGATGTCTGTTAAAGATCTCTTGATCTGGAAAGCATCTACTGTGTACAAACATCTGGCAGACATTTGTTTATGTCAGTTTTACATACATTCTAAATCATAAACATCTTAAACAAATCTAATAGACGTCTATTTGACATCTGATAGGAAGCGTCCAATAGATGTATTGCAGACGAGCAAACTACATCTTGCAGATGTAAATGTAGACATCAAATAGACGTCTCCGAGATGTACATGTTCTATCAGGGAATGCTGTTCTCACAACTACTACTTCCCTTTGTCTTGTCACTTTGTCATCTTTCGAAGCATATTGTATGTTTTCTAAGCAGTGAAATTGTCAGCAAACTGTATGTATAGTGCGGTGAATGTTTATATGATTGTCAACAAATGGGATGCTACATTTTATTCTTTCCCACATTAAAGCACTTGAATAAGACAAGCTCGTAATCATGACTTCGCAGGTGGGAAATAGGAAATTTCCGATAGCATGTGAAGGCAGCATAACACTGTCATCATCATCTAGAGGTTTGTATGTTAGAGGCCCCATGACAACTAAAATCTAAGCATGTGGACTTTGTGGCATTTAGTTAATGTTTATTAGCTTTACAACCAGAGCTAGGTAGATTACTTACAAATTGTAATCAGTTACTGATTTCAGATTACATGACAAAAATTGTAGTCAGTAGTGTAATGAGTTACATTACATATTTTAGGTAATATAATCAGATTACTTTTAGATTACTTTTAGATTACTTTTGACTTAACTCGTTTATCACATTGATTTGAATAGGATTATCTTGTAGCATGATGTAAAATATGCAAAGAGTAAGAAAATATGTTCCATTGATTGTAATTTACAACATGAAGTGCATTAAACATTACATTACATCAAGGTTTTCCAAACTAGGGTTCTAACAGGAACTGCATAGGTTTGTGTGGGTTTAGTGAAAAGCTGACAATTAATTAAATCGTTAAAAAAAAATAATAATAAAATAAATCATTTTAAAACAAAAGTCCTTTTCGAGGAAAGTCTCTTTACTTGGTGGCCATATTTGTAATGCCTCTGGGCAGCTCATACAAGACCAAGTCCTATCTTAATGAATGGGGGAATCCTGAAATCTCAAAAACTGCTAGCTGAACTCACAATTAAATTACATATATCAAATCAGCAACAAAAATCTGAAATTAATTGCCCCATGAATGTTGTTTCTTATGCTCAAATAGTGTTTAAAAGGCTTATTTTTCAGGCTAGACCAGAAAATGCGCATGTGCAGTCATAACGTACTTATGCGCATTTGCTGGTCTAGCCTCAGGTTTCTATAGGAAATTTGTCTCTTCCATTTAGAAGGTGGGACTATTCCTCCATAATGCGCATTGCAGTTTCTCCCATTCATAAGTATAGGAGTGAACCATCATTGCGTTTCATTAGTCTTTGTTTTAAAATAACAATTAAAATAAAACATGAAAAATTTTCTAATTTTTATTTACCTGCATGCCATGTGACCATTAATCATCAGTAATTAATTACTGAAATATTTCATTTAAAATCTCAGGGGTACTTAAATTAAATATATTTGGTGAATAAGGTTTAGATGACAAAAAGTTTGGGAATGTCTGCATTGCATGTAAATAAGAAATAACGCTGCATTTTAATGCAGAAAGACAAAAGCCTTCCAAAGACACAATAATTCATGGTTACAAAAACCTACCGAGTGATAATTAAAATAAAAATGAATGTGTTTATCAGTAGCTGATGCAATGTTGAAACCCATTTGTAAATCCAGTGGTCAAATGCTGTGTCGCCACCTGACTCATTAGTCACTAGTCTGTGTGTGAATGTCCACAAAACTTTCTGAATGTATATAATCTTTAGGCTATTTTAGAAAGGAAAATGTAAAAGATGAAAAAGAGAAATTAGGCGGAATCAAGTGAATTATTAATAATTTATTACTATTGTGTGAATAATATGCAATCATGTAATCCATTAAAAAGTAACTGTAGTCTGATTACGAGTACTTTAAAATGTAACTTACTCTGATTACCAGTACTTCATTTTTGGAATCTGATTATGTAATCCAGATTACATGTAATCAGTTACTACCCAGTTCTGTTTACAACCATCTAAATGCCTTCATATGTATATTTGACTGGAGGAAGCAGTAGTGACATGAGTGGAGGTGTGTCTCCTTGACACTTATAAATATGACAATAGGCTATAGAAAATTTCTTATGGTTTTCATATTTATATTTCATTCTTCAATTTTAACCTGTTGTGATTAAACTTAATAATAAAAAAGAATAAAATCAAGGTTTATAAACAAATAATTGAAACTAATACATGTCACTACATGCATGTTCATGGTTTGGCTGAATTAAAAGAAAACAAATTCAAATCTCAGGTTCCTGGGAAACGGGCTAATAACAGCTGTGGATCATGATGTCTGGTACAGGCAGCGTCGCATCATGGATCCAGCCTTTAGCAGCACGTGAGTCAATACAGAACTTCTCTGATATACTTAAGTCAGATAGAAATGCACCTCAGCTGATGATATTTTATCTGTCAGATACTTACGAGGCTTGATGGGCACTTTTAACGAGATGTCTGAGCGCCTAATGGACCATCTGGAAAAAACAGCCGACACAAAAACACCTGTCATCATGCATGACCTGGTCAACTGTGTCACACTCGACGTCATTTGCAAGGTTTCACACTTCTTCCCACTTCTAATACAAGTAAGGTCAAATTAGCTCTTAGTCATACTTATGTTTTTATTCACAGGTGGCTTTTGGCGTCGATTTAAATTTTTTAAAGCAAACTGACAGCCCCTTCCAGAATGCAGTTGAGTTGTGTTTAAAAGGCATGGTGTTCGATCTCAGAGACCCATTTTTTGCGGTAAGAGAATTTATCCTAAGTTACTCCAAAGTAGTAGCGTTAATGCTATATAATGTATTTTTTCCCCTCAGCTTTATCCCAAGAATTGGAAAACTGTGCAACAAGTTAAAGATGCAGTCAAACTCCTGCGTACAACGGGAGAGAAATGGATACAAAACAGGAAGACAGCTATAGTTAATGGAGAAAACGTCCCCAAAGACATTCTCACACAAATCCTCAAAACGGCAGGTATGTGGCTCTCAAATGGCTCTGACATTATATAATACTTAATTTGTCTGCAAAATTGCACACATTTAAAAAATTGTAATTAATCATTAAATTAAACGTCTTTTCAAAATGAACCATTTAATCATGCCGTACTACATTTAAACCTAACAATTGTGAAAAATTTGGGAAATAAAGCAGTTAAGTAGCTATAGCTCAAATACAAGTTAGCCAATCTGCAACTGAAAGGAACAGATTACCAGAGTCCTAGAACACATTTAAAAACTGTTGGGAACTGTGAAAATTTTTTTACTTGACACACTGTAAAAAGTGATGCATTGTATTTACTCAATAAAATTAAGGCAACAGATTACAAGCAAATTATTAATTAAATTCAACACATAAGAATTAACTAGATTTAATCAAATTAGATGCTTACAAATTGTCCATTCAAAATGAGTAAAACTATACAAAAATAATTAAGTAAAATTTAAACAAAAACATTGGTTTCATTGAGCAAAAAACCCCACTATGCTAATGCATACTGTTATGCATCACTTTTTACAGTGCACATTGTCTTAATGCAGCTCTCATGGTGCAAGATGCAACTTGACAGCTAGATATATCCATCCATCTAACACATGTAAACATAGATCAGCAATTATAATACTGTGCAAACTTGATTACAAAATGGCTTAAGTTAAAGAAGTAGTTCACTTCCAAAGCAAAAATTTACAGATCATGTACCCCGTTATCATCCAAGATGTTCATGTCCTTCTTTCTTGAGGCGTAAAGATTTTTTTTTTTAAGTAAAACATTTCAGCAATTATCCCCATATAGTGGACTTTTATGGTGCTAGTGAGTGTGAACTTCCAAAATGCAGTTTCAATGCAGCTTCAAACCGCTCTAAATGATCCCAGCCAGAGAATAAGGGTCTTATTTAGTTATTTAGTCTAGCTCTGCCATGAGCATGTTTAATCTGTGCAGTCCCGTTCAAGACAGTTAATGTATGTCGAAAAACTCCCATCTCATTTTCTCCTCCATCTTCAAAATCTAAATCTAAATGTAATGTTTTGTTCTGGAAGTGAACTACTCCTTAAAATGACTTACTTCTGAAGTAATTTTTTTAAATGTTGGGTTAATATTTTACTTGTCTGCTACAGCCTTGTAACTGAATTCATGCAATTTAAGTAAATGAAATAATGTAAATACGTGTTTAAATTAAATAAGTTAATTGCCTCATGTTCATTACCTTAGAATTATTGGGTTAATAAGCATGTCTTATAGTTGATTTGATTACAAATGTTAGTCAACTAATAAGTACTAGTAACATTTTTTGCATTACATAGAATTACCACTTAACACTTTCTTTTTTTTGTTTTAGAGGAGGAAAATGTTAATAGTGCAAAAGATCATGAGCAGATGTTGGACAATTTTGTGACTTTCTTCATTGCTGGTGAGTTGCGGCTTTGTTTAATTTTTTGTTTATAAACCCTGTAATAAAAAAAGATGTAAACAATGCTTGATTATGTTGCAGGACAAGAGACAACAGCCAATCAGCTCTCATTTGCAATTATGGAATTAGGGAGACATCCTGAGATATATAAACGGTAAAACATTTCTTGGAAATTCCATGGAAATATTCCATCATACTTGTTTTACAATGCTTTATAGTTTCTTTTCCTTCCCAGGGCTAAAGCAGAAGTGGATGAAATCCTTGGGACGAAAGGAGACATTTCATATGAAGACCTTGGAAAATTCACTTACTTGTCTCAGGCTGGTCTACAGAGATGTTCTTTTTACATGCTGCAAACAAATGGTTTTGTATCGATTTCTTTAAATGCTCTTTGTGTTTTTGACTCAATGCTGCAGGTGTTGAAGGAAACGTTGCGTCTGTACCCAACTGCTCCAGGAACCAATCGCTGGCTGCATGAGGATATGGTTATAAATGGGCTGAAAATCCCAGGGGGCTGTTCTGTTGCTGTGAGTATCGGCTGATTCTTTAAGCAACATGGTACCGACCCATTGCACCTATTTCTAGTAACACAAGTAACAAAATTATATTTTATAATATTTCAAATCAGCAACAATGAGGTCATAAATGTTACTAATTTTATTATATATGAAAGCGGGGCAATTTTGAATAATTTTTGGTTCTTTTCTATATAGTTCAGTTCTTATGTCTCCCAAAGAATGGATCTGTATTTTAAAGATCCGTTGAAGTTTGATCCAGAGAGATTTGATGTGAATGCCCCAAAGTAAGTCATTATTTTAGTCTCATTTTACCTTCTGTTTCAGCAATTATGCTGCATTCACAGCATAATTACAGTAATAACAATGAAACCTGACATTTGCAGCCTTCGTCTCTAATTTGTTCATTTGTGTATCACAAATAGGTAACACTATTATTGCAGTGAATCTGTGTCATTTGTGTAATCATTCAATAAACCTACAATACAACAACTGTATGCAAATGTTTAACTCTGCTAGCTACATTAAACTGTATTATATGTCTGTTTGTATTGTGAGTGTTTACACATTATATTACAGGGGTCAGAGTCAACAATTTATAATTACTAGGACATTAGTGCTTTTTTTTTCCATAATTATTATATTTACTATATGAACACACCATTATATTGTGACATTTTGGCAGGACATCTGTTGATTTCTAATTGTGTTCTTATCTGTAAGGCCTTATTACTGCTACTACCCTTTTACACTTGGTCCACGAACCTGTCTGGGGCAGGTCTTTTCACAGGTGATGAAGTGCACACACAAACATTTGTACCTTTCTTTCTTCTTCAGAATTTTTAGACTTTCAGAACACACAGACTCATGTTGGATTCCTTTAAATGTTTGATACTTTTTTTTTCAAGTGCCAAATTTGTTGTGATCTTAACCACTGTTGTGTTTCTACATTCAGATGGAGGCAAAAGTTGTACTTGCCAAACTGCTTCAGAGATTTGAGTTCAGTCTGGTTCCTGGTCAGTCTTTCGACATTAAAGACACAGGAACTCTACGGCCCAAGAGCGGAGTGATCTGCTACATTAAACACTGTTCATAGGACATGTTTAAGGCTTTTGTTTTGTGGCAACTCTTGTGTACTTCATCTTGTATTATTCAAACATTAACCAAAAGAAGAGTCCCATCATCATGAGAGTTTTTTGACATATGTCGGCATGACATCAGAGCAAGTCAGGCCACAGTCAGACACATTTCTAAACATGAATTTCGTGTTGGTCTGTTCTGTGGTTTATTCATCTGAGTGAGAATTTTCATTTCTTCCTTATACATATCAATGATGACACAGAGTTAAAAACTACAATTTGTATAGCTGATCTATGTCTAAACAAAGTTTAAACTTTTATGCTGTGACTGCTAACTACTAATTCTATTTTTGAACAATTTGCAATGAATTTTATTGACACTATACCATTTTAATCATAATTTTAAAAGTCAGTGAACGGTATGTCAGTGTAGTCCTCAGTTTGGAGGATACTTGTTAGTTAGCTTTTGTTTGATGACGTGTATTTTGAAGGTTGTGTCCTTCACAACCTCAAGTCACCTACAGTCCTTTGCACATATTCCAATTGATGTTTAAACACTCATTATTCATAGTTTATTCATAATTAATTGAGTTAATTAACAAACGCTTTTCAGTCGTCAATGGTCTGCACGGCCACAAGAAGAACTGACACACAAAGCATTCAGAAACTTCAAAGTATATTGGGCAGATACAGTGTGTATACTTTTATTCCATATCATGCATATTTATTTATCATTGAACAAAGACTCTCAACACTGATTGGATAAACAAATAAACAGATTATATGGCCCCCATACCTCTGTTTACCAAAAATGTACACTTCAGTCTTCCTCAGAATTCCATCTCTTGGAATATTCCAGCATGTCTTACTTGAAAAACAAATTATTAATTATTAAACCTGATAGAATGAGAACAGTTGTGGTTTGTGTTGCATGATACGTCTTTTTTCTGTAAGCACAGAAATGGATGGCTATAAAAGATCTTGTTCCTAATGAGAGTTTGTTTCCTACGGAGCCCCTAAAAGGGCATGGTGGTGGAAAAAAAAAATGGGTGGTTGAAAAAAAAAAATCGAGGTGGGTGGGGGGAAAAAAATCGGGTGGGAGGAAAAAATATTTTTACATTTTTTTGCGTTCTCTCGCAAAGATGTTTGCGTTCCCTCGCAAAACCAGTTGAGTTCGGACAAACACTTCCTGGTTACTTTACAGCTTGCAGTGGTTCATACAGCTCCATATGCTCAATGAAGCGGTTCATAAAGCTTTTTTGGCTTAGTGGGTGTGAATACAGATAAGGGGAAGACTGTACGTACCTTGTTGGATTTATACGAATTAAATAAACTAGTTTTCGATTGTTTTATAAGCTTTTAAGGTGTCTGGAGATAACAAAGTGCTGCAGAAAGCGCACCCTGTTGTTTTACAAAAGCAATTTAGTAACGTTTTGTTTGGTATTGTGGAAGTACACAAAATAAAGGAGACATTCATATTTCTTTCTTCTGTTATTACAATGTAGCCTGGGGATCGCGCCAACGCCGCCGAGCCGAGAAGTGCAGTGTTGAGCTTTATGTGATATGTTTGCAAGAAATATATGTAACAGCCAAACAGTATGAAGAACCGTTATTGTGACTAATTTGCAGAGCGGTAAATATTAATAAACAGATTAAACAGAACACGTTATGCTTTTTCTCCCCCATAGAAAACGCTTAAGGTAGGCTAATGGACGAAGAATGTAGCCTAATATAAAAAGACCAAATCTGGTACACAGTTTATTAATATAATAAGCACTGGAAAGCATAGGAGCCTAGAAGATGAACGGAACGCGCACATGTTTTCTCCCCCGTAGAAAAACATTAAAAACGCTTATCGTGGCTTAATGCATTGTTTGTCTGCACATAGCCTATTTATTTTTAATACAATATAAAATTTGCGTTTTTTATTTTATGGTTTTCTTATATTAAGCCATGTTAGTGCGGTTTTCTATGGGGAAGAAAACGCTTATCATGAAATATAGACATTTTAATAACGTCTATATCATATTTGATCTTTTTTTTAATCACCATCTTCATTAAGCCTCCTATTCTTTATGGGAGAAAAACTATTAACGTGCAATTTAGCGCTTTCTGTTAATATTCTGTATGCTTTAAGGTGTGTACTGGCCCTACAGTTTACATAAAGCGTTTAGAATATCCCAAAACCTTGCACTGACTGTATTTCTTTATACTTGAGTCCAAGATCAAAATAAAGCTTTATGAACCGCACCATTGTGAACGTACGGAGCTGTATGAAGCACTGCAAGCTATAGAGAGTTCTGCGAGGGAACGCAAAAAAAATGTAAAAATATTTTTTCCTCCCACTCGATTTTTTTTTCCACCCACCCCAAATTTTTTTTCACCACCATGTCCCTTTAGGGGCTCCGTAGTTTACAGAGTAAAAAAAAAAAACCTTAATAATAAACAGTTTGAAGAACAGTAATATACATTTTAAAACACAGAACATACTTTCTTGAGCTTGGTATTAATAGCGTGTATATTAGGTACTTGTTATTGTTTAAACAATGGTTAACTGGTAAGTGGTCTGAAGTGTACTAATAAAAAATATATATGACTAAATATAACTGAACTTTGCACGTTCCCAGCTAACAGAATTTTTTCTCTAAATTTTCAGTGTTGGTTCTAGGAACATAAAAAATGTCCAATTTTCTTGACCTTAGAGGAACGCTTTTAAAAGGTATTATTTCCATATACGTTCTTTCAACTTAATTTTGATTTAAAATGCAACATTCTAGGAATGTTGATTTTTAACATTCCAAGAACATACAAATATCCAGTTTCCTTACTGTTAGTAGAATGTTATTTAAAGGTTAGAATGTTTCTGAAACATTCTTTCAATAATTTTAACACCTGCTGTGAACAAGCACTGAAAGAAAGAGAAATAAGAACACAAACTAAAACTTTCTTTATCCACAAAGAAATAAACCACATTGGACCTTATCTGAGCCACAGAAACAATAGTAAGCCTATTACCAAAGCATAATCATACAAGGAAAGAAGAGATCTGAAAAAAGCTAGACAGAAACACAACAACTGACTGCAGAAATAGATGAAATCAGCTGAAGATAAAAGACATCGAATCTCTGAAGATCTCAGAGGAGGAGGATTAAACAACTCCACAAACAGCATTACCAGCTTTACTTATTACTGACCAGATTGACTTTATTTCTGTTAGAGGTCTACAGAAGTGGATCACTGAAAATTAACGGGTTTAAATCGAATGCTTTTTTTTTTTTATTATTTGAAGCCATCATACTAGTGATTAGTGTTTCCATTAATTGGGCTCATAACTCTTTTTATTATAAGTTCATTTTTGGTTGGTTTGCTGTAATGGTGTGTTTGTCAAACATTTTAACCATAACAAATAAAAATGAAATCAGGTGATGAGGCTATTGATGATTTTACATTAACATTCAGTATAAAGCTGCAGGTACATATGATTGCAGAACCAGTTATAAGATTAAAATAAATAAACAAATTTAGCTTTACCGACACGTAAAGTCATCATAAATCATTGCATGAACCTCAACAATGGTGACAATAAAAAGTGTAATGTTGCAATGATAGCACAAAATTCCCAGCACTCATCACAGCATGAATAAATTATGCAGCCTTTGTGGTGTCCAGAATTTATCCAATTATCTGAATATTTTGTCACCATTGTTTAGCCTCGCTAAGGATGAGCTGTCAGGAGACGGTATATCAAATTAACCACGCCCCACTTGTAATGACGTCTATAAATACAAGTGCAAAGTAGCCGGCACTTTCTCTTTTTTGCCTCCTTTTGATGATAGCTGTTTGATGGTGAGTTGTTCGCTGTGCGTTTTCAAATTTAAAAAGGTGTTTGTGCATGCTTCTTGTTAACATAATCTCGTTTCAGATGTAAAAGAAGCCGTGGCGGATTTAAACTAACGCGTTGGTGCGTGCTTCTTGTTAACATGCACATTGGGAAATTAAAGGAGGCTCTTTGCCCGCAAGGGTGAACGTTACCACGAGTGTTTCATGTTTAGAAACGTAAGGCGTTTCATAATAAAAATTCAAAGAGGGGCCTCTTCACCTGTAATGGTGAAAGCTACTGAGTAGAGGAGAACTGGTTGTGATTACATCGTGAGAATTTTTGGTATATTTCAGACAAAAAGGCCTCTTCGTCTCTGGAGACGAAAGCTATCTGACTGATTCGAGGTTCCTTGTTTTATAATGCAAGAAGAGGACACTACTGGTTTACCCTCAGAGATGTCTGCAGGCAAAGAGCCACTTCGATCTATGCGGGACCCTCAGGAGGAAGGGATCAAACGTAAGCAAGCTCGTAAACGTAAGCATGTAGAGGGGGACATTGGTCAGCTTCAGAAGCATATGCAAGAGGCCTTGAACACTTTGTTGGAGGCCTCAGAAGCTGTTGCACTGGATCCTTCAGACAAAGCAGTGATTTTCAGAGCAGCAGAGTGTGCAAAACTGCCTTCTCAGGCCGCTTCGAGATCAACCTCAGTGTTTGATAGAGGCCCTCAGCGTCGTAAATCAGAGGGATTGCCAATACTTCCGGATTTTATAAGTTGCAGTCTTCCTGGAAGGCCCCTAGTTCTACCGCGCTCCCTAGGACACAGCTGGGTAACCTGGCAGGAGCAGCAACTTATAGGCTTGCTACAGCTCCCCAGATTGGAACTACATTTACTATGTTGACTGGGGCTATGGCCAGGACTGGAAGGGATGCTACACACCCTAACAAGCATGGTAGGATAATTGATAGTCAACTGCGGAAAGCCTATCATGTCTCTGCCTTGTCAGCAAGACTGTCATGCACAAACTCTCTCCTCTTGGTTTATTTAGAGGGTCTGCTGCAAGATTTGTCCTCCACTTTGACAGAGGAGGAAAACATCCCAGAAACTTTGCGAGTAGTGGATATGCTGATCCGAGGAACAAGTACACATGGCCAAGCCCTGGGACAATCCATGGCCAATATGGTTCAAGCACGCCGTCAGGTATGGCTGTCTCAAGCTAATTTGTTGGATCAGGATTGCATGGCAGTCGCTGCAGCCCCATTAGTGCCTGGGGAAGTCTTTGGACCCCCTGCAGAAGCAGCTTTGGAGCAGTCTCGCAGAACAAGAGAACTGACTCGATGAGTGATTAGAGCACCAGCCACTCGAGGGCTACGCACATCAGCTGGATGCAACAATTGGACTCGGACAGGATCATCAAGCCACAAGGCCAGGTCAAGGAGGTCGGCAGTCCTTTCGTGGGACACGACAGGCAGAGTCTTCCAGTGCATGGGCAGCAGATGGAAAAAACCATCACTGACGGTTATCAACCTCCGGCCACCCGTTTTTCCAGTCAACATCTATTCCAGTGGCGCCAATGCACTCAATGTCCATGGACTTCGGATACAGACTCCAATTCAAATTCAAGCCACCCCATTTTCAAGGGATTGTCCCTACTGTTTTGAGAGAAGGGTTCAGTGCAGGTCTCTGAAAGAAGAAGTGTCAGTTCTTTTAGGAAAAGGAGCAATAACACGCCTGCCCTCGGGATCGATAGGGCAAGGGTTTTATTCAACCTATTTCCTAATTCCAAAGAAAGATGGGGGTCTTCGGCCCATCCTGAACTTTAAAAAGTTCAATCACCATTTGAAGCGACTGCCCTTCCATATGCTTTGTCTTTCAACCCTTTTAACTTTCATCAGAGAAGGAGACTGGTTCACAACAGTGGATCTCCAAGATGCCTATTTCCACATCCCAATTCACAAGGATCACAAGAAATACCTCAGATTTTACTTTCAGGGAAACGCTTACGAGTACAATGTTCTCCCCTTCGGTCTGTCGTTGGTTCCCCGCACATTCACCAAATGTATGGATGCGGCACTCATTCCTCTTCGTCGCCAGGGTCTACGTATTGCCAATTACCTGGACGATTGGATAATTTGCTCTCCTACAGAGCAACAGGCAAAGAGCAACACAAAGGTGGTCCTAGCCCACTTGCAGAAATTGGGGTTGACTCTGAACAGCAAAAAGAGTTGTCTGACTCCCACAAAGGTAGTGACATACCTAGGCTTGAATTTGAATTCGATTACAATGACAGCATCTCTGACTCCACAGAGGCAGTCAGTGATGAAGGAATGCCTGTCCGAGTTTCTCAAAAAGGAACAGGTTACAGTGAGGTGGGGCCGGAGGCTGCTTGGCCTAATGGCGGCAGCCAGTCAGGTTGTGCCATTGGGGTTGCTTCACATGCGCCCATTACAGCAATGGTTGGCAAAGTACAGAGTGAGTCCATACGAGAATGGACAGCGACCAAGAGACCTAGATTGTCTTCTAACAGTCAAATGGTGGCTCTCAACTCCAGGCCTGAAGGAGGGAGTCAAGCTGGGCCCAATATGTTCAAGGGAAACCATAACCATAGATGCCTCGCAGGTAGGCTGGGGTGCTGTCTGGCGAGGCAGTCCAATACAAGGAAAATGGGAGGCCCCATTGATAGGAGCACACATAAACCTCTTGGAGCTGGAGGCAGTATATCAAGCCTTAATCCATTTCCTTCCTCAGCTTCAGGAGAAGCAGGTGATTGTTCATTCCGACAGCACAACTGTCGTATCATACAAAAATCACCAGGGCGGAGTACGTTCAATATCCCTGCACAAGAGGGCCCGAGATCTCCTCTTATTGGCACATGCTCGAGGGGTGTCCCTGAGGGCTGTACACTTGCCAGGAGAGGACAACATAGCAGCAGATCTCTTGTCAAGGGGGGGTCCCAGACCAGGGGAATGGCGACTTCACCCGGCAGTGGTACAGGCCATATGGCATTGTTTCGAGAAGGCCAAAGTAAATCTTTTTGCCACACAGGAAACCACACACTGTCCCCTGTGGTATTCAATGGTGGGCCCCAGGGGACCCCTAGGGGTGGATGCTCTGGCAAACGAATGGCCCCCAGTACTCCTGTATGCATTTCCTCCTTTTCCGCTTTTGCCTGCAGTCCTAGCCAAAGTAAGAATTTTGAAGGCCAAAGTCCTGCTGGTGGCACCAGATTGGCCTCAACAGTCATGGATGCCAGATTTAATAGCTCTGCTGAAAGGGTCACCATGGTGTTTCCCAGTCAGACGGGATATGCTGTCTCAGGCTCAGGGTCAGATCTCCCACCTGAATCCAGGGAAGTACAGGTTACACGTCTGGCCACTAGACGGGGGGAAAACAGAAATCTGGGAGAAGCAGTTCTAACCACTCTACAGGCAGCCAAAGCTCCATCTACAAGGCGGCTTTATGCTTCTAGATGGGAAAGGTTTTCTAGATGGTGTCAGACTAAAGAGATAGACCCATTATCCTGTCATTTCTCCAATTCATGCTGGAAACAGGATTAACAGAATCAACCTTGAGAGGGTATGTAGCTGCTATATCTGATCGTCATGAAGGCTATGGAGGTAACACAGTTGGGTTTCATCCTCTTGTCAGGTGTTATCTGAAAGGAGCTCGCAGACTGTGTCCATCGCGAGCCCGGCTAATTCCCTTGTGGGATCTGGGTATTGTCTTGAAGGCTCTGACCGAACCTCCTTTTGAACCATTGCATGAGATTGGGATGGAATTTCTCACATTGAAGACTGCATTTTTTTTGTCGGTTTCTTCGGTTAAAAGGGTGAGTGAGGTTCATGCCTTCTCTGTGCACCCTGCATGTTTAAGATTAGGAGAAGAAGGCTCATCTATTTCACTTCTTCCAAACCCCTCATTTCTGCCAAAAGTTCTGCCCCGTTCCTATGTTTCCAGGCCCTTGGTGCTAGAACCTTTCCATCCACCTCCTCACAATTCAGCGGAATCAGCCAGACTGCATCTAATCTGTCCAGTCAGGGCACTGAGAAGATACATTTCTTGCACACAACAGATAAGGCACACCGATCAGCTGTTTATCTGTTATGGAGACTCTGTGCAAGGCCAGGCAGTGTCCAAGCAGAGGCTGGCGAAATGGGTGGTCAGGCTGATAGAGCTAGCATATCACAGTGCAGGGATGTCTCCTCCACAGGGAGTGGTGGCCCACTCTACAAGAGGAATGGCGGCCTCCTGGGCATTGTTAAAAGGTGCTTCTCTGGAGGATGTGTGTGCAGTAGCTGGCTGGTCATCTTCTACGACATTTGCCAAATTCTATCGTCTGGATGTTGCTACGACTGTCTCATCGACTGTAATGCAAACAGCAGAATCTGTCTTATGTCTTATGTAGACATTATCAAGGTGCTGAAAACCCTCTGATTTAACTTTTTAAATGACAGGAAACTAATAAATGTTCTGTTAGCATGAATTGGTTTCCCTGATTTATTGCCCCGCTTGGAGTCTTTCTCCCCTCCTGACCTTATCCGGTACACAGTTGACCCATACTGTGGCGTGTTGACTGAGATGAAATAGAACGATGGGTTACATAGGTAACCTGGTTCTGTGAAAGAAGTCAACACGCCACACGCCGTGGTCACTCGGGGAGCATTTGTTACTAGTCGGCAAAAAAAGAGAAAGTGCCGGCTACGTTGCACCTGTATTTATAGACGTCATTACAAGCGGGGCGTGGTTAATTTGATATACCGTCTCCTGACAGCTCATCCTTAGCGAGGCTGACCCATACTGTGGCGTGTTGACTTCATTCACAGAACCAGGTTACCTATGTAACCCATCATTTTAAGGTGAGTGCTTTTAGCTGCACAATTACTAGATTCAAATGTTTTTAGTGAATCAGATAACTACACAATAATTGTTAAGCCATCAACAAAAAAATATCATGTTTTACCAATCTATTTGCTGAACAGACTTTCACAACAGTCAATAAGGCAAGTACTTAGTAATAAAAGTAAAAAAGCCAATTATTAGAAACGCACTAACATCATGTTTCAAATGAAACGTTAATCTTTGCTAATTCTCGGAAAAGTACTTCTGGAGTAATCTTTGTGGAGTTGTTTAATCCTCCTCCTCTGAGATCTTCAGAGATTTTACTGTCTTTTATCTTCAGCTGATTTAATCTAAGGCTGTGGCTGCAGTAAGTTGTTGTGTTTCTGTCTGACTTTTTTCAGTTCTCTTCTTTCCTTCAGTGATTTTGCTTGTTTTGCAGTGAATGTGCTTATTAAGGCTGAGGTTACTCCATATTTACTATACACAGATTCTGTGGCTCAGATAAGTTCCGACATGTATTATCCCTTTGCTCTTGGCTGACATGTGGCATTGCTGTGGCCTGCTTTTGACCCAGACCAAACAGCCAAGTTCCATCATTCCAAGCTACATATTATTCAGTGGTCAGTCTTTTAAGTAATTCTTTTTTTTAAATAGTTGCATGAACTAATATGAAAGTTTATCTTATGCATAAAACCTTTAAATCTACAGCAACAGATGGACACACACAGACACCAAGAATCAACACATGATTCTCAAGAATGGTGACATTCAAAAAGCTAAGCAAGCTGGGAGTCATGGGTGAGATTTATACTCTGCTGGTACCCATGTATTGCAGCAGGAAGCTGTTGGATGTCACCATTGTAGAGATTCATATGCTGATTCTTGAAGAAATCATGCCATAGATTTAAAGATTTTATGCATAAGAACATTTGTCATAGTTCATACTCCTATTATAAATAACATGAAACTAATATATTAGCTGCTTAACAAGATCAGTGAATCAGGTCATTTGATGATGGCTACATGTCATTAAGGATTAACTAAGAACATTTAATTAGATTTTTTCTTTGTTTTTATGCTATAGCACATGTGTTATACAAACACAATTACAGCAAACAAAAAAAAATGATATTAAGAAAACAAGAGTCAAGAGCCAAACTAAAGTAAACAGCAGGTGTTTGAATGATCGAAAGAACGTTTAAGGAACATCATACTAATATTAAGGAAATCAGATATTTTTATGTTCTTTGAATGTTAAATCAACATTCCTAGAATGTTGCATTTTAAATCAAAATTAAGTTGAAAGAACATTTATTGAACATGATACCTTTTAAAAACGTTCCTCTAACATCAAGAAAACTGGACATATTTTTATGTTCCCCGAACCAGCAATGAATATTTGGAGAATGTTCTTATAACAAAATTCTGTTAGCTGGGTTGTACCACGTCAATTAAATTATATAGTTACGACTTTTGATTTTTGATGCATGCAGGGTTTTTTTTAATATAAATAAACAGTTTTTCTTACAATATTAACAAGTAATGCATACAAATATGTTACTAAAAAGTATATTTAACATTTATAAATGCTAATCTAAAGTGTTATTTGTGTAGGGATGAAGAAAGACTAGGCCTAGTACTCCTAGTACATCCAAAAACCTTTAAAGCAAGGTTCAGAGACCCCGGAAATAAAGGAGAGGGGTCTGTCTGCGGACTGCAAGAGAGAGGCGTAACTTGTAGCAGGGGGTGTAACATGAAGTTCTCCAAACGACACAGAACCACACAATGTCAAAACGTGATGTTGGCACTTGCACAGAGACAACGGTGAGAGTAATTTTTCCTGAGATAAGAGTTTTAATTTAAATGAATAAGTCATTTTCATGTTGTGCAGTATTGTTTCTGTAGTTGATAATCTATTAAAACGTAACCTTCTTCGTTTAGCGTTGTTAAATGAGCAATATTTTTACGTTCTGGCGGGTAACAATTGGCAGGTAAAATTACAAAATAAAGTGGCTCAATAATTATTGCTTAAACTGCACTTTTCAAAACGCTATTTCTTAAGTGTTGTGAAGTGTTTTTGTTGAAATGTTTAATAAGTTCACTGATGAAGAATTATAAGGTGAAATCACCTGCTGTCATTTTCCCACTTGACCAAGCAGGGAATAGAGATGGCCAGGGGCAGTCTGACACAGTTTTCTACATCCCTAGATAGTCACAAAGGTAAGAATTATGGCCAAATTTTTACAGGCCCAAAAACTTGGTCTAAAGATATAATTGTAATTCTTGTGCTTTATGTGTACTAAGCCATTACGCATCTTACTCCCTTCATGTAAAGGAACCTGTCCTCTCAAACCCATGTGAGGGGAAGAAGCCATGCGGATTCAAGTTCTCTCTGGAGGGAATAGGCCTTTTGCAGGCATGTATCTAGATTTGATTTCCTTCTATTTTTACAAGTGAAGCACCCCTATGAGAGTTATGTGCTCTACGTGTACACATGCCAGCTTCCCACTGTTTGCATACTGTATCTTATGCTGCCTTCACATGCTATTGGAAATTTCTGCGCTATACATGCAGTTTGCAGACAATTCTGGAATTTAGGTCAAATACATGCTTATTTTATTGCTTATAAAACATACAATATGCTTTGAATGATAGTTCATATCTAACCTCTAAAAACACTACTTCAGCCACAAGACAAAGAGATGTAGATGTACACTCAAAAAAAAAGTTGTTGAACGAACGTAACTAAATTATGTTAAACTTTTCCACCTAACCGAATTGTTTTTCCAACAAAATCTAACCAGTTTGAAATGATTTGTTGTATGAACATAAATTAATTTAATCTAAACAGCTAAAAAAAAAGGTCATTCCAACTAGATTTCAATTGTTCATTTTGAGTGGGGCACTCAAATGTGATGGTGGCGCTATTTACACATAGCCATCTTGTTCAAAAAGATCAAACAGAATCACTGAAGACGACAATTACATTTTTAGGTTGCCATGACAGTGGCCAGTGTTTGCTTTAGTTGGGATCTTAACACTTATATCTTTAATATTAGATTTTGTTTGGCTGCTGCATGTTAAAAGACAAACAAGCCAAGAACAGCAGTCATCAGGTGTTCATGATTATGTTTTAACATAATCATTATTTCACCTAGAGTCTAATCTCTGAGTTAATTTTCCTTTACTGACTATAACAGCCTTGTAAACCAACCATAGATTCTATACATTTTGAAAAGGCAGTTCTGATGTTTAAAAAAAAAAAAACATATTGTTTAGGCACACACAGACATCAAGAGCCAGTGTGTGAATCTCAACAACGGTCATCATCAAAGCATGTTGTAGCCAATCAAAACTCATCCATGGTTCCCATCATGCATTGTCACATGAATAAATTATGAGCTGAATTGTCTTTCTATTTGCTTTGCGATGTTCAGAGTTGATCTGTCTTTCTGAATATGCTATTTGTCACCATTGTTGAGATTCATATGCTGGTTCTTGATGTCTGTGTGTGCCTAAACAAAATGTACACATTTTTTTAACTATTTATTTATATTAATAAATATAAATATATTTAATGTATAAATATTTATTCTTTTTTTTTTTTCATATACTGTCCAAACACAGAATGGCTAGAATCAAAAAGGTAACTTAGAAATTCAGATAAGATTATAAAATATAATCAACATCACCTGATCATCTTATCTCTTGGATTGTCTAGCTGATACAACAAAAGCCAAACAAAATTTACTGTTAAAAAGTCAAGTGTCCAGAGCCCAACTAAAGCAATCACTGACCACTGTCATGGTAACCTAAAAATGTAATTGTCTTCTTCAGTGATTCTGTTTGATCTTTTGAACAAGACGGCTATGTGTAAATAGTGCCACCATCTGTTCCGGAGTGCCCCACTCAAAATGAACAATTGAAATCTAGTTGGAATGACCTTTTTTTTTTTTAGCTGTTTAGATTAAATTAGATTTCAATTGTTCATTTTGAGTGGGACTGTTACCCCTGAGTACCCCTGTTTTAAAGGATAGTAAGAGAGAAATCTTGGCTTGACAGTAAGTTTTGTGTTTTCCAGCAAAGCACCTCTGATGTGAAAATCACTCACAGGATCACCATGAGCTATGGGTGCACTCAACTTGTCATTGTCATGTCAGATTGCAGCGTTTTATATTGCAGCAACGGCAGAGCAATAGTTTAGAACAGGGGTCACCACACTCGGCCCTGGAGGGCCGGTGTCCTACAGTGTTTAGCTCCAACCCTAATCAAACACACTTGAACCAGCTAATCAAGGTCTTAATAGGTATACTTAAAACTTCCAGGCAGGTGTGTTGAGGCAAGTTGGAGCTAAACTCTACAGGACACCTGCCCTCCAGGATCAAGTTTGGTGACCCATGGATTAGAACTTGAGAAGGGTCAGAGTTTGTCAATCTGTGTGTCACTGAATGTTCTGCAGATGCCAGCAACACAACACAGTAAATGGCTCCTGGAGTGGTTACTTGCCATTATTAAAATGTAAAAAGTGTGTTGTGCATAAATTTTGCAACTGTGATCCTTTTAAGTGTTGATTTGTTTTACACACAAACCAACCTCTTCTTTTGTCATCAGGTATGATGAACTGGAAAACATTTTCAGAGGAGCATAGAAGGACCTATAGAACTCCATATCGAATCCCATGTTGCATTCAGTGCAATTCTTTCTTCAAAGACTGTAAAGGCTACATGGGATGTGGGCTGAGGGGAAAACTTCAAGAATTCTACTCTGACAATGAATTTGCAGGATACTGCACTGTAGGGGTGTGCGATATATTATCTGCGATAATATGCAATTTGACATTATTGAGTATAATGCGAAAAACAAACAAAACACACCTACAGAGTGCACGCATAATGTTACATTACGTGATGAAATCTAGTAAGTATGCATTTAGAGTGCATTCTTTTGCTGCATGATTCAGTCTATTAAAATGCATATAGAATGATCACAGAATTCAAGATATGGGGCAGAAAATGTACATATATATAATTTCATACAGTTAAACAATATCATATGAATAGTGCTGTTTTTTTCCTTTAAAAATCAGCATGACTACAAATGCGATATTGATTTTATACAACAGTTCAAGAAACAAGAAGTTAATATTAAAATACTTATGTTTTAGGCCGTATATTTTCTGTTTGCTTAATTTCGCCACCAAAAAAAAAAAAAAAAAAAAATTCCAAACACAGCAATAGCACTGTTTTGCATCTCTGAGCAACATGTCATGAAGTTGTTTCATTTCTGAATCAACCACTCAGTCTTTTCACTTTTAAAATAATTTCAAATATAGCTGCATTACTACATGTGGCTTTATAAAAGGTAAAAATGCCCATAAATGGTAAAAATCAATTTAAACCTTTAGGAAAAGAATAATTTTTATCACTGCTGTCAACTGACCACACAGAATATGAAGAATATCAAAAACTTTACTTTAATCACAAAAAATATTGAGATATTATTTTCTCAACATCACACACCCCTACTGCAGCGTTTTTATGAGGCTGGAGGCACTTTGTTATAACCAGTTTTCTATTGGATGTGATTTTCTATTGGACATGTTATATGCATGTTAGAAAGGCTCAGACTACATGCATTTCTACATATTTGTTTGATCTCAGTTGTGTAAAACTGAGAGCACTTTATATGGCAGTTAATAAATTCAGTATACAGTTTTTGTTGTTGTTGTTGTTGTCGTTTTATTTTTTCCACAGATATTGTGATGTACTGCATGTATCTGTTTTAGTAAATCTAAATGCAAAATGCACTATAATAGGTAAATTAAAAGCGGAACATTAATAGACATGGAGATATTAATCCAGGTTTATGCAGACGGCGGATATTTATCTGGGAAAAAAAGAGCCCGACTCAGAGCATGCAAAAGTGTCAATAAGTTTTATTCAGTTTTGTTTATTAATTCATTAACCAGACTGACATTTCCTTAGGGATTATGTAGAAGATCATATATTATTCTTAAAAGCAAAGAATACATGAAAGCCAGATTGCCTAGTTTTAATGGATTATCAACTACAGGAACTACTGTATGCAACGATAATTACATTTAAATTAAAACTTTTGTCAAGAATAATTATTCTCACCGTTAGCTCTATGCGAAGCGGGGTTAAGTTGGTTTTGTTTTTGATATTCGTGACACATTCAGCGGTAAACGCCAATAACTCCAAAACGACTTGCCTTAAAATGAGCTAAACAGTGTAAACGCCAAAAGGGCAAAGCTGATCATGTTTTACAGCATTCTTTTTACTTATTTTCGCTGTATATAATAGGCAGTGCCCCGAACAAGCCGTCGCAATGTGCCTTCAGCCGGGAGAGCTCGCTCTCGGTGGAGCGGTAAGTAAGGGACCGTGGGGAAAGTGCACATTTTCTTCGTTTTTTTTTTTTTTTGCTCTGGCTTGGTGGATATGTGTGATGGTTGTTTTGTTAAAGGGCCAGTGCCTTTTAATAGAGGGTGAGGGGAGAGTGGACATTTTTCACATCCATTAATTTTTTTTTACTGATTAACTGGGAATTTTTTAGGGAACTTTTGTTAGCAGGTAGACAGAGACGTGAGACTAGTGTCAATCAATAGAGGGGGACAGTGGACATGTTTTACAACCTCTTTTTTTACCCCTACTGGCTGATTAGGGAATTGCATGTCCAAAATTTACATTCTTTTTATAATAACTTTTGTCAGCAGGTAGACAGAGACGTGAGATCAGTGTCAATCAATAAAGAGGGACAGTGGACATGTTTTACAACCTTCCATTTTCCACTACTGGCTGATTAGGGAATTGCATGTCCAAAATTTACATTCTTTTTATAATAACTTTTATCAGCAGGTAGACAGAGACATGAGACTACTGTCAATCAATACAGGGGGACAGTGGACATGTTTTACAACCTCTTTTTTATCCCTACTGGCTGATTAGGGAATTGCATATACAAATTTAACATTCTTTTTCTAGTAACTTTTGTCAGCAGGTAGACAGAGATGTGAGACTAGTGTCAATCAATAGAGGGGGACAGTGGACATGTTTTGCAACCTTCCACTTTCCCCTACTGGCTATTAACAAAATTGCATGTCCAAAATTAACATTCTTTTTCTAATAACTTTTATCGGCACAGAGGCAGAGACATGAGACTAGTGTCAATCAATACAGGGGGACAGTGGACATGTTTTACAACCTCCTTTTTACCCCTACTGGCTGATTAGGGAATTGCATGTCCAAAATTTACATTCTTTTTATAATAACTTTTATTAGCAGGTAGACAGAGACGTGAGACTAGTGTCAATCAATAGAGGGGGACAGTGGACATGTTTTACAACCTCTTTTTTACCCCTACTGGCTGATTAGGGAATTGCATATCCAAAATTTACATTCTTTTTATAATAACTTTTATCAGCAGGTAGACAGAGAAGTGAGACTAGTGTCAATGAATAGAGGGGGACAGTGGACATGGTTTACAACCCCTTTTTTACCCCTACCAGCTAATTAGGGAATTGCATGTCCAAAATTAACATTCTTTTTATAATAACTTTTATCGGCACAGAGGCAGAGACATGAGACTAGTGTCAATCAGTAGAGGGGGACAGTGGACATGTTTTACAACCTCTTTTTTACCCCTACTGGCTGATTAGGGAATTGCATGTCCAAAATTAACATTCTTTTTATAATAACTTTTGTCAGCAGATCGACAGAGACGTGAGACTAGTGTCAGTCAATAGAGGGGGACAGTGGACATGTTTTACAACCTCTTTTTTATCCCTACTGGCTGATTAGGGAATTGCATGTCCAAAATTTACATTCTTTTTCTAATAACTTTTATCAGCACAGAGACAGAGACATGACACTAGCACCAATCAATAGAGGGAGACAGTGGACATGTTTTACAACCTCTTTTTTATTCCTACTGGCTGATTAGGGAATTGCATGTCCAAAATTTACATTCTTTTTATAATAAGTTTTATCAGCAGGTAGACAGAGAAGTGAGACTAGTGTCAATGAATAGAGGGAGACAGTGGACATGGTTTACAACCCCTTTTTTACCCCTACCAGCTGATTAGGGAATTGCATGTCCAAAATTAACATTCTTTTTATAATAACTTTTATCGGCACAGAGGCAGAGACATGAGACTAGTGTCAATCAGTAGAGGGGGACAGTGGACATGTTTTACAACCTTCCATTTTCCCCTACTGGCTGATTACAAAATTGCATGTAAAAATTAACATTCTTTGTATAATAACTTTTGTCAGCAGGTAGACAGAGACACGAGACTAGTGTCAATCAATAGAGGGGGACAGTGGACATGTTTTACAACCTCTTTTTTACCCCTACTGGCTGATTAGGGAATTGCATGTCCAAAATTAATATTCTTTTTATAATAACTTTTATCAGCAGGTAGACAGAGAAGTGAGACTAGTGTCAATGAATAGAGGAGGACAGTGGACATGTTTTACAACCTCTTTTTTACCCCTACTGGCTGATTAGGGAATTGCATGTCCAAAATTTACATTCTTTTTATAATAACTTTTGTCAGCAGGTAGACAGAGACACGAGACTAGTGTCAATCAATAAAGAGGGACTGTGGACATGTTTTACAACCTTTCATTTTCCCCTACTGGCTGATTAGGGAATTGCATGTCCAAAATTTACATTCTTTTTCTAATAACTTTTGTCAGCAGGTAGACAGAGACACGAGACTAGTGTCAATCAATAAAGAGGGACTGTGGACATGTTTTGCAACCTTCCACTTTCCCCTACTGGCTATTAACAAAATTGCATGTCCAAAATTAACATTCTTTTTCTAATAACTTTTGTCAGCAGGTAGTCAGAGACGTGAGACTAGTGGCATTCAACAGAGGGGGACAGTGGACATGTTTTACAACCTTCCATTTTCCCCTACTGGCTGATTACAAAATTGCATGTAAAAATTAACATTCTTTTTCTAATAACTTTTGTCAGCAGGTAGACAGAGACGTGAGATCAGTGTCAATCAATAAAGAGGGACAGTGGACATGTTTTACAACCTTCCATTTTCCACTACTGGCTGATTAGGGAATTGCATGTCCAAAATTAATATTCTTTTTCTAATAACTTTTGTCAGCAGGTAGACAGAGACACGAGACTAGTGTCAATCAATAAAGAGGGACAGAGAACATGTTTTACAACTTTCCATTTTCCCCTATTGGCTGACTAGAATATTGCATGTCCAAAATTAAGATTCTTTTTCTAATAACTTTTGTCAGCAGGTAGACAGAGACCTGAGACTAGTGTCAATCAATAAAGAGGGACTGTGGACATGTTTTACAACCTCTTTTTTACCCCTACTGGCTGATTAGGGAATTGCATGTCCAAAATTAATATTCTTTTTATAATAACTTTTATCGGCACAGAGGCAGAGACATGAGACTAGTGTCAGTCAATAGAGGGGGACAGTGGACATGTTTTACAACCTCTTTTTTACCCCTACTGGCTGATTAGGGAATTGCATGTCCAAAATTAACATTCTTTTTATAATAACTTTTGTCAGCAGGTCGACAGAGACGTGAGACTAGTGTCAGTCAATAGAGGGGGACAGTGGACATGTTTTACAACCTCTTTTTTATCCCTACTGGCTGATTAGGGAATTGCATGTCCAAAATTTACATTCTTTTTCTAATAACTTTTATCAGCACAGAGACAGAGACATGACACTAGCACCAATCAATAGAGGGAGACAGTGGACATGTTTTACAACCTCTTTTTTACTCCTACTGGCTGATTAGGGAATTGCATGTCCAAAATTTACATTCTTTTTATAATAAATTTTATCAGCAGGTAGACAGAGAAGTGAGACTAGTGTCAATGAATAGAGGGAGACAGTGGACATGGTTTACAACCCCTTTTTTACCCCTACCAGCTGATTAGGGAATTGCATGTCCAAAATTAACATTCTTTTTATAATAACTTTTATCGGCACAGAGGCAGAGACATGAGACTAGTGTCAATCAGTAGAGGGGGACAGTGGACATGTTTTACAACCTTCCATTTTCCCCTACTGGCTGATTACAAAATTGCATGTAAAAATTATCATTCTTTTTATAATAACTTTTGTCAGCAGGTAGACAGAGACACGAGACTAGTGTCAATCAATAGAGGGGGACAGTGGACATGTTTTACAACCTCTTTTTTACCCCTACTGGCTGATTAGGGAATTGCATGTCCAAAATTAATATTCTTTTTATAATAACTTTTATCAGCAGGTAGACAGAGAAGTGAGACTAGTGTCAATGAATAGAGGGGGACAGTGGACATGTTTTACAACCTCTTTTTTACCCCTACTGGCTGATTAGGGAATTGCATGTCCAAAATTTACATTCTTTTTATAATAACTTTTGTCAGCAGGTAGACAGAGACACGAGACTAGTGTCAATCAATAAAGAGGGACTGTGGACATGTTTTACAACCTTTCATTTTCCCCTACTGGCTGATTAGGGAATTGCATGTCCAAAATTTACATTCTTTTTCTAATAACTTTTGTCAGCAGGTAGTCAGAGACGTGAGACTAGTGGCATTCAACAGAGGGGGACAGTGGACATGTTTTACAACCTTCCATTTTCCCCTACTGGCTGATTACAAAATTGCATGTAAAAATTAACATTCTTTTTCTAATAACTTTTGTCAGCAGGTAGACAGAGACGTGAGATCAGTGTCAATCAATAAAGAGGGACAGTGGACATGTTTTACAGCCTTCCATTTTCCACTACTGGCTGATTAGGGAATTGCATGTCCAAAATTAATATTCTTTTTCTAATAACTTTTGTCAGCAGGTAGACAGAGACACGAGACTAGTGTCAATCAATAAAGAGGGACAGAGAACATGTTTTACAACTTTCCATTTTCCCCTATTGGCTGACTAGAATATTGCATGTCCAAAATTAAGATTCTTTTTCTAATAACTTTTGTCAGCAGGTAGACAGAGACCTGAGACTAGTGTCAATCAATAAAGAGGGACTGTGGACATGTTTTACAACCTCTTTTTTACCCCTACTGGCTGATTAGGGAATTGCATGTCCAAAATTTACATTCTTTTTCTAATAACTTTTGTCAGCAGGTAGACAGAGACACGAGACTAGTGTCAATCAATAAAGAGGGACTGTGGACATGTTTTACAACCTTCCATTTTCCCCTACTGGCTGATTACTTAATGGCTTAAGTGTCAAAAAAATCTTAGTTACAAGTAGGAGCTAGCTAAAAGTAGGATAATATTATAAAGATGCTAAAAGTAACATTGAGTAAAGTCTAATACTGATTCTTAAGTGTTGACTGAGGGGACACTTAAGTTTTGTAAACTAAGGACTGCAATGATTTCAACATAAAATGGCTGACCTCGACCTCTGAATCAGCCAATTGTGGGCTTGCTCATGTGAAGGCACAGCAGCATAACATCAATCATTTAATGTCACTATAGTAAAATAATTTAATAAAGACACTGAAATGTTTAAATATTTAAATGTATGTTTTTAATGCTTCACATTGTGCAACAATTAGTGCTGTCAAAAGATTAATCGCGATTAATTGCATCCAAAATAAGTTTTTATTCACATAATACATGTGTGTGTACTGTGAGTATTTATTATGTATAAATAAATATACACACATACAGTATATATTTTGAAAATATTTATATGTATTCACATATATATTTATATACATATAATTTATATTATATATAAATATATTTAATTTATAAAGATATTTTTTTTTAAATATGTATATGCATGTGTGCATATTTACATAGGCATAATATATACATAATAAACAAACGTACTATGTAAACAAAAACTTTTATTTTGAATGTGATTAATTGCGATTAATCGTTTGACAGCACTAGCAAAAATATATTTTTTATTACTGATGCTTTGCTTTCTATTGGTATGACATTTGGTTTATACTGCAGTTGGAGCAATGATGTTGTCATGAACTGCACCATTGTGGCTCCCTCACTTCATCCCTAGAGGGAGCCTTCATTTCACTGTGGATCATTCATTCACTATATTTCCCATAATCCCATTCTCATGAACTTCCTGTGTCCTCTCACCTCTCACCCCTGTCGGCCATCTTGCTTGCACACACCTGGCAGTCATTACACTCATTACTCACTGTATAAAAGCCCTACTCTCACTCAGTCTCATCGCGAAGTCTTGTTTAGTTCTACTGGCAATTCTCAGTGTTTCTCCTGATTTGTTTTCCCGTTGCTACTCCTTGTTTCCTGGCTCCCATGATTGTTCTCCACCCGCCTTTGACCCTTGCCGGTTTCTCGTTTTATGATTGTTTGCCTGTGCCCCTTGTGACTTTCTGCCTCAGCCTCACTCATGACAGATGTAAACATGAGTTAAATCAATGTCTCCAACAGCTAGGAATGTCCACAATCCTCATAAAAATGGTGTGTTTTTGCAGCATGGTTGGATGGTCAGTTGTGGAGAGAAGTTATGACTGGCCTAGGATATTTGACATATTCACTGTCAATTAAAAAAAAAAACAGAAAGTGTTAATGATTTTTTACACATATTACATTTACATTACATTTAGGCATTTGGCAGACGCTTTTGTCCAAAGCGACATACAGTTGGAAGAACATAGAGCGATTCTTCTTAAGGAGACAAACAGACACAGGCAGTGCTATAATACCAGATTTCAAGTGGTGCTTCAAACAAGTACAAGCTAGAAAGGGAAGGAATAAAGTTTTTTTTTTTTTTTTATGGTAACAGTAAATAGAGTTGAAAGAGATGAGTTTTAAGCTGTCGCTTGAAGCTTGTCAGGGAATCAGCATTCCAGATAGGGGTAGGAAGATCATTCCACCAGCCAGGAACAGTAAAAGAAAATGTTCTGGATAGTGATTTCGCACCTCTCTGTGATGGTACCACAAGGCGTCGCTCACTAGCAGATCTCAGAGTTCTGGAGGGGGTGTAGATTTGCAATAGCGAGTGCAGATAAGCAGGTGCAGTAGCTGTGGTTGTCCTATATGCAAGCATCAGAGTCTTGAACTTGATACGAGCCGCAATTGGGAGCCAGTGCAAGGAGATAAAGAGAGGTGTAACATGGGCTCTTTTGGGCTCGTTGAAGACCAGCCGTGCTGCTGCATTCTGAATCATTTGTAGAGGTTTGATTGTGCATGATGGAAGACCAGTCAAAAGAGCATTGCAGTAGTCCAGTCTGGAGATGACAAGGGCCTGGACAAGAAGTTGTGTAGCCTGCACTGTTAGAAAGGGCCTGATCTTTCTGATGTTGTGCAAAGCAAACCTGCAAGATCGAGTAGTCTTTGCAATATGATCTTTGAAAGACAACTGGTCATCAAAGATGACACCCAGATTCCTGATTGAGTTTGAAGAAGTGATTGTGGAAGAGCCCAGCTGGATGGTGAACCCATGCTGTAAGTTTGGAGTGCAAGGAAAAACAAGAAGCTCAGTTTTTGCCAAGTTAAGCTGGAGGTGATGTTCTTTCATCCACGTTGAGTGGATGAGTGGAGTATGAATGGAAGCAGAGAGACCGGTCTGTAGCTGTCAAGAAGTGAGGTGTTCAGTGTTGGTTTCTTAAGCAGTGGGGTTACCTGAGCCTTCTTAAAAGAAGTTGGAAAAGTGCCTGTGAGGAGTGATGTATTTATGATGTGTGTGAGTGCTGGTAAGACAGTAGGAGAGATTGCTTGAAGAATGTGTGAGGGGATGGGATCAAGTGGGCATGTTGTAGGGTGGCTGGAGAGGAGAAGTTTTGATACTTCTGTCTCAGTGAGGGGACAGAAGGAGAAAGTGAGAGTGTTCGAAGTGGGTGTGGTGGGTTGTAGGTCATGTGTATGAGGGGCTAAGAATTGTTTGCTGATTGTTCGAGTTTTGTCTGTGAAGAATTGTGCGAAATCATTAGCTGTTAGTGTAGTGGTGGGTGGTGGTGGAGGGGGACAGAGGAGAGAGTTAAATGTTTTGAAGAGATTGCGCATGTCAGAAGCACTATTGATCTTGTTATGATAATATGAGGATTTGGCAGTGTGGAGTTGAGTAGAAAAAGCTGAAAGCAACGATTGGTACATACTCAGGTCAGACGGGTGTTTAGATTTGCGCCATTTTCTTTCTGCTCGCCTGAGTTTGGACCGATGTTCACGAAGAACATCAGTCAGCCAGGGGTTAGAGGGGGTAGCCCGTGCTGGCCTGGTGGAAAGAGGACAGATATCGTCGAGACAAGACTATTGCCTTAAGTTAATTGTTTTATTTGTTATAATAATGCAATAAAATATGGAAAATTGTGTTCATAAGTTCTGGCCATGCTGTCATAGACATAAAAAAAGAGTTGCTTGATTATGTTGTAGCCATTGTCAATGTTGCCAATTTAGTGACTTCCTCACCCCCTTTGAGACATTTTTCAAAAGCCAAGCAACAAAATCAATTTCTTGGACAAACCATATCTGCATTCCAAGACTCTTCCACCAATCTATATTTATAGATCAGTGAAGTCGCCATGATGATGTGTTATGATGGTTTGAGTTAAATGCAGAGTAAAAAAACACTATTTGCAACTGGTGTGTTTGGTGGGGTTAATGCCACAATATGTATGACACCTATTTACTCTCATCACTGGTTCATTGCTGAATTTTTACATACTACATAATTTTGACATACTTAGGCTTTATACATATGGCCCCCTGGAAAAGACTCTAGCCCCACAGCATTTTGGATGACCTGTAGCTTGTTTATTGAAGATGCAAGACATCCAGCTATCAGAGCATTGCAGTAGTCCAGTCTAGAGGTAATGAATGAATGAACTTATGAATTTTGTATGAATGTACAAATTTTCTAATGCTGTTACCAATGTGCAACATGTATATTAAAAATAGCAGAGAATCTAGGACAGATCTTTGTCAGGCGCTTCTGCCGCTGATTCTGGTTCAAAAGTGGCTTGACCTGGGGAATGCGGCACCTGTAGCCTATTTCCTGCACACGCCTGTACACGGTGGCTCTGGATGTTTCTACTCCAGACTCAGTCCACTGCTTCCGCAGGTCCCCCAAGGTCTGGAATCGGTCCTTCTCCACAATCTTCCTCAGGGTCCGGTCACCTCTTCTCGTTGTGCAGCGTTTTCTGCCACACTTTTTCCTTCCCACAGACCTCTTGCTTGAGGGTGTCAATGATGGCCTTCTGGACAGCAGTCAGGTCGGCAGTCTTACCCATGATTGCGGTTTTGAGTAATGAACCAGGCTGGGAGTTTTTAAAAGCCTCAGGAATCTTTTGCAGGTGTTTAGAGTTAATTAGTTGATTCAGATGATTAGGTTA
The DNA here is from genome assembly GCA_033026305.1 of Cirrhinus molitorella. Taxonomy (NCBI): domain Eukaryota; kingdom Metazoa; phylum Chordata; class Actinopteri; order Cypriniformes; family Cyprinidae; genus Cirrhinus; species Cirrhinus molitorella. The sequence continues at coordinate 14,402,610 of CM065133.1, read as the reverse complement.
ATAGCTCGTTTAGAGAACCTTTTCATGATATGCTAATTTTTTGAGATAGGAATTTTGGGTTTTCATGAGCTGTATGCCAAAATCATCAATATTAAAACAATAAAAAGGCTTGAACTACTTCAGTTGTGTGTAATGAATCTAAAATATATGAAAGTCTAATGTTTATCAGTACATTACAGAAAATAATGAACTTTATCACAATATGCTAATTTTTTGAGAAGGACCTGTATATAAAAACTTTTGTTGTAATGTTAAAGTATGTTTTGATCAACTGGCATGTTGAAACAAATCCTTTAAAGAAAATAATTTTAATTTTGGACAATTAAAAGTGTTATATAGCCCACTGATTCATACTCAGATTTAATGCTCACAACAATAAAACCACTTTATTGAGACAACTGTCAGGACATTAATTTTTTTTTCAATTGCTACCATACTTTTGACCAATCTGTAGTTACATTTTCAAAACTTTAAACATAATTAACACAATATCTGTCTGTTGTGACCATACCATTATGTGGAGTGGAGTCAATTACCATGTTTCTAAAATGCAAACATTTTCTTTTTGTACAAGCTTACCCAAAACCAAAATCATGGGTCTTTTTTGCAAATGCTTAAATACAGCATGTCAGAAATGAAGACCTAATGTTCTGAACCTTAAATGCAGTAAAAAAACTCTATTTCTGCAACAACTGCAGCTCAGAATAATTAAGAATATCTAAATATAAAATATTGTAACAACAGATCAATTAAATATTTAGAAATAGGTCATTCCAGTCTTTTAATTGGAGGAATAGTCAGGTCTTGACACTATTTTCATTACATGAACATAGTAAAAAAAAGACCTCTTTAAATTAGTTTAGTGGACAAAAATAAATAAATAAATAAATAAATAAAAATCAGAGAGAAAAAAAAATGTCTGGCAGAGGGAGACAAGTAGTTGGAGGTAGAGGAGTAGATGGATTATAAAAAGGGAGAGGAAGAGGTAGGGGAGAGGAGTAAGAATGTGTGTTGGACTGTGCATTTTTATGTTTGATTTCCCCCTTACACTTGTGAAAACTATGAAATCTTATTTTTGCCATAGAATACAAAGGTAATTGTGAATTTTGTATTTCACAATTCTGATAAAGTCTGAACTGCAATATGTAAACGTCTAGGTTACGTACGTAACCCACGTTCCCTGAAGGAGGGAACGGAGACGTTATATGGGAACTTGCTAGTGACCAATCTCCTCTGAGCTTAAGAGAAAGGGCCAATGAACATTGGCGAGTGGCTTGCGTACGCCGCCACACCCCCGTACATACGGGTATATAAGATGGCGGCGCGCATCACTCATTCAGGTTTCTGCTGAAGAGCCGAGCCTTGGCCCAGCCCCCCAGGGCCGACCGGCTCAGGATTGTGGCAAGGGGATATAATGTCTCCGTTCCCTCCTTCAGGGAACGTGGGTTACGTACGTAACCTAGACGTTCCCCTTCAGTCTATCCACTTCAACGTTATATGGGAACACCCATGGAAAACGCCACAATCCTGAGGCTGCATCAACCACCCAATGAGCCAACCTCTGCTTGGAGACAGCATTCCCCTTCTGCTGTCCCCCAAAGCAGACAAAGAGCTGCTCGGAGCGTCTGAAGCTCCGGGTGCAGTCCACGTAAATGCGCAAGGCATGAACGGGACACAGCAACGCTAAGGCCAGGTCTGCCTCCTCCTGTGGCAGAGCTTGCAGGTTCACCACCTGGTCCCGGAAGGGAGTGGTGGGAACCTTGGGCACTTAGCCAGGTCGGGGTCTCAGGATAACGTGAGAGTCAGCCGGCCCGAATTCCAGGCACGTTTCTTTGACAGAGAAAGCTTGAAGGTCCCCAACCCTCTTAATGAAAGCGAGTGCGGCCAGGAGCACTGTCTTAAGGGACAGAATTTTTAGCTCAACTGAAGCCAGCGGCTCGAAGGGAGCGGCTCGAAGGGAGCACCTCGTAGTGCACGAAGGACTACGGAAAGGACCCAAGAGGGAACGAGATGCGGACGAGGGGGATTAATCCTCCGCGCACCTCTGAGGAACCTAATGACCAGTTGGTGCCTACCTAAGGACATGCCGTCCACTGCATCATGGCACCGCTATGACATACACTTTCAAAGTTGAAGGGGACAGCCTGCGCTCCAACTTCCCCTGCAGGAAGGAAAGCACCACTGCAATTGTACAAGTCTGAGGGTTCTCTTCGCAAGAGGAACACCAGTCAACGAACAGACCCCACTTCAGAGTGTAGGCCTACCTCGTAGAGGGAGCTCTAGCCTGAGTGATAGTGTCTACCACGGCCTGCGGAAGGCCAGTGAGGTCTACCGCGTCCCGCCCAGAAGCCACACGTGTAGGTTCCAGAGATTGGGACGAGGGTGCCAAATCGTGCCCATCCCCTGAGAAAGAAGATCCTTCCTGCTGCAAGGAGCGAGAGGTCGGTAAACCAGGTCCGGGTTGGCCAATACGGGGCAACCAGCAGAACCTGCTCCTCGTCCGTACAAGGGTCTGTACAAGGAGGCTCACTGGGGGAAAGGCGTACTTGAGAAGCCCGCGCGGCCAGCTGTGTGCCAGCGCCTCCTGACCAAGAGTCCCCTCGGTCAGGGCGTAGAAGGGCTGGCAGTGGGAGGACTCTGGGGAGGTGAACAGATCTACCTGGGCCTCCCCGAATCGACTCCAGATCAGCTGAACCATCTGGGGGTGGAGTCGCCATTCTCCAGGAAGGGTGAGCTGTCGAGAGAGCTGATCGGCTGTCTAATTGAGCTCTCCTGGAATGTGAACGGCGCGCAGCGACTTGAGCCGCGTCTGACTCCAGAGCAGGATATGGCGGGTGAGTTGCAACATGCGACGGGAGCGTAGACCACCCTGACGGTTGATGTACGCTACAGTCACAGTGTTGTCTTTGCGGACTAGCACGTGCTTGCCTCGCAACATCGGCAGAGACCGACGAAGTGCGAGGAAGACTGCTGCCATATGCCCCAGGAGCCTCTGGAAGGTTTTGAGAGAGACCGCTGTCTTGTGCTCGAGGAAACGAACGCAAGTCAGAATTGACTGGGCACGCGCTCCGGAGAGGCGCGCCGTCATGTTGACCGAGTCCAGCTCCATGCCAAGAAAAGAGATACTCTGCACGGGGGAGAGCTTGCTCTTCTCCTGGTTGACCCGAAGTCCCAGATGGCAGAGATTCCGAAGCACCAGGTCCCTGTGTTCGCACAACTGATCCTTCGAGTGAGCCATGATAAGCCAGTCGTCGAGATAGTTGAGAATGCGAACGCCCTTCTGCCAAAAAAGGTGTCTCTACCTTGGTAAAGATGCGGGGGGACAGGGACAGGCCAAATGGGAGGACCTTGTACTGGTACGCCGACCCTCGAAAGCAAACCGAAGAAACGGTCTGTGTCGAGGTAAAATCGAGACGTGAAAGTACGTGTCCTTCAGGTCGATGGCTGCAAACCAATCCTGGGGACGAATGCATGAGATGATGCGCTTTGAGGTCAGCGTCTTGAACGGTAGCTTCTGGAGGTACCGGTTCAAGACTCGAAGGTCCAGGATTGGCCGGAGCCCACTGCTCGTCTTGGGCACGATGAAGTAAGGGCTGTAAAACCCTGACCTCATCTCGGCTGGAGGGACTGGCTCGACTGCGTCGTTCGCAAGTAGGACTGCAATCTCCGCACACAAGACAGAGGCACCTGTGCACGAGGGGACAGATGTGAAACGAATGCCTCTGAACATGGGCGGGCACCAGGCGAACTGAATCGCATAGCCGAGCCATACCGTCTGGATCAACCATCGAGACAGACTGGGAAGCTGAGACCAAGCCTCCAGTCGACGTGCAAGAGGGATTAACGGAGCGTTGACCGGCGTGTCCACGGTGGGGCAGCCTGGAGCAGGAAGAGGAAGGGGACTCGAGACAGAAGGATGAACGTCCTGTCTTGGAGTACGACCCTTCCCCGAAACCCGTGCTGGTGAACTGTGACTCTGAGTCTGAGTTCGAGGAAGCAGCGCATCGCTCGAAGTCGGACAGAGAGTCAGGTAACCTCAAGATGTTAGAAACTGCTCTTTCTGTGAGTGGTTGGGTACCGTCGACCCGGAAGTCGATGGCGGGTGTGGGTACAGGAGCCTGGGCCCTCTCCCAAGGCTGTGGGGACAGATGTCATCGTCCCCCGAAGAGCAATCTCCTCCATCTCCGGGCTGCCCGTGTCAGGGACGCTTGGCTCTGGATCTTCGGCCCGGTTTCGCGGATCCCTGAGACGCGCACGGGACTCACGCTGAGGCAAGATGTGACCCACCGCCTCCGACTGCTTCTGCACTGCCGAGAACGTCCTGGCAACGTCCTTGACAGTGTCGCCGAACAGGCCATCCTGGGAGACGGGCGCGTCGAAAAAGTGGACTTTGTCGGCGTCGCCCACCTGAGCCAGGTTTAGCCAGAGATGGCGCTCCTGGACCACAGCTGTGGACATCACTTGACCTAGGGACCGCGCCATGAACTTCGTCGCATTGAGAGCGAAGTCGGTCGCCGAACGCAGTTCCTGCAACACCGCTAGGGCAAGTCCACCCTCGTGGAGCAGCTGCAGCCCGATGCCCCTAGCGGCTCAGAGAGGCATGGCCGCCAGCTCAGCGTCCTCCTCCGACAGAGGATTGGATTACTGGATTGGATTACTGTGTTTGACGTTGGACTGTTTATACCAGTTTGGATTGCATGCTGCCTGTCTTTTTGACCCTCTTCTCTGTTTTTGGACTATTGTTTCTCTGCTAGCTGCCTGCCCTGATCCATTGTCTGCCTTGAGTTTTTGCCTCTGTCTCACCTCTGTTTGCTGGTACCAATCTGTGCGTGTACGACTATGCTCTTATCAATAAAAATTTGCAAATGGATCCTCAGTGTGCTGACACATCATAACACATAATATGCATAACCAGTTTATCATATGCATGTTCTTAAAGTATTATTGGAGAGTTTGAATAATGCAAAACTCACTAATAAACTCATTAGAATATTGCTATTATTGACTATTTAACTGTGACTTTAATAAATCACCATGGCAATATCATTCAACATATCCAAAATCTGTTAGCTGTTTAGAATCTTTAATAGTTTGCCATTATGTTGACAAAAATGCTCTCTGTTAACATAAGTTATTAAAAAAAGAATGTAAATTTTGGACATGCAATTCGCTAATCAGCCAGTAGGGTTAAAAAAGAGGTTGTAAAACATGTCCACTGTCCCTCTTTATTGACTGACACTACTGTCACATCTCAGTCTCCCTCCTGAGAAAAGTTATTAGAAAAAGAATGTAAATTTTGGACATGCAATTCCCTAATCAGCCAGTAGGGGAAAATGAAAGGCTGTAAAACATGTCCACTGTCCCCCTCTATTGATTGACACTAGTCTCACATCTCAGTCTCCCTGCTGAGAAAAGTTATTAGAAAAAGAATGTAAATTTTGGACATGCAATTCCCTTATCAGCCAGTAGGGGAAAATGAAAGGCTGTAAAACATGTCCACTGTCCCCCTCTATTGATTGACACTAGTCTCACTTCTCTGTCTACCTGCTGAGAAAAGTTATTAGAAAAAGAATGTAAATTTTGGACATGCAATTCCCTAATCAGCCAGTAGGGAAAATGAAAGGTTGTAAAACATGTCCACTGTCCCCCTCTATTGAATGCCACTAGTCTCACATCTCAGTCTCCCTGCTGACAAAAGTTATTAGAAAAAGAATGTAAATTTTGGACATGCAATTCCCTAATCAGCCAGTAGGGGAAAATGAAAGGCTGTAAAACATGTCCACTGTCCCCCTCTATTGATTGACACTAGTCTCACTTCTCTGTCTACCTGCTGAGAAAAGTTATTAGAAAAAGAATGTAAATTTTGGACATGCAATTCCCTAATCAGCCAGTAGGGGAAAATGAAAGGTTGTAAAACATGTCCCCTGTCCACCTCTATTGAATGCCACTAGTCTCACATCTCAGTCTCTCTGCTGACAAAAGTTATTAGAAAAAGAATGTAAATTTTGGACATGCAATTCCCTAATCAGCCAGTAGGGGAAAATGAAAGGCTGTAAAACATGTCCACTGTCCCCCTCTATTGATTGACACTACTGTCACATCTCTGTCTACCTGCTGAGAAAAGTTATTAGAAAAAGAATATTAATTTTGGACATGCAATTCCCTAATCAGCCAGTAGGGGAAAATGAAAGGGTGTAAAACATGTCCACTGTCCCCCTCTATTGATTGACACTAGTCTCACTTCTCTGTCTACCTGCTGAGAAAAGTTATTAGAAAAAGAATGTAAATTTTGGACATGCAATTCCCTAATCAGCCAGTAGGGGAAAATGAAAGGTTGTAAAAAATGTCCACTGTCCCCCTCTATTGAATGCCACTAGTCTCACATCTCACGTCTCCCTGCTGACAAAAGTTATTAGAAAAAGAATATAAATTTTGGACATGCAATTCCTTAATCAGCCAGTAGGGGAAAATGAAAGGCTGTAAAACATGTCCACTGTCCCCCTCTATTGAATGCCACTAGTCTCACATATCAGTCTCCCTGCTGACAAAAGTTATTAGAAAAAGAATGTAAATTTTGGACATGCAATTCCCTAATCAGCCAGTAGGGGAAAATGAAAGGTTGTAAAACATGTCCACTGTCCACCTCTATTGAATGCCACTAGTCTCACATCTCAGTCTCTCTGCTGACAAAAGTTATTAGAAAAAGAATATTAATTTTGGACATGCAATTCCCTAATCAGCCAGTAGGGGAAAATGAAAGGCTGTAAAACATGTCCACTGTCCCCCTCTATTGATTGACACTACTGTCACATCTCTGTCTACCTGCTGAGAAAAGTTATTAGAAAAAGAATATTAATTTTGGACATGCAATTCCCTAATCAGCCAGTAGGGGAAAATGAAAGGGTGTAAAACATGTCCACTGTCCCCCTCTATTGATTGACACTAGTCTCACTTCTCTGTCTACCTGCTGAGAAAAGTTATTAGAAAAAGAATGTAAATTTTGGACATGCAATTCCCTAATCAGCCAGTAGGGGAAAATGAAAGGTTGTAAAAAATGTCCACTGTCCCCCTCTATTGAATGCCACTAGTCTCACATCTCACGTCTCCCTGCTGACAAAAGTTATTAGAAAAAGAATATAAATTTTGGACATGCAATTCCTTAATCAGCCAGTAGGGGAAAATGAAAGGCTGTAAAACATGTCCACTGTCCCCCTCTATTGAATGCCACTAGTCTCACATATCAGTCTCCCTGCTGACAAAAATTATTAGAAAAAGAATATTAATTTTGGACATGCAATTCCCTAATCAGCCAGTAGGGGAAAATGAAAGGTTGTAAAACATGTCCACTGTCCCCCTCTATTGATTGACACTAGTCTCACTTCTCTGTCTACCTGCTGAGAAAAGTTATTAGAAAAAGAATGTAAATTTTGGACATGCAATTCCCTAATCAGTTAATAAAATGTTAAATTAATGGATGTGAAAAATGTCCACTCTCCACTCACCCTCTATTAAAAGGCACTGGCCCTTTAACAAAACAACCATCACACATATCCACCAAGCCAGAGCAAAAAAAAAAAAAACGAAGAAAATGTGCACTTTCCCCACGGTCCCTTACTTACCGCTCCACCGAGAGCGAGCTCTCCCGGCTGAAGGCACATTGCGACGGCTTGTTCGGGGCACTGCCTATTATATACAGCGAAAATAAGTAAAAAGAATGCTGTAAAACATGATCAGCTTTGCCCTTTTGGCGTTTACACTGTTTAGCTCATTTTAAGGCAAGTCGTTTTGGAGTTATTGGCGTTTACCGCTGAATGTGTCACGAATATCAAAAACAAAACCAACTTAACCCCGCTCTATGAGCGCAGTCATCTTGCCGACAACATCTCGTTTTGACATCTCGCGTGGTTCTGTGTTGTTTGGATAACTTCAAATTGCGACCCCTGCTACAAGTTACGCCCTCTTCATGTTACTCCCTTGTGTTGCATTCCGCAGACAGATACTGTTGGAGAAATAAAGCGTTTGATATTTGATAGCAGTAAGGCAGACAGATGTACATTATACACTGAGCTACTGTACAGCACCATCATGATCTTAGAATGGGTCTCATTTATCGTGTTTTACCTGATTGCTGCTGTTTTCTGTGCAATTCTTGCATATTGTCTGTATGTTCACCATGTTCATCTGAAATATGATCATATACCTGGACCTCCAAGAGACAAGTAAGAAACTTTAAGAATTTGTTCTCTTTATACTCTTTATACTTGTGTTTGATAACAGCCTACTACATAAATATATATTGCAGCAAGACAAAAGCTCAGAAAAAATTAACATGAAAACTGATCCTGACAGTTTTCTGCTGGGACATTCACCAACTTTTTCTGGAACAATGAACTCGGACAGCGTTATACATGACTTGTTTGTTAAGTGGTAAGTGGTAACACTTTTGCATGAATCCTCTTTTTCAACCATGTATATATATATATATATATATATATATATATATATATATATATGTTTTTTTTTTTCTTGACTAATGTCTTGTTGATTTGACCCTGCACCTACAAAATGTGTCACTGTTACATAACAGTATCACATGTAGTGTCTTTGCATTAAATAGAAAACCAATCAAACAATCAAAAAAATATTTAAAAATTCCACTTCTGAATTTTCACTTCAAAATATTAATTTATTGAACTATAATAAAAGTGCACTGTTGTTTTACTCAATAGCAGGAATTTCCTCATGTTACCTATAAAGTTAGATAGATATAGGGATACTTTATTGATTCTATAAGGGAAATTTAGTAATGCATTCTAGCCATGTTCTTGTTTTAAGGGGAGAAAAATATGGCCCTGTCTACAGAATGAACAGTTTTCACTATGTCGTGATTGCAGTTCATTGCCCTGAGGCTACAAAGGTAAATATTTAGTCTCAGTTATGTTGGTAATCAGCCACAAAATCTAAATAAATAAATAAATAAAAAACTCTTTGTCCTTCATTGTAGACAATCCTGATGTCACCTAAGTATCTCAAAGACCCCCTTGTATACAAACGGCTCTTTAACTTATTTGGGAAACGGTAAGCTGTATCTTGTTCATATATGTCATAGCATTGCTAGGTGTAGTCTAGTCTCAGTATCTCTACATTGATAGCAGTGATGCTGCCTTCACATGCTATTGGAATTATCAAAAGTACGAGTTTCCTAATCGGAAATTCTAAATAAACAGCCTCTCAAGTCATATTTACTACTGGGAAATTTTTTAATCATTTTGATACCAGAGTTTCCGAGTTGGGCGGGTGTAGAAAGCATACTTCTTCGTTGAAGCAAAGAACAAGGAGATTCTTGGGTATCTTTCGCAGAGTTCTTTACTGAGACACACTGCGCATTGCTGTAGTCATCAAGATGTCTGAATTAGGCCGTGATACATTGTAGTTTATATAGGCATTCGGTGGGCAGTCTTTAAAAGTGTTGACCTTACACAGCTTCAGAAGTGACCACTTCTAAAGACAATACAGGAAATCAACCCCCGACTGTGAGTTTGAACAAACTTACTTAACAGTACCCAAATGGTTTAAGCTGCACTTGGCCACGAGAACTACCAAGGTGTGAAATTCATTTCCAGTTGCCTTTCAGTAAACAGACACCACTATGTTCACATTAAATGCTTAATACAATGTAGATCACCTTAGTTTTTTTATATGATTTTACATCAGGATGTAGGATCTTCAGATCTTAAACAGATTCTTAAATTTGTAATCCTATACGGGTCATAAACTTTAAACATGGTGGAGGGGACTGTCAACCGAGATAGCACGCGTACGTTTGCAAGATGTCTGTTAAAGATCTCTTGATCTAGAAAGCATCTGCTGTGTACAAACATCTGGCAGACATCTGTAAGATGTCAGTTTTACATACATTCTAAATCATAAACATCTTAAATCTAATAGATGTCTACTTGACATCTGATAGGAAACGTCCAATAGATGTATTGCAGACGAGCAAACTGCGTCTTGCAGATGTAAATGTAAACATCAAATACACGTCTCCGAGATGTACATGTGCGAACAGGGAATGCTGTTCTCACAACAGCTTCATCCCTTTGTCTTGTCACTAATTTATAAGCGAGATATGAACTATCATTCGAAGCATATTGTATGTTTTATAAGCAGTGAAATTGTCAGCAAACTGTATGTATAGCGCAGTGAATGTCAACAAATGGGATGTTACATTTTATTCTTTCCCACATTAAAGCACTTGAATATGACAAGCTTATAATAACGACTTCATAGGTGGGAAATAGGACATTTCCGACAGCACGTGAAGGCAGCATAACACTGTCATCATCATCTAGAAGTTTGTATGTTAGAGGCCCCATGAAATTAAAATTTAAACTTGTGGACTTTGTGGCATTTAGTTAATGTTTATTAGCTTTACAACCATCTAAATGCCTTCATATGTATATTTGACTGGAGGAAACAGTAGTGACATGAGTGGTGTGTCTCCTTGACACTTAGAAATATGACAATAGGCTATAGAAAATAAATCTAACCATTTCATATGGTTTACATATTCATATTTCATTCTTCAATTTTAACCTGTTGTGATTAAAATTAATAATAAAAAAGAATGAAATCAAGGTTTATAAACAAATAATTGAACTAATACACGTCACTACATCCATGTCATGGTTTGGCTGAATTAAAAGAATACAAATTCAAATCTCAGGTTCCTGGGAAACGGGCTAATAACAGCTGTGGATCATGATGTCTGGTACAGGCAGCGTCGCATCATGGATCCAGCCTTTAGCAGCACGTGAGTCAATACAGAACATCTCTGATATACTTAAGTCAGATAGAAATGCACCTCAGCTGATGATATTTTATTTGTCAGATACTTGCGAGGCTTGATGGGCACTTTTAACGAGATGTCTGAGCGCCTAATGGACCATCTGGAGAAAACAGCCAACACGAAAACACTTGTCATCATGCATGACCTGATCAACTGTGTCACACTTGATGTCATTTGCAAGGTTTCACACTTCTTCCCACTTCTAAGGAAGGTCTAATATAAGTTAGGTCAAATTAGCTCTTAGTCATTACTTATGTTTTCATCCACAGGTGGCTTTCGGTGTTGATTTAAATTTTTTAAAGCAAACTGACAGCCCCTTCCAGAATGCAGTTGAGTTGTGTTTAAAGGGCATGGTGTTTGATATCAGAGAACCATTTTTTGCGGTAAGAGAATTTATCCAAAGTTACTCCGAAGTAGTAGCGTTAATGCTATATAATCTATTTTTCCCCTCAGCTTTATCCAAAGAATTGGAAGACTGTAAAACAAATTAAAGATGCAGTTGAACTCCTGCGTACAACGGGAAAGAAATGGATACAAAACAGGAAGACAGCAATAGAAAATGGAGAAAACGTCCCCAAAGACATTCTCACACAAATCCTCAAAATGGCAGGTATGTAGCTCTCAAGTGGCTCTGACATTATATAATGCTTAATTATATAAATTGCACACATTTAAAAAATTGTAATGAATCATTAAATTAAACGTCTTTTCAAAATGAACCATTTAATCATGCCGTACTACATTTAAACAATTGTGAAAAATTTGGTAAATAATTAAAGCAGTTAAGTAGTTATAGCTCAAATACAATTTAGCCAATCTGCAACTGCAAGGAACAGATTACCAGAGTCCTAAAACACATTTAAAAACTGTTGCGAACTGTGAAAAAATTTTTACTTGACACATTGTCTTAATGCAGCTCTCATGGTGCAAGATGCAACTTGACAGCTAGAGACGTCCATTTAACACAGTAAACATATGTAAACATACAGGGGTTGGACAATGAAACTGTAACACTTGGTTTTAGACCACAATTAGTACGGTGTTGGGCCTCCTTTTGTGGCCAATACAGCATTATTTCGTCTTGGGATTGACAAATACATGTCGTGCACAGTAGCCAGAGGGATTTTGAGCCATTCCTTTTATAGGACAGTGGCCAGGTCACTATGTGATTCTGGTGTAGGAAAAAGTTTCCTGACACGCTCCTCCAAAATATCCTAAAGTGCCTCAATAATATTCAGATCAGACTGTGCAGGCCATGGGAGATGTTCAACTTTACTTTCATGTTCATCAAACCTCTCTGTCACCAGTCTTGCTGTGTGTATTAGTGCATTATCATCCTTATACATTAGGGTACAATGTCTGAACCATTGGGTGCACATAGTCAACCTTCACACTTTGCTCTTACTGGTGGAATGTGCAAATATAGCCATGAAACCTCCAACACTATATTGGCCAGATTTTCAGATTCATTGTCCAACCCCTGTAGATCAGCAATTATAATACTGTCCAAACCTGATTACAAAATGGCTTAAGTTAAAGAAGTAGTTCACTTCCAGAGCAAATATTTACAGATATTGTACTCCATCCAAGATGATGTTCATGTCTTTCTTTCTTGAGTCGTAAAGACATTTTTTTTTTTTTTTTTTTGAGAAAAACATTTCAGGATTTATTAACATAAAGTGGACTTCTATGGTGCCCGTGAGTGTGAACTTCCAAAATGCAGTTTCAATGCAGCTTCGAAGGGCTCTAAATGATCCCAGCTGAAGAATAAGAGTCTTATTTAGTGAAATGCTCGTGATTTTCTTTAAAAAAACATTTATATGCTTTTAAACCTCAAAAGCTTGTCTTGTCTAGCTCTGCCATGCGCATGTTTACTCTGTGCAGTCCCGTTCAAGACAGTTAGGGTATGTCGAAAAACTCCCATCTCATTTTCTCCTCCATCTTCAAAATCTAAATGTAATTTTTGTTCTGGAAGTGAACTACTTCTTAAAATGACTTACTTCTGAAGTCATTTTTTTAAATGTTGGGTTAATACTTGACTTGTCTGCTACAGCCTTGTAACTGAATTTGTGCAATTTAAGTAAATTAAATAATGTAAATAAGTGTTTAAATTAAATAAGTTAATTGCCTCTTAGAATTATTGGGTTAATAAGCTTGTCTTTTAGTTGATTTGATTACAAATGTTAATCAGCTAAGTACTAGTAACATTTTTAACATAAAATAGAATTACCACTTAACACTTTCTATTTTTTGTTTTAGAGGAGGAAAATGTTAATAGTGCAAAAGATCATGAGCAGATGTTGGACAATTTTGTGACTTTCTTCATTGCTGGTGAGTTGCGGCTTTTCATTTTTTGTTCATAAACCCTTGCATATGTAAACAATGCTTGATTATGTTGCAGGACAAGAGACAACAGCCAATCAGCTCTCATTTGCAATTATGGAATTAGGGAGACATCCTGAGATATACAAACGGTAAAACGTTTCTTGGAAATGAGCATATTCCATCATACTTGTTTTACAGCCGTGGCCTAATGGTTAGGGAGTCTGACTTGTAACCAAGAGGTTGCGAGTTCGAGTCCCAGGTCCGGCAGGGATTGACGGTGGGGGGAGTGAATATCCAGCGCTCTCTCCATCGTCAATACCACGACTGAGGTGAGACCTTTGAGCAAGGCACCAAACCCCCAACTGCTCCCCGGGCGCCGCAGCAATGCTATGGCTGCCCACTGCTGTGCGTGCGTGCGTGCGTGCGTGCGTGCGTGCGTGCGTGCGTGCGTGCGTGCGTGCGTGCGTGCGTGCGTGCGTGCGTGCGGGTTAAATGCAGAGCACAAATTCCTAGTATGGGTCACCATACTTGGCCTCACGTCTTTTCACTTTCACTTTCACTTTCAATGCTTTAAAGTTCCTTTTCCTTCCCAGGGCTAAAGCAGAGGTGGATGAAGTCCTTGGGACGAAAAGAGACATTTCATATTAAGACCTTGGAAAAATCACTAACTTGTCTCAGGCTGGTCTACAGAGATGTTCTTTTTACATGCTACAAACAAATGGTTTTGTATCGATTTCTTTAAATGCTCTTTGTGTTTTTGACTCAATGCTGCAGGTGTTGAAGGAAACGTTGCGTCTGTACCCAACTGCTCCAACAACCAATCGCTGGCTGCATGAGGATATGGTTATAAATGGGCTGAAAATCCCAGGGGGCTGTTCTGTTGCTGTGAGTATTGGATGATTCTTTAAGCATCATGGTACCGGCCCATTGCACCTATTTTTAGTGACACAAGTAACAAAATTATATTTTATAATATTTCAGATCAGCAATAATGGGGTCATAAATGTTACTAATTTTGTTATATATGAAAGCGGGACAATTTTGAATAATTTTTGGCTCTTTTCTATACAGTTCAGTTCTTATGTCTCCCAAAGAATGGATCTGTATTTTAAAGATCCGTTGAAGTTTGATCCAGAGAGATTTGATGTGAATGCCCCAAAGTAAGTAATTATTTTAGTCTCATTTTACCTTCTGTTTCAGCAATTATGCTGCATTCACAGCATAATTACAATAATAACAATGAAACCTGACATTTATAGCCTTCGTCTCTAATTTGTTAATTTGTGTATCACTTAACACAATTATTGATTCAATAAAACTACAATATAACAACTGTATGCAACTTTTTAACGCTGTGCTAGCTACATTAAACTGTATTATATGTCTGTTTGTATTGTGAGTGTTTATACATTATATTACAGGGGTCAGAGTCTTACAATTTATAATTACTAGGACATTAATGCTTTTTTCATAATTATTATATTAACTATATGAACACACCATTATATTGTGACATTCTAGCATGAAATCTGTTGATTTCTAATTGTGTTCTTATCTGTAAGGCCTTATTATTGCTACTACCCATTTACACTTGGTCCGAGAACCTGTCTGGGGCAGGTCTTCTCACAGGTAATGAAGTGTGTTGGATTGATAATTTGTTTTCAAAGTGCTAAATTTGCTGTGATCTTGACCGCTCTGTCATGTTTCTACATTCAGATGGAGGCAAAAGTTGTGCTTGCAAAACTACTTCAGAGATTTGAGTTCAGTCTGGTTCCTGGACAGTCTTTTGACATTAAAGACACAGGAGCTCTACGGCCCAAGAGCGGAGTGATCTGCTACATTAAACACTGTTCATAGGACCCTTGTTTTTTTTTCAGGACTCTCTTGTATACATCACCTTCAAACCTTAACCTGAGCACAGAAGTTTTAACATACTAGTCATTTATAGTGCATCTGCATTTTTAAATTAATTCAGTTTTATCGTAGTCCCTCATTATGGTGATTTAAAGTTTTTGTGTAAATACATTATGTCGATTATTTACTGTAAACATGAACATTATATAAACAAGGGCTACATGCTCAATGAGAGAACCAATCAAACTACAGGTGACCTAATTTCAGTGGAAAGTTCGGTTGTAAAAAGTATTTGTTTAAAAATGACAACATCCTAAAACATTGTTTATCAGAGTTTAAAATGGTCTTTATATTACACACTATATATATGCTGCTTAACCAAAGAGATTAAACAGTGCTTAAAAAAAGCTTTAAAAGCTGGTTTATGTGGTGTGCTTTTTTCTCTGAAAAAAACAGCATTTGTTATTGGTATGGGGTGAAATTGTAGCATTTCTAATTTAAGTGCAAAGATAATACATAATGAATATGTCTAAAGAAAAATCATTTCCAGGCAGGCCCCAGCGAGGATCGAACTCGCGACCCCTGGTTTACAAGACCAGTGCTCTAACCACTGAGCTATGGAGCCAGCTACGGCAGCACAGCCGAAGAAAATGGTATCTAATCTTAGGGCTATGTTTAAGTTATGCCTATTCTTCAGCCCTTTCTTTTTTGAGTTGTGCGTTATGTGCCAAAAAAGCTTGAATGTGACAATTTACAACTTTTTAAAATATAAGAATTAATTGAGATCGAGGTCAATTATTAAAGTATTCCAGTAAAAAGAAAGAATAGAAAATATGTGACGATGTACGATGTATGTACGATCCAACGTAACGTTTATTTTTATTAGAATCAGAATGAGTTTATGGATTGTTAGTCAATGTTTTCGTCGCCTCGATTAACCAAAAATGAATACCCAGATAGAAGTATTTTTTTTTTTGTCCACGAGAGGGCGAAGTTCACCAACAAACCAATCACGCGTAGCAGTAGTACGATAGAGTGTTTTTGTTGTCTAAACCACATGTGTCAAACTCAGCTCCTTGAGGGCCGCTGTCCAGCAGAATGCTGTTCCAACCAGCTCCAAAACACCTGCCTGGAAGTTTCTAGTAATCCTTTGATCTAAACACAGCGGCCAGCTAAAAGCCATCTCGGTCAAAAATTAGATAATGACACTAGAGTGAATGCTCTCGACATATACATCCATCAAATACTTAACGTACAACCTCAGCCCAGTCAGAAGTACCACTACTTACACCAGTGGTTCTCAACCACGTTCCTGGAGCCCCCCAACACTGCACATTTTGCATCTCTCTTTTGTCTGACACACCTATTTCAGGTCTTGGAGTCTCTACTAATGAGATGATTATCTGATTCAGGTGTGTTTGATTAAGGAGACATGGAAAACATGCAGTGTTGGGGGGGCTCCAGGAACGTGGTTGAGAACCACTGCCTTACACAAATATGCATCGGAGCCTGATAAAAAAAGATGCCAGATGGATTGGCTTTTGCATCTGAACTCTTCATATATTTTCAAATTCTGACAAATAACCTTTCAATACCAACATTAAAAAATGGGAAAATTAATTAAAATTAAATGGCCTACATATAAATTAATGAGTTAATTATACTTCATATATATATATATATATATATATATATATATATATATATATATATATATATATATTCAAATCAGCTGTTTGTGGAAATGTGGTGCTGTCTCTTTAAGAGGGCAGATCCTGCCTTTTGCCTCTCATCTCTGAACCTGCTCAGATCCGCTTGGATCATTTCATACCCATAGACATGTCTATGTTCATACCAGTCAAGGGGAAGAGCCGAACCCGAGATCCTGAACATTGACTCACGTGAGGAGTTCTAAGGGAAACCCACTTCCAATCTGGTCTTTGCAGCTTCCGATTAATTTTAACGTGAATGTGGACGTTTTTTATGAAGGCAGTGTTTATAGTTGTTATTTTTTGAAACACAGCTGTTGAAACCTGTAAGATCACGCGTGTCTAAAGGATTTTTTTCTCTTGAGGAAAACATCGATTCATTTACAACGATGCTCGTGGATTTGTATATCACACATATTTTAGGATATTTAAATACATAAATGAATGCGAAGTTATCGGTAAGTGGGGCGTTAATAAAGGTTTGAAGATTTGTGTGGAATACAAAACGGTTCATGCATAGTCTTCCATTTTAAAGGGTTTTTAATGCTTTTTTTATTGCGTTTTTCTGGTGGGACTGAAACATAACGCTATGTTAGATCTATGTTGAATATTTAACCCTGAGACTGTTCCTCTATAAGAATCATGATGGCAAAACATTGTCCTAATGATGACCTGAGTAAGATCTCTGATGATGAACTGGTCAGATGGAGCAAAGAGGACTTGATCAAGAGACTGAGAAGGGCTGACAGTGAGAAAATGAACCTAATGCTAGAACATGGGAACATGATGAAGGACGTCAACCGCAGACTGCAGGTGCACCTCCATGAGATCCGCAATCTAAAGGAGATCAACCAGAAACTGCAAGACGATAACCAGGAGCTCAGGGAACTCTGCTGCTTTCTTGATGATGATCGGCAGAAAGGTAAGAAGCTGTCTCGGGAATGGCAGAGGTTTGGGAGGTATTCAGCGAGCTCCATGTGGAAGGAGGTGAGCACCTATCAGCAGAAACTCAAGGAGCTAGAAGCCAACCAGGAAAACATTCTTCGGGAGAATGCAGAACTAAAGGAGATCATTCTCATGTTGGATGAAGATAGGAATGGAGCAGGATCTAGGAGTTCAATAGACAGCCAGTCCAGCCTAAGCAACTTGAATGGAGGTTCGGGCACTATCCGAGATGTTGGCGATGGGAGCAGTACCTCCAGCGGTGGAAGTGCTGGCAGCCCTGACCATCATCACAATCATATACACAAGACTGTAGAAACCAAGATTGGCACTATAAGACGATCTATGGATGATCTCTCTGCTCCACATCATCACAGGAGCATCCCCAATGGGCTAAATGGTGAGTATAGATAACCATTTCTTGCCACCATTATTGTTTAAAACCCCAGAGAAATCAAAATTGGAGTATTGTGGTTTTTAATGCATGTCTTTAAGTTTTAAGGCTATTCATATGTCGTACGCTCTTAAAAAGTTGACAAAATTAATTTGTATCACACATTTTTAATTTACACACATAATTAATTTACTCAGACCCTTTAAGGCCTTTTAAGATGTGACTTTATTTTTCAGTACAACATTAAAGAAGATTTCTAACTGAACCCATGGTCCTTAATGATTTGTAAAATGTCAGCGGCTCATAAAACGTCAACGGCTGCCGTCACTTTAAGAGACAAAAAAGCATATTAGGCAACATAAAATTACTAGTTAAAATAACCGATTGACCACTTTGTTAACTTTGTAACCAAATAACAGATAACATATATGTATTATATTATTAAAACACCCAATTTTCTGGTGAAAAGTGCAGTGATTATCCACACTTGTGCGTTGATTGACAGCCCACACATATACCCCAAAGTATTCGATTAATCTGCGCTGAGGAGCCGTGCGATTGCACAACCCATGTAAAGAAGATTCTGTAAATAACTGCAATTGCAGGTCAAACTGAGATGGCAACAAAGAGGCAAAACTTACAGGTTGCAGCTTTAATCAACTCCAGAAAGCATAAAAACCTTAATTTCGCACCTTCATTGAAGTGCTTGGTTAACACTTGCTCATATCAGCAGCTCATCAGTAACTAACTTGCTCCTCGATCCACAAATTGTTTTAGAAAGTTCAGTCCGATTTGGTGAACTGGCTCATTCAGAAGAAGAAGAACCGGTTCAAAAGAATGATTTGTTCATGAATTGGACATCACTCCGTACCGTTTACGGACCGTTTATAATCCGAGGCTATGGATTACAGATAATATTGTTGTAAATGATGTTTATTTTCTTGCACACACTAATCATTTTGCTTCATAAGACCTCAATGTATCATCAGGAGCCGCAGGTATTAATTTTGTATTGCCTGATGTGCTTTTTTTTGTCTCTCAAAGTGACAGCAACCACTGACATTTTATGACATTGTATGAATCATCAACAATAATGGTTTCAGCTAAAAATTGACTGATTACTGTGCTAGTGAAGAAAATATAAGTTACCTACATCTTAAGTGCTCTGGAGTTGAGTAAATTGCCACCAAATTGTCATTTTTTAGGCGAACTTTCCTGGAAGTCTTTGTCTTACAGGAAAACAAACCATACTCATTACTCATCTTTCACTAATGGGTGTGTAAAAAATCTGTTTAAAATAAAAATGTCCAACATTAATAAGTAGGGGTCATTTAAGTTAAATGTGTAAACACTGCGTAGTGTTTTAATTGGAAATATGTAAACAGAGAAAACTGCACTTGTCAAGCCATTTCCTTGGGTTCAGTATTGCTCATCAATCTTCTGTTAATCATGTTTGAGATTGGAGGTTTATGAAGTTTTAAGATGATGAAACTACAATTAATAACACAGAACAGTGAAATGGAAGGCTTGATTTCAAAAAGCTGTTTAACTAATGCTAGCATCATAAGTGTAATCATTTCCTGTTGCTTTCGTTTTATGTTTTGTACATATATGAAACTGGAAGAACAAACTTTGCAGAGCAGCTTGGGTGACCAATGTGTAAATATATTAATTGTATATACTTAACAGGTAAAAGTAAACTGAAGTGTTTAGATCTTACAACGTTACTGAAGATGTAGCTAATTACCCCAGTGGTAATTACCTAAATTACCTCAGATCAATAAAACGACAGTATCGCACGTGAGTGTGGCCTTGAGTGAAGGTCCCGTGTTAATTGCTTTTACAAGTAAATCGTGTGTATGGATTTTGGATTTGCTGATGGTCTTTGTTTCTCGTGCTGTGGTAGGGCTCACAAAAATAAATCAATGCGATCACCCTATTCAAACCCTAAACACCCACATGAGCTGACTGTTTGATAACTGTAATGAAATGGCATGTTAAGCCTGGCTTTAGCTGCACTTCAGCAGCGGCAGGATTGCAGATGAAACGACAGTATTGTGCTGCATACAGGCTGTTCTGACTCTAAGTTTTGAAGTGGTGATGGATTGGCTAGCTTTTGTTTTCACAACTGCATTTTATATATATATATAATATATATCACAATTGACAATGTTTAGAAAGCTTGTAATAAGTATAGAATTACCTAAAAGATCAACTTGAAAAGATTAGTGATTGTTTGGCAATGAATAATTTTGAGGTCTCACTTCTGCTTTGCTTATGCGTACTAAGCTCTTCAAAATGAACAATTTATATTTTGCTTTATTTAATATTTTTCTATAATTAGTTGAAGGCTATTGAGTTGTCAGGTTGATTTATTTATTTTTTTTCCTTGTTGTTGTTGTTGTATTTGTTTTGCAGTTAAGCACATTTCCCCCAAATTTGTATTACAAATTTGTATTAAAAATTATTCTTGTCACTGAAACACAATAGTAGTAGTAGTAGTAGTAGTAGTAGTAATAATAATAATAATAATATTAATAATAATAATAATAATAATTATTATTATTATTATTATTATTATTATTATTATTGTTGTTGTTATTGTTATTATACTTTATTTAAATTGACATATACTTAAACTCGATTATTCTGTTGTTGTTTTTTTTCTTCTGTTTTTTACTTTGTAAGGTTTTGAGTAAATTGGAATCCACATTAGTGGCATTTAAAATGCCATTTTATAACTAAGTCTGTACTTAATTTGTTTGCACCATTTGCTCTTAAAACAGAACATTGGTAATGGGATGTAAGCTATCTGTAATGTCTGGTCATCATTTTACCTTTAGTTTCAACAGCCTTCAAATTTGTGAGTACAAGTTGTAAAATGCTGTTAATTATTTTATTGTGTTGTGGTTGTTTCTACGGTCTTTTACCTTACATGAAACATAAGCTTCTTAATGCAGTTCAGTCAATCTACTGAATCATGCAACACAAAATTATTTAGTGCAGTTGGTGCAACCAACCGCAGATGCTTTGAAAAATTTTAGGGATGTAAATTGGCTTTTTTGTCATGAAAACATTACATTTCCAAACAAAAAAGGGGGTTTAAATACAAAATCCTCACAGCGTTTTCTTTACAGGTTTGATCAGATTCACCACTTGTGCACAACATGGTGGTCTACTTTGATCTAGACCTGTTGCTATGCCATGCTTGTCCGATCAATGAAATAAATTTTATCATGGTCAAATCCCCTGGGGTCAATGTGTGTGGCCTGGATTCAATCTGTGGTGCAGTGTCATTTAATAATTCGGTCAGGTTGAGCTCATAGATCTTCGGAGTGTGTATCTTGATTCCACAGGGATTCCTCAGACATACTAACAGCCATAGAAAGGTGATAAGTGAGTAAAGCGGGACCTGTGGAGGTATTTGCCGGAGACATTGGCTAGTGGTAAGGCAAATAGAGAGTGGATGGATTGGAGAGAGAGAGAGAGTGTGTGTGTGTGTGTGTGTATGAGGTCCCCTGCTCTCTTTCGTGCTTAAGGGGTCTCATCAATCAGTCGAGCCGTTGGCCATCCCAATGCACAGATGGTGCTGCGGTAATCTTTAGAGACAGGTTCATATTTCATCGCAACGTTCGATCCCAAGCTGTGTAGCACAACTGCTCACAACTCTATGGTTTCAAGAGTTAAAGCCTTTACACAGACAGGAAGTTTAGTGCTGCATTGCTTGCATATTCTGGTTTCTGTGGGCTACATTTTTTAAATGATCTACATTTTGATTGTAATTCAGATTTCGAATGTAAAACAAGAATATGTCCAACAAGTGTTTGATTGATCTTCATGTACATAGACCATGTGTCGCATATCTCCTACAGTGATATGGCATCTGTCTTTGTATCAGTCAGCCTGAACTTTTGTCAGTTTAGAAATGTTTAAATAGAGTGCTCTGATTTCAAATCTAAAAACAAGATAAGAAATGGTGTTTTCGAACCATGGGTTCTCTTTGAAATGGCAATAAAAATAAAAATAATAATAATTTTGATACATGCAGTTTGCAGTGACAAATAAAATACATAAATTGGTAACTTTTTGTTTTGAAATGGTCCTACCTCAAATATGAATTCTTGAAACCATTGTTTGGTTAAAGTTACCACAGAACAAATACCAAAGAAGTTTATGTACTTAACAAATTAGATAAATCAAAGTTGGAGGAATTACATTTTATGAAAAATTAGGAATTACTCTTTTTGGGCCATAAAGGAACATGTATTAAGAAAGTAAACAGAAGCAGTGTTAAGTTTATGTTTGTGTGCAACAGTCAAAAAATCCACGAAAATGCCTAAAATATTACCATGTTAACTATAGTTTCCATCAAAATGTCACAGTTACTGGATGTAAGTAATTTCTTGTCTATTTTGTTGTTCTTAATTTTATAGGCATACTTGGCTATTCTGGGTGGTTGTTTTTTTAATAAATTGTTGTTGTGAATTATCTATTTTCAGTTGTTTAAAAAAAGTTCATACAGGTATTTGCAATAAAAAGGGAAACTATGGGTGCTTTATACTATACTTTGAATCAGCTTTGTAAATGCAGTGCTAGTAGTATTTTGGTAGCTATCTGTGTCAGTGTGTTGTGAGTGATACTTGCTATTTTTTTTTTTTTTTTTTTTACCCCTGATAGATAAGATGTAATCCTGACAGGGTACATTTGGCAAGTTTATTGGCATATGTCAGTAATGGATGAGCTTGTTAAGAATGCAGATTATAAGGATGCGTTTTTTCACACCGATTTTTAAAAACATTTCAAAGTAATTAAAATGTTAAAGTCTACTTAGTTTTTTCATACAAATAATCTCTTAATGGCCTGTACAGTCTTTTGGTCTGTCTGTTTTTTTACTGTCTGTGGTTGTATGCTCCCGGGATACCTCATGAGGGAAGTTTCACCTTGTGTCAGTGGGTGGTAAAATCACTGAACCTAGTGTAAGGATGAGGGCAGTGACCTTATGATGGTCAAAGTGAACTTGTTAAACTAGTTCAGCCAGTTCTTTACAACATAATTCGCCAAGCCCGCAGATTGCATCTTTGTGTGATGACGTATAACATTCATGGAATTTCATGGAATTTGATTTGTTGACCAGATCATTTTCATTATTTTAGTTTTTTTTTGTTTTGTTGTGCTGTTTAATTTCTATTATTTTAGAGCCCGATTATCCAGTCCTGTTCATGGAAGGCCACATTACTAAATGTTTTAGATTTAACAGTAATTAAACACACTTCATCTAGCTAATCAAGGTCTTAAGGATCACTAGAAACGTCCAGTCAGGTGTGTTGGAGCTGAACTCTACAAGAATGTGGCCCCCTAAAATATTTTGAAAGTTCAAATATTGCATTACCATATAACTTGGCAGAGTTCTTTAGTTAGGTTTGTTCCTTTTCTTAAATATATTATCTACAAGTTTAAAGGGTGTGCCACTCTGCTGACCAGCGTAGGAAGTGTTGTTCTTTTAAAACTTGTTTGTCTGGTATGCACAAGAGAGATGAATCACAACATGGTATTCTTAAACAAAACTTTCTATGTGTGGTGTCAGAGCATGTAGGACATTAATGAATCCATGGCAGATTTAAAGGGCAAAGAAAATGCAACAAGAGACCGTATTCTACACTATACATTATGTGTGGCTCGGTAACAATGTCAGGTCTTGTCGCTTGGCCCAGGAGAGCAGGAATGAGAAGACACACAGAGACTCTCTCAGCTGGCTTCAGACAGAAAGGCAGTCTGTCATGAATTCCCACATTCCTTATTAAACAATAGTGAGTTTTCTTTCAACAACCTGTATAAAGAGACGTGTAAGACTCACACATTGAACCCCACGTGAGACCATACAAATTGAGATAAGACAAGCATAGAGTTTGAATAACCATTGGCTGCTCCTTCGGAAATTGGTAAAGCAGTAGGCCTATATTTGTAAATGTTCTGTGTAAAACCCTTAAGCTTAAGCTGAGCCTAGTCCTTGAGTTTGAAACACTGAGCACTGAGTTTTTATTTGTATGTTAAAAAAATCACACCAGTGGTTTTATTTAGATTTTTTTTTATTAGGTGTAGCACTGACTAAATCGTCATTTGCTCACCCTGCTGTCCCAAATGTATTGTCTGTATTATCTCAGTGAGCTTTCGTGAGGCTGTATGCATGCACAGTAAAGCAAATTCAAAGTTTTTGGATATTTCAGTGTGGACAAAAACACCATTTTCAAATGTGACCCTGGTCCACAAAACCAGACATAAGGGTCAGTTTTTTTTTTTTTAAACTGAGATTTATACATCATCTGAAAACTGAATAAATAAGTTGATGTCCATTGATGTTAGAATTGGACAACAATTGGGCCGAGATACAACTATTTGAAAATCTGGAATCTGACGTTGCAAACAAATCTAAATATTGAGAAAATGGCCTTTAAAGTTGTCACAATTTTCTTAGCAATGCATATTACTAATCAAAAATTAAGTTTAGACATATTTACAAAAGGAAATTGATGAAATATATTAATGGAACATGATATTTAATTAATATCCTCATGATTTTTGGCAGAAAAGAAAAATGTATCATTTTGACTAATACAATGTTGTTGGCTATTGCTACAAATATACCTGTGCTACTTACGACTGGTTTTGTGGTCCAGTGTCACAAATGTAGTCGGATTAATGTAAATGTAGCCTAAAATGTCACCACATTAGGCAAGTAATCAGTATATGGCCGAACACAAGGTAATGCGGTTTACACTGACTACTACAGCAGAAATAAACTGAAGTTGTATGGATTCCCACCATGTTCATTTTGCATGGTTTTTGAAGCATCAACTTTGAGGGACCCATCCAGGTGCAGTATATGGACCTAGAGAGATAGAGTATTTTTCTTGCAACTAGCTCCTGCTCAGGACCAGCACATGACCAGCTAAGGACTAGCTTAAACCAGCTCAAACCAGCAGCCATGTTTCAAATCATACCTAACCAGTATATGCTGTTTTTTTTTTGTTTTTGTTTTTGTTTTTTTTCAACAGGGTAGGCTTTGTCCAGGTGGGAATGCATTGATTTTCTGTTCATTTATTGCTGTCTAATGAAATGCTAATGTAATGAAGTTGTTAATGAAGCAACCAGGTGGCACATTGGCACAGCAATAGCTGCTCCAAAGAACACAATCAGCAATCCGATTCTGTTGATGCAAACTGTGACCTTCATATTGTGTCAGGCAAAAGTTAACTAAAGTGTCCTCAATGTCATCAGAGGCCAATTTGGAGGGAGCGTTTCCTGTTAGCGTCAGCCATTTCTGCAATCTGCCAGGAGAGGATAATCTCTAAACAAATGCACAAAGTGTGTCTCTGTCTTTCACCTTTGACATTTTGTCTCGCTGTGCCAGATGTTATTTTGATGACTTAGTCCAAATTGTGGCTCGCAATTGCGGGACTTTTTTTTTTAACACATCCTTTTCTTCACCAACTTCATTAAGTGTTCTTTTTGGGATTCATGAATTGGTCAAAAGTATCCTGCTTTCAACTTCATTCATTGATCCCATGCACATAGTGTAATTCCTAAAAATAGTCCACCTAAAAGGTGATGGGGCGGTTATACCTTTTCTGTCACACTATTGAGAAAGGACTCTAATCCTGTTTGCATGATTGGAAGAGAGTGTCTTCACCAGTAAAATAGTGGTCTTATTTTAGCATATTTTGCTAAATTTGCAGCACTTTCTGGAGAATTATGGAACCGTTGAAAATTAATGCCCACCTTGCACTTCGGCCATGACGCAAATCGTTTTTTAGGTTTTCTTCTTTAAAATATTTTCTTACCTCAATGATTAAGCATCTGGTTTAGAAACAGGCCAAGCCACTGTTTATAGCTTGGAAAATTTCTAAATTGCTTGTCATCGAATTTTCTTGACCACTGTCTTGCTGTGGTTTTTGCTGTTTTCAGTATCCAGCAGTCTAAAGTGCTCATCTAAAAGCCAAGTGGATTCATGAAAGAACAGCATCTCTGAATGATTATGTTAGGCTGTCTTACACAGCTTCTGCTTCTTGCTTCTTGCTTCTGCTCTAAGATGCTCCTAGGTTTTTAACCATGCAGCAATTTTCTAGAACATTCCACACTTCAGCTATGAGACAGACAGTCCTTTATGAATCGGTCAGTAAAGATCAGATGAATAAATCTTTTTTTTTTTCTTGCAAGGATCACATAACAGCTTGGTTTAAGCTGTTTATTATTAACTCTTATAACAAGATCAATAATTTTATTCTGTCCTCTTTGCAATAAGCTTTGGTTAAATCTCTGGAAAGAATGATTCCATAGTATTTTCAGTTTACATTAAGGTGAATCCACCAGACTTATTATTTTAGTATTTGCAGGGTTTGTTTGTTCTGTTTTCACAATAAAGTTAAAACTGGGACAATTTATATTTTTACTTAAAGGAGAAGTTCACTTCCAGAGCAAACATTTACAGATAATTTACTCAGCCCCTTGTCATCCAAGATGTGCATGTCTTTCTTTCTTCAGTCATAAAGAAATTGTTTTTTGATGAAAACATTTCAGAATTTGACTCCATATAGTGGACTTTTATGTTGCCTGCAAGTTTGAACTTCCAAAATGCAGTTTAAATGCAGCTTCAATGGGCACAAAATGATCCCAGCCAAGGAAGAAGGGTCTTAAAAGGGTCTTAAAGTTTATTTACTTTTTAATCTTAAATGCTCATCTCGTCTAGCTCTGCGTGTACTCTGTATTCCGGTTCAAGGCCGTTGGGGTATGTCGAAAAACTAATTTTCTCCTTCAACTTCAAAATCATCCTACATTGCTGCAGAAGTACCGACCAAGTGTTTACAAAGTGAATGTGCAAATAAGATCAAACAGCCTTTACAAAAAAAGGTAAAACGGCGATGTAGGATGATTATAAAGTTGGAGGAGAAGAAAAGAAAAAAAGAAAAAATTATTTGTAAATGATTGTCCTTGAAGTGAACTTCTCCTCCATTTGACTTAACCGAGACACAACACAAACTGTTCTTATGCTTGTAAAATCACTTTGCATGAGTATTTAAAATGAACTAGTGAAGACAAAAAGGTGAAAAAAAAAAAAAAAACTTCTAAGTGGTAAACAGACAGAGAAACACAGACATAGGCATACACTTTCTCTTCACTTTGTGATTTTAAGCTAAAATATTGCTGTTAATTTTAAATAAGACAATTGAAATATTGTGTAAACTGTACATTTAAATAAAAAAAAATAACTTTTATTGTCTATTGTGCAAAAGAGGATAAAGACAAATACAACACAAATCTGCAATCAAGCAATCAGAAGTCTATTTTTTCAAACAGCTTTAGTCAAGTAGTTTACAGAGCAAAAAAAGATCTGAGCAGATTAAGCTCTAGATGCATTTCTGGAATAAAGCAAACCCTCCAGCATCAGTCTCCTGTTGCTAGGATACCATTTTTTTGTGTTTTTGGAGTGTGTGCTATCCTCTCCTGTGGAATTGTCACTTTGCTATTTTTTAGCTTCAAAAGAAGTCAAGACTTGTTTCAAAAATGCCATCAGTTGCTCATTCACAAATGAATTAATAGAACAACAACTGTCACTCAAATTAAAGTATATTTCTTGTTAGAAACCTGAAGATAGACGCATAACAACACTGCAGCACACGTCAGATGTCTTTTCAAAGAAACTGTCCATGCACTAGGGACACCGTCCCTGCTGTTCTGAATGAGGATGTTGCATAACTCCCACTAATTGGTAAACTCGTGAATCCGGTGGAAGATATCACCACTGGTTAAGCTTAGATTTTTCTTCACCACAGATGTGTCAGTCAGGGCTCTGCAAAAACTGCACTGAAGCCGTTTCCATCAGATGAAGTCAGAGCTTGCCTAAGGTCTCTGCATTGCGGTTTCATCTCTGGCTCCATCAGCACCCAATGGGACCAGTAAACACTTGGTGGTCATAGATCATACAGGACACTGGTTTAGTGGTAGGAAATACGACTGGCTAGAATGCATTTGAATATGACCTCAGGTTTCAGTGGGATCTTACAAACAGGTTTTGAAATGTCACCTGGATCTGTTGTAGGGAAGAGCCGTTTTAAAATTCACATCACCACTATCCCACAAGGAGACCATGAAAGCAGAAGCCATACTACTGCATCCATGCACATGCACTTTTATGTACCCAAAAATCTTCAGCCCTTATGGAAAGGCATGGCTTGGAGAGCGATACTGGCATGGCTGTGGTTCATTAGCATGTTGAAGTAATGTTTTTCCAGGGTCAGTTGCATAATATGTGGGAAGATAATAACAAGGAGACCTGATCATAGAAGCATAAACATAGGCGCTGTTAAATATGCGCAAGCTAAGGCCATAGATTTATGATTGTTTTGTAATATAGACTTTAATCCTTCATTGTAGGCAAAAGTTTATGACTTCTAGTTCTTTGAAAAATATTGCAGATTGTGTAAAAAAACACTGCATTGTACAACTTTTAGCCTTTTACAATCGGCTAACGACCTGCTAATCATCTAAAATAGCCTCATTTGAACAAAACATAAGTACTATGTACTGTCCGTTGCAGTTACTCTATAAAATTTAAATTGTTTATTTATCTGCTTTTTTCATTTGTGAAGTTTTTTTTTCTATCTTTCTCTAAATGTCTTTCATATACCACACTGCCAAGTGATGTGATAACAGGGGTAGAACTTGAATATTCCCCAGATGCCTTGTTAAGTTTCTTGTGAAACATCTTCAGTCCACTGCAAGCACCATACATTATAAATAGCACTTATAACTGTTATATAAAACCACAGTACACACCAAAATGCTCTGAAATGTTTTGAGTAAGAACAAGAATTTAAAAAAGACATATTTGTACATGCTCACACATGTTCTTCTGACACCTTCAAGTCAAAATTCCTGTGAGCTGTTGAAGTCATTTCAGTCTTTTTGTCATTTTTGTCTCTTTTTTTTCATCTGCTTAGGCTGAGAAAGGGAGAAAGTCTCATTCCTAATTTAAGCAGAGATTAGAAATTTTGTCTAAAAGTGAATGATGTTGTGACTAGGACTAATAGGTGTCCATAATGTCCATTCTTATTAAATCTATTAATCTATTTTCATGTGTAGAAAAGGAACAGAGGCCAACTGCCTAGTTGGTTGCATTATATGATTGTTTATTCATTTTATTCAGATGTTACAAAGCTTTTTTTTTTTTTTATTTGGAGGTTAAAGTCTTTCGAAACCATAAAATAATTTTGCGAGTAAAAGATCAACATTTATCTTTTTGTACATAATGAAATTATGTTCAATTTATTTTGGAGACAACAATGGTGCTGATCTACCTAATAAAATTGCACAGATTCCAGTAAATATCCCTTGAGCAAACTCACTGTCACCTCATTGTTCATGGCTCATAAGGAGTCTGTTGGACTTTTTGACTTGCTGTATTGCGTCCACATTGTAAAATATTTAGCTTTTTCTCCAGTGACCTCTGCAATGTTAGTGGTCCATGGTAGAGGAGTAGAAATTTGTACTTGCCCAGAAACAACACAGATAATTGAAGTTCATGTCTTCCTAGATAAACACATTGGCGTCTTGGGTTACATAAGGGTTCATATTGCCAGTGGTGAGATCACACCATTTAGCTGGCTTAGACGATGCACTGAAATTCTGAGGCTTGTGGTGTCAGCGTTACTTTAAACTGTGGAATCTGCTACAATTGTACCGCAGGCGCTCTGTCTGCCACCCAACAGCAAACAAACAACTTAAATACTTCAGCCTGACCTATGTGTGTGTTTGTCTGCTCTTTAAGAGAATTAAAAGTGAAGGGCAAGTCTACACGTGATCTACAGATGATTTTTATTTTTTTTTTATGTGCAGTTTTCATAATTACTATGTTCAATGAATGACAATGTCTGGTTGGTCACACCTTATGTGATACGTTAGAACTAATGATACACTGACATGTCATCCAGGCTGATTCATTGACCAATATTTAGCCATTTTGAGATTATTAATCATTCACATTCTGAAATTCATATGAATTAAATGTCAAATTAAATTGAGTATTATGCTGATGACATATTTTGTAATAAAAATATTCTATTCATTTGGAAAACTCAACTATAAAAGCATTTTCACTAGAAACATTAGATTGTAACCTTTTTTTCTGCAAAAAAAAAAAAATAAGTGACCCCAACTAAGCAAGATAAAGGCCACATTGGCAAGGAATACAAACTCCATCGGTGACAAAAAAAAAAAAAAAAAAAACCTTATGAGAAGCCAGGCTCAGTCAAAAGGTAATCCCCTGGCTAGATGAAACCAACATGGTGTGGTTTATATATGTAATCTTTTCAGATTATATATCTGTAATTATATATAATATTTTATTATATATAAGTTTTTACTAATGTATGAAGCTGGTTTGGCTGCTGATATCATAATTTATACACTTGTTTCATGTAAACTGAAAGGAGAAGAATCTCTTTGCCTTTTTTGATCTTGAAATCTGTAAATTAAATATTAGTTAGACATTTGTAGTCACTGTGATATGTTCAGCTGTGCCTCTGAATGCCACTTGATTATGTAATGTGTCCTCTGTCTCAAAAGGAAATATTGTTGAACCTATTGTTGATTGCTTGGTCATGGAGCTATAGGCCTGGGGATTATGAGATAAAGGTTGGAGCTTATTTTGTTGGAAGACAATTTGATTATGGAATGTGGGAAACACCTAATGACAAAGTCTTCAAGCTACACACGGAAAACCATTAAAAAGATCTGGAGAAGCATTATAGAAGTCCTAAATGCATACTGTTCGTGGCCTTAATGAACATGTTTGGGAAGCACTATTTATTTTTAATAAAAAAAACAAACAAACAAACCAAACTTTAAGCTTTAAACAGACGTCACACTTCTTTTTACTTTTTTTGTCCAGCTGCAGTTGGGATAAGTATGGTCTGATCTCGGTAGTTTCTTGGTTGCACCATGTTTTTCACAGTTTCACATTGCTACTAGGATAGATCAGAGCTTTACCAATGTTTGTGCAGTATAATCTTGTCCAGCTTTGGTCCTCCTCACAACATGATCTTTAAGACAGCAGAACTGATCTGATCTGCTGTGTCAGTGACCTCACATAAATGATATTTCTTAAGCAGTCAGCTATATTTTAAGCCGTCCAACACAAGACGGATTTAAGAAAACTGTCATGTTACATTTAAAAAGTACATTTGTTTTGACTTCAACACAAGGCAATGGGAACAAGAGGTTGTATTTTCTGAAAGCACCATAAAATTTAAAATGTCTGGGAGCTCTAGCTTGTAAAACAGATTAGTGTAACAGTTTGAAGACTTGGCCTCAATTATCTTAAAGGAGAAGTGTTAAGTGTACTATTTCTGCATCAATTAGTGTCAGTTAACAGAATGACAAAAATAATGACTTTTCAAACTCCATCATTCTACCATTGGTAGAAAAAAAAAACTGAACTAAATTGAACTGCTTTACATCTGAAATGTACAGAACTGTTACTGTCCTGTTTACTGTTGTGAAGCTGCTTTGTATAAAGTGTTATAAAAATAAATGTTACACAAAATCACTGTGTACTCATGGTTTACTTACAGTTGTCTTTGAATATTAGAATGGGATAGGAAAAGGTATTTTAACCTCAAAGTGTTTTACAAAATTGTACACACTTCCCCTTTAAACTAAAGACAAAAATATTAAAACCTTCCCTAATTTCTAAAGTAAATAAACAGCACTTTTGGCTCCCTTAGGAGGTGACTCGGCTTAGAGCAAATTACTTCATTTGTAGTTGTGTGCTCAAGTGAGGATCAAGGTCACTGTTGCAGTCAATGTTTAACTAAAGACAACTCTCCCAACTGAGGTAATGATTGAAGGTGTACGGTAATGACTTACTTTCTTCTATGGAACACAAAAAGAAGGTATCTGTTTTGTCTGTACAGTGAGCCCAGTGTTGTTTTTATTGTATTCCTTTGACAATGAGTCCAGCTGTTTATGATGAAGTTACATAGATTTCGGTCAAATGTTCTAACATGATGCTTTGTTTGTATGAATAAGCGACTAGCCCAACATGGTGAGTAGGGATGCAACGATTATAGATTTTGTTGGTACGATTATAGTCTGAGGAATAATCACGGTTTCACCGTTATCACGATTACTGTGCATTTATTAATTTCACAACACTATAAGCTTATAAAATCACATGAAAACTCCTATTTTAAAGTGTTATTGTTTGCTGCCTTTTGAAACCGACATGAACTCAGTAACCAAATTATACAGCACAAAATAATAAAACACACAAAATTCCATTTTTCTCTTTGGAATGAAGTAAAAGTGAAAAAGATTTTTGATTTAAGCATACTTTAACACTAATAATAAATAACAATCAAAATAAAAAGTCTTTGTCTATTTGGAATTAAATATAAGCTGCCTACATATTAGCTAAGTAGGCTATTTCCCTTTTGAAGACAACTAAATAGTCAAAGGTTGCTGGACCTCTGTCTGAAAGGCTCTTTTGATTAACTATATTACAATATCATTTTGTATTTTAATTTTGAGCATTTTTTCCACAACTTTTTGGATCCGAATAGAAACATAGTGAAAAATAAAAAAGCTCTAGTTGGCTCTTGACTCCAACAGTATAGCTGCCTTTAAAAACTATATCAGAGCTTTTCGTATTTAATTACATTAACAATTATATTTCTATGATATTTAATATTACTATTAATATAAAACACTAATATTAACTGAACTGTTATTGTCATCAACTTTGATCCACATAGGCCTATGTGATGCGATCTGGGAAAAACCGTCGGATGTCGCGCTGG
The DNA here is from genome assembly GCA_033026305.1 of Cirrhinus molitorella. Lineage (NCBI taxonomy): Eukaryota > Metazoa > Chordata > Actinopteri > Cypriniformes > Cyprinidae > Cirrhinus > Cirrhinus molitorella. Next base: position 14,369,685 of record CM065133.1, on the reverse strand, counting down.
GACATTTTCAGGAAATTCGAAAAATAGGTCCAATGTAATTTTTTTTATTTAAGTTATTTATTACCTTTGCTTGATCGTGCAAAGTTGGGTGGTGATTCCGCAGGTGCATCAAATTTGATGTATTCGATCTTAGCAGCAGTCTTTTGGCACGTTTTGCAAAAAGGTCATTCTTTGTGTACCCCAAATAATCTCAAACTACCGACTTCAGGCACTTCTTTGGAGGAAAGAGTTTCGCTGCTAGATGCCTCTTGATTCAATGTGCGTGCATAATAGCCTCTGTGTCCCTGATAAACTCGGAACTTTAAACTAGCGCAGGCTGGCATAACAGTTTTCATTTTACGCAAGTTGCAACAGTTCCGTTCCTTGCAACAGAAAGACGGTGTTGCAGAGCCGTTACGATTAATTAACCGTGACGTTTTTAATCGCGGTTAATGGTGAAATCGGTTAATTATTGCATTCCTAATGGTGAGATTGTTGAGAAGTGGGATGTATTTACCTGTTGAGGCCAGGTGAATAGCAGGCATGGGAGTGTTCGGAAAAAAACATTTTGAAACAATTCAGTATTTTTGTTTAGTCACACAGAAAGTAAACAGATTTAAATAGTACCGGTTCAAAAAACTAATCACCCATGAGCTGGTAATAATTTGAAATCTTGTTTTGTTAATCAAATTTCTTATCTGGTACAATTTGAAGTGTTTTTAAGTCCAATGCTTTAAACTGGTGGTTGCTACTTTCACCTTCAGTGTAAGGCTATAGGTATTGACACACAAAGATAGTGGTCAGTCAGTGTTAGGTTGCTGTTGGGTGTCTGTTGGCCATGTTTCTGTGGTGTGTTCAAGACTGTTGTCACTAGTCTGACCCTGTTGGTGGCCTTTTGGCCAATCGGGAGAGGCATGTCGGTGAGAGAGATCACTCTGGTTGGCTGTTGAGCTTCGCAAACCAGTACACGAGAAGAAAACAGAAGTGACTGAAGCAATTAAACAGCAGTCAAGAGGGCACACTTTCATTCTTTGTATCATCTGCAAAAATTTTGATTATATTGTAATTATATTCGCAAACAATTTGAATATATTGTATGTTTCAATATAAAAACTAGTTTGTTCAAATACCTGACAGAGCAATAGTGATAGCAAACACCTCTAATAAGCCATTAGGATTCCAGGCTAGAGCCTCAACTTGAACTCACTATCCAAACATTACTTCCCTCTGTCTATCTATTTCTGTCTTTTGCTAACATTCTTTGTTTTCTCCTCTCATTTGTTCCTACTTCCCCTATCCTCCAGTGAGACAAGAAAGGTTGTGCAGGCTTTAAAACAAGTTTTTTCTGACTTTCTTTTTAGCCAAGTTTGACTTCTAAACTCAGACAAACAGAGTGAATTTAACTTTTTTGTCTCCTCCCTCTAGTCTGTAGCTTTCCCCCTCTCTTTAATTTAAGTTTCATTGTCTGCCATGCTGTAGTTTTGTAACAGAATGAGGTCAGACTGTATGGAATGAATTATTGTAGGGACTGTTGTTTCTCCTTGGACTGCCACATCTTGCAGCAATTGATCCTGCAACTTCATGCACACACCCTTTTAAAGCTTTCGCTTGGAGTTTTTCCCTGCTAAATTTTTTTTCTGTTTCTCTCCTTCAAGACTCACAGCGTCATTTTCACACTCACACACACACACACACACACACACACACACACACACACACACACACACACACACACACATACGCATACACAGTTTTGATTTGTATTTAAAACACATGCTCGCACGCAGTAGGCAGCGCCCAGTATGTTGCAACAGATGTTCAAAGGAAACTGAATGACAGCATTTCTGTAGGCTCATCAGCGTGTTTCCAAGAAGTCGGAATTCATCTCAGTTCTCTCTGAACAAACCCTGCTGCGTTTGTGGGTTTCGGGCGTGACTGCTGGAAGGGGCTTCTTGTGATGTCATGAAAACGGCTTAACAGTTGCTGCCCATGTGGCCTATCCTGAAGATTCCCGCATGAGCCTTGTGCCGCAGTGGCGGCTATAGAAGTGGGTCATGGCATTGCTGATGCGATTGGAAGCGACAAAGCGAGAAGGACAGACTCGCTACCCCACCCCCACATGCTCATCCGCGTCGTGCCGCCACACATAAAAACATCCATGTCGGTTCACTGAACTAATGTTCACAAATAGCTGATCAGCACATTAGATTTATTTGATTAATACGCAGTGTTGTCTGTTGATACATTCAGAGCAGATTCCTAACTGGAGTCTTGGATAAAGTAAACCAAACTGCAAAATGCAATAGGCCTACAATGTGTGTTATAAAGGAATAAAAAAAAAAAGTATGATTTTTTGCTATGTAAATTGCAACAATAAATACAGTGTCGACATATACACCAAACCATACAAACACAACTATAAAACAATTATTTCAAAGCAGAAAAATGTAAACGTGCTGAATTCCATATAAAGTAGTTATAAAAGTTCTGAATTTGTAACATGTCCATCTTGACATCTTTTTCTGTTATGGAGTGATGTCATTCTAATATAAAAAATGGGAAAAAATAGTGGCCACAAAGCAATTTATTTGGATTAAAGCACTCAAGTCTGTCAAGCGTTTTTTTATTTATTTATTTATTTATTTATTTTTTATAGATTTTAGCAATTCGGTGTTGCAGTCCTATTATATACTGCACTGTAAAACTACATGTGCAGAACTACACTGAGAATATTAGAATTGAGTGTGGAATGGTAATTAAGACACTACAAGCACTGGATGTTAATAGGTTCAGGCCCATTGGGATTTGAGAAGATGTAACATAAAGGTGTTTCTATGGATGTTGTCCTTGGAGCTGTGTCTTACAGTTAAAGGTCAGTTATGTTGTGCTCACACTACCAGATCTGATAACTATAGTTGAGTGAAAGTCTCCTGTGTGATGAGTTATGCTGACGAGAATATTTAGCTTGCTGGAATGATGAAAACTGAATTGCTTTGGGGTAGTGGAGTCATATTTCTAATAGCCGGTTCTGGTTGGAATGATTTTTGGTAGTGGGTGGATCTCTTCACTAGGACGCTGGTCCAGGGGTTTCATGTATCGGAGCTGATTCTTAATCGGCTTGGTCTGTGCCTATCGTTCAGTCAGGCAGATAAAGTTAGATTAGAGTGTCACTAGGGATTTGTAGCCGCCCAGCACTGCCTCACTTTCCACTGCTTTACTCAGACATGGCAGTGGGTTTATCTATTAGGCTAATAACTAATGCCAACCATATTCTACACCCTGCTCATACTTTAAGCAAATAAAATTGCGCTATTTTATTTCAGAGGAAATATGAACAACATTATTGTGCATTAATTTAGCTTTTTTTTTTTTTTTTTGCAAATACTGAACACAAATGCTTGGATTAAATGATTAAATTGAGCAAAAGGGAATTTCAGTGCACATAAACACTGCTTCATAGGGAACTTTTGGCTGTGACAATTTCCCAGTTTCCCAGCTAACTCAGCACATTTTACTCTTTGTATGGCCAAATTAATCAAATGCATGCATGCCTTACAAAAAGTTTGAAAAAGATAAGTCTAAGTATGTGCTTTATTTCATGGTCACAATTGTATCTGGGAGGAACCTCAGGAAGGTAGGAAAGCCAGGTGTCTCAAATGGTCAGTGAGACCAAATGTAAAATTGCAGTTTAATATATTTTACAGGCAGTGTAAAGTCACAGTAAAGTGCCTGTTATGCTCCTAGTTGTTTCCATGAACCAGTTCAAATCGTTTTCAATGAATCTATTAAAAACTATAAAATGTTTGCTTCATTGCTCAAAAATATTCTCAGAAGAATATTCGCTGTTTTTTAGTTATATACTGCATTGCATTGTATTATTCCTTGATTTTTGTTTCAGTCTTGCATGTTACAAGTCTGTGATGAGATGAATTTTCCATGCATTCCCTGAACCTTGATGCCAGCTCAGAATGAAATGAGCAGCATTACTCATTGATTGCTAGCGTCCAAAGTTAGTGGCTTGGTACAGACCGCATCAAGCCATAAATAATTTTTTTGGTCACTTAAAGTTTTTGACACTGTGTACAGAGAAAACAGAAATTATCTCAACTGTGCTATCAGAGGGGAAGCTAATTTTAAACTTAAAGCACTGTGGGATTAAATTACAATTACATATGCATGAGAAATCCAAGTAAACTGAATCTAAACAAACCCCAAAATAGATCACAGGCTGTATTCTCAAGTCTTTAATTAAACTGAAATTTCACCTTGTGATAGTGTTCCAGAAGTTTAAAAAATATCAAAGGTATGTGAATTTTAAGCCAGAGTGACCTCAAAATGCTTCAACCTGATGTGCCAATTAGTGTTGATGATCTTGAAAAAATGTCTTGTCTTGTTTAGGGCTGTTTGTTCAGTTCAGAGGAATGAAAAATAAAATGACTAGTTCTAATAATGTAGTTTTTTTATTAACTTCAGGATTTTAATTGATCTCTTCCTTTCTTTGTCTTGCAGATGCATCCTCAAACTACATTCGCCAGCTAGAAACCAAGGTCCGGATTCTAGAGGACAATAACAATAAACTACTGTCACAAGTAAGGACTGAGTAAAAAAGCATGCTTTCTTTCTAAAGCTCTTGAAAATGAGTAATCTAGACTTAGATGTGATATTGGGTGCCAACATTAGTGGTGGCAGTTTGGAGTTACGAAAAAGGCAGCCAATATTTAATTCATGGTGGGTCAAACTGTGTTAAATTGGCACACAGTGTTCCCTTCGGCAGAAAGAGGGAGCAGCTTACCATCACACCGGGATTGTGTGGGCATCTCTGAGCGTCTGTGGCCTCAATTTAACCTCCCTTGTGGAGAATGAGTGGGTTTTACCAACCGAAAGAGCATTTAAAGTTTACCTATTTATCCTGAAGGCACCACAATCAATCTGCCTATCACCAAATGTCACAAATGTATTCACCCACTATACTACAGACATCTACAACAAAACACTTACCGTGAACAGCATTACAGCCCACTCTCCTCAGCACTTGAATAGGATTTCACTAGTTGTTTCACCTCCAGCTTGTGTAGATGTGTAGGTAGGAATAAAACGTGCATATTTGGAAAAGTGCAGTGCAGTTACATTTTCCTAGCTTCACGGAGGTTTTTGTTTTAAAGTTTACTGTACTTGCAGGTAAAATGATTGCTTAAAAGAATCCTTTAGAGATCATACTAATATGCTGATTTGCTCAAGAAACTTCAATAATTTTTTTCAATATGTTTATAAGTTTGTAAATGCACTTATAATAAGTGATAATATTTGAGATTTAAGTACCAAATGAGAATCGTAAATATGTATGAATATGTAAAAGTATGGTATTTGGGGTAAAAAGCGCCCCTGCTGTTGGGGATAAAGTCACATGATAATTAGCATAATAATTAAAAGATGGCTGACTTTTCCATTTGTTGACATGACATGGTTAGATTCAGATTGGTAAATATCATATATATTATGTTAGGTGTCCAAAAAAAGATCCATGTCCATGGCAGGTCTACAAAAATAAATCCTCAGATAAACAACATTACATGACAAATCACACTGTGTCGTTATTTATTTAACAAAAATAAAGCCAAGATGGAAAAGACATGTGTGACAAAGTTAGGACACCCTATGATTCAATTGCTTATAAATCCACTTTTAGTAGTAATATCTCGAATGAATAATTTCCTGTATGACTTTATCAGTCTCTCACATCGTTCTGGGGGAATTATTGCACCACTCTGTGTTTTAGTGCTGTCTGTCATGAATTTTGGTATACAGATGAGTTCATGGTCGCCTCAATGACTGTGAGGTCCCCAGGTCCTGTGACTACAAAACAAGCCCAAAGTCATCAGCCCTTCACCTGCATGTGTGATTTTTAAAATAAGGTGTTTGTGCTGATATGCTCTACAGGTTTTCACCAAACTTGGCGCAGTGCATAATGGCCAAACATCTCCACTCTGGTCTTGTCTGTTCCAAGGACAGGTTCTAGAAGTCTTATGGTTTGTTCAGGTGCAACTTTGCAAACCTAAACCATGCTGCCATGCTTTTTTTTTTAGGTTTTTTTTTATGTCCTGATACAGAAAACCATGGAATTCAATAGGGTGTTCTAACTTTTCACATGACTGTATTTTTAAACATATTTTAATGACAGTACATTTATTGAAGAAAAATGTATTAATTTATTAAAATAAGCAGAAGAAGTACAAACTGTGCTAAAGTGATTGTATTGAACAAGTATTAACTTTAACATCATTAAAAAGACACCAGACACTTTTAGCTCAAATATTTGTATCAATACTGTGTGCCTTTTCTCCCATCCTGGTGAGCACACACGGGGATGGGACAAAGGCCCCCCTTGCCACCTCATACATTTATAAGATTTTTAACCAAAATAAAAAACTTGTATGATTTATTTTCACACAAAATCTGTTGCTTCGTAAATGCAATCATACATTTTGGGCGCAGTAAAAAGTACTTTTTTTTTGTTCGTTTTTTGTCCAAAGAATGAAGCTAAATGTCCACATCCATTCAAACACATTGCTTTTAGATGTCAAGTTTGACATCAGTCCCATCAGAACAGCAGTGTGATCTGCATCACGGCTGTGGCTTCAGTAAGCTTGGAATATACCGCAAAGGTCTTATTGACTACTTTGACATCCCAGATCCCCTTTCACTTTCGTCATATGCAAAAGAGCAGCCAGAACATTCTTTAGCATTTCACCTTTTATGAAGGTCACATTGGTTCATAGTGACAAGGTGATGCATAAGTCATGACAGAATTTTCATTTTTGTGTGATTTATTCTGTCGGCCTCCCGTGAAAACGAAAACACTGTGTGGGCACTGGAAATACTGACTACAAAGCAGTTCTTATGAAGGGCTTTGTAGGTAGCATTCATCACAGTATTCATAGAAACAAACCCGAGAATGTTGGCATGGCCAAAGGCTTGGAAAAAGTCCTTGGATTTGCAATAATTCTCTCTTTTAATCATATATCCTCATTACTTTTTCATTGCCAGCCCTGCCAGCACTGTCTTGCAGTGGATGTGGGTGTACCAGACGGCGGTACGATTAAATTGTTGCGCCTTTTCAAGGCATATCTATTTGAGTCTCTTTCTCTGAACATGTGGAACATGGTGCACGGAACGTCTGAAAGCATTTTATCCCCAGGATGGAAAGCACTTTGTAAAGCTATGATTAAAATGCAAGAGAGTTACTTTCTCCCTCTGGTCAAATAAGAGAAAACGGTTTGCTTCTCATCGCTGCAGTCCTCTGAGAATGAGTGAATTCACTTGAAGCATGATTAATTCAGAGGAGAGCTCAATCCTTCAGAGAACACTGTCCTGAGTGCACATGAACTGAGCTGAACTCTTGATTTCCCAGGATACCTATGCTAAGCTTTTCCTAAAAGCCATTTCAGCTGTTGTGATAGATGACGCTTTGGTTTGCAACTTACTTCAACCCCACATGACCCTGAGGATGAAAGGTCTGTTTTTATGGAAAGGTCCAGTAAGTCTTTGTTTTGTTGATGAATGTCATTCATGACCTGGTAGAGACTAATTTTTGACTGTGGTCTAGGTTTTGTTTTTGAAATTGTTTTTTGTAATATTTTATATTTTTTCAGCATTTCCTTGCCTTAATTATTTTGACTTTCATTTTGATTAGTAGTATTTGAAATTAAATTTGAAGGCTAGCTGCAAAAATTGAGCACAAAGAAGTGTGGACAACTTGGTTGTAACTCTGAGCCCAATAATAGGCTAACATTTTGCATTCGAAGCTACATTTTAACAAGATCTGTATATGAATATCTTATGAATGAATATCAATCGAAATGGCATATTAAAGAAATATAACATAAACACTTCTAGCTAAGAAGTTTATTATATTATATTATAATAGATGCTTTGATCAGTTTTTAAATAAGTGCACTACAAAGCAGAAACAAGGAAAGGAACTTTAAAGCCAACACCTGTTTTTTGGTTTGTGTGTTTGTTTTTGGTTTTGTCCTACATTATATAAAATCTGTTCCAACAATCTTTCCACTGGCCTTGTTTACATAAAAAAAATACAGATGACTGTAATAATTCAGGTGTCCAACTTCGAATCTGGTGACATTAGATGACAAATCTAGTGTTGCATGTCCTGCAAAACCACACATTAGAAGCCTAAGCATTATTATTTATATAGAAAATCTGGTTATGACTGCCCTAGTGAAGAAACTATATGAACATGTACTTGTATTTAATTGGTTTGTGAAATGTGTTTTGTGTTCTCCAGCCCTGTAGCCGTTATAGCTTATCAAAGCTGTCCATGAAGGTAATTTTACCACACTTTTGCTCAGTGGTGGTGTGTACAATGGCATGCTAGGCTAAGTGCTTGTGCTAACATGCTGGGCTGTGCTCGGGGGCTTCTGGCGCATGAGCTCATATGCTTGTCCCTCTGTGTTGAAACATCTTTCCGATCTTATCTTTTATTCAAGCAGCACAGGTAGTGCTGCGTCAATTTTTCATGTCTGACAAACTGATGGATGTAAAGATGAATGTGAACATATTTAAATTTTTAATAAATACACACTTATCTATCTTGGGCTTCGTCCCATATCTTCTCTAAGAAAAGGCACCACCCTGTGTTTTAGTGCTGTCTGTCATGTTTAAATCCAGCTGAATTGCTTAAAATCGTATTTGACTGTCCAGCAAAGTAAGGTTGTGCATATTTTTCGAAACTAGATTTTGGGTTGTCTGAATGATTAGTTGACTAGTCGGTCATAAAGAAACCTTATAATTAGGGTCCATTATACACACTCAGAAATACAGGTACAAAAGCTGTCACTGTGGTGGTACCTTTTCAGAAGGTACATTTTTGTACCTTAGTGACCCCCAAATAGTGCATATTTTTACCTGACAACATATTAGTGGCGAATTAGTGCATTTAAAAAAAAAGATGCCATCCCATTGACAGATTGTTTTAAGGTGTTTTACCTGTATTTTGAGTTTTGCACTTCATTGCAGTGTTTTAGGGTTAACAGAAATGTCTGTAAAATTGCTGGATAATAGCATAAAATTACCGGTGCAGGATGGAGACCTCAGTAACTAACTAGTCTGTTGAGTGACAGGGTGATCATATCTAGTATGATGGTTATTACATGTGCAAAACATTATTTGTAGTCTCATGTTTCAATGATTTATTTTCTCTGATGTCCTCAGAGCAATCGTACAGTCAGGTGAGGAATTTCGGCCCTTTAAACAGGTTGCATTCCAGCAAAGCAGGTATCATCCCTGTTGAAATGGTGATGAAATACAACGTCAGTCTAAAGGAATTTTGACACTCCCACAGTGCTTTCAGGTTCATTTAAAAAATAAAGATACACTTATAGACAAAAATGTGTGAAAAAGAAATATAGAAGCACTTTTGACTTCTGGTCCCCATTGTCTATAATTCCATTAATAAATTAAAGTGAACCTTACAGTTTGTACAACAAACTTCAATTTGACAAACTCTCACCTACTTCAGTAGTAAACTAAGCACGGACACACCTCCTCTGGTCCCTCAGGGTTTTATTTTCTCAGGAAAAATATATATTTAAATTTATATTAGATTTACATCAGAGTTTGACCATTTTTTTTAAGTAAAATACCTTTAGGTCATCCTGTGTCCCCTTTGAAAATTTGCTAAGGCCCTCCGTGAAGAAACAAGCTTTCTCATACAGAATGAAGTTTATTGAAAAAGTAAAAATTAATAAATGTTTGTGTGGGGGATAGATTTAGAAAAAGCAAATAGAAAATACAGTTTGTACAATATAAAAACTGTTATGCCTATGGAATGTCCCTATAAAACGTGTGTATATATTCTTCATCAAATTCTACAAAAACTGTACTTGTCTACACAGGTACATCAGTTCTTGATCAAGGTGTCCTAAATACCATAGATGGTTAGTGGGTGATATGTGATGTTTAGGTTGTAGGCAAATGTGAAGTTCACATTCCATCAGAATGATAGAGTTATTTATAGGTCTTTCTTATAGTGATCACATGCATTCAGGGAACATGAAAGCAAGACATTGAAAATGTCATAAGGATCACTGGTGATTAGAGATGATGCCAGCTGGAGCCTGTGGGTGTCTCTATTCTAGCAGCATGAAGAGATTCCAGCTTACTTTCTATAGACATGAATACCTAAAGGAGAGCAGGAAGTTGTGTGGGAGGTTGTTCTAGTGCTGAGTTCCATTCATCTCTGAAACTCAGTATTTCAAACTTCACACTTGGGAAAGTGCAACAAAAGGCAACTTTGAAGTCAGACTTCCTATTTCAAAACTTGATCCCTATGATTTTATCGATATGCAGGAATGTGCCATCTCAAAAACATGCTGGCACCCAGTCAAATGTACATCATCTTTGTATCACGAAGTGGAACACTTCCGTGGATGGAAGTTGAATATATCTAGGACTATCGCACACTTGAATAGAATGTAACTTAACAAGTGTGTGTACAGCAAAGACCTTTTAAGTCTACTCGGCTGCCATCTTAGTCACTCTGTGTAGTTATTTTTTATGTCGGTAATAGACACACAGCTCTGCTTGAATGAGAAAAGACCAAAATCTCCAAATCTGTTTAATGACATTTTTCAATCTAGTTCATCTAACCAAGAAAAAAAAAGTAAATAAACGGTCCAATTTCATCTCTCTTTTATTTAAAGGATTAGATCACCCAAAAATGGAAATTCTGTTGTAATTTATTCATCCTCCACTTGTTCTAAACCTGAATAAGTTTCTTTCTTGTGCTGGTCACAAAAAAAGATGTTTTGAAGAATGTTGGTAACCAAATAATACTGTGGAAGTCAATGGCTACTGTCAACTGAAAAAAACTCACACAGGTTTGAAACAACTTAGGGGTGAATAACTGAAGACAGAATTATTGTTTTTAGGGTGAATTATCCCTCTAAAACAGATATTCCCAGTTTCTATTAATCATTTCTCCTCTTTTCTCATACTGGCTGTGATCTTCAGACTTTCTTTCACACACCTTTTTCTCTTTTTCTCAGCTTTATTTTCTTTGAGATCAGTTTTGTCCGATGCAAAGTTTAATATGCACTGAGTTATAATGTCTCTTTCCCTGTCATTCGGCAGTGTAATCCAGGAGACCTGCGAGCCCTGCGGAAGGGCATGACCCTCTACCACTCAGAATCACAGCTGTCTTCACTCCCCCAGAGACAAGAGGCCATACTGAATGTGAGTAATCCTCTACCAGTCACTCTATATACAAATCAATCCAAGCATATGTTAGCATGTTCATTTACCTTATTTTTCATTTTTTAATCATCTAAAACATGCTGCAACTAATATTCCAAAGCAGCATATGAGAAAAGGTGAAAAGCACACACAGGAAAAAGGAACACACATTTGAAATGAGAGTTTGAAAATTTCCCATACGTTCACATAGTTTTAAGTTTTGCTTTTCAAAAAAGAAAAAGTTGGCATAGTGTTTGTAATATTTGTTAACGTTTTGTTTTAACAATGCATTTTTGACCCAGTGTTACAATCAAATGCAAATAATGTATAAAATATACATAATTCAGGTTAGTCTGCATATATGCATACAATTAAAAATGCGGATATCTTTGCTACTAACAGCCTTGTGGGCAACGCGCCGTCATATAGTGGTGTTGCACTTTGGGCGACTTCAGTTAGAGGCCAGCCTTACAGACCTTTCCTGGTCCTGTCCCACTTTGCTTCCTGTCTATATACGGGTCATTCAATGAGAATGTCCATTTTTCTGTCCTTAGCCTTTACAGAAATATTACACTTACTACAAAAACAATTTAGGGTTACAATTTCTTTATATTTTAAAATAAAACAAAATGCCCACAGCCATGTACAGAGGGGAAAGTACTTTATTTTGAGGTCAAAAACAGTTTTTTCTGCTGTTTACAACACAATTATGTATTCGTAACTATCAAAAATATGATATAAATGGCATAAAAAAAAAAAAAATTAAATATATAAAATATAAAAATATAAAATATATAATGAAAATAGTGGTCCCCTGGAGTTGTCACTGGTGTTACCGTTTAACAAAAATCTTTTACTTTAAAATAAAAATCACAGTGATGACATCACTTGACTTCCTTCTTCCCATTTTCTGAAAATCTATGAAGACCGGCTCACTGTCCCTTTTTAGTTATCAGAAATTTTCTCATTTATCTCATGATTTCATGTGAAGCTTTTAGTTGGTGTGCCCTACTTTATTGTTAGAGAATTGTAAAAAACTAGAATACAAATGGATTAAACTACTTAATTTAGTGAGTATACCATGATTGACAACATGTGGTTTGATACCTTGCAGCAACCATTTTGTAAAATGCATTTTTCATGAAAATTGTCTCTGGTGTTACTGTCACTAGTGTTACCTTCCTTATGTATGTCACTGGTGATTCATGTTGTTAGTGGTGTAACTGTGTTTTTTTCTGTCACATTAAATAAATAAAACATAATCTCCTTATTTCTTGCATTTAAGAAATAATATTTTATAAAAACCTTTAATATTGCCAAAGTAGTAAGGTAACACCAGAGACAAAAAAAAAATATATATATATATATACATATGGTCTTTAAAAAAATGCACAAAAAATTATTAATAATAAATAAATAAGCTGTCATGTATGTGTTTTCATAAAGTTAATCTAATAATGTGGTCTAAGTTTAAATGTTAGAAAAAGAAATACATTTTAAGACATCTTGCCTTATCAAAAGTGGATATTTCTGTAGAATGACCCATACAGTATTCTGTCCTAACATAATAAAGGCAAAAAATAATAATTAAAAAAAGATTACAATACAAGTACATGTCCTGAGTGACTGGCTACCTTACACAGATTTGATTCTAAAAGAACAATTGTTGCAGTGCTGCTGTGCCCGTTGATGGAATTTTTTAATGATATGGAATAAAAAAAACATTTTGTCATTTGTTGGGGCATGTATGTAATGGCATGTATTTGTAATCAGCTGGAAAAAAAAAAACAGTGCAAACCAGATAACATGGAGACAACAGAGACATTATTCCAAAATGAAAGCTGAGCCTAATCAGTTTAGCAGTGTTCAGCAACAATGGGGAAAAAATAAGATCCTTGGTACATCTGATCTTTCATCTGTTGTACATTGCTATAGGCTTTTCCTGTATGGAACTGGAGGCACTTTTCAACTCTTTGAATTTTTTTTTCCTTCCATTTTCTCCTGAAAATTTGCAGACCTACTGAAAATAGGTTGAATGAATAAATGGTAAAGCAAATGTGCCTTTGAACATGTAGCCTTCAGCCAGTATGAAGGAAGTCTTGCCACTGTGTGGCATGCTTGCTTAAAAAAAAAAAAAAACTTGCCGTTGTCAGCTGAAAGTCTTTACAGCGTTAATGCCAAGCTTGAATTGAATTTCTTTAAATTGTTTTGACTCAGCATCTCCTCTGAGAAAACAGGTCAAGCTCCTATATATTCCATTTGACCTTTCATGTTCTATAGATTTTTGGTGTCACTTTTAACAGTTGTGTGGATTGAACAAAGGCATAAGTCATCATCATCACACAGCATTGTTTTTGTGTAATATTAGGGTTAGAGTTAGGGTTAGGTTTTTTTAATCAGATACTTAAAATAATTAACAGCTCATCTCAGATTAAATTTACTAATGGTTGAATTACTTACCATTACAGAAGCAATTATTGTTTTCACATTTTTGATGAAAATAGCATTTTGTTTGACTGTATAATGTAAAAACAAAATTATGAAAATGTCAAAATTCAGTACAACAGTCCAAAAAGACTATTGGAAGATTAAAAAATATTATTATCATACATTGACTGTTGAAATAACTGCATGTAACAAATTTACAGAAGTATTAGCTACTTTTTAGAAGTGTTGTGAGTTCTTTGTGGATTAGAGATGTTTGTCATGTTTTGGAGACTTTTAGTAACATTGCGTAATGTACATTGTAATATGTTGATGTTGAGAATATTGTTGATAAATCTAATGCAAATAGGATATGTTTGATTGAACTAGTTAACCTGATAGCAAAGTGATATTCCATTCATTCAGCTAAAAGAGGAAAGTCCTTAATGACTGGATTATTTTTAGAAATTTTTAGCATTTTCTAAAATTGCAAAAACCATTGTGAATGCAAAGTTCTTGAAGTCTTATTCCTTTATTATTGTATTTTCATAAACAATATGGTTTACTTGAAATACTTTAAATTATGCACCTTTTTGCATTCTATATTCTTTATCGTAATCAAATAACGTTTGTTGACTTTTTTTTTTTAATTTTCATGATGACATGAAGATTGAAAAGTACACCATTTTCTACATGGTAGAAGCATACAAACTGTATTCAATCTAAGAATTGTCACTAGAGTTTGTCCTCTTTAGTCATCTCTTATTAGTCTAAACAAAGTGAAATTACTTTCTTCAACCATTTAAAAATAGGTTTCTGCATGGTGTTTCTATGGGAACCATCTTAAATTATGGAGAGTTCCTTCCACAAACTTTGATTGATAGGCTCTCTTATGAAAGGCATGGAGAGGTGTATTAGATGCTTATTCATAGATCATCATGAACACAGCACACAGCCAAACATACAAGCATTTTTTTAAATGGAGTGTTTTGCAGTCATCATCAGTCTGAATATATGCGGATCATGTCCAGCTCTCTTCATGCGGTATAAATGATTAAACACAACCAGGGTTTTTTTGTCCTCCACAGCTTCCTGGGTTGCTGTGTGCAATGTTGAGCAAAGATGAATGTTTTAGATGGGATGTAGTTTTCATTATGAATGATCCTCATATCTCTGAGTTGAGACATAATTAACGAGGATGAGTTAGTCAGTATATCACCAATGAGAACTGATGTTGATAATGCATACAGTCATGGCCAAAAATGTCAGCACCCCTGCAATTCTGTCAGAAAATGCAACATTTCTCTCAGAAAATTATTCCAATTGCTAATGTTTTGGAATTCACATGCTTATTGTTTTTGTTTGGACTGGAACAACACATACACAAAAAAAAGCAAGAAAATTTTACACAGAATAGACTGTACAAAATTATTGGCACCTTGTCAAAATTGTAAGAAATAATTGCTTTTCAAGCATGTGATGCCCTGTCACACTTGTAAACACTTAAAATTGAGAAAAGTTGACTCAACCTTTTGTGTTGTGTGTCACTCTGAGCATGGAGAAAAGAAAAGTGTAAAAAGTTGTCTGTGGATTTGAGAGAAAAAAATGGTGGAAAAACCTCTCAGGACATGGAGGGAAGAACAAAAGTAATGAAAAATTACAACGAAGGATTGTTCTAATGGTGGATAAAGAACCCTGATTAACTTTCAAACAAATTCAAGCTGATCTACAGACACAGGGTACAACAGTGTCAGCTCACACTATCCATCACCATCTGAATGAAAAGGGACGCTATAGTGGAGACCCAGGAGGACTGGAATTTGCCAAAACTTATGTGACAAAACCACAATCCTTCTTGGAGAACGTACTGTGGACTGTTTTTCCAAAGAGGGTGCTACAAATATTAAATTAAGGGTGCCAATAATTTAGTCCAGTGCATTTTTTGGGTTCTGTGTGCAATTATATCAGATTTGACTTTTTTTTTTTTTCTTTGTGCTGTTCCAATGCAAACAAAAAATAAACATGTGAGTACCAAAACATTTGCAACTGCAGCAGTTGTCTGAGAGAAGGGTTGCATTTTCTGACAGAATTGCAAGGGTGCCGATATGTTTGGCTATGACTATGATCTACCAGCTCAACTAGTCATTTAGCAGCTGCTAATCTGGTCAATATCGTAATCTGAGAAAAAAAAAAGAAAAATCTTTAGGAGAGCCAGTTCACTCTGCAGTCATCTTGGCTTCTATTTACATGAATGGGGAATCATCAAATTCTGCTGTTAGAAAAAACTGTTACATTTACCTCTGTACTTCCGCTGGTCAACCGTTTAAACCAAACTGGACCCACTAATGAACAGCTATAAACCAGCTTCCATGTTTCAGTGGTTTTTCCAGCAGGATGTTTTTATTATTTTTAACCTTGTGCCCCTTAGCTTTTACAACAAGGCGTAGGTTTGGTTTAAAAAGTGGTTACATGGAGGCAGGAGACCAACCCTGTAATAAAAAAAAATTCAGACAAACCAGCAATTAAATCAGTGAGTCACAGATCCTAGATCATGTTCAGAATGTTTGAATTGAATTGTGGCAATATAGAGAAAATAATAAATCAAGTCAAGTCACCTTTATTTATATAGCACTTTTTACAATGCAGATTGTGTCAAAGCAGCTTTACAGTATCAAATAGGAAGGTAGTGTATCAATAATGCAAAAGGAAACGGTTGCCATTTTTCAGTTAAAGCGAGTTAATTATTGAATTCAGTGACGTTATCATCCCGGTCAGTTCAATTAGTATACAATATCACTGGAAAATAAGTGTCCACAACTGAGCAAGCCAGAGGCGACAGTGGCAAGAAACCAAAACTCCATCAGTGACAGAAATGGAGAGCTAGGCTGGTTGGCTGGCCTTAGCTGGTTAAGCTGGTCGTTCCAGCTGATCTCCCAGCTGTTTTAGCTGGTCAACCAGACCAGCTAAATCCAGTCTGGTTGACCAGCTAAAACAAGCCAACCAGTTTAGACTGGATTTAGCTGGTCACAAGTTGGTTTTCGAGGGGTGTTGGCCACTTCCTTAGCTGGTCTGGCTGGGAGATCAGCTGGAACGACCAGCCGTTTTTTTCAGCAGGGATTAACCATACCTGTGTCTGCCCCAACATTGTAATGTTTGAAGTGGATGTCATAACAATTGTCAGTAGATTGGGAAGATTGTAAAATGTGATTTATTCATAAAAATTTGTAAAACCGTATCTTCGCACTGTTAAAATTCAAATGAAAGACAGAAGACAACATGTGCAAAGCAGAAAATGGCTGGGGACAGTTGTTTATTGTAATACATATTAAAATGTAATTTAATCCTGTAATGGCAAAGCAGAATTTTCAGCATCATTATGCCAGTCTTCAGTGTCACATGATCCTTCAGAAATCATTCTAATATGCTGATTTGCTGCTCAAGAAACAATTCTTTTTATTATCAGTGTTGAAATCAGTTGTGCTGTTCAATATTCTTGTGGAAACCGTGAAACATTTTTTCTGGATTCTTTTATCAATAGACACTTTTTTAATTATTAGTGTGTTTATTTGTATATTTATTTTTGTAACAATGTACACATTTTTACTGTTACTTTTGACCAGCTTAAGTCATCCTTGCTCAATAAAAGAATTGACTTCTTTCAAACTGTTGGTTACACTTACCTTTCTGTATTTCCACTGGTCAACCATCTAAAAAGGACCCACAACATCTAACTGGACCCACTAATGGCCAGCTATAAACCATATATATATTCAGTGGTTTTTGTGTTTTAACCTTCTGCCCTTGGCCAAACCCTGAAATTTTTCAACAAACCAGCCATTAAATCAGTGAGTCACAGAACCTAGAATAGTTTTTTGTAGCAATATAAAATATTTGCTGTCGCTTCTCATACATTTTTGATCAATCCTTGCTGAATAAAAAGTATTACTTTCTTTCAGAAAAAAACTTACTGACCCCAAACTTTTGAACAGTAGTGTATACTTAGTGTATAAGTAGTAGTGTATACTGTACCATATTCCAAGAAATATGGTGTACCATGGTAAAAACATGGTCCTTTAACCAGTAAGATGGCCAAGAATAAACTGAGCCCCCATGCTTTTCTCTTTTCCAGGGGACTGGAAGGCTACAGACCAGTGAGTCTTCTCCTTCAACCGGGTTTGTCTCATCTGTACAGAAACCTGAAGCTGTGGTTCATGCAATGAAGGTACACATATTACCACACTCACATACATTCTTGCATATCTGGTTCACAGGGACTCTCCATAGGCATAATGTTTTTTACACTGAACAAACAATTTTCAATCCTTTTACCCAAAACCTGCCCCTCACACAAAACCCTTCTGCATTTTTTGATTTTCTAAAGTCTTGTATGTTTTAAGCCATTTGCTTTAAACCATGCTCACATTGTAGTAGCCATGTCATTACACACATCTGTGTATACTTCATCGTTTCAATGATTCTGAGTTGACTCTTTCTTTGCAAAACTTTGCAGGGATGTTTTCAAAAACATTGTAAAAGTAATCCACATAAATTTAGCACTTTAACCCAAGTTTTTTGAAGAGACAAAACCGCTTTATATGATGAACAGAATTAATTTACTATATTAGAAAAGTAATGAAAATGCTTGATTCTGTTGTTGTTGTTGTTGTTTTCATTTACAAAATATATTGCAATACAATAACAATTTAATGTTAAATGTCAAATAAAATGTTTTTTTTTTTTTTTTTTTTTTCGGGAAACAGTTGTACAATATGAATGTTTGAGCTATTGCTGTTTTTTGTTTGTTTGTTTTTTTGGTTCTTGACCATATAGGTTCTGGAGGTCCATGATAATCTGGACAAACAGCTTTCAGAAGAAAGTGAAGAAGACCTGAGTGAGAAAGAGAAAGCCATAGTGCGAGAGATGTGCAATGTGAGTTTTTGTTTTGATTTTTGTGCTGCCAAATAAACCAAATAAATAAGGTTCCATTTATTCAGTTGACCCTTTGCTAAGTTCAGCCTTAAAACATTACTGACCAATTATATCAACTTTAGGAACTGTTACTATACACCATATGACACAAGCTTACATAGCTTTTACTATGTACATTCTGAATTTCTCTAGTGTTTTCAGTCAAATGACTGCATAATAACTATTTAAAGAAAAATAGCAGATAAAAATGCTTTACAATATCACATTTCATTTTCAGTCCATGATTAAAATTCACACTGTTCACAGAAATGTCCAGCTTATTTCTGAAACATTCTGTAAAGCTTCCCTTTTCAAGGAAGTGTCACCAAGTGGGTTTAGTTTATGGAGGGTTCAGTGAATGAACAGGTTGGTACACAGAGCTCATGATAGACTGAGCCGATAGTTTGATCTGTTTGTTGGGCCCCTCAGTGGAATGTGGGAATGAAGAAATCCAGCTTGGAGCACAATAACACCTCTGTCCTTCTCACCTGGAAACTCCTGGCCTGTTCAACAGCATTGTGAACTCTGTTCATAAGAGTTCTGGATGGATGTATTTGCTTGTTTTCACTTACTTTCTATGGGCGATTGTAACAAAGTCACAGCTATTTACTTGGTGTATTTAACATTATGTGAAAAGGGGACCATTTAAATAAATTGTAATCAATCTTTCACTGTACATTATTACACTGTGTTTAAATTCACTTGTAAAATGGTTTATTTTAAATGTTATTGCTTTTGTTATTTAGACAAAATATTAAAGAACATACAAAATTATTTCCTAAGTATAGGTTCTAAATTATATAATATAAGCCTAATTTACATAGAAAAGCAGGTTTTGCACTGCAGGTTTGCACTGACATGCAGCATGTAGAAGTGGCACAGCTGTTTTTTGACTTCGTCCTTTTGTGTTCAGGTGGTGTGGCGAAAGCTTGGTGACGCGGCGGGATCAAAGCCGTCCATCCGACAACAGCTCTCTGGGAATCAGTTCAAAGGTCCTCTATAGCAGCTCTGACACATGAGGAACATCTCTCCTTCTGTTCAGCCACCATTAAGCTCCTGCAGGACCAAACTGAGAAACTGCTCATGGCAAAAACAGCAAACAAAAAACGCTTCCGTCCACTAACATCATCCATGTCAAATAATATGGAGTCTAACTATTGGCACTGACATTGGACCACTACACACCAGTTTTCAGATTTAGTGAACATGTAAAGCAATAATCCACATTGAAATGACATTGTTTGATTATTAATTATAATTTTTCTTTATCACCGCAATGGGTGTCTTGTAAATGTACAGCTTTGATGAGCCCTTGGACTACGCAGATGACAATTACCCAACGTCAGTGTGCCCGAATGTAGATTCAGTGCAATTTGGGACAGGACCAGTGAAGTGTTTTATGACCGACAGCTAGTCCCTTTCAATCAGCTTGCCTTTTCTTTTTAACCTCATATTTTTGTTTTTACATAACGTGATGTCAGAAAACTCATTATTGTTTCCTAACATCCTTTTAGACAAAGTTGGGTCCATCAAACTTTGGTTTACTCCTTTCAGAGTGATACCAGATAAGGCTCCCTCACACTGTGTTCTGGTACCTTTCCTGTGCAAGTAATGTAAAGAAATAACTCTGAAAGACAATGTAAGATATGTACAAAAACTTAAAATCACTTTATTATGTATGTCTTTTTAAGTGTTTTTAAGTACTTTTTCTAGTAGCTGTTTTTAATACCAACTTAACAGCGTATGGGGTTTCTTAACAGCGCAACACTTTTTGAACAATGCAACTCAAGACACAAACGCAGCACAAAACATGCTGAATCTGAATTTTCCCTGTTCTTGTATGAAAAAAAACAATGGCAGTCACAACTGAAATCCATTGTTTTTTAAAAATTAAAGATGTCAAATATTAAAACGGTGTGCTGTGCATGCTCGACAATCATGTCTCTCAGGTCAGGGGAATTACAAGTATACATCATAACATGTCTGAAACAGTAGTTTTGTCCTCTTCCAGTTTTTTTATGTCCTTTATTGACCTGCTAACAGTCAAGACTAATGCATTAGCAGAAATAATTGTGCTAACCTCATGTTTTAAGCACCTCATGCAATGCTCTGCTTTGACTTCCACTTTAAAGCATGACAGACAATGGCAATGTGGACAAAGTTTAAATTAAAGCGGATTTGTGTCTCAAAAAGTAAGCTAGTTCATCAGTGTCTTGCCCCACCTTAGTACGTCACTCCATGAAAGAAAACTGTGCCCGTCAAGCAATTTCATGATCATTTAAGTTGATGTTCCAGGGGGATTCTTTGTCACTGTCAGTTAGTATTATTACAATGTTTTGGATGAAAAATTATCACAAGCCCTCATGGGATTCATTAAAATGCCTGTGATTCACAAAGTTATGCATATCTCCCAACCCTTGCTTGTTCATTTATTATATATTTTGGCTAATTTGATAATGCTTTCACTTATCAATAAGAGCAAAGTACTTTCAGCACCATGTAACGCATTTTATGTTTATATTCCACACGTTTTCTTTTAAAAGGCTGCAGGGCCTGCTATTCAGCAGAGAACCATTGGTAAACATTAATCTTAAATAGTGATCAAGGTCTGGATATAGCAAGTGACGTTCAGCTAATTTAAATGCATGTCAGCAATAGTTTAATGTATGTAAGTCTCTTTTTCCTGTTATTTTTTCAATGTAAAAAAAACTGCAGAATTAAAGTTCAAAAACAGGCATGCTTATAAATGAAATACTATGGCTGTGTTCAGAATGCAAAACTGGCATACTGTGCAATATATGCTAAATACTAAAATAAAAAAGTAAAACAGTACACTTATACAATCATAAACAGTAGCATTGTCTTATGAAAAAGTCAAAAATGTTTCAAATTCAAATAAATTGCAGCAAATTCAGTAGGGGCTTTATACTGGCAATGGAAGGTCAAATAACACTTTGAATTTTGATAAGACGAGTATGTTAGTATGCTATTCCGAACATAGCCAAAATATGTAATTGTAAATGGGCAAAGGCTGAAGAAAGAGTTTTAATGTGAATGAATTAATCAGAGGTGTTTTCACTAATAAGCAAGAGTGCATTTGATTGGCTGGCAATGAAAATCGACTCACCTGTTACCAGCGTAAGAAGTTGCTATTGTCAATAAAAGGAGTTGCAAGCAGATCCTATACAGATAAAGTGCCGTTTCTTTTGGGAAGCGGTCTAAACACAAAGCCATGATTTTTGGGGGGATGATTTATTTGGCATGCGTTGCCTCTTTTGTGCATGGGGTATTATTTGGAACCTATGCACCTATACCCTGTGTCGTTTTATTGTGCAAACCCTCTGAGTCTGAGGTTTATCCTGTCTTCAGTGTTAATAGGTGCGAGCATGTCTGAAGGAACATTTTATGGTAAAGGTGTAAAGAAAAGTTGTATAAAGTGAACCAGACAATTTGTCAATAAACAAACTATTGCTTTAAGTGGTCACATTTATTTATATAATGCTTTCTACTATATACAGAGTTCAAAACACTAGCACACAACAATAAACAGGAAAATAACACTGGTTATGAAACAACAATGTTAGAGAAGACAACTGTTATTGAGCCTTGCTGGATTAATTCAGTTCAATAACTTTAGGCATTTGTTTTGAAACACATCCCTTCATATAAATAAAAAATGGTGTATCGTAAACTAGCTGTTAGCCTTTTACTAATGTGAAAATACCAGCATTTGTATGATAGAGGACATTGTACACTGTCGTATGTCTTATGTTTTGTTGATGTCGAAAGTGATTTAGGTACAAATTCAAGTCATTTGCTAAATATCCATATCTCAAAACCCATGAAAACTATGAAAAAAGATTAAAAAAAAAAAAAAAAACATTAAATACCGGTTTATTGGCAGTAGGAAAACATGGTTTGTGTTAAACACATTTGTGTGTTGAATTATTGGCAGCAGAGAGCAATACTGGAACTATTTTGGTATATATTTGGATACTGTGGGTGCCCAACTGATGTCCCAAGTAAAGCCTAGTTCCAGTTCACATGCTTGCAAAATAATTATTGTTGAAGACTTATGCCCCCTAAAGGTAACGAATGGAAATTACTCATTTGTACACTCGATTCATCTCAACAACCTCACAAAATTCAAACTGAATCAAGGTATTGTATTCAACGTATTGTGACCACACTTATTAATGTAATTGAAGTGTTAATTTTAGAAATGTATGCAGTCACATATCTTAAGAAGAAACTTATGAAACTTTAGTCTTTCCAGCCAGGACCTTGTTCGTGCAGTTTGAAATTGCATACAATATGTATTTTGATGTGTTTTTATATTAAAGATACATTTTTCTCTGGTAATTTGATAGCATGACAGTGATGGAATTTGAAATAAGACAATTCAGTAAATTCACAAGGGGAAAAAAGATTTTTATTATCTGCCTAAAAAAAAAAAAAAAAATCAACAGGCAAAAACAAGGTGTTGAGCATAGCAAGTCCTTTGCCGATTAAATACTAACTAAACTAAGGCACATACGGGAAACTATGGAACTAACATTTCCATCAATCGACGCACTTGATCTCAGGTCAAAGATGCCAGAAATGCATCTGAATAACAGGACTGCTAAAGATGATTTGTGGGATATTTTCCCCATGTTGCTAAGAAAATAATATGAATTTTGCAACACACAAACTAAAAAGCAAAGACAAAGGGGAGTGAATACATAACACTGAAAAAAAAAAAGTCTCTCTAAAGATAATACAGAATAAATCATATGTACAACCAAGAATACATAATTCATTCACAGAAATGGGCTTGGAATGTAAGTGGTGATGCAAATGAATTTAAAGGGATAGTTTCCCCAAAACAGAAAACTCTTATTATTTACCCATCCTCATGCCATTCCAAACCTGTAAGATCTTCAAGATCTTCACATCTGGTCATACATTTTCATGTCAAAACCATTCTTATTTACCAGAAAAAACACTATAATCCTTACTAGAGATCATCTGAAACCATACAATAACTGAAGAAATTTGAAAGAAGCTGAAAGCAGCTCCAAAATCAGCTTAGAATTCTATCTGTATTATTTATACTTCAGAAATGTGATATGGACCAAACTGTGGATCACAAGAGACACGGTCATATTTAGATGTGTCTTTTGCATACAGATTTAAAACAACATGAGAGAGGGTAAATGAGAATTTTTCATTTTGGGGGTAAAATATCCCTTTAAGTCGTTTTGCTAGATATAAAGTCTACAGAACGGTGAAACCCTGAACCCAAGCGGAAGTCTGCAGTATTTCATTGACTCCCTGACACTCCAATTAGAACAGTGTTCATTCTGTCAGCTGGAAAGCATGTACCTTCCTGTGAAACCTGCATCAGAATACATATAAACCCGATACAGACTCATACTATATTTTATACAGGCACATGTATCGTGGGCCCAAACCAAGGTGTGAAGGACTGATTTAATCACCTCTCATCTCATCCACGCCCCTCTGTTCATTCCTGCCACAGGTGGCATGGCATGGGGTGGCAAGGGCACCTGAGGTTGGCCGGGTGGGACAGGTGGAGGTGGGTACCCAGTGGGCGGTAAGCCCATTCCCGGAGGGGGCACACTGTGCCCTGGTGGCATACGCGGAGGTGGAGGGGGATAGCTGGGGTTGTAGCCTGGAGGGGGGTAAGCTGGCGTAGGTGGAGGCAGATTGGGAGGAGGGTAAGTGGTTGGGGGCGGAGGGCCTGGAGGCGGGGGGTTTGGATGTGGATAGACATGCGGGTGGTACGGAAGGCCGAACGAAGGGGGCATGGGCGCATAGGAGGGCGCTTCAGTCTTCATCATGGATTGCAGACTCTGAAATCCCTCGCCGGACATATACGAACTGGATGTGGACATTCCCATGATATAGTTGGAGGGAGGAGGGGGTGGCGGGCGATGAGGTAGAGGGGGTGGGGCCCCGTGTGGCAGAGGAGGAGCCGGTCCCTGTGCTGGATCCATTTCAGCTGATGTAGCCGGTTCTGCTTCAGTAGGAGGAGCTGGGATGGCAGATGGAGCCTTCCGATCTATGTGTGGACAGAAGTCAGAGATGTGTTATTATAGTATCAGTTAGATATTTTTTATATAATGTAGTAACTTTATAATAGTTTTCATTAGGGCTGCCCCCTAATAGTCAACCAAAACTTTATTAGTCACTTAGTCGCAGAAAAAAAAAGGAAGTGACAAAGTCACGCAGTCCGTGACGGGCAGGTCGTTAATGGCTTAAAATCAGGCAGGACATCTAAATGCTCACCTATCATTCATCAAGCTCAATCATCTGAAATATATCAGTAGCAGCAACTCTGCGTGGACGCTCAATGTCTAATGTTAACTTAGAAAAATTTGCGCTATTCAAGTGTCTGTGCAGAGTGTGGAAGCTGAACAGTAGCATGACAGATGTAGGCACCAGTGCGGTCACTTCCTCTCAAGTATTTTAACTTTGTCATACAGATAAGAGTAACCTGTAAAGTGTGTGCACTCACAAGAACAACAAAACGTTGCGCTTTTGTAAAATAATAAAAGCAAACAGGATGCGCTTTCTGCCGTCTCGGTCCCTGTGAACTTGAGCGTGAATATATTTAAATATATTTGCCTTACAGACATGAAAAATATATCTATAGAGAGTAAAATGTCTACTTTCAAATGAGAACATTTTAAATAGAAAACAAATATTCTCAGAATATGTAATCCATATGAAACATACATGCAGTCGCATCCACTACTGTGGAAATGACGTGTCGCCGACTTAAGCCGAAAAAAAAGCAAGCACTAGTTTATCAATATATTACTAAAACGTTAATGCAGTCTCCTAATTTTTTTTCCCTGACACATTCATAATTACTTCTGCCGGTGTACTAACCTTTTTTTGTGTGTGCTTGAGAGCTTGTAGGCAATTAAAGGCTCATTATGGTTTATTAATAAACGTGCGACTAATAGTCGACTAATGCTTAAAATGAACGACTACTAGTCGACCAGAAAAATCTTTAGTCAAGGACAGCCCTTGACCCTTGACTGTATATACAGTACTGTTCAAACGTTTAGGGCTTGTAAGGGGAAAAAAAAAATCTTATTTTATTTTAACAAACAGTAAATTACAGTAATATTGTGAAATTTAATGACATTCTATTGTAATATGTTTTACAACAGAGCCCAAACTTCTGAACAGTAATCAATGTATTGTGTATTACCAAAAGCCGTTTGTCTGTTTTTGTATTATGAAGAGCAATCAACTGTTTCCAAAGATTTATTTTGCTGCCTATTTCAAAATGCAAAAAGCGTCACCTGGGGGTTGCGACACAGGAAGAGGGGGCATAGGACTCTCCAGGCGTGGTATCTTAGACCCAACTTGTTCTGAAACAGACACAGAGAAATTAAAACTTAATACAGTAGAAAATTCATCATCTAACAATTAACATTATTATGACACTATAAACATGTCCAGATTTACCTGTTGGTGCTTTAGGTTCGTCTTTAGGAGAGACCTACAAAACAAAACATGAGCCTTAAAATACTTAATTACTGCAAGAATGCAAAAAATCAAATTCATTTCCTCCCTCAGTAAACTGATTTTCTTACCAAGTGTACATTATTGTATTATAGCTCTACCATGATTTCTGAGATTGTTAGGCTGCAGTGCTATATGGTTGTTTAGAAGCCAAAATTTAAAAGAATAGTTGACAATTCTGTAAGAATTTACTCATGTTCATGTTGTTTCAACCCTGTTTTTTTTCCAATCAGTAAAACATAAAATAAGTTTATTTGAGAAATGAGATAAGATTTTTTTTTTTTTTGCCTGTACGATAGAAATGTTTGTTTGGTTACCAACATTCTTCAAAATATCTTCTTTTGTGTTCTGCAGATTGATATTTATGGGTTATATATCCTTTTCCCATTTTTACAAAACTCTCTGTAAAATACTACACTATCCACAATTCTGAAGCACAAAGCAGTTTCAATAATAAGAGTCGGATAAACGTCTGTTTTCTGATAAACGTCTGTTTGGGTAGTGACTTGAACGAATTTTGTGTGTTTTCAATAATATATCTGACTGCAAACGCTTTACTTACATGTTGTCGTTTAATCTTGGCGGGTGGGCTGGCCTGGGGGGAGTTTTTCTTGGAGGGGGGTTGAGCAGGTGGGTTCTGCCCCCCTGACTGACCGGGCAGGGTGGCAGGAGGGGGTGGCGGTTTCTCTTTGTCCTGCATCTGAGGCTGCTGGGGTATCGGCTGCTTACCCTGAGAGTACAAATCCAGAATCTGGTGGCAAATGTCTGAAGAATACAAGACAAGGGTAGAAACCATGAAATGCTGGAAGCCAGCAGTACATCATTACATGAAAAACTACACTACTAAGGTTATTATTATGACATGTGCAGAGAAAGTTTGAAAAGCACACTGTCAAACATTAATGTGACCTGTCTTCTGCAGTCTCTTACCCTCCAGCAACTCCACTGGCACATCCTGTACAAACTGCTCCCACCAGCGGCGAGATGACTGCTTAGATGTCCACTCCTGAATGTCAAACTTACACAGCCGGCCGGCGAGGTACATGACCGCCACTGCTATGATCTCTGGTTCCCACTGAAGGGACAACATTGTGCAGAGGCTAGAAATACACAAACACACGTTAATAACTGCAGAAAAATCAATGACGATACGTTATATATTTCTTTGTAAAAAGAGGCCTTTAAACATTTAAACAAGAACCAAGCCTAAAATTAACTAGTTTTAACGCCTAAAATTAAAAGAATTACATGTAGCAAGCTTTGCATTCCTAAACAACTTTTGTCTTTATAAAATAAACACTGAAAGTCACTGAAGCCTCAAGCCTTTTTTTTTTCATCTATATGGTAATTTATAACTAATGAAAACTTAAAATGTTGCTTTGGCAATTAGCTAAAAAAAGTTTAAAAAGTGTTTTAATAAGTTTATAGTATTCCAGTTATTATATATGATTTTAGTTTTAATTAACTACAATACCACTGATAAGGATGTATGACAACAAGTGACTGATCACAGAATCATGGGGACAAAAAAAGGTACTTTACAATACAAAAAAAATAGATAATACAGTACCACTGTTGGAAATAAATAAATAAATAAATGAGCTAAAGTCAATCCAACCTGTCATTGACAAAGGTCCATGCCATCTGCACAAGCTTCTGAACTTTGTTCTTGTCCCCTAAAAAAAAAACAGATGACCAACATTATAACAAAGCAACACTATGCAAAAACTGGATATGGCATTTCTTAAATTCAAAATAAAATGTTAAATTCCTAAAGTCTTAAGCCTAGTAATACCTTTGAGCTGTTTAGCATAGCGCAGCAGAAACTGGTAAGGGTGCTCAACTTGTAAATCAAACTTGATTGTCTGGAGTAAAATTCTTTCCAAGACCATGACCTCTTCCTGTGGAGACATTCCATAAAACACAGTGATGTTTAATACAGCAGGAACATCACAAGGCTAAAAGTTTGTGTTAAATGGATTACAAACCTTTGGATCATCTCCAAACTGTGCAAACTGCACGTCATTGAGCAGACTGCGAGCTGTTTTAATGATGTCTTTACACTTCTTTGGGGTTTCTTCCACTTTACCAGCCAAGAAAAGACAACAAGCCCCGGTCACCTGTAGAGAGAAATGTATACTTTTAAACATGACTAAATTTAGAGTGTGCTACATGCGACACCAACAAACATCTTAACATAGACACTTCATCAAACATTGAAACTTTTGGCACAACAGAAACACTATAATTCAAAAACTTTTTCCTTGAAGGCCATCAAAATTATAAAACAGACATTTCTGACTTCAAACAGCATTATACAATCACAACTTGCACCAATCAGCAATTGTTCGGTCTTGTAGATTAAATGATTTTGGAAATTAAATATAATTACAAATAAGTACAAATAAAGATAAAACAAATGAGTTTATTACAGAATATCAATAAATAGCAATTTATTTACCTAAATAAATAGTACAAAACATGGCTGCCATGACATGAGTGGTACTGAAGCAGTACCAAAATTATCAGATTTTCAAGAGCATGTTGTACTTACATATCTGGGAAACTGTTTGAAAGAATGAAACATGTAAAAACGATGAAAGTATGTTATTCCAGTTGCCAGAGTGTCATAGTGTCTTAAAAATTGATTAAGGATAATATCAAACTCCTCTCAATATTTAAAAATCATTCCTACACAGAACTGAAACTGAATATGGCAATAAGGTGTAAATGGCAATTTTAGAAGGATACAGTCCCAGACGTGTTCCGACATCGAATATGAACCTGGCTCCCTCTCGTCTGTATCGGGCTTCTGTGGCTGGATCCAGGCCATCGGACTGGGACGGGGTGTGGGCCAGATCCTTCTTGTCCCAGTACCAACATGGCTTTGTGTGGTCCAGATTTGTGGTAAAACTTCCAGAAGTAGCGTTAGAGTTCTCCTTGCCGTCCTTCATTTGGAAGGAAGTGACAGCTGATGCCAAACTGGACTATCAGTCCACCGACGGACAGCAATAGCTGTGCGGGTCTGTACAGCAAAAGACTGAACATTTCAGTTAGTAAATTACTTGTTAACCTCACACATGTTTAGAAGACAACTTCTATTCAGAAACTATTGTCAGTTTGACTGTACTAATACCATGTTAATGTGAAGGTGCTTCAAAAAAAATCTGTACTTTATAAAGCACTACATAAATAAATGTGACTTCTGCTGAAGTAAATACTTTAAACAAGTACTATGTATTACCATTCTTTTTTTCTTTGGACATCGCTATTAGTGAACATTTTAGATAAATATTATGTAGACAATGGAAAATACCAGTCAATACTTTACAGTCTAGGGGCAAATAGAGCTAAAATCTCATGAAACATGTTTAGTACACATTTAGCATTTTTCGTCCTCATTGTAACATAATTTTATTTCACAGCCAAACTGTCATTATAGTAAAGCTTATAAACATAAAACTAATGTTTTTCAACTCCCATTTTTCTCAATAAAGATTCTGATTCTTAAAGATTATTAAGATATTGTTGGATTTAATTTTATTTTAACTTCAAAGTAATAAATGCACTATTCTGCATTGTCATACTCAGGGTAGTATTAATTTCATATAGGCTACTAAAAAAGATTTAGCACAAACAAATAGCACACATTTTTCCGTAAGAATTAGTACAAAAGATTATTCTTGAAAACAATTAATTAAATAACAATAAATGTACGCTTAATGTATTTTAAACAAATCATAATTTATATGGCCATAGAAACGCTTTTGACAGGTTTCACGAAATCCGCTATCAGATAACTGTAGCATGGTTATTGCCAGGAAATTCACAATAAATAATATCACATTCGAGGCCGTTTATCACATGTACGGTACCATATTTAAAGTTCTATTTAAAGTCTATGTGAATCATTTGTGTCATCAACTACCGACCTCACTGAAATAGCAAATCTATCAGATATCTCAGATCACATATAATATTATCTATAATATCAAGTAAATGATGATGTTTATGTGAAAAGAGCAGTTTGATCTTTTATCCCTCTATTCATTTTGACAGTGGAAGTAACGTTAAAGCGCTTTCAAAACCGCTCATGGAAGATCAGATTAATTACTCATCCTTCATTTTATAAACATACGTAACTGATCAATAATCTTACCGTTATGGTATATGACTCGAATACGATCTCGATGAGTTGAGCAGATTGTTAAAATTGTAATCTTTGTCAGTCTTCACATTCACGACATGGAGGCGGCCATTTACAGCGAGTCTTCTTTTGCCTCTTCTCAGCGGCGCTTGTGCGTCATTAAACCCACTGGAGCCACATTTGCGCCTCCTGCAGGTTTGGAGGACATACATACTAAAATAGTAAAATATGTAATGATACATATATAACATATTTTTGATGCACTAAGCAACCATTTGTTGATAAATGTATACTTATACAATTAACCTGATTTTAGATTATTTTGTATTCGTTTTACCACACACTTGTTTAGCCAAAGTATTAATGATTGTATGTTTTGTTTTACTTTGTATATTTACCTGAATATGATTTTTACTGTGCTAACTTTTAGAGAAAAGCCTGATGGTACTCTGATACTAGGTGTCTTTAACACTAGAGGCCCAGAGCTACATGTTTACAACTTTGACTAAAACTTTCATAGTTGTATTTTATACTGTAACTGTTTTAGGGTATATTTGCTGACCTTTTGGTTTAATTCAAAACTTACCAAAAAAAAATATTCTAATGATTATAAAAAATTAATCCACCAATTGTAAGGATTTATGAAATGTTTATAATTTATACCTAATACTTAGTCAAAGTACATTGATTTCTTTCCATACAGTGGACTTCTATGGTGCCCACGAGTTTAAACTTCCAAAATGCAGCTTCAAAACACTCTAAACCGTGTGATTGCCTGTTGTCCAAGGCATCCAATTTCCTACTTATTTGGGTGCTGGTTTCATGTTGCTTGTATCTCATTTGAAATTAAATTAATACTCCATGTCCATTTATCTGGTTGGTATAGCCATATAATAAGCAGGTAAATGCACGCTCTTGCCTCTTTTCATTTTTTATTTATTTATTTTTTTATTTTTTGGTTCAGAACAACTGGTCCTTTTCCTTTGTCCTTATATATTTCTTCTGATCTTTCAATATTGTCATACTGGGACCCTATACTGAACAACCTTTTAATTTGTTCATTCAGTTTCTCAGCTTTTCATAAAGAGCTTTCTTTGGAGTCTCTAAATATCTTTTCCCTCATAGTCATCTGGTTGTTCTGCAACTATGGGATGGATCTTTTCCAAATGTTCCTGCAGCTCCTCATCAGTCACCATCACCAACAAATCAAACATTCTTTGTTCACATACCAATCCTCTTCAGATTCATTGAGACATGTGACTTATCCAAACAATGAACCATGATGGCTGAACTCATGGTTATATACCTCAACATGCAGTAATGAGGTTCTTCAGTGGTATTCCTGATAAGATTTCTTGTTTGTGCATGTTTGTTTGCACTGTATAACTTTAATTTAGGGAATAAAAATAAATAAAAATAAATAAATAAATAATGTTAATGTTGTATGTTATAAAAAAATATAAAAAAAAAACGTCAAACTATTCATTAAGATTTTTTTTCACTCTAATGAGGCTTCCCCCCTTCATTATAATACAATGGTTATCATAAAAGAGATATATTTCGTTCATTTAGGTATTGTTATATAGTAGATTAACAGATATTACGAGTTTAGTGGAAAACGACAGTGTTTTGTAACCCCTACACCACAACTGAGATACACATATTACACAAATGTCAGGTATTTTACTACTGTAATGTGTCATATAGGCTATTGATCTAAATGAAAAAGAGGCAACAAAATCCTATATAAGAAAAATGTACAGTATGCCTGCTTTCATGCTGTCAGCAGAGGGCAGTACTGCTTAATATTTTGCACTGTGGAGTGGTCTAACTTACAGGAGCAAAAACTGCTGACTGATCTACACCATCACATCACTGACCACTTTTGATCAGCCAATGAACAAACAGTTCAATGTAAACAACACAGATCACACCACCATAAACACATTGATCTGTCATCATACTAACCCACATGCTCTTCCAAACCTGTAGTACTTTTTTTTTTCTGTGGAACACATAAAAGGATTTTATGAAGAATGTTTCAGTAGTTTTTGCTAAACAGTAAAATGTCCAGTGTTGTTCTGGATCTCATTGACTTTCAATGTATGGATTTTTTATTTTACTATTATTTTTATTTTTATTTTTTTATTTTATTTTTTTTTTCTCTGAATAATTTTGTTTGTGTTCCACAGAAGAAAGTCTTACAGGTTTGGTCTATCTAAACATCTTATTTTATGTATTATTATTATTATTTAGATTTTCATCATGAAAAAGTGTTAAAAACAAATCAGTGAGCAGACATTTTAGGCCAAAGCTTTCTTCAGCTTTCTTCATCTTACAAGCAGCATCTCATCCCTTTTATAGACACATGATTACAAATCGCCAGCTGAGTTTAATCAAGAGGGACCATAGGAATTACAGTCCAATTTCAGGGAACATAGTGTGAAATATTATACAAAATATGATTCAAACTCCAACAGAAAATTACAAAAATATATAATAACAAAAATGAACACTACAAAATAAATGTTTAAGTGAACTATTCTTTTAAGACAAATTTTATATTTTCAGAGTAATGTGAACAGTAAATATTAATTTATCTTTTTCTATGACTATTCAAATTTACATAAAATTTAAGAAGATATTGAAATCAAGATGACTCAAGATGCAAAGCAGCACATCTGTCATATTTTATGATTACTGAATGAAGTTAAAGATATTTCTCTCTTGTAAGCAGTGTTGGTCTTTCAAATGAATGACTTCAATTGATTCAATAAACACCTTGTGCTTTAGCATTTTCAACTCATTGAGGTTAGTTAGTTAGGACAAAAATTTTCTTGTAAATGCGAAGTGAATCATCATTTTTTACGGTCTGTTTTTCTAAAAGAAAAAGACAGCAAATTTGTAAGTGCATATATGTGACCCAGAACCACAAAACCAGTCATACCACAAAACCAGTCATACCAAAAAAAAAAAATACATTGTATGGGTCAAAATTATAGATTTTTCTTTTATGCCAAAAATTATTAGGATATTAGGTAAAGATCATGTTCCATGAAGATAATTTCAAAATTTCCAAACGTAAATATCAAAACTTAAATTGTGATTAGTAATATGCATTGCTAAGAACTTCACTTCATTTATTTTTTCAGTATTTTGATATTTTTGCACCCTCAGATTCCAGATTTTCAAATAGTTGTATCTCGATCAAATATTGTCCTATCCTAGCAAACCATACATCAGTGGAAAGCTTATTTATTTAGCTTTATTCAAATCTCAATGTAAAAAAAATACCCTTATGACTAGTTTTAGGTCACATATTTGAAAAAAAAATTACATAGACATGAACTGAAATCCACATAAAATGCAATTGTAATTCAGTTGTTTTTTGTCAGAACGTAGTTGTTTACAAGCAAATTTAAATGTAATCATGCATTCTATTTAACCCCAAAAATTTCTACAGTTTTACACTTCATACTTGCAAGGGTTGGGGGGGGGGGGGGGTATTTTAATTAGGATTAAAATAGATCTATGCCTGGAATAGTGGCTTGAATGTGTAACACTGGCTGCTAGGCAACCATTCATTAGCACAAATAAAGAAGACCAAGTTATTACTTAAGTAATTAATAATGATCAGGTAATTCAGTGATAATGTTATCATTAAACTCTATCCTCTGCAGCAACTGAACAAAACAGCCAAAATATACCATAATGTTGGCTAAAACGTGCACTTCAAACACTTATGAAAACATAAGTAGCTTTTATAGTCAAAGCATTTGTGTTCTTCAAACATACACAGTGGGCCTAAATTAGAGAGTCATTTATGTCATCATATCCACCAACACAATTACTTACGCTCGCTATAAAGTTGGGTCCTCTTGTAAACAAGAAAATTAAGAAGAGCTTAAAGACTGCTCCAGTGCCGTCAGAGACCCAGTGGAATATAACCGCTGCGGTGTGATTATTAAAATGAGAATCTAATGATTTGCCTCTGCCAAGGTCAGACGAGGCTTAATTAGGAAAAATGCAATCAGCGACACCGTGCCTTGTTCTAAATGCAGTTTGGGCCAGTGCCAGCTTCAGCTCAAGACACAGTCTTTAATAAAGGACGGTTGCCATCTTGTGTTGCTAGTTGAAATGAAGCCATGATGGGAAGCTCCTAAGGTTGAGGTGAACAGGTAGTTCAACATGATACAAATCAAGAGAGGAATCATCACAAAACATTACACTAAATACATCAACCTCTTTGTCATTTTAAACCTCTATGACTTTCTTCCATGGAAAACAAAAGATGTACAGTAACAAGAAATGTTCACTCTGCTTTCTCCCTAAAATAATATATTACACATTAGCTATCAAACTCTCAGAATGCATATATAAATCAGCATTCCAAACCACTTAAAGCCATTTCCTTTTTAAACAAAGCTAGTTTCAGAGTAGGTTTAGAGACAAAACAAAACAAATCCAACACTGTTTAGGTTAGATTTAGCAAGTTCACAGTGCTTCACTGTAAAGCACTGTGTATAATACACTGACAACCACCAAAAAACACAGGTGGTAATGGGAAAGCCACATGTAGAATCAAAGAATCAAAATAGTCAGTTCACTTCTCATAAGAGTGTTAGCACAGTTCACTTATCTGCAGAAAATTAGATTCATGACATTCGAAATATCATAAATTGAAACACATTTTCTAGGCAAGACAAAACAGTGGCTGCCAAGAAAGTTTTGAGTTTTTGTTTATTTCGTGAATGAATGTTATTGAATCATGCCAGCCATTTTTAGAGCTACTGCAGAGGGCAGAGATCTGTTCCTTGCAAAAATCACAGGGCTTAAAACACTTTAATTACAGTGCATCAGTAAACCATTGTACTATATAAAAGAACTATTGCACTTATATGTTATTATTATTATTTTTTTATTTTTTTATTGTTTTTACATTTTTTAGCCTGAAAGGCCCCAATTCACTTTCGTTTGTAGAAAGAATAGAAACCAGGATATATTAAATTCACCTTTTGTTGCACATAAGAAAAGAAAAGTAGTATAGTTTGGACTTTATTGGACTATAGTATAGTTTGGACGTTATTTTATGATATTTTTAAGATAGGTCTATGGTTACTTTAAGACAGATAGTTTAGATTTAGACTAGATAGTTTAAAATCTATCCGTGGGGCCATAACCGCTTAAATATCTTTAAAGGTCAAGTCAATAAAGGTTGTTTTGAAGCAGCTTCACAGTGACAAACAAGAAAATAACCATATTATATATATATATATATATATATATATATATATATAACTTTAGCAGTGAAGCAGCTCTAGAAAGACATTTTGTCATTATTCAGCTCAGTTCAGCTCATACACAAATGTAATATATGTGACCCTGGACCACAAAACCAGTCATAAGGGTCAATTTAAAAACATTTTGATTGACATTTATACATTGTCTGAAAGCTGAATTAATAAGCTTTATGGTTGGATATGATAAGACAACATTTGGCTGAGATACTATTTGAAAATCCGGAATCTGACAATGTTAAAAAATCTAAATACTGAGAAAATAGCCTTTAAAGTTGTCCAAATGAAGTTCTTATCAATGCATATTAATGATCAAAAGATAAGTTTTGATATATTTACAGTAAGAAATTTACAAATGATCTTCATTGAACATGATCTTTACTTAATATCCTAATGATTTTTGGCATGAAAGAAAGATTTTGACCCATTCAATGTATTTTTGGCTATTGCTACTAATATACCTGTGCTACTTAAGACATGGTCACATATGTGCATATTACATTTTCATTTATGAAATATATTGTTATTTTAAGTAAAAACATACATGAAGGCTATTAGAAATGGGAATAGTATATTAAAAGTTTTAAAGAATTTTATTGGCAAAAAATTATAATGAGTTAATATTTACAGTGTTGACCCTTGTTCATAACTTTTGTAATTCGCTCTGGCATGCTGGATATTAGCTTCTGGGTCAAATCCTGACTGATGGCGATCCATTCTTGCCATATTAGTTCTTGGAGTTGACTACAATTTGTGGGCTTCTGCTTGTCCACTCGCCTTTTGAGGACCGACCACAGGTTCTCAATGGGGTTGAGATCCGGGAGATGCCTGGCCAAGGATCCAAAATTTCAATGTCATTATCTTCGAGCCACTACTTTATCACTCTTGCTTTGTGACATGGTGCTCCATCCAAAATGCATGGATCATTACCAAATTGCTCATGGATCGTTGGAAGAAGTTGCTCTTGCAGGACGTTTTGATACCATTCTTTATTCATGGCAGTGTTTTTTGGCAGAATTATGAGAGAGCCCACTCTCTTGGTTGAAAAGCAACCCCACACATGGATGGTCTCAGGACGTTTCACTGTTGGCATGATGCAGGACTCATGGTAGCATTCACCTTTTCTTCTCCGGACAATCGATTTTTTTGACGTCCCAAACAGTTGGAAAGGAGCTTCATCAGAGAAAATAACTTCTGCTGTCCAAGCCTTGTACTTCCTGCAGAATTTCAGTCTGTCCTTGATGTTTTTCTTGGAGAGAAGTGGCTTCTTTGCTGCCCTTCTTGACACCAGTCCATTGTCCAAAAGTCTTCGCCTCACTTTGCGTGCAGATGCACTCAAACCCACTTGTTGCCATTCTTGAGCAAGCTCTGCACTGGTTGTGGCACGATTCCATAACTGACTCCTCAGGAGGAGACGATCCTGGCGCTTGCTGGACACTCTGGGATGTCCTGAAGACTTGTTCACTGCAGTTGAACCTCTTTCCTTAAAGTTTTTGATGATCCGGTAAATGGTTCTTTCAGGTGCAATATATTTGTAGCAATTTCCTTGCATGTGAGGCCATTTTGATGCACAGCGATGATGGCTGCTCGTGTTTCTTTGGAGGTAACCATTGCTAACAAGAACACAATGATTGGAAGCTCCCCATTCTTTTATAGCAATCCGTCTCCTGTTACAATCTAACTGGCATGATAGTGATTTCACCTGACTAGTGCTCATTCACACTTTCACATGTGCTGCTGATATTAGTCAATTGGTGTTAGCAGATAATTTTGTGTCAGGATCAAAAAACAGTGAAATTAGTTTTTTGTGCAAAGTTAATTAATTTTTTTTTTTGACCAATAAGGCTTTTAGCAATTATATAAAATGCATCTGATCTGGTCACTTATCATTTATGCCAAAACTTTTGGCCATGACTGTATATATATATATACACACACACACACACACACACACACACACACACACACACACAGAGATTTTTGTATATATGATGTTTTACTAAAGTATATACAAATATAATATATATTGTTGACATGTATGCTTGCTACATATAATACCATATAAAATCATCATATAGATATTAACATAAACCTAAAATATTTTTACTTTAGGGATATGGATGTTATAAAGTGTATCTGCATCTTCTCAGAGAATGTAGAAATTATATGTTGCCTTACAGGTAACATACATGTTAATATCACTTATGATATAGTGCAATAGAATATATTACATATCTTTATGAGAGTGTTGATTCAGTTCAGTTCAATAACAGTATCATTATCCAGCTCAGTTTAGTTCAAGTTTTGTTCTCATCCAATAGTGTCAAGTGCAGTCAAATTGATAATATTACTGAAAACTGCCACAAGATCTCATTTTGAAACTTGCCATGTCTGTTATTCATAAATTCATGCATACATACTGCATACTTTTATCATAAATAGTAAAACTAATTGCTATAGCATGGCTGTCTCCATTCCATTCTGCATTATTCAGCCCATCATCCGCTCGACCTTGAAAGCACAAGACTTTCTGTCGTTTACTTTGTATTAGAATGTGTTGCTTTTCTATTGTGGAGAAAACGCTTGCAGTGTCACAGCATCACTCTGGAGCTAAGCCTGACTGCCTGAGTGGGTTTTTTTTTTTTTTTTTTGGTCTGACCCAGTTTCTGTGCTTGAGCTGCTGCCACTGCTGCTGGGGGAGGTCCTTTCACATCCTGCTCATGCTGAACAGGCCGAGCCATCCCCAGAGCAGGCCTACCTCTCCACCATACACATATCACCCCATTAAGAGGTGTCATTTTAGAGATACAGCAGTTTAAGCAATATTCCAACAATTTGTTGCTTGAGGGAGAAGCCTCACGTATGTATTGTTGATAGTGAGATACAAACCTGCACGTAACAGATATGGTTCCTGCATGAAATTAGCTGCTCTTACCATTTAAAACAGCATAAAACTTAATGAACAACTGCATAACATAGTGAAATCACAATGTAGTATTTTTCTGTGATTTGCCTAGAGCACTGAATGATATATCCTGTGATTCAGTCCATATCTGTGTGATGTGTTGGGCTGCAGAGAAATGGATGGAGACCAATTCCACTGCACTTAAGAAAATCTGTCATGGATTTGCCGAAATTTAGGGTAGCTGATTGTTGATTTAATGTTAACCACAGTGTTAGAAATCTGAAAAATACTACCTTTCTGAGTATATACAGACGCAGAAGCGCAGCAGTAAGAGTCAGAATTCAGTGTTTGTGTAACATATTTTGATTAAGATGTGTTAATGTGGTTGGTTTTTAAAGGAAATGTATATCCTCACCGTGTAATCCTACAATATCTCCCTGTGCATATGGATCAGCAGAAAATGGATCAGGAGAAAGAATAGTAATGGTGCAAGTAATGAGCAAGAATGAGCAAACCCAAACAAGTTCAATTCCTTAGGGAATACATGGACAAAATGTATATCTTGAATTTGCTTTATAAAGAAGCGTCAAAAAATATCAGATAGCCTACATAAATGTAAATGCATACAAAAAGTGCTGTTAAAACTGTGCAACATTAAACCTTGCAATTATTCCAACGGCATATGTTTTAAAATTCTCCCTAACTCCCTAACATTATTTCTATATTTGTGTTAACGCATTTGACGCCTCTCTACAGCATTAGACAGTAAATTGACCTTTTTGTGGAATAAGACACGTTAGATCAGTGGCTCTGCAGTGTCACGAACGTACAGGATCAATAGCTATAGTTTAATCCATTAACTATTTAAAATAGCATGAATAAAAAAAAAAAAAAGAAAAGAAAATATGAACCCCGAAATTCCAAAAATTCCGAAATTCCAGTCCGTTTTTTCTAGCAGACTCAGCGCAGAGCAGTGGAGAGCTGGAGGAGATGCTTGATAATGCCATGCTGGAGCAAAGGGGCTCCGGTAGGGGTCTTATGCACATTTATACACGTTCACATTTGCCTCTGTGGAAATTTGAAGTTTGGTATTACAAATAAACTTTTGAATATGCGAAAAAATATTAACGCCTCTGCTCCCCCAAAACAGCACCAATTAAACGCACATTTTAGCATATTTTTTTCTCTGTTTCAACGCCTCAGTAATTGTTTTCACAGCTCGTGCCAGTCATCCCCTGACAAGACAGCGGTGGCAAGGGCTCCATCCGCGAATCGCGAGCCCAAATCTAATGGTGTGAATGAGGAGGAATCGGTGTGATGTGGGGCTGTGCATGGGTACAGCGCTGCCTCAATGAATAATGTAGATGGGCATCAGCATGCGTCTATAGTCTCTGCGAAAATACGGACGCTGAGAACCAACCTCCAGCCTTTTCTGCTCATTTAACCGCGACTTTGAGTATGGAAACGGGTCTGGTCGCGAATCATCAAGTAAAAAATGTTGGAAGCGGAGATCCCCCTCCTTCGCCTCATCATCGCACACCTCCACAGCAACAGTCGCAAGCATTCCATCAGCAGCCACAGCACCAGCAGCGAGCCGTCCACCACCACAATAACAACATCAACCCGACACCCGTGCGCGGAGATTCGGGGAATCGACAGCATGGAGGGAAAGAAAACGCTCTGGAGACGCAGGTCGATCGCCATCCGCGTTTGCTGAATACAAGTGACGAGGAAGATCGCTCGTCCAAAACCGGGGGGGATCGGATGGGCAGCAGGTACGAGCACTCCAACTTTGGACCAACGAGCAACAATAACAACAACAACAACAGCGGCGGCGGCGGCGGCAGCGCGTCCCAAAGCGGGAACAGCTCAGTTTCTGAGTTTAATCATTATTACGGGAATGGAAGAGGAGGGCCTTGCTTTGATCAACATGGCGGACAACAAAGCCCTAGGACGGCTTTAATGCATCAAGCACAGGGCAACATGGATCAAGTGCAAAACTCCCACGAAGGGTACCATAATAATCCATACAACCACTATCCCAACTACCGGCCGGGGTACGGTGGCGCTGGATACGGTATGATGAGCCCATCGCGGCAGGGGAACATGATGGGCCCAGGTACCAATTCGCCTACTGCTGCTGCTGCTAGTCATGGCAAGGCTGCTATGGCCTCTACTAACGTTACCCCAGCTCCCGGTGCCAATGTTGGGGGCTTTCAGAGGTTTCCCGGACAAAACCAACAGCACCCTTCTGGAGCTACACCCACCCTAAACCAGCTTCTGACATCTCCGAGTCCGATGATGCGCGGCTATGGCAGCGGTTATCAAGACTACAGTAACCCGCCGCAGCAGCAGCAGCAGCCCGGTATGGGTCTGGGCAAAGAAATGAGCTCCCCGTACAACCCCGCTGCCAGCCACGGTTGGGGAGCACAACAAAGAAACCACCCGGCCATGAGCCCTGGGAATAACGGGAACAGCAGAGCTCAGGTGAACGTTTTAGCGTGCGTGTGTGTGTGTGTCAAGTTTCGCGTGCAGGTCTAGCCGTGGCCTGATGTTACCCGTAATACTAACTTACAGTCTGCTGCTTATATATTTATTGAATGAAATTTATCTATATGAATGAGCAAATGGCGTGTTGAATTTGTTTTCTTTCATAGTAGTTAAGATTATTCTGGGGTTTGGGCTTGTGTGCGAATTGACAGGCAGCAGAACATGTCAAGTTCTGCCCAAGGTGACTGTGCTAACGGTGTTAGCATGAGTTAGCCTGCGCTGAGACTTTCGTTTCTGCTTTAAGAGATGCCCGATACGGCTATCAGACATGCTTGGCTGTTTATATATTCGTATAGATTGTATAATAATACAGCATTATTACCAAGAAGTCGTTGTCATGTTATTGAATAAATTATCGGCAGTGGTTTCGATAAAGAGCTGTCTTTCGGTGCCATTCAAATTACGGAACATTCTAGCATTGCGCTGCTGCTAAATAAAATTCGCTGCTTGTTTTTTTTCGTTCCCGGGATCAATTAAAACAAAGCAATTTTGTGCTTTAATTCTACCTTTCGGATAAAATATTGTTTTTGTTTTTAACGTACGGTCATCAGTAAGCACTGTCTGTCTGAAACTAACGGCTAGACAGTGTTTTCAGTGCACAGCGCTACTGATTAGCATTGTTAGCTGGTGTTAGCGCCATTGCGCCCGTCTGGCTTCATTATGCAGTAATTAATGTTTTCACATTCACCTCACATTCACTAGCTATGTTTTTAACATATTATCCATACTGGTTGTCTTAAACACAGCATATTAACATATAAAGAAATTATAAGATGAGATGGTGACTAAAGCTGTGTCCCAAAACCTAGGAAGCTCACTAGGTTTTGAGACTATAATGAACAAACATTTGACTAGATAGGTGACACACTACGCTTTGCCACTATGATACCCAAAATGCTGTCTAGGTAGGCTGTGCATTAGGGTTTGAGACTGTAATACCCAAAATTGCTTTCTAGGTATGAAGCCCACTGGGTTTTAAGAACATAATGCCCAAAAATCCTATTTTGGCTGGTAACTCACTAAATTTTGAGTCTATAATGTTGAAAAATGCAACTTACTTGGTTTTGAGTTACAACCTTGGATTTCACAGTCCAGCTGCCTGAGTTATAGTTTTTCAAGTTCGATTTTAGTGATAAATTGACTTTGCTGCTTAATATGTTTTTATGCAGGTCCAGGGGGAAAGCTGATGAATCTATTGGAATAGTTTAGCATATATTAATATTCAACCAGCTAAATGCAGTAGGTTTTTGTCTTTTTTAAACAATAAACACTGATAATGATAACGACATTTGGTGTAACAATGTACTTAATTTGACAGAATTTTTTTAGTTAGATGTTTATAACCAGTATATGCACAGTTATATGTATTGGCTATTTTGAATTTTAAATCTGCATTTGTAGACGAAAAGCAAAACACATTTTTTTTATATGTTTGCGTAATATAAGAAAGAGGCAAAAGCTGCCTGCTTTCAGTTCTCCAGTTCTGCATCTGTGATTAGATGCTTTTTGGCCACGGGCCCTTCTCTGTATGGATGAGCAGTCCTGACCTTCACACATGCAGATTAGCCATGCTTTCATAGTGGCACATGAAGAACATTTGTGCTGGATTGCCCAGGGTAATCCCAAGGCCTGCCCAGGAACATGACTGGAAGAGATGCCAAGACACCTGATAGCCCTTACACCTTCCATTCATTCTTGACAAATTTGTATGACATGTTGAGAGCATCTTGGTTCAACCCTAGCAGGTTATATAATTTGGAATAAAGGTTAATAAAATCTGTTAATAATGTAATAATGTTAAAATGTATGTGCCTGTTTGCCTGAAATTAATTCAGAGAAAAAAACTCAGCATGTCTGTCTCATCACTCTTGTGGAATATTCATTGCATTAACACAAGCAATGCAGCCACACATTTACCCCTGCTTATGGTTTTTATTAGTTAAAGAATTTTTTTTTTCTGCTACAGATAGCAATTGTTAGATTATTTTAAAAGGACTTTGGATGAAATTGTTATAACCTTTCTTCTAACAGTATTTTATAAAACATAGTTCCTTTGCTTACTGATAAAGTAAATGCATTCCATTCATGCTAAATCACGCAATGTCATAACATTATATTTTTAAAAATAAATATATTGCACCAGACTAAAAAAAAAAACAACCCCACATATAAATATTTAAAGATGCTTTCGACCAGGAATTGCGGTTAGAATAAAATTGCGGACTGTTTGAATTACATCAATGAGTTTGTGTTATGTGTGACAGATTTCAGTTCTTTAGACGTACATAAGGATGATGTTGACATTTATGCTCATTTGCATTTTTAGAGAAAGGGCATTATGAGAATAACTTGAGTTGTTAATGGCTTATCTTCAGCATGAAGCCCATTTAAGCGGTGCACTTTCCCCAGGCCTCCAAGTGTGCATTTCTCTGCCACTCTGGCTCCACACAAAATGTAATTAGTGTGACAGAAATTCACCAATTTATTGTATGTTGAATATGCGAGAGGTTTCACTAACCTTGTGTCATTTTTTGTATTAGTTACTGGTGTGTATCTGTTTCCAAAATAGAATTTTGGCTATTTACTGCCTCTGATTCATTTTACATACATTTTTTTTAATATTTATAATTTACACTACTGTTCAAAAGTCTGAGGTTGGTAAGCTTTTTGAGTATTTTTAAAAGAATTATCTTATGCTCACCTAGGCTGGATTTATTTGATCACAATATGGTAACAACAGTAATATTGTGAAATAATATTACAATTTAAAATAACTGTTTTCTATTTCAGTATTTTAAATTGTAATTTATTCGAGTTTTGTGTCACATGAATCTTCAGAAATCACTGATTTGTTAATTTGGTGAGTTGATACTTAAAAAGGACTGAATATTTATTATTTATGTTTAAATATACTATTTATGCTAGGTAAAAGAAAACAAAGTTCATATTTTCTTTTTGATTGATCTTTTTTCAATGGAAGTTCAGAGCTGCTTACATACTTGTTGTTGTACAGTAGTTAAGTCTCTGGTGAGCCTTCCTCACGCTCACCTTCCTATTTAGTTTACATATAAGAGACCTATAATATATGTTGGAATCATACATTAGTTTAATAAAATGTTCTATTGGAAATTTGTGTCCCTAATGTTTGTATTATGTAGTAACTGTGTTATAAAGCAAGAAATCAATCTGTAATCTTTTGTAAATCTAGTCATTCTGCTGCACATTGTGCCAACAAAGTCGTTTAGTTTTTACTATTTTCACAGCATAGCATAGCATGACCTTGCGTACCTAATTGGTGATTTAATGATGGACTTGATCATAGTGCGTGAGTGTTAGGAATAAATTAGAGGTGGAAATGGCGTATGCTTATAAAACATTAGACTCGTCATTGATGGCTTCAACTGTTCCTGCATACTGAGTAAGATTGACTTGGAAACTTCCAACAATGTTCCACTACAAATTCTTCGGGCACGGCGTAATGGTACACAAACTCTTTTTGTTCTAAACTCTAATTTGACAATATAGTTGTCTAGTCAGAGAAAAGTGAGTGTGTGTGTGTGTGTGTGTGTGTGTGTGACAGTGGAGCACTTTGGCATGACTGCTGACGCTTAAAATGTTCATTTATAGTGGCCTCCCAGGCTTTCTCAAATTGGTCACATTTTCTGTAAGTGCTGCTTCAATTGGCCTGAATTTGGCAGTGACATGAGAAGATTAGCTTGGATGGCTCTTAGTCTTTCTGGCAAAGATGAGACACTTGAGAGAAAACCTGACCCCCCCCCCCCCCCCATATCAGTCGATGGCACGTTGCCTTGAATCTCTCCATTTACTGAACCGCTCAACCTTATGATTGCTATTTGTATTCCAGTCTGCTCAGGCATAATAGTCTTATAAATGTGTTCACACAGACTGC
Organism: Cirrhinus molitorella; assembly: GCA_033026305.1. NCBI lineage: Eukaryota > Metazoa > Chordata > Actinopteri > Cypriniformes > Cyprinidae > Cirrhinus > Cirrhinus molitorella. The sequence continues at coordinate 14,324,710 of CM065133.1, read as the reverse complement.
CATACGTTGGAAATCACCACTACTGCTGTTCTTTATGCTAACATGTTGACACCAATCTCAACAGGTGGCTCCTATGGACCCTATGGCCATGAAGCGTTCTCAGATGTATGGGATGGGCAACAGTCCCTACTCTCAGCCTGGCGGAACTTATCCAGGACAGCCATACGGATCACCCACTCCTCACCGATACCCAATGGGAATGCAGGGGCGTGGTCAAGTGGGCATGGGAGGGATGCAGTACCCTCAGCAACAGGTAGAACTAATGATTTTTAGTGTTGCAGAAAAAGTCCCCTTTAAACATAAGTGTCACATGCAGCTTTGATTTCCATGTGAAAAGCTTTGCAGACACCGACATGCAATAGCAATTTTACATGGTTTCTAGTAAGCAGGAAAGCTGCATATTTTTGGATTTTGGCCATGCACCATCTTCGTTATGTCATGTGCTTGATACTTCAGTCTATAGAGCTCAGTGCATTGGGAAATGTTGACACATCATGTGAAAGTCTTTGTTATCATTTTAATGCACAGTAAATCACTTATAACCAGGCCTGTGCTAAATTCTATTGAATTCTATCACAGAACTCAATGCACACCTTGGTTGTTCATTTATTAAAGACCCCATGAAATTGCGACAGTTGACTGTTTTCAGTCCTGTGTTGACAGCTTTTTAATTGAAACAGGAAGTTGGGGGCAACGTTTTGAAGCGCCTTGACCTTTTTATTGAATTAGCTAACAAGCTTCAGTGTAAATCACATTGTTCAACTTATGATTTTCTATTTTCATTCGAAGACATTTAGTATTAGTGAGAGGTATATTCTTATAGACAGCAACAAGCATGTTCTGGAAGTAGAAATTAAATTAATTTTGTCCATAAGGGAATAGATTTTAGATTTTTTTCAGACCTATTGTGAGCTACAAGTTTTTATTGACTGTATATGTCCGTTTCCATTATTCCAACTTATTTTTTAGTAATCATGTTTAACACCAAAATTCCATCATTTTCAAAGAAATCTCCACTAATCAGACAGTCAAAACAAACAAATCACTGCCTATTCCCATTAAACGCTGTGAATGACATGATAGTCAGTTTCCCTTTGCTCTTAAACTACTTAAATATTTGTAGATATATACATATTTTGCAAAAAGTGTAAAATATGTTTCTTTGTATATACATAAAGCATCCTTTAAAAACTTGTACATTTGTTTGTCCTTTTTAAATTTGATTGTCATTTGCAGTTCTTCATAAGATTTTATTTGCTGAAAAAGTGGACTGTAGACAGCATTTGACTGGACAAAAAATGGAAACATTCATGAGTACAAGATCAGTCATCAGTTTTCATATCATGTTTCGATATCATGGGGCTTTAAAAAAAATCTGAATTTGCTTTTAGATACCTGAAAGTGTTATATTCCCAACTTCATTTAACACATCTCAACACTTTTAAATTCAATTCTCAAAATTCCACACATTTTCCTCACATTCAACACACAAAAAAAATGTGCGTGGGTCTACTTATATTACTTGTCTGGTGGAAGTGCTCACTTTTTACCATGCCAGAATGTTTTTACCCACCCCAGCTGGCTGCCACACAGGGGACTATCCTGCTACGACATCTACTTTCTAAACACAGCTACCTTAGACTATCAGAATTAGCAATACTGACTCATAGCTCTCAAACAGAGATAGCAACGGTGCTCTTCATGCTGTTGAGTCCACAAGAAACTGAAATGTCCCACAGGCCGGCGGTCTGAACAGTGACAGCCCGAGGGGAAACACAGAGTGTGGTGCAGAAGGAACGACTCTGTTGTGCCTGTCAGCGTGGAGCGACAGTACTCCCAGTGTACCAGAGATGTTGACAGTCTAATGCGCCGCATGTCTGTCAGAAGAGCTTGGCAGGCAGTCTGGTTGGGCTGGGCCGTCCTATTCTGGGTACAGACTGCCCTACTAAATTTAGACTCAAAAGCTGGACTGAGTTAAGTTCAGTGCCACTGCCTCTGAAATAACTGTTTTGCTGATGTAACTAAGGCTGCATGGGTGGGACGAAAGAAAATTAAACCAGTTCTACTGTAACCAAACAGGTTTCACTTTCTGCTACATTACTCAAGTTAAATTCACTGCAGTGTCATATTTTCTTAAATCAAACCTATACTGTTAAAAAAATGGATGATGTTCTGATAGAAAAATTAAGTTTATGGACTTTTCCTTCAACCCTAAAACACAATACAATGTAATACGCGATTCAAAATACAAGTAAAATGCCAGTGAAAAATCAATATGGAAAATTCTCTTATATTAACATTTTTACAGACATTTTTGGAGTGTACACTCCAAAAGTGTACACAGTGTGCTTCGGAATGCCATAGAAGAACCTTTTTTGTCTAAATGGTTCCATAAAGAACCTTTAACATCTTTAAGTGGCGAAAGAAGGTTCTTCATATGTGAGAAAGAGATGGTTCTTTAAAGAACCTTTGACTGAATGGTTCTTTGTGGTACCAAAAATGTTTCTTCTATGGCATCGCTGTGAATAACCTTTTAAAGCGCCTTTATTTTTAAAAGTGTAGCTTCTATGTACCTTCGAAAAAATGTGAAGGCTTAGGCCAGAAACATACTTATGTAAACGCAGATGTGAATGTTTGGCCAGCTGCTGAATCTATAATGACATGCCAAAATAATTCATTTTTAAGATTGACGGTCTGATACAAATGTACTGAGATAAAAGGACTGGGAAGCTCAAAGTAAATCAAAGTCAACACATTTTTGTATTGCGTTGTCTACGCTGGCTGCATTCATAAATACATAGCGTAACCAGCATAGTCCGCTTCATGAACAAATGGCTCTTTAGAAGTGATTATTTTAATAACTTGGTCGAAATGACTTGCAAACCATTTTATTCAATTTAATTCTGTTGTTGTTTGTGAATATTCGCAGGCGAAATATAGTCATTTCAACAGAATCCACACAATCTGGAATTTTTGTGAGGGCAGGTGATTTTTACACATAGATGTTGCAAAAAGTTGTTCACACATTTTTATTAATCAATTTTATTTAAATGAAAGAATGCACTATAGTGTGCTTTTAAAATATTGGCAGTTTAACTACTGCGCTAGATGAGCAATTGCCATTGAGATAAATGGAATTGCTAACAGATAGACTTCTCAAGTTATGGTAGACCACCTTGTTCTGACACATTTTGGAAAACAGCGACGCGTGAAATCGAGTCTGCGTGCCTGGAAGTGTTTGGGTTCACATACTCAAGTGTGTTTTGGACCTTAGAAACACAAACTGCTATTTCAGCTATCAGCCACTTTCTTTTCATTACCTCCAGATCCATTACACTGATCTTTGGTCAGCTATACTGACACGAGATCAGCAGGACAGCAGTCGTGTGCAGTTTCCTCATGTGATTGCCCCTGGGTACAGACGTGACCTTTTTAGAACGAAAGATCAGAATCAGCAATCTCCTCCTGGCACGGTGGAATGTAGGAGAGGCACTAATCAAGAAAGACATCACCGAATGCGGCCAGCACATAATGAGATCATTACAGGAGAGAGTTTTGGGGTAATCTCTAATCTGAAGGGGTGTGCGCTGCATTTGTGCAGCTGTTAGTTGTCGCCGTTCTCAATCGAGAGGGACCCTGTAATGACTTTTATCTACCAGGAGACCTTAGATGACCAGAGGATTTTTTTTTTTCTTTTTACAACCCTACCTGAAATTGGATGTTTCATCTGGTCTGATACCAAGGGAATCCTGCTATGTTATTTCTATTGATCTTCTGGCTACTTCTGTTTTGGTCACATAACATTTTTTACAAAAAAATTGAAGAAGACAAAGCTTTAAACATAGGGGAAAGCACCATTTTAAGGCAGAAGAAAGGAAGACACAATGTTAAATATATTTATAAAGAATTATTTAATTCCAACTAAATTTACCAATCACAGATTTTCCTGTTGTTTCCACTGATGAGCAACAACAATACGTCTGTTTGTCCATTGTCTAATGTACGCTCTTCACATCACCGTACAACACTACGCCGCTAGTATATTTACAGAGGTGACAGCCAATGAGCAGCAAGGCCCAATGCATTAAGGAGGGTGACCAGCACAGTACATAATCAAAACACTTTTTATAGACTTATGAGTACTGTATTCATTTACTGTGAGTTTACACCAACAACACTATTTATTTCCTAAAGCGTAAAACATTTAATGCACCTTTAAATGTAAATTTCTTCACCATTGGTGGTATCAAACAAATTTGCCCGTTCATTTTACCTCTGTGTTTGCTCTTTGATGCCGTTAGGTGTGTTTAATGAGCATGTGAGCTCAGGTGGATGCGGATCAGGTGCGTGGCAGGGGGCCGCAGGTCCTGACAGGTGTTTTGAAGGTTCTGTAAGAGGACAGGTCCTATCACAACACAATCAGCAGAAGCCATCAACCCCCCCGAGGCCCTGCCGCTGACCATCTGACCGCCACTCACCTGCCCTGCTGTCCACGCTTCTGACAAGCGCAGTACATGGCAGAGAAATGGATTAAATGTGCTGTTTGTGATTGGACACAATCTCTTTGTGGGATTTTGAAGCAATTGTGTGCTGTCCTGTTAAATCCTTTTTTGCTATTTCAGTGATGGAAAGACTGGAAATGCATGGCAGTTATCCTTTTACATTCCCCTTAAATGCTGACGTATTTACGTGTAATAGTTATACTGCAAAATTTATTTTTTAAACTTAGTCCTATTTAGATATTTTTCCTAGAAACAAATTAAAACAATTTTTTACGTTAGATTTGTGATCTATCTGTCTATCTTTCTGATTTGGTGAAAATGTTTTATATTATCTAGGGCTGTCAGTTTAACGTGTTAACTTAATGAATTAGTTATGACAAAATAACACGATTAAAATATTTTAGTGCAGTTAGCGCGCTGGCCCCACCCCCAGACCTGTACATCACCTTATATTTAATACAGTTGACTGTTGACAAATATGATTCAGGGCAACAACTCCATAAATCAGTTATGCCCTAAAATTCAAGATATTCGTGCAAAAAATGCTCTTGTATGTGTTTTGTATATTTATATCACATATCACACAATGTCACACAGACAGCAAGACCAATATGACAAGTGCTGATCTTGTCCCGATCTATCATGTGCTTAAATGTGATTTTATACAACAGTTCAGTAAATAAGTTGATATTGTGTTATATTCTAAACATTATATCGTGTTTTTGTTTCATTTTGCAGAGAACATATTACCTTTGAAGCCATTGCAAAATTGTTGCGTGTCTCTGAGCAAAACAGCGGTGTTTAGTTTCTCAATGAATCCGCGGTTTGAACGAATCGTGTTGAATGACTCATTAAGACATTTACTTAGTATAATTTTATTTAAAAAAATTATAATATCAATAATAATAATGATAATAATAAACATTAAAGGGATAGTTCACCCCCCCAAAATTTTATTCTGTCATCATTTACTCATCCTTATGTCGTTTCAAACCTTTCTTTTGTGGAACACTGTTGGTAACAAAGCTGTTTTGGTTACCATGACTTTTATTATACGAACAAAAAATACAGAGATGTTTCTTAAATGATCTTCTTTTATGTTCCATAGTTCACGTTAGGCCGTTGCAGCCTAAAGGTTTATGTGTAATACATTTTATGCTGAATCAAATAAAATGTCTTTCTAAAGCTACAGTTTGTAATATCTACTTGCTGTTTTCTCATTTAGCACAGAAATAGTTTTAAATAATCTTTTGGGGGTATTTTCACAGTCAAATAATTTTTTGGACTAATTTGCGATTAATTCGATTAATTAATTGACACATCATGAAATTAATTAGATAAAAAATGTTAATTGACTGACAGCCCTAATATTGTCCTATTTTAAAAAATACAGGAAAAACAATAATATTGTGAAATATTTTTACAATAATAATAATTAAACTTTTAACTGTCACTCCCATTTTTGAACATGATTCATAATTCATGAACAAAAACATTTTGTAATATGATTTTGATGTTCATTTTCTATCATAATGCAATGTCTGATTTTAAAATGGTTTACAAAGGATGAATTTTGAAATTTTAAGGCAACGGAGAAAGTCTTTTTGTGACAAAGGTCAGAACTCCTGTTATGAAGTAGTTTTTTGAGGTGCACTCTTGTCATAAATTAATCTATTAAATTTCCTACAGAATTTGTAACACACAAAAATAGTAAAATTAGGAGTAAAAATTTAGGAGACTTAGGGTTAGGGTTAGGCCTTTCCAACGATATATAGTTTGTCATAAGCAAATTAGGATTTATTTGTAAAATGGTGAAGTAAACCTGGCATCCCACTGAGAGGGGCGGGTGGCATTTAAGGGGTTAAAAAAGAACTGTGCTGCTTATATTTTTCATGGACATACATTTAAACAAAAAAATAAGAGCCTTTATTTAAAATAAAAATCTTTCAAAACATTATAAATGGTCTTACTACTACTATTGTTCATTTACAATTACAATTTTTTTGGAAGGACACTAACATTTGAAGCAACAGGAAAAGAGAAAGGGGAACAGGATCAGGACAGGACCTCAAGCCGGGACTCAAACTCGGGTCACCCGAGGCACTGCTGCCCACAAGGCTATGGTTTCGACTTACTTTCTAATGGAAAACTGATTGAGGAAATTATTTTTGCAGTGTAGATTAGGGTTTGTCCTTGCTTGACTTACGTTTCCTCATTAAAGAAGCTCAGAGAACACAGCTCTCAATACAATTCCCATCTGAGCCTCGTGAGTGTATGTGCACGTACCGTCGCTGACATACTTCTGCATGTATTAGAGAGATGAGCGGGAAAAACACATCATCATGGTTCGTGGATTTGTTTTCTGTTTGGTATGAATGACAAATGAGAATTACAGCGGATGAAGGGAGCGGGTAACGGGGGGCTCAGATGGGAGGACAGTGTGCCAATGGCAGCTGTTGCCTTGAAAAGCTCTTACATAAGACCGTCACAATAACAGCTTGTCGTGAATCAAAGGAGGGGGAACAGTTGTGGATTACTAAAGCAGTAACACACCCACGGGGACCCTCGGTGTTCAGATGTCTCCCATCATCCCTCACTGGCTACGTTCACACAGCGGAAGAATATGGTTGTCGATCCTGTTTGGAGTGCTGTGTTCATACACAGCTTAGTTTTAAAAGAGACTGACAACAAAGTGAAGCTCAACTAGGTCTATTATTTCTTCAAAAAAATCTTAAATAAAAAATTAAATATCAAAAAATCAGACTAATCACAGACTAAATGTCAACCGTTTAATAGAAAACACTCATTCACTCATCTGAACATAGTAGTTACATTTGTACTCCATTCCCATAATCCTTTACAGTGACTTCTCTCATAAAAATACAGTTATTTGTGTTACATGTAGAATTTTAAACCTGCATTCACTGTCTAAAAATGAATATTTTAGCAAAACGCATATTTTAGTTAAATCACCTGAATAGGAAAGTAACTGTGACACTACCAGTCAAATGTTTTTGTACAGTAGGATTTTTAATGTTTTTTAAAGAAGTCTCTACTGCTCACCAAGCCTGCATTTATTTGATCCAAAGTACAGCAAACACTGTCAAATATTTGTACTATTTAAAATAAAAGTTTTTTATTTGGATGTATTTTTAAATGTATTTTATTCCTGTGATCATTACTCTAGTCACATGATCCTTCAGAAATCATTCTAATATTCTGATTTGCTGCTTGAAAAACATTTATTATTTTGAAAACAGTGTGGAATTTTTTTTTTCAGGTTTCTTTGATGAAAGTTCAAAAGAACAGCATTTATATGAAATAGAAATCTCTTTGTGACCTTGTAAATTATACTGACTCCAAGTTTTTGAATGGTTATTTATTTATTTCTTTTTGAATGACTTTTTTTATTTCAGATAAATGCTGATATTTGGATCTTTCTATTCATCAAAGAATCCTGAAAAATTGTAAAACAGTTTTATTGATAATAATAATAATAATAATACATATTTTTGGAGGTTTCTTAAACAACAAATCAGCGTATTAGAATGATTTCTGTAGGACTGAAGACTGGAGTAATGATGCTGAAAATGTAGCTTTGATCACAGGAATAAATTACATTTTAATATATATTTAAATAGAAAGCAGTTATTTTAAATAGTAAAAATATTTCACAATATTAGTGCTTTTGCTGTATTTTAGATCAAATAATTTCAGACTTGGTGAGCAGAAGAGACTTCTTTAAAAAAACATAAAAGATCTTACCACCCAAAAACATTTGACTGGTAGTGTACTTTTGTTTGAAGTGCATATCATAAAACATTCCATATGTCCTATGCTATTTTTTTATATGCGTTTTGTAAATAGAAATGCATTATTCACCATTGTGAAATACATGACTGGTGGACTGGCAGACACAGACTACCAAATTCATTGTTGAGTATTTTCATTATCATTTAGTTGTTGCAGCCCTACTCTCAACCTGGACTCACAACAGAATTTTGAGAGCATTTTTGATTCAAATGGGCTGTATCAACAGCAATGCTTTGGACAAATGTTTGTCTGTTTTCTGATATAAGCACTTAGTGGGATATTTTTTTGCTGTCAATCACTAATGCTACTGCTGTCAACCTCTCTTAAGCTGAAAAATGACAGAAAATAGCAGCGTAGTGTGGTCGGAAAGCAAGACCAAGCACCTGTTATGTGTCTGTGTGGAAGAATCCATCTCTGGATATCTGAGAGAATAAAAGCAGCCGGAATTACTAGAAAAACAATTGAATAACATTTAAATCCTTAAAGACAATACAAAGTGCAGGAGGGCTCAATGATTTTGGAAAAACCTGTGATATTTTATTTTTCTGTGATATATTGCTGTATGAGGAAAGTTCACGAAGATTAGCTATATTTGGAAATAATTAGCTATACCTAAGTATACTCTTTATAAGATGAAGATTTGAAAATCAGTGTTAGACATTTTTCTTCTCCAGATAAAAACAAAAAAACAAAACACTTTCCACTTGAGTTTTTATAGGCCAGATTTCCACTGTTTTTGGACCAATTCAGACTCACTTTAAAATAATGGATTTTTTGGTGATCATTTTAAAATAAAAAAATGAGTATTTAAATAAAAAAATTGTGTTTTAATTTACAGTAAAATTGTGTGTGTTGTGTTCATCATTTACACACTTGCAGCCTATGAGATGGTATTTCAGTGTGTCGATTTACAATCAACTTCCTTGTCTTGTGACATCCTTGTCTACAATGTCAAAATGATGGTTCCTCATGCAGAAAAACATTTTAGACACAATATACGCAATATATCTTCAAAAGGCACATAAATATTATATTGTTTTTTTAAGCTATATTACCAGCCCTGTCTATACAGGTGTAATGCAATCCTCTCCTGTCCTGTATGTAGTACAGGCTAATTTGGTAGTTACACCTACTGATAAATATGGTTGTCAGTCCCAAACACCACCTGTTCCAGTACTGTGAGAATCTTTTATTCCTGACTTGAGACGTTACGCCCCAGACAGAGAAGTTTCAGAACGGATTAGCACTGTAAAGTAGTCAGTTAATGTTCCGGGGCGGATCACCATTTAAAATACTTTACAGATTAATAATAATCGTCCTCCCTGCCGTGACATGCCATGTGAAGCACTTGAGAATGTTTTTTGTGAGTGTGTGCAAAGTCTCATGTTTTTGTCCTTGTCTTGCTCAGCAGATGCCTGCTCAATACGGGCCACAGGGAATGAGCGGCTACTGTCAGCAGGGGCAGCCCCCATATTTCAGTCCTCCACAGCAGCAGTCTGCAGCCCCCTCTCAACCCCCTTACATGCAGCAGCGCGCTCCAACACAACAGGTAAGCGTTTAGGCTGCTAAATGGATACTAAAGGCTACTAAAAGGCCCTTGTCCTCATCTGAAGACCATCAAAAGGATTCACATTAGCCAGATTTCAATCCAGAGTTAAAAACCTAGCTTATGCGCAAAATTACAATTTTGCATAAAACATTTGCGAAGAAGCACTGTTTCCATTGTTATAATTTTGTCAAATATAACAAAATTGTCACTTCCTGAAAAACTGCCACTATATATCACTAGCCACTGAATATAATAATTTTAATATATTATATAAATTACCTCAGAGCGAGCAGACGAAATAAAATAAATGCAGACATTGCTTTTGGAGGTACATGCCTGCTGTTTGGGAACTCAGTTATATAAGACAGTTCTGGGAGGCAATTTTGATGACAGACTTTGCTCGGGCATTTCAGAATGACCACAACAACATTTCAGATGTTGTGGAACGAAATCGGTCCACTGGTTAGTCAGTTCGCGTCCCGTAGCACGAAGTCACACAACTCCATCTCCCATTATTCGCCGTAACCATTTTTTTACGTATTTTTTTAAATGAAGTTCACATTAGCCAAGTTTCCATCCAGAGTTGCGAATTTAACTTATCGCACAACTAAAATTTTGCTTAAAAAAATTGTGAAAAAGCAGTTTTCATCCAACGAGTCAAAGACAACAAAATCGTCACTTCCTGATAAACTGGCACTATATATCACTAAGAAAAGTAGAAGCTACTGAATATAATAATTTTAATAAATAATATAAATTACCTCAGAGCGAGCAGACAAAGCTAAATAAATTGCTTTCGGAGGTACATGACTGCTGTTTGGGAACGCATTAATTTCTGGGAGGCAATTATACAAAAATACTTTGAAGACAGACTTTGTTTGGGCATTTTAGAATGACCATAACAACAATTATTTTATTTGAAATTTGGAGTTTCCATCACTCATTTCTGATGTGATACTTCAAAATGCACATAAAATAGCTAGTGATACAAAATCACTCTCTGACCAATAAAATATAATCTTTTGACAATATTCCTGACATACGCTGAGCTTTGGATATTATTGGTAGAATCTTCTGAGTGTCATATTTTACCACTAAATAAATCAAATAAAATAAAAAAAGATAAAAGTAAAAATATTTAACAAAGAAAATTAAAGGACCATTAAATATTTTCATGACAGCCCCAAATTTTCAATTATTTAATGTGAGAAAATCATACACTTTCTTTTATTTTTAATAAATATCAACAAAAGGCAGTACAACCCTTACTACTTTATATAAATATAAATGTAAATGTTTTTGTAATGCAGGATGAGGATGCAATTTTTCTGCAGTGCGTCAAGAATGAGATTTTTCTGCATTAAAGTAATAAAAATTAAATGCAGTTTATATTTCCTGAAGTCTCCACAATACAGCAATTAGCTCCACCCCTTTTACTCTCTCTATCTCACACACGGTTGAGTGTTTAGAGAAACACAGCTTTTCTCTTGTCTTTTTTCTATTACACACAGCTTGTTTTTAACAGGCTGCAGCACACACACTCAAATAGTTTGGAGAAAGCAGTAATAAGAAACTGGCCTTGAGTGGATGTCTCAGGGGTGTGTGTGTAATATCAGTGAGGACAGCACTGCCGTGCGCCTCATATTGCTATCACACTCTCTGTTTATTCCCTGGACCTTAAAGGCATTATTTTCATTTTCTCTTATATGACACTGAGGCTGATTGAGAAAAACGGTTTCATTTTCTTCCTCTGTGCCGTTGCTTCCAGTGTCTCTGACAGGAGAGATTGTGGGGAGGAGAAACACTGCAGCAAGTGGGAGATACAGTGGGCTCTAAATGTCTGAGAGAACATTGAGAAAGTTTTAGAATTTTCATTTTAGTTACTTTACATGAAAACGAAAGAAATAAGATTCTATGCTAATCAAATAAGAAGATTTGTGACACTGATCATGTGAACTCCTTTGGACAAAAGGATGTTCAGGCAGCTTAAGTGCTGCTGTCATTGAAGCAAAAGGGAAAACCCAAATGCTTTCTTGTTTAAGTTTAACTTTTCACTCAAAGTGTTATGCTGCAAAGATAATTTGTAACGGAAAAATTGGTATTCAATTAGAAAAGAATGCAAGACAGACGCTTCTTCACCAGTGGTCTCAGACATTGGGAGCTGCTGTATTTTCAGGTCTTTTTCTTCAGGCAGAACTTTGAACTCCAAAGTGTTAAGAACTTGGCCGTGTCCCAATTTGCATACTAATACTACAAGCTGTTATTCACTGATGATGGGAAAGTACATTCTTTTTAAGCTGTGGTCACATTTACCGCTGCTCATTGCAATTTTGCAGGCGAAAGAAAGTGGATCCGGGCTTGACAAAATACAATGAATGGAATACGGGAGTAGAGACGATGTAATGAATAATAAACATTCTGCCAGGTAGCAAATGAACCAACACAAGTGACTGATTTCCAAACCTTATTGATCATTTTATACTATCAGTGTAATGTTATACAGAACTGACTAGATAGACGCCACCAGAATATATGAATTCCAGAATATAAAATTCTGTCTACATTTCACTAAGCCAGACCCAGCTAAATTCATTTATTTAAATCCTAAATTAACCTAAATTCACTGCGATCTGTCTTGTTTCCAGCCAGAATATCTAAAAATTCTTAAATCAAGAGGGATTTCACTTTTTTGTTGAAATAAGATCATTTTGCTTACCCCATTGGAGGATTATTTTGCTTGTAAAATGTAAAGTCAAATCTGAAAATGTTTCGATATTTTGTCTGGAAACAAGACAAAAAATCTAAGTAAGAAAAGCATTTTTGCAGTGTTCAATTTATTTACATTCATCTTTAATTGACTTTTAGTTTTAAAAACAGTAGACAACTGTCACAATCTTCTTTGGTGACTTGAGGCAGTATTAGGATGCTTTCATCCTGGAGTTTATGCCAGGGAATGCTGCCAGTCCATTGATTTTATTGGGGTGTCACAAGGACGTATAGAAAAACGCAAAGGTTTGCAAAAGTAACGCTCCATCGTGTGGCCAGTAATTGAGCAAACTTTTGCTGCAGTGCACTTGTAGACATCTGGGGCTGGTTGCAACATCTCTTTGTACAACTTAGTCTAATTTGGATGTAAAGGGGCAGTTACAGCTCACACAAACTTACTAAATAGGTGTCAAACCATTAAACTTAGTTGAAATGTTACGACACAGCCAGAAGGCTTTTCACTCTACAAATCACCATCATTTACCATGCATTTACTATAGTAACACTGGCAGAAATGTGGGACATTCATATGGAATTTTATTATATTATTAATGTAGAAATGTATTAAATGTATTTCACATGTAATGGAATATAAATACAGTATTCTAGTGATTATAGCGTTTGTGCATTTATAATAAATGTTTTTAGACTACTGTTTATCATAAAAATACCTAGAAACATTTTTACCATGGTAATTTGGTGCTATATGTGTGGTCTTAACTGTGGTTATCATGATTTAAGTGTAGGCTACTTTAAAAGACCAATGGGTAATGAAGTAAAATCAAACTAATTAAAATAGTTCAATTTCACCATACAAAAATTAAGTTGTTACAGTTTTTACAGATGTTACTGTTTTTGATAATGAACATAAATTTTCATCTGCATCCTAACTTAAGCTACAACTACTGTCAACTTTAGCTGCTGTCAAATGTGCATTTCTAATAGACAAACTATACAAAAAAGGTAATATTATTTACCTTATATAATTCCAGCCTGCACTGCAAACTGCTGAAGATAAATTTCATCAAAGTCAGGCACAAACCTGTTTCATCATTTGAAACAGTATCACTCATTAGAAAATGCAGAAATTAAGAAATACAATTTTCTTTTAAGACTTTTTTTGTTAAATAAAAATGAATAGAAGTGTAAAGAATTCAAAAACGTGAAGTGTTTGTCATGTTCTGATCATAAAGAGTAGTGTCAAACCACAATTAATGATCTGATTTCCACAATGTTTAGCTACTTATGAGCAAAAATCTGCCTTTAAACTGGAAAGAAATAAAACTTATATCGACTTGATATGAAAAATATGAACCAACAGTAATGGACCAAAAGTACATTTTAAGAGAGAGAGAGAGGATGATGAATTTTTATTTTATTATGTGAATAAATCACTTTGTTAGCAACTCTTCAACACAAACCCGACCAAAAAATGAGTTGTGCATGTCAAATAAAATAAAATAAAAAAACAAACAAACAAACAAATGTAATTTTTGATGTTTTTTTTTTTTAATCAGTATATATTTATTGGTCTTGTTTATATATAAAAATATGCATTATGTTATTCATGATTGCATTGTAGCATATTTCAATAAAAACCTGTTTTTACCTTTAGTTACATGAGGCAAAAGAAGTTAGAATCAAGGATAAAAAGAAATTCACAGCATGTCAAAATAGTTTTGCATTACTTTAAAGAGAGCTTACAACCTACTAGCTACATTCTGCCTTATGAAAAAATGGTGTGACTGAATAACGTACATGGATAGTTACACAACCTCTAGTGTGGACTTCATGTTCCAACTTAAGTAAGAACTTAAGAACGACTGGTGTAACCGTGCCCTGTTGACCAATGAGAATTTCATACAGACGAGTCCAGTCACGGTTTCAAATATCACTGTATTCCCACTTGATTTCAAACTGATCTGGCTTTTAGCCTTTTCTAGTGGTTAAATACTCCTCTACTCACTTCCTCTAGTGTGTAAACGCCCTTCACTGAAAAGGCAACTCTAAAAGAAACCATCTGGGCAGGTTTGCATACATTTTTCAACATAATGTGATTTGTGACACACATTTTTATCTCACATACTGCTTAGGATGTAGTATGTGAAATAGGATGCGGCGTTCTATTCTGTTAATATGTTCATCGCTAAATCGCCTGAAGGCTGTTTAATGTTAGCTGCTAAACAAGCTCTCCTCATCATCCCTAGAGTCATCATCCTTAGTCTGGTTAAAATCAGTCGTTAAATCAAAGTGCTGGCTTTCATTATAGCTTCACAGAGTGGTCTGTTAGTGACCCCCAGCCTGACGTTCTCCTCCGGCTTGGCTTATATCGTCAATTAGCACCATGTGCTGGCCATGAAAGGTAGATCTAGCTGACCCAGTCTCACAGCATCTGCTGACCATACCATTTATAAAAAGTCAGGCTGCTTTCAGCACAAGTTTGTGTGTGTGTGTGTGTGTGTGTGTGAGAGAGAGAGAGTTAAAGACAACATGAACAGCATTCACAATTACCTGTAGACCAATTTGGGATTTAAGAGGATCACTGTTAGCTGTCTATGATATTATTGGATAATTTTATTGTTCTCTTCCCACATGGCCTTGGTGACAATCAGCAGAAAAAAACAGTAATTTCTGGGAGATAGAAAGCCATTATGTTTTAATGAAAGATTATGAAAATTATCTTTTTTTTCTTTACAATAATATACACTGATGAATCTGGCACAGTAAGATCTGGAATGTTTATTAACAAAGTAAATACTGTCAATTTTGGTTTCATGATGTCTTTAAAGAGACAGTGTGTCCCTCACGCGTCGACTAAACATCAAAACTGTGCAGGGATGATGCAATTTCAGACAAGCGATTACAATAGGGCATTAATCACACTGGAGGGATGTTTTTCGTTTTATCTGTAGCTCAAAGAACAATCCGTTAATCATTGTGCTGAAACCGTAGAGCCACAAGGGACTCAAAAACCATAAAGAGATGGATTTGATGTTTTCATGGACATGTTGTGTTTCTACGGGTCTCAGATGCGTTTGTCTTCTTACAGCGTCGTTTTCATCTAGACACACCCTGTGTAAACATGTCTCGTTCAACACGGACCCTCAGTTTAGAGAAAACATGAATTATATGAAGAAATGAAGCAGAAAGTTCTGACTCAAATCAGAACATATTGACCTCAAAACTCCTTCCTGAGGCAATTGGAGCTACTGATGTTTTTTTTTTTGTATGTTTTATTTTGTAACCCTATCAAACATCCATAAACAAACCCCAAAAAATTAAAGGAGAGAGAAAGGAAAAATCTTCTATCACCCACAAAAGTTACATAGAGAAAACACTAATGAAGATCGTTAGCTCTTCTTACTATTTTTAGTTGACCGTGAATATTGTCATAACTGAAAGTATTTTGTTAGGAAAAGCACTCAGTGGAGTGATAATTCTACAGCATAACACAACCTAGCTGAAATTTTGTTAAACAAATGCATCTTCCTACTAAAAATACAGTCCTTAAAAGAGAAGTTCACTTCCAGTATAAAAATGTACAGATAATTTATTCACCCCCTTGTCATCTAAGATGTTCATGTCTTTCTTTCTTCAGTCAGTATGAAATTGTTTTTTAAAAGGAAAACGTTTCAAAAAATTTCTCTCCATATAGTGGACTTCCATGGTTCCCAAGAGTTTGAACTTACAAAATGCAGTTTAAATGCAGCTTCATGGGGCTCTAAACAATCCTAGCCAAGAAGGGCAAAGTGATCAGTCATTTTCTAAACAAATTGACAATTTATATACTTTTTAACCTTAAATGCTCATCTTGTCTAGCTCTGCATGAACTTTGTGCACTCCGGTTCAAGACAGTGCATTCACACGGGGCGTCAGCGTCAACGCTTGACGGAAGGCGCGTCTGAAGCTGGCGCTGACACCATGGTCATAGCAGCGTCAGCCAATGAAATTAGACAGGAGCTCAACAACAAAAACGTGGATACAGCTTGATTGTATGAATCCCGGTATATATAAAGTGATTGGTCATAAAGGACCTGGTGATTGCCCACTGCAATAATAAGTTTTTCCTCCATTTTAAAATTTATCCTCAGTTTGCTGCTGTTGAACAGGATGAACGCGATTGGCTGCCGCCTGGCTAGTGTATTTGCATAAAAAGATCTGATTGGCTGACGCTTCCGTCGGCGCTTGCAAAGTTGAGAAATTCCCAACTTCTGCTGCGAGCAACGGCAGTGAAGCGCCACCAACGGATCCACAATTCAGTTCGGCAACGCTTGATGTCACCCATTCAAAGTCAATGGGAAGCGTTGACGCCCCGTGTGAATGCACCGTAAGGGTAGGTTGAAAAACTCCCATCTCATTTTTTTTCTCCAACTTCAAAATCATCCTACATCGCTGCAGAAGTACCGACCCAGTGAACATGCAGATAAGATCAAACACCCTTAACAAAAAAGGTAAAACAGCAATGTAGGGCATTTTCACGCAGAGCTAGACAAGGCCAGCATTTGAGGTTAAAAACTATATCAATTAGATTTAAAAAAAAAAAAAGACAGATTGTTTTGCTAGCTAAGACCTTCCTCCTTGGCTAGGATCATTTAGAGCCTTTTGTAGCTGCATTGAAACTGCATTTCGGAAGTTTAAACTCGTGTCCACTATATGGAGAGAAATCCTGATATGTTTTCCTCAAAAAACATCTTGGATGACAAGGGGTGAGTAAATTATTCATACATTTTTGTTGTGGAAGTGAACTTTGTCTATTTTGTGTTATTTGAAAGAATGTGTATGTTATAGGTCTTATTGTGATTTATCCATTTATATGTTTCATTTAATATTTGTAATTTATTTGTGGTTAATCAGAATGTCATAACTCAATCTTCCAATTGAAAATGACAGACCTCTCCTTGGTGACATATGTTGGGCTTCTCCAGTCATTAAGTCCATTAGTTCATTTAGCCCAAATCTCAAAAACCAATCAACAACCGATATATAAAACCAAGTCCCCGTCCTACATTTGTTTTTGTTTTTTTCGATAATACATTACACGTCACAATATGAAAGAAAATATCTAATGCTACCATTTCATTGCAACTTTAATAGTTGGACTCTATAAATGACGTCTAGTGATATACTGTATATAATATATATATATATATATATATATATATATTTTTTTTTTTTTTTTTTTTTTGAATGGTTATTTGAAGCCATGCATAAACAACAAAGTTTAAAAGTCTTTCTTTAGTTCAGTGGATCACTGGCAGGTGAGTATGCAGTCTTTTGCAGCTGTTCGTTTTTGACGTGTGGTTAAATTGGGCAAATTTTATATTTTGGACCCTTAGCATTTTCTTAGCATTTTTAAACGGAGGAAGGTTACATGTAATGTTTTCATTTGATGCAAAGTATTACTATTTAACTAGGAGTGCATTTGATGGACATTTTTACATTTACATTTAGTCATTTTGCAGACACTTTTATCCAAAGCGACTTACAAATGAGGACAATGGAAGCAATCAAAATCAACAAAAGAGCAATGCTATGTTAATGCTTAATGCAGAAGATATAAAAAGAATAGAGAATTTTTTTTTTAAGAATAGAAATAAAATAGAGAGTGCTAGAGTTATAGGGTCAAATAAAGATTGAAGAGATGTGTTTTTAGCCGATTCATGAAGATGGTTAAGGACTCAGCTGCTCGGAATGAACTGGGTAGTGAAAATTCACGAAAATGATTTTGTGCCTCTTTGGATGGCACAATAATGTGCTGTTCACTTGCAGAACGCAAGCTTCTAGGGGGCACATAAGTCTGAAGTAGTGAATTTAGATAAAGAGGTGCAGAGCCAGTAGTGCTTTTTTAGGCGAACATTGATGTCTTGAATTTTATGCGAGCAAGCATTGGTAGCCAGTGCAAATTGATGAAGAGAGGTGTGACGTGCGTTCTTTTCAGCTCATTGAAAATTAATCTTGCAGCTGCATTTTGGATCAATTATAAAGGTTTGATAGATCTGGCTAGAGGACCTGCCAAGAGAGGATTGCAATAGTCCAACCTGGACAGAACAAGAGATATTTTCCAGTGATATTAAAATTCGTATGTCAAGTGTAGTAAAATTCCTCAATATTTGTATCAACTACAAATGTTGTTATTGTGACAGCGCTAAAAGGCATAGTGAAAGTGAATTTTGAGTACTTGAGAGGAAAAGCATGTGTCACATGGGAGGTATCACATAGTTTTCCTGTGACGCTGTGAATCTCGGAGGTCTCGCTGTCCGTTATCGCAGTGGAGCAGCTGTTACGGTTCTGAATCAGCACATGCCTGAGTGGTGATGTAATGGCCCAACTGTAAACAGCCGTCTGTGTGTGTGGCCTGGCCATGACCCAGAGTCAATACACACACACACACACACACATACACATACGGCTCCGTCTGGCTCGGAAATGCCCCCCTTCTTTTTTTTTTCTTTTTTTTTGCCCAGTGTTCCCACTGTTGAATGAAATGAGCGGGGAGGGAGTTCTGGGTGATGTTTGTATACATGAGTGAATTGCGGGCAGGGTGACCTTAGTTGGCACACTTTCAACCCCTGTTTTCAAGTCCGTTTTCTTTTCTGAAGTGTATTTGCTGAGGGAAGTCAAGTATCCACTTTTACTGCAAAGATGCTGTAATTAATTTTCTTTTGGCTTGACCCCCACAGTGTTATTGGGATTTTGGGCCCAGATTGCTGCAGACTAAAGGGATAGTTCAAATACAAATGACTTTTTTTCTTCTTCTTCTTCTGTGGAACACAGATTTTTTTCAATTCTTGACATGTAGTTATGAATTCTCTGCTTTCAGCTTTCAGCTAGGTAAAATGATTGGCTGACACAGGTTTTGTTGAAATTGAAAGTGTAAATGACCAACCAGTCAGTAATGTCTGGAATAATAAAAAAAAGAAAAGAAAAGAAGCTCACAAAGGTTTAATTTATTTGATCAAAAATACAGTAAAACAGTAAGATTGTAAAATATTATTACAATTTAAAGTAACTTTTATATGTGATTATATTTTAACATGTAAAGTATTTATGTGATGTCAAAGCTGAATTTTCAGCATCATTACTCTAGCCTTCAGTGTCACATGATCCTTCAGAAATCATTCTAATATGCTGATTTGGTGCTCAAAGAAATTTCTTTTATATTATCAATGTTAACAACAGTTTGGTTCTTAATATTTTTGTAGAACCATGACAAACTACCATTCAAATGTACAATAAAATATAATGCTTTGATTCAACAAGAATGCAAACAATTTATCAAATTTTACATAATATTTACATATTTATTTATTGGAACCAGATCTGTGGAAGAAAAGTACAAAGGAACACAGATGTTCATGTAGCCTGACAAATGCAAAAAGAATAAATAAATAAAAATCTAGTGGACAAACCCTTTATGATGACAATTAGGATGACTGTTTATTAAACTTTATATTAATCTTAGAATCCTAAAAAAATGTATCACAGTTTCCACGAAAATATGAAGCAGTACATTGTTTTTAAAGTTAGTCATGTTTCTTGAGTACTACATCAGTTTAATAGAATGATTTCTGAAGGATCATATGACACTGAAGACTGGACAATTTTTTTTTAAATGTATCAAAAATTAAAGAGTTTTAATTTGTAATAGTATTTCACAATATTATTGTTTTTACTGTATTTTTCTAATATATTTTTTGCAGTTCAGGAGTATCACATCTCATAGAACTGTTATGCAGTTATTTGAACATTCATCTCTTCTCATGCCTTTTTGGATTGAGATGAGGGCCAATAAATAATTTTTGGGTAAATTATTGCTTTAATGCATTTTTCTTAACATCTTACGTGGATTGCATACTTTTACAGTTGATATCAGTGCACATTTTGCATTTCAGCTGTTAGACATGCCTCAGCATTTCTGTGTGAAGAGCTATTTTGCTTGTGTAAATCACAAGCCTGTGGATGAAGCCGAAATTATGGGCTGGTGTCATCATGCTGTCTGCAACTGTCTAATTACCTTATTCTGTGTGAATCAAGGCCCGCTAATGTACAGTATCATGACACAACTATCTGGGCAGTTTGAGCCTTTCAATGGCTTCATGATTTTTGTTTTTCATCAGTCTTTTTCTCTTTTCTCTATAGGAGACTCTGCAGGAGGGATATGGTAGCAGGGGCCAGTCTGGGAAACCAAACCACGATGACATGGGTCTTACTCAGCAGGACCGCCCGTCCAGCCTCCCGGTGAGACATTACAGTCCAAAATTACTCTGAGATTTTAAAGACTGTCTGACTTAGGTGTTTCATAATGACTTATTTTACTTTTAAGAGTTCCCTATTTATATTTCAAATGGATATCACAAACAGACACTTTAACAACTTGGTACATGTGGAATAAATGCCCTTTTTTGCACATACAAAGACTTCTGGTTGTAAGTTGCTATGTTGTTTGCTTTTTTAGAGCTCCATTTTTTCAGCGCTCTGGTTGTGACTATTTATCAGAATTGGATTTTTTTCGAGAACCCTCTTTTGCATTCTCTTGCAGCTGAATTGTCTGTACTGGTTGTTCTCAACTGGTGGGTCATCATGACCAAAGATGGAGCGTTGGACAATGGGGAAAAACAATGCTAAATGGAAATAGTATAATGAAATTTATCATGTAATAATGAAAAAAATAATAAATAATGTAATAAATAGAAAAAATAAACAAAAAGGAGGTGAAAGTACTTGTTGACAGCAAAGGCCACATCTCTAACCAAATCCTTGTGGCAGTTATTCAATTTTACACATTTTTATTTATTGTTGATTAAGTTTTTTGTTGATTCATTTTTAAGTTCATAAGATGACTATTTAGCTTTATTTTTTAGCAACATTTTACATTCTGTTAAACTAATAATTCACCCAAAACCCAGAAAGTTATGTCATAATTAGCTCTCCCTCATGCCAGTCTAAACCTACACCTTTTAAACCACAACTTTTTCTTATTAGAACATGAAAAGAGATTAAGCAAAATGTTCATGTTGCTCTTTTTCATACAATGAACACAGTGGCCAACGGCTGTTCCAAAATGAACAAAAAAGCACCATAAAATACTATAAATGTCAGTTTTACATATACAACCAGCTGCATTGTGATTAAGTTACAAAATGCACAATAATCAGCCGCACGTCATTGACGTTAGGTGATATTGAACTTCACTTGACAAGTAGGAACCATTTGAGTTTTTGTTCCACGGAAGAATGAGGTCATACGAGTTAAGAAACAACATGAGGGTAACTAAATTCATTTTGGTAAACTATTCCTTACAGTGTGATATTGTCCTTTCTTCACTGATCCATGAACGTATTCTCAAGGCTCAAATGATTTATGAGGATTTCCAAATTGCTAAAGGAATTCCAGTTACCATCCATTTCCTAAAAATAGTCATTCAGCCTTCTGCCCTCAAAAAGCTCTTAGTGTTTCCAGTGAGCAGAGAGTCAGAAGGCGCTGCATGGGTATTTAAACGAGTGGAACTGCAGTCTCTGGTGCTGTCATGATGGGTTTCCCGCAGGGGTTTGATGACTGAGGTAATGTTGTTTAAAAGCCCCAGGCGGCTGCTGGTATCATGCCGGCAGACCTATTTTTAGATGTGTCTGACACAATGGCCCAGTGAACTCTCAGCCAAGGACAAAGGGAATAACAGCAGAATGAAAGGCCAGTCTGCGCCGTGTGTGTGTGTGTGTGTGTGTGTGTGTGTGTGTGTGTGTTTGGATAATTATCTCAAAGCGTCTCTCACACAGTAAAGTGCTACACCAGATCAGTGGAAGAAAAGAAGCACAGATGTTAATGTAGCCTGAAATAAAAATAAATTCTAGTGGATAAACCTTCAGAAAACATGGGTTAAAAATTAGATGTGACCTAAGACCTCTGAGAATAATTTTTTTTGGCCTATGCTGTATCATATCCTCCACAACCTCAAAAAAAAAAAAAAAAAATACAACTGTTTGACAGGCAACAAATGGCTAAACTCAACTCTATTCTTTGCCTCTGAAGAACTGGGGCGGGATGATGGTGTTACCGTGGCCCAATGACAAACAGCTCATAATTATTCCTACAATGAAATTGAAAATAGAAGCAGGATCAGTGTGATGGCAATAAGAAAAAATACGCTCTGTCATAGTAAAGAACGTTTTGGAGCTCCATGTGTCAGATGTTGAAGGAAATTTGTCCTTTGGTCTTCTCCACCTGGTCGTGCTCCTAATTGTGGAATCCCCATGAAATTTGACATGATTTTTAAATGCATTTGGCTCATTGTCTCTTTATTTATGAAAGCATGAAGTAATCCACCTTGCTGGCACCAAAAACAGTGTGAGCTTTGCACGGCATAATCCGCTGTCATGCTTCCTGACTGCAGAAAGTCCTTGAAAATTATTTTTGAAGTAAACAGTTTTGAAGTAAGGTATGATAGTAGATGTGGCTACATTTGCCCTTGGAGATCTAGAGCTCCTGACATCTCATAAAAAGTACCCTTTGAAATGGGAATAAACTATGAAAATGTGTCCTACAGCCAGCACTCTAAGAACATCTCACAAGTATATATGTTAAATCAAACAGCATGATGGTGAGTGTGATATTGCTTTTATAATATCAATAAACTATAAGATAGTATTGGGACACCCCCTTCTAATGAACAGGTTTGACTACTTTAGTAATTTCCATGAGTACTAATCTTAAAGTTTTAAGAATATAATGATATTCTAGGGAATTGTGTCCTTCTAATTTTATAGCAAAAGTTTGGACAGGACCCTTATTTGTCAATGGACCCTTATATGACAATGCCTCTGTGTATAAGGCAAGATTCATAGAGAAATGTTTCATTCGGTCAGTGTGGAAGAACTTGACTGGTCTGCATAAAAGCCAAGTTCTAATCCTGGCTGAACACCTTTAAATGCAGACCTTGAGCCAAAAACTCCAAACTCCAAAACCAAACACCAATGACTTGTTCATATGAGTACAGTAATTTTAGACACTTCCAAAACTGAAGCAACAGAGATGGAAATACAGTAGTTAAATACATGAGTTATGCTTCCATCTTTGTTGCTACAGTTTTGGAAGTGCCCTTTTTCTGTTCTAAAGAAGGCGGTGTTCCAATACTTTTGTCCATAATGTATGTAGTACAAATCATTGGTGTTTAGTGATGAGTTTTTTGGCTCAAGGTCTGCATTTAAAGTCACACAAGAGGTGTTCAGTAAGGATTAGAATTTGGCTTATGCAGACCAGTCAAGTTCTTCCACACTGACTGAATCAAACATTTCTCTATGAACTTTGCATTGTCATGTTAGAATAAAAAAGGGCCCTGTCCAAACTTTTGCTATAAAATTAGAATGACACAAGTCAAACCTGTTCATTAGAAGGGGGTGTCCCAATTCTTTTGGCAATATAGTGGACATTTTAGACGCATTTACTTAATAAAATAGTGAGAAACAGAATCAACCGCAGATGTAGTTTGTTTCAGAATAAATTTGCATTTAGAATTAATTAGTTCAGTGAATAATTCAGTGACTCAGTCATAAAAGCAATCACTGATTTTGGTTTTAAATCAGAGTTTTAAAAAAAAACTGATTGAGTGAATGATTTAGTGACTCACCCAAGTGTCAATGTTGCTTGCACTAATCACTAACCCACAGACTGACAGCCTATCTAAAACGCTGCCAACACAAACAAGTGTTGCAATACAAACAGTGAAAAGTGTATTAAACATCAGAATACTTGGTTTACTAGACAACCAATCAAATTTGAGAAGCAGAGCTAACTGTCATATAATGCAAAACATCATGCCTAATGTACACACAATCATCTGCTAATCTTAACCTTTTCAGTCACTGTGCAACGTCACAGGAGTGGTGAAAGAAAGAGTTGTCTCTTTGATGATATTAATTGTGATGGCTGTATCGCATTGCGGCACTGCTGCTGGGGTAAACATGTCCAGATACTTCTGAATCATTTATACATGACGTAGCTGCAGTTTTCTTCTTTGTTTTCTGTTTTCATTGTGTATGTGGTTGATATATTAAACGTTGGGAACAGTAGGGACTTTAGCACTGAACCCCCTCTGGGCCGCATACTCTATCAACCTATGACTTTTAAAAATGGTTTACACATCCATCTGATATCTGCTAGTCTGACCTACATCTGAGCACTCAAGATAAACCTAAGAAACACAATTAGATATTTCTTCATGTAATTGGAATATGAAAGTCCAGACAAATGTGTATTAGAACTTGCAGTGTAAATCAGCAATTTACTTTTTCCATTGTGTTCCAATTACATTTTCTGAATGTGTCACCTCTTTTTGAGAGCTTTATGAAGACTCTGCTCAAGATCCTGGTAGTGAACTTCATCCGCTTTGTTGGTTTTTATGGCAACACAGACCCCTGCTGATGAGCTGACCTTGTTTGGGTGCTTCTGTGCTGGTAGAGGCTCTTGATGGTTCGACCTTTCAGATGTGTCTGTAAGCTGTCATTTTTCTTCTCTGTGGGGTTCTGTGTCTGGATTTACTGCAGCTTCTCAGTCTTTTTCACTTTTTTGGTCATCAAAGGTGTCTTTTTAACTGTTTACTACTTCACATTTTTCACATTTGATATTGTATCTGATAGTAAATGGAAGACGGGATATCCCATACATTGCAAAGCATAGCACAATTTTCTAGATAGCAAGAGATAAAGAGGGAGACAGAGAGAAAGATATTTATCTCAGTTTGTCAATGTAACAGTTAAGTGTAATTATTAGCAATACTTTTTTCAAGCATTGAATGAATCAAGAACAAAGAAAACAAAAGACAAATGAACGATGAAGATTACAGTGCTTGACGTTTTAACAAACAGCATCAGGAGTTCAAGTAAACAGGCAAAAATAGATGAAAAATAAAACAAAACGAATAAATTATAAAATATACTTAAATCATTTGCATAGTGTTCAGTGCATAATTATCAGGTTTGAAACACATAACAAGTGAAAGTTCATCAAAAAATGAAAATTCTGTCATGATTTACTCACCCACATGTTGTTCCAAACCTTTCATGGCTTTCTTTTGTTTGTCGAACATAAAAGAAGATATTTTGAGAAATGTTTTTTTGTCCATACTAAGGAAATGATGATAAAACTGCTTGGTTACCAACATTCATTAAAATATGTTTTGTTTTCTGGAGAAGATAGTCAACAGTTCTTTTAATATTGATTCTGTGCTATTAAAAAGAAAGCCTGAAAGTTCAAAATACATTCAATATTATGTTTTTGTTTTATTCCTGCTTTGAGACACAAAATCTGAAGTATCATTTTACTTAATATTACTATTTTTTTTAATAATAAAATTGCATAATATACAGAATTATTTATTATTTGGGTAACACTTTACAATACGTTTCATTAGTTAACATTAGTTAATTACATTAGTTAACATGAACTAATAATGAACTGCACTTATACAGCATTTATTAAGCATTGTTAATGTTAATTTTAATATTTACTAATACATTATTCAAATCTTGTTAACGTTAGTTAATGCACTGTGAACTAACATAAATAAACAATGAACGACTGTATTTTCATTAACTAACGTTAATGAAGATTAGCAAATACAGTAACAAGTGTATTGCTTATAGTTAGTTAATGTTGGTTAATACATGAACTACTGTTTAACTAATGAACTTTATTGTAGAGTGTTACCATTATTTGTAATATGATAGTGTTATTCTTGTCATTTATACCTTTATACTAATACAAGTGTTTGTTTTAAGTAAGTGACTAGAGTTTGCATTGAATTTTACAGATAAATACACTACTGCATAATTTTATTTTAACTAACCCTCTAAATGGTAATTTAAGACAACATTACAGCATTATCTTTCTGCAAAGTTGCTTTGAAACTCATTGTGAAAATATAATAACTGTATAAATATAATTGATTAGACTTTAATGTTATTTAAAAATAACAAATTGCTGTTGATGTTTATCATTTTTAAATCCCTTTGGATAAAAACATCTGCTGCATAAATAAAAAAGTCATTATTGAAACAATATGTAAATTAAGTTACTTCATCTATAAATGCTGTTGATATCACTATTCTTTGTGAATATTGGTATAAAGAAAAAAAGTCTGTGTATCTATCCACTTGGCCATCTACACACAACCCTTCTCTGTTAGTATGATGAAGCGTGTCAGCTGCCAGGATGTGTCTGTGAGAAAAGGATTACACATCTGTAAGAGCTCATCACAGCTGGCTTATCTTTTGTGTTGGAGAGAGAGGGAGGTTATAAGAACAACCTCAGTGCTGTTTATCTGTGTATCAAAGCTTCTGTCACCTGCAGTTTGCTCAACGCTCACCTCTGTGAAGGGTAAAATGCTGTTTCTTTGGCAGCCCTTGTGTTGCTGTAATCGTAAATGGCTTTGTCTCAGCAGCGGAGCCGCGTGCGCACACTCTCACACACATTTTATTCATGTCTCCCCCTGTGTCATCTTTCTGAACAAATATTGCTTTGGTGTTCTGCTTTATTTTTTAAACCTCTTTTACGTGCCTTGGGTATTATGGGCTGGCGGGAATCTCTGTACAGTTTATCCCTTTTTACCTGCCGCTTTCAAAGTCTCTCTCTGTGCTTGCGTTCAGATCTTCAATGCGTTGCAGTTGGGGAAAACATTAAGAGGTGAAATGCGTATGAGCGAGAGCGAGATTGATGGCCTGCGTTTCTCTCGTGGTGGGTTTTGCGCACTCTGCCTCGAGCCGTGGGCTTTTTCATCATCTTCCATTAAAGAGAATTTGAAATGCGCTTCCTGGCCTCTATTTATTTAATCAAGCACTTCCTTTAAAAGACGAATCAAATAAACATGCGCTGGACCTTGCAGACGTAATTAGACCCCATTTGGTCTCTCCTAGTCAATTCTTTCTTTTTTGCCTTTTCTGTTAGAGGAATTGGGTTTAGAAAAAGCTCTCAAGGATGATAGATGCCCTTCTCTAGCTTGTAGAATCATGGGATCACAGGTTTGTTCCTCTATTCACCATGACAGTTGGTATACTGAAGGTCACAGACAAGTCGGGTGGCTTTTGACTTTCGAATTGTAAATCTGTAAGATTAAAGGGTTAAAGAGTTCACCCAGGTGAAGCTTGACTAGTTCACTTTGAATATATATACATATATATATATATATATATATATATATTCAAAGTGTTAAAAAATTATAGCGTGAAATATATTTCCTATCATTATATAACTATTGGTTGTATAGCTCACCCCTAGATTTAAAAGTTTATTACTGTCGATAATATATATTTTCACGTTCACATTTTATTATTATTATTATCATATTTTGTTATGTTTATCTCATAGCCTGGTTGCACTCTGATAGTGACAGGAAACACCTGGTTACACATACAGCGTGCCTTTTTGAAGTTGTTTCACCATAGTAACAGTAACTATCATTAACCATGTGGATTTGTAGTAAATACACTTTGGTTCCTCCGTGGTAGTCAGATTTTTTCAAAACCTTAGCCTGCTTCATATCACAAGAAACAGTGGGTGGGAATTTTAATGAATGCATTTTTGTTGTGGATTTAGTTATTCCGCTGATGGCTTTCATCCCGTTGCCTTGCTGTTGTTCCACATGTACAGAAAACATTTCACTACCAGCTGTAATGCCGTAAATGCTTTTTTTTTTTTTTTTTTTTTTTTGTAAAAAATATGAATTTGTTTTTGTAAAAAAAAAGCAAAAAAAAAAAAGCACAGTGTTTTCAAGGATGCTTGTTGGTGTCATGTTCCTCACAGCACTAGTAGACTCTCTCATCATATAAAACGCTTGAGGGCACCTTGTTTATTTCCACCACAGAAGTACTTTGTTTCAAGTAATGGAAATAGTAAAAAATAGTAAATTCACCTCCTTAAGTATCCTTATGTTCCGTTTCACACCTGGTACTAACATCTGTCTTGGGTCAGTAACCAAAAATTATTTAGACACCGGATATATTTTTAAAAAAAATTTTACTAGTGGGTGCAGGACAGTACAGTGCTTTTATGTAAGTGAGTATAGCAAAATAAAGTAAACTGTGACCTATTATACCTCAAAATTCTTCATACAGTGGACTACCAGTAAAACTGATCAAAATTTAGGACCAAAAATTTAGGACCAACAAAACATGGTCAGGTCAAGGTGTCAAATCTAATTTTTGGTCCTAAATTTTTATCAAAGTTATCTGACAGGATGAATTTGTTCTGACACAGTTTAATTCTTGAGTTCTAAACTATAGCGAATAAACTGTGACAATGTGAGAAATGTTAAAGCTGTCTGAATAAGTTTTGGTTTGAATTTATTTGTGATTATCAAGATGAATTTGTTCTGACACTTTTTACCAAGTTCTTGTCATTTATTACCATTTTCTAAACTATAGCGAATAAACTGTGATAATATGAGAAATGTTTAAAGTGTCTGAATAAATTTTGGTTTGACTGTATTTTGAATACAACTACTATGTGTTTATGGACTGAGTGCAAATCTAGACAATTAACACCTTGGAACATTTGTCAGCCAACCGGAATCACAGATTAAAGACAAGTCCCAGAAAGCAAAATATTCTAGGTTGATATATGACAGAAAGACCTAATTCTTGGCCTCAGTCACCTTTTCTCCTCATTCCTTTTAATCTAAGCACAATAAACAACATACTCTGTGTGTGTGTGTGTGTGTTTTCATCACTCTTTTCCTTTATTGACCACTTCTGTGTCCTGAGTGTTTTTGAGACCAGAGATATGCCTCTTTGAATTGCACACAGTCTAGCCAGCTAATGTTTATATGAGAGTCGGAGTGGAGAATTTAGAGCGGTTAATGAGAAAAAGCTGGGAAGACAGATGAGAGCTCAGCACGGCTTTCAGAAGCTGAATATTCAGAACCATAAATAAGAGGGAGGCAGAGCACGACTGAATCTGGGTTGGAAGAAAAAAGGGAAAAGGTTTGTTCTAAAACCTTGTGAGCTGTCTTCTGTGGCAGAATCCAAATTGAAATATAACCTCATGAGTGACTGTTTTGGAACGCTCTACATGGACAAGAACTTGCATCATACAAATTGTGCTTCTCACGTGAATGGGATGGAACTGTCTGATTTCAGTAGAAACCATCAAGATGGTTTCCTGGACTGGTTTAGGCTGGGTTAAGTCTTCTAGACTCACTCTTAAAATTCTTCCAAGATCATCAATGTAGACCAGTGGAAACAAGCCTAAACCAGCAAATCAGCTAATTAATGCTGTTTTTCCAGCAGGGTATGGTTTAGCATGTTGCTAAGCTAAATACACAGCACAACTATGTATAATAAATCTTTCTCGCACTTTGTCTGCCGTCTTGAACAGATTTTTTTTTTTCACTGAGCTTGACGCAGTGCAATCTTTGATTGCCTTCTTCACAAAGGATACATGTTAAGTTGCCTCACAATTTGTCCTAAAGAAAGTATCTACTTTTTGGAACAGACTTCGTATTGGGGGCATGACTGATGCCTTAAAATTCTGCCTACGTAGGCAGCTAGGTTTTGGGGATTCACAAAGGCTTTTGCTGTATCACTGTGGTGCTTCACTGATCTCTGCTTGGTTTGATCATTTCCACTCAAAAAAGCAGCTCTCTTTCTATCCCCTCTTGCTCTCTCATTTTAGTCCTGCTGTCTACCCTTCATTCGTTTTTGCCTGTCCTCTTGTCACAGACTGGCTGGAAGGGGAGGATTGTGTCTTTCCCGCAATAACACAGCTGCAGTGAGACAGACACGGCCGACTCACTCTCACCGCCGTTCTGCAGCGCTCTAATTTACTGAGAGCTTGAAAGAATCGTTGTTTATCCCTGAGCCCTGCAGGCTGATCTGTATCCTGTCAATGCGGCCCTCTCCCCCACCATTCCGACGTTCCTCTCCTTCGCTCCACTCTGTCTTCCCGTGCTCCTTTGATTCCACTCCCTCTCTCCGTGCTCCACAACTTGTTCTCCATAATTAGAACGAGCACGTAGGGGATGGAAAATGAGGGAGGGGAGAGAGGCGCCAGGGCCGTGCTGATGAGGCAGACAAGAGAGCCGTCTGATTGGCTGAGCCGTTGGCAGGGGACGTAAGGGGGGATGGGAATCTGCGATGCGATTGGCTGAAGTTGCTCTTCGGGGAGGAAGTGAAGGATAGATCGAGGCCTAACTCGGCTGTGTGTGTGCGTCTCGCACTCGTTTTCTCTCTGAAGCCTCTACAGGGATCCAGGCTGCTCTCATCAACAGCTCATCAAATCAAGCACAGCCTTGCCGTTGTCTACTGTGTCTCACTCGCTCCGCAGACGCATACATTAGTCACTGCTTGCGTGAGAGACGAACACCAAGCCCTTTTATGTTTTGTTGAAATCTTTTATCTGTCCTTTCATTCTCCTTCGTTAGAGAAGAGCAAAATGAGGTGGGTACAAAATCAACTAGTCGATGGATTGTGCGAACGACTAGTCATCCCATTCATCTTAAATAATTCTCACCCCAAGAAATAAGGCTGGTTTTAACCCCAGCAAGCTTTGTATTTAAAACTAGCTGGGTGGTTAATGAAATAGAACAAAATGCAGAATATAATTTTTTTTAATTCAACATGTCTGGTGTCAAATACACAATGTGAGATGCGATATTGCCTAAATATAAACATGTATGGCTGCTTAAACATAAAAAATTAAAATGTAAGACAAAAACTAGTCATCCTCACTGATCGACTATTCGTTGACCCATCCCTATGCTTCCGCATAAATGATGAGCTGTCCCATTACAGCTTGTCAATAAGGAAAGATAATCTGAAAGCTGTTCCGTGCCTTCAGGCGCTCTCATTGCCCATATTAACAATGCTAATTGGTTCAGTGGATCCAATTCTTTTTTAATTTGGGTTTCAAACAGTCTTGTTTTGCTAATTGATGATAAGGGAATTGCGGTCCGCTGTAGATGGATGACTCTCTGTCAAAGAAAACGCCACTGAAGCTAAAATGCCAGTGGAACCATGCTCCAGCTGTGACCTTCTGCAGACTGTCTGGGGAGATATAAAACCAACGGGCCATCGTTTCTCGTACGGTCACTTGAACCCCAAACCCTAGCCGCTCTCTCAAGCCAAGACCTTGACAAGGAAGTCGTTCAGCCAGCGAGACGTTGCAGCTTTGTCTCACTGTAGCTTTACTCTGCGGACCTCTTGACTTTTGACAGGAAATGAAAGATTAATGTCTGCTTTTAACAAAGATCGGATTTGAGGATCACAGAGGGGAAGCTCTTGAATGTTAGTGTGCACACAGAAGCCCCCTTTCGTTGTAGTATTGAGTCTCAGAGCAGCCGAGCTGGAGTGCGCCATGCAGTTGAGGTGAAGTGTTCTCACCTCCATCTCTGTTTTCTTTCATCGGTTTATTTCTGTGTTGCTCTGGGGCAGAATAAAATGTAGCCTCTCAGGAATATGCATGTGCTTCAGATGACTATGATACAGTACTGTCGCTAAAATTCACAAAGCCCAAAATTGGTTTGAGTTGGCCCCTTCTCCCCTGAGCCTGATGAGTGGGGTCTACTGTAGAGTAGTGGTTCCCAAACCTATTCCTGAAGCGCCCCCAACAGTGTACATTTTGTATGCCTTCTAAATCAAACACTTCTTATTCAGGTCATCAGCTCATTAGTTGAGACTCTAAGACCTAGAATAGGTGTGTCAGATAAAAGAGACATTGACAATGCGCATTGTTTAGGGGTTTTAGGAACAGAGTTAGGAACCACTACCTCTTTAGTGGGCCCCTCTCAACATAGGGCCCGGATGGAACTATGTATAAAAATATTTAAAACTTGTACATATGTAAAAATAAATAAATAAATAAGTAAATAAACTGAACATGACATGTCATAAAATTATCAAATTATCTGATGGTTTAATATTCTCTTTATGATCTTAAAACATCATGAAGACCCACATAATCATGGTCTTCAAGGGTCTTCATTCTTTTTTTTCATGCACATTTGTTGTATCACATGAATTTTTCTTTTAAAAATGTCACCCTTTCAATTCATTTTTTTCATTAGATAACAGCATAGTAAACACTATGTAGTGTACACTATGCCTAAAATAAATACATACATACATAAAATAATAATAATAATAATAATAATAATAAAATCACAATACTTTTTAATTCCATAATTAAAAATAGGTTTATCATAGAAGATGTATATTCTAGTCATTGTATGTATGAATTGCATATTTTTTACTAAATTAATAGGTCCAAATGAAAAATGGACATTTTTCACATCAAAACCTCTAGTGTGTGTGCAAATTTGTACCTTACTAAAAGACATTCGAGTTTATCTGTCAAATCCACATCAGAGACAAGCATTGCTTTATTTGTTTTAAAAAAAGCATTGCCTCAATAACAAAAGTTAACATTCATTTTTTCTTTAGATATTAAAGGAACCTGCTCTATCTGATGTTTTTATCCAGTATCAAAGCTGAAATTCTATTTTCTGTTCCACTCAGGCTTGCGGACAGTCTGAAAGTTGTAATATCCATCATTTGTCTGATTGCAGACTGCTTTCTTTGTGTGAATTTCCAAATAATTTGAGTGCTCAGAATCATCCATAGGTCCACTATTGTCCATACATGCTCATGATCTATACGGTATGCTTTGAGTGGCTTGTATGCTCAACTATTCACAAGATAGAGCAGAACATGGAAAAGGAAGTATGCTTGCCTCTTAGAGCTCTTGACTGTTTGGAAAACAAACCTAGAATATGGTCGTTATGTGTCTATAAGACAAAACATATTTTGAAGACAGATGGTGCTTCCACCTTTGATTTGGGTGAAGAATGGAACATGTGCACCCCAGGATGTAGTTCATCAGCAGTGTCTCCCATCACTAGACTCCCGGCAATTGTTACCAGACAGCAGACGACGCCCGCAGCTGGCATGATGCCACCTCCGACTGTGGAGGGTGGAATTGATCAGCAATTGTTTTTTTTTGTTTTTGTTTTTTGAAATCTAAGAGCAAATGCAGCTACTAAAAAACTGTGCTGTTTATAGGAATATGGACACCTTTTACAGTTGTCAGTAGCCTTTTCACACATTTTTTACTGGTAAATTACAATTGAGAGATCAGTTTGGCCAATTTTCTGTTATGTGAGGTTATAACATTACCAGTAAATTACTGTTATGATGCTATGTACGTACGTACAAAGTATACGATTAATTCATGAGGTCAGGACGCGCTGATGTAAGAAGTCAGCTTTGAGCCAATAATAAAGCTCTTAATGGAGATGCAGTGATTATTCAACTTTAAAAATGTGTGTTCTTTGTCAGAAGCTCTGTTTTTGTTTTGGTCTGTGTGATTTTGCTCACCGCCAATTTGTCCAAAAGTGTTTTTGACACCTCGGGTTGCCAGTTGATGGAAAACACAGTGTACTGCAGCCATGGAAGACAGCAAGTGAACTGGGTCAGAGATTGCAGATTCTGCCCAAATTAAAAAGCCTCCCTATCATCTGACAAACTCTATGACCAGAAGCATATTAAAAAGCAGGTAAATCAACTCTTCAACTTGCAGTGTAAGGCTTGTCGCTTTCCATTGTCAACTGTGCTTCTTCCTGTTGTGTGTCCTCAATCTGGCAACCCGCATAAGAATTGAGTCTGAGGAGGAGGGGTTGGGAGAAACAACTCTTTTCATTTTTTTTAATTTGTACTCGAGTATCCATTTCAATTGCTAACTGTAAATATGATATTATTAAATAGAACTGTACTGTTGATGTGCAAATGGGCTCATTCAAATCTAAAAGGTCAATAATTAATATTCATTCCTTATCTATCTTGTCTGTGAAAGATAAGAGATGATATTTAAAAAATAAAAACATTTTTGTCCAAACAACATTGTACAGATAATTCTGTTGTTATGCCCTGCCCAGCAGGGCTGCTCAAACAAGTGCAATTGCAATTCCATTTTGTGCCACTAGTGGAACAGAAAAATGAAACAGTGTGTTCCTATGGACCTCCTCACAGGGTGTTTAAAGCCCATTTCCTTTAGCACAGAACTCAGTGAGCAGGTTGAGGCTCTGCATAAGAGTGGAGCTCTCAGACGTTCTGAGTGAGAAATGATGGCTGGGATGACTTTGACAGGCCACCTGCTGAGCGAGTCTGATCCGCCATAGACGTCTCCTGCTGTCAACTGAAGCTCTGACATCAGCCACAACAGAAAGCCACTGTCACACTTCAGTGTTTAATGGGCTGTGAATGGGAGCTGCACACAGTGACGTGTGTATATGTGATGGTAGCAATTTTACATGCTCTATCAGACGGCTCTTTGATGCTACCACTGACAAGATGAGATATGATGAGGTGACGGGAGATCTGACATCCTCTCTCTCTCACACAACTCTGTCAGTTCGGTTTCTGGTACAGACACACAGAGCGTTTCTCATTATCACGCAGTGCGGATAAAGTAATCTTTTGTTGTCCATCCTTTTTTGTTGTTTCGTTTTATCTGTGTGTCTTAAAAGGGAGGCAGCTTCATTCATTTCTTCCTCTAGACACACACATGCACACACTCTTGCTTTAATGATCTGTCTCTCCATACTTTCTTATGGGTGTCCTTTATAGTTTTACCATTATATAATAGGGATGTGTCATGATGACTATTCGTCTAACAACCGACTAATAGATTAGTGAGTTTGACTAGTTTTTTACATAAATATTTTTTTCAGTTTTGAAGTTTTTAGCAGTGGAGCTTTAATTAGCGTGCCACCAAAATACTCTGCTTTAGATGTTAGACAGTTTGCACAGTTAAACCCTCTTGGGAAATTTGCATCTTTAAATTGCAAAGATATCTCAGATATCTCTGGCCGTTGCATCAAATCTGTTGTTGTGTCTCAAGCATTTTAGGTGTTTTTATGTAAAAAGTAGTTAAACCTTATTTTTTTTAAGAAAAAAAGACTTGCATTCTATTCCAATTTGCTGTGCTTATAAAATTGCATGCATTTTAACACAACAACGTGTCTTATCTAAGCATCCACAAAGAAGCGTGTGTAATCTGGTCAGGTGAGCCCAAGACCAGCCTGATTATTCAGGGAATTTTTAAGTAATTTGAGCAATTGGTCTATTTCTTTGTTGATAGAATATGTTATATTGCACATCCCTATTATGTAATAAAGTAGATCTGGTCCAGAATGTTAATGGAGTCATCTAGTGTTCAGCCAGTGCCTTTTGTTATTGTGTCATTAAACATGTCAAATGTTTGATTATACTGCAATGATTTGTTTAAAGAGGGCTTTTAAAGTAAACAGTGAATGAAGTTCAACAGTGACTGCATGCTTTTTTTCTCAGGCCTTGGTTCTGGGAGTATTTTTTCTCATTTTTTTTCTCTGTGAGGATTTCAAAACAATCAATAAAGAGTTGAACCCAACCAACTAGCTACAAGATTAATCACAACATTACAGCATTTCATTAGAAACAAAGGAAGACAGAGCACACAAATGAACTAAATTGTGTACTTACTGTATGAGAGAATGAATTAAGTACTTCTACCATAAAGTATTACTAAGTAACAATCTTCAATTTTTTGGGTTTTTCATTCCATTCAAAATCATATCTTCCAATGTTGGATACTTTATATCCATTACAGCAAGCGATAAACATGTTCCACTGCTTGAAGATGACATGTAAAGACAAAAATGACAATGCTACCATTAGCTTAGATCTATTATCAATTCATCTCACATATCAGTTGTATCGGCTGAAAGAACTGGTAATGTGTACTATTTTCAAGTATTCACATTATTCAACTTTTTTTTAATTTATCGCCAACAAAATAGTTACATACAGTATAGATACAAAAATTCTCATTCTTTGTTTTGTTTACCTTATGTTTTGTAGGCTGACTTTTTGGCATATAGTTTGGCATAATGCTAGAAAATTAGCAATTTGAACTAGCTTAGCATAAACCCTAAGATATGTAAAAAATACATCACCAGTTTGAAAAAAAAAAAAAAAAAATAGGCAGCACAACTGTTTACAATATTGACAATAATAATAATAAGAAGAACTTTTCTACAGCACCAAATCAGTATACAGGTCCTTCTCAAAAAAGTAGCATATTGTGATAAAGTTCATTATTTTCTGTAATGTACTGATAAACATTAGACTTTCATATATTTTAGATTCATTACACACAACTCGAAGTAGTTCAAGCCTTTTATTGTTTTAATATTGATGATTTTGGCATACAGCTCATGAAAACCCAAAATTCCTATCTCAAAAAATTAGCATATCATGAAAAGGTTCTCTAGCTATTAACCTAATCATCTGAATCAACTAATTAACTCTAAACACCTGCAATAGATTCCTGAGGCTTTTAAAAACTCCCAGCCTGGTTCATTACTCAAAACCACAATCATGGGTAAGACTGCCGACCTGACTGCTGTCCAGAAGGCCATCATTGACACCCTCAAGCAAGAGGTCTGTGGGAAGGAAAAAGTGTGGCAGAAAACGCTGCACAACGAGAAGAGGTGACCGGACCCTGAGGAAGATTGTGGAGAAGGACCGATTCCAGACCTTGGGGGACCTGCGGAAGCAGTGGACTGAGTCTGGAGTAGAAACATCCAGAGCC
The DNA here is from genome assembly GCA_033026305.1 of Cirrhinus molitorella. Taxonomy (NCBI): domain Eukaryota; kingdom Metazoa; phylum Chordata; class Actinopteri; order Cypriniformes; family Cyprinidae; genus Cirrhinus; species Cirrhinus molitorella. The sequence continues at coordinate 14,287,471 of CM065133.1, read as the reverse complement.
ACCGTGTACAGGCGTGTGCAGGAAATGGGCTACAGGTGCCGCATTCCCCAGGTCAAGCCACTTTTGAACCAGAAACAGCGGCAGAAGCGCCTGACCTGGGCTACAGAGAAGCAGCACTGGACTGTTGCTCAGTGGTCCAAAGTACTTTTTTCGGATGAAAGCAAATTTTGCATGTCATTCGGAAATCAAGGTGCCAGAGTCTGGAGGAAGACTGGGGAGAGGGAAATGTCCAGTGTCAAGTACCCACAGTCAGTGATGGTCTGGGGTGCCATGTCAGCTGCTGGTGTTGGTCCACTGTGTTTTTTCAAGGGCAGGGTCAATGCAGCTAGCTATCAGGAGATTTTGGAGCACTCCATGCTTCCATCTGCTGAAAAGCTTTATGGAGATGAAGATTTCATTTTTCAGCACGACCTGGCACCTGCTCACAGTGCCAAAACCACTGGTAAATGGTTTACTGACCATGGTATTACTGTGCTCAATTGGCCTGCCAACTCTCCTGACCTGAACCCCATAGAGAATCTGTGGGATATTGTGAAGAGAAAGTTGAGAGACGCAAGACCCAACGCTCTGGATGATCTTAAGGCCGCTATCGAAGCATCCTGGGCCTCCATAACACCTCAGCAGTGCCACAGGCTGATTGCCTCCATGCCACGCCGCATTGAAGCAGTCATTTCTGCAAAAGGATTCCCGACCAAGTATTGAGTGCATAACTGAACATAATTATTTGAAGGTTGACTTTTTTTGTATTAAAAACACTTTTCTTTTATTGGTCGGATGAAATATGCTAATTTTTTGAGATGGGAATTTTGGGTTTTCATGAGCTGTATGCCAAAATCATCAATATTAAAACAATAAAAGGCTTGAACTACTTCGAGTTGTGTGTAATGAATCTAAAATATATGAAAGTCTAATGTTTATCAGTACATTACAGAAAATAATGAACTTTATCACAATATGCTAATTTTTTGAGAAGGACCTGTATTAGTATGATTTCTAAAGGATCCTGTGACACTGAAGACTGGAGTAATGGCCATCATAAGATTAAATTTTATATTTAAAATAATCAGTTAATTTAAAATTGTATTTTTTTCCTAATACATTTTTAACAATATTATTTTTATACATGGTGAGCATGTCTTTAAAAATAAATAAATAAAAAACGTAAAAATCTTACTAACCTAAACCTTTGAATGACATCATCACTTTTAAGCTAATGCAAGGTCTATCTTGAAAGGTTTAAACTTTATCAGTAAAAATCAATCTCACTATGGAGATTTTGAATGACCTTTTTATTTCCTGAACCCTGCTGTTTTGCTCTGTTGGTGTGATCACACCCACTGTGGTTAAAGTCTTTGCCATTCACGCTTAGGCATGCACCACTTAGTTGTTCTTTTTTCCAAGCACAGAGTAACTACAGAGTTCAACTACCAGCCTACCAGTTGTGTGAAATATAGACCTTTTTACATCAGAGGTACAGAGCCTATCTGTGTCACGGTGATTTTTAGTATGAAGACTTATTATTGTTGCCTTCTCCTGTCAGAAAGATACATATTTTTTCCTCCATATCTCTTGTGGTTGCTTAATCCACCTCCACTCCCGGCTCCAGCACACTCTCTGTGTCTGGGGAACGCTCTCGTCAAACCCAATATGTCAGCCTCTTTTCAGATTGTCAGGCATCACAACAGGGGAAGAGAATTCCTCCGTCAGCGCATTATGTGTGTGTGTGTGTGTGTGTGTTGTTGTGTGCACTCGTATTGCCTTACGGCCCCTCTCCCTCACTGATGTGCGACTATCTATTGTCTCTTCTTATAACTGGCTGGAGCACAAAAGCCCTAAAGTGCTCTAGCATCCAGTTTTTTTGTATCTCTTCTTCTGGGGTTTCAACATCATCAGAAGACAAACATCATGGTTGATTTCTGTGCCTTTTTTGGTATATATATTAAAAAAAAGTCTTCCCATGCTTAATTAATACTATGCCCTGCCTAAATATGTTACCAACCTTAACATGTGATACAGTCCACCATATGGTCTGGCAAGCTTTTGCTTATGTCTAGGTTAGTCTGTAGAAATATATAATGTAATACAATATAATATATTATTTTAAAATCCTTTTTTAAATTATTATAGTTTATTTTTGGCACTCGACTTCAACAAAGCCCTTAAATCCAGGTTTTGAATTCTGAGCTGTTTTAAAGAGACCAGGCTTCAGATGGCCACGCCTGGCTCCCCAATTATCCTCTCATAATTCCTCCATGTTTTAATTGGCTCGTACGGGGGCTGTCATGTGAAATGATGAAGGATGAGCGCTGGGTGGGCTGCATTTCTCAGTCTCACCAATCAGAAGAGAGACGCTGCATTCATTTTTTTTTTCTGTCTTCTCTCCTCTGCTGAGATTTGGAGGGTGAGAGATGGAAAGAGAGGAACTTTGAATGGCCAATGAGCCTGAATAATTGCGTTCATCAATTAAAGAAGCCAGAGACTTAACGAATATAACTAATTATGGACATAAATCAAGCAAGCTCCAGCCTTGACTAATTTGTACAAGGTTGAAGTGGTTTGACTTCTACCACTAGGAGTTTTTCAAGAAAAGCTTGCGGAGATGAATACAACATGTCACCAAAATTAAAACAGCAGAAGTTATCTATCCTATAGTTTGAGTCATTTACTCATATTTCCAAACTCATATGACTTATTTTGGAAGAATATTCGGTAGCACTTTCTATGAAGCCCATATTTATGATACATTAGTCATTATAATGAATGCATTAAAAAAAAACTTATGAATATTCGTAAGAACAGTTTTAATATTTACTTATTTGTGGATATAGCTTTTAAGAGTATGATGATTTATAACACAGTGAACACGTTGCATCCACTTAAGTTACAATGGATTCTATTTCTCATAGTTATATTGTATTATAAGTCTCATATCTTGCTATTTTATATATGCTACTTTATTTAAAGCTGTCAACCACCACTTATAAGTATTTTTTTTTTTCTCAAACAGCCATAAGGTCAGATATCAGATCAGATGAATGTGTAATATGACACATTTGCTTTGACCTATTTTAATTGTAATATCAGTTTGATTATTTATACCCTTTAAACAGCTGTTGATAAGGAACTCTGCAATTACATGTCAGCTAGCAGTCAGTGGAGTATTAGTGTAGTATGTCTGTAAAATATATGCTAACACTTCATTTTGATGGTTCCCCAACAAACAAACTGACTGTTAAGTAACTTTGCAAATATGCCAATATTCTACCTACCCTAGAGCTAGTTGACGTGTAGTTGCAAAGTTTCTTATAGTCAATAGACTAAGGGGAGCATCAAAATAAAATGTAACCTAACATATAAACTTTTTTTTTTTCAGTTGAAATGATTAACTAGCTCACATCAAAACTAATATTAGCTTCACAGGGAACACTCAAATAACACTCCACACCTAACCACCTACAAGATGTAGTAACATACTGTGCAGCTCTTAAATAAACATTGTCAAGATATATAGTCCACTATAAATGTAAAAGTAGATTTAATATGGTGTTCATTGTGTGTTATAAATAATCAGAATTATAAAAGTTATAACCACTAATGCATAAGCATTATAATGATATAACATATAATGCTTTTTATGGTTTTTATAATGCATTATGCATTCATTATAATGCCTTAATAATACTGTAACGGGTGAAAGCGTGAACTGGGCGGATCCAAAGCTTTTATTGAATTGAGACATAGTCATAAGTCATAGGCAGGGTCAAACACTGGCAAACAGGTATATGAGGGCAAGACACAAGAGCAATCCGCTAAACAGGTGAGGGTCGATCGACAGCGAACGTAATCCAGTGGTTAAGACAAATGGGTAATCCACAAGACAGGCAGTAATCCAGGCAAGGAGCAGACAGCGTCCAAATGACAAGACAAGAGAATAAATCCAAGACAGGCAGGTGATCAAGATCCAGACAAAAACCAAGACGAGACTAAACTAGGAACTAGAACTAGTTCTTTGCACGGTGCCTCCGCCTATATCATGCGTGCTTGACTATGTAATGCGTGAGGACGAGCTAGTGCAGGATGAGCATTTGTGGTTAAAAAGTATATAATTAGTTTTTTTCTTAGAAAATGACTGATCATTTTGCTAGATAAGACACTTATTCCTCGACTGGGATTGAGTAGAGCCCTTTATATTGAAACCACCATTGAACTGATGAGGTAAAATAATAGAATGTTTTCCTCAAAAACCATTTTATTTCGACTGAAGAAAGAAAAACATGAACATCTTTGATGACATGTGGGTGAGTAAATTTTCATTCTAGAAGGTGACCTTCTTTAAGAAACATAACTTAGATTAAACATAATTTTTAATCTTCGACACTTTTTTTTACAAGCAAATTGGCCGATTCAGATATTCAGTTTTTTTTTTTTCTAAATCAAATTTATTTGTTGTGTATTTGCTCTACAACAGACAAACTGGCCTTAAACAAAAATAACTCTAGCCATTTTAATTTATAGGTAACCACTGCATTTTGATCACAACCCAAACAAAGTAGCACGAGCAGTTGTTTTTTAATTTGATATTTAATTTGGTATAATTTCAGTATTTAAAGCAAAAACAGAATGGTCTTACTTAAGTGTTATGAATTTATGCTACATAAGACACCTGCACAATGCAAAAACAACAGACGGGCTGAATGGGAAAGCAGATCCACTCTCTGAGAGCAGGTGGCGCTTATAGAACAGCAGTGATATAGTGATTCCTTGGTTATTGCTGTAAACAAAGCAGCATTGTGTTTATTAACACTACTTTAATAGGCATTACACAGAGATAAGAGGAAAAGAAAATGCCATCAAAACTTTTCTCTCAGTAATACATTCATATAACCACCCAATTCAGTATTTATATTTTTCATACAATATTTTGTGCAACAGTGAGCTCGATCTGCCTGCCTACAGTATTTTTTTCTTCTTCACAGCCATTTTCAGTGTTCTCCGATAACAGCCGTTTACAGATGTTGTAATATTTCCGCACAAATTATATTTTGGGAAATGATTTCAAAGCATTTTGTGTCCAATTCTGGAATTGAGATTGGCCTAAATATAACACTAAAAATTGTCCGGTTGCTGATTGTGTGTTTGGAGCAAAAAATGGCTGATTTATGGCGGGTCAACCAGTGCATCTCTACTTGAGATGACTTGGAATACAGTTCATAAGTCATATGGATTAGTGACGATCTGTTGTTGGAGCTCAACAGCCCCTGGTCACAAAAAAAAAGAGAGAACTGTTTTTTAGGTTTTGATTTTTAGGTGAACTGTCTTTTTAAAAGTATTGAAATTCGATGAGATTGAAAACGTTGGCTCTTTCTGTCTCCATAACGTGAACTTCTTACGAAATGTGAATTGTGACCATCCCCTTTTTTGAGTCATCTGGAAAAAGAATCCATGATAACATTAACAAGCTGCGTAACTGGAAAAGCCAAGACTTTCCAGTGGAGAAAGTTGCCGCTGGAAGTAGTTGACCCACAGTCTTCACGACACTCCGTCATCGAGGCTGATATGTGGTATTGCATAAAGCTGAGCATATGTTCCTTTTCATCCTCAACTAGGTCATCACTATTAAGCCTGCAACGTGAAGTTCGCCTCTTTTGAGGACCGCCTGAGTTTCCATCACAATCATTCATTGCACTCCATGAGCCGCACACTCGAGCTGAAACCACTGGCTCATGTGTCGTGGAATTTAAGGCCTCATTGGAAAGTTTTGCTCCATAGTCTTTCAGCACCATTTGGCCTGATGCAATACACGGCAAAGGAAATCAGCTTTATTTTTCCCTTATTTGACATAGTGCTTATTGGAGGTACTTATGATGGCGTGTCTTCCAGTATCATCAGTGTTGCTTTTGAGACCATGGGAAATAACAATGTGAGCAATCACTGATATTCGACCAGGTCAGTAGTGCAATCCAGGCTAGTAGTTGTTATCACCTTAGCAATTAGAAAGTAATTTTATTTGCAAGGTTGATTACGATTATTTGCAGACATGAACTAAGAGCCTGTTGGCTGCGTGCTGGATCACCTGCGGGGTAAAAAACTTAGGCTGAGGCCCCAGGCCCCCTAAGTTTATTTATAGGGTTTAGATTGGCACTGGTTCTAATTTTGCCCTGCATACATGTAGAATTAGTGCATTATGTTCAGACTGACCTACAGTAGAGCCTTTACAGGTTTATTGCTTCAGAACTGCTGTTATTTTGTCCATTCATTTGCTTTCTGAGATGAGTATTGATAAATATGATAATCTTTAACTCCCCTTTTTTGTTTATTTCAGGATCTGTCTGGCTCTATAGACGACCTCCCCACTGGAACAGAGGCGGGTCTCAGTTCGGCCGTCAGTGCTTCAGGTTCTACCAGTAGCCAGGGCGAGCAGAGTAACCCCGCCCAGTCACCCTTCTCTCCCCACGCCTCGCCCCGAGTCCCCAGCATGCGCAGCGGGCCCTCGCCCTCCCCGGTTGGATCACCTGTGGGTTCCAGCCAATCACGATCTGGGCCCATATCACCTGCCAGTGGGCCAGGTAAAAGATTCTGTGTGAGATATAATTTTTTGATTTATTTTTTCATGAATGTTTCAAGGAGGAATAGAAAATCTATTTGCTATCAAGTTTAGTTTTTGCTTTGTTTACATTATACAGTAGGGACATGGATTCATTATTATTAACGATCAATTAACTGATTAATCGTTGCTGTTAGAATCACAAAATGCATGTAGAGATCTCAGTATAACTGCAACAATACATATTAAACTGTATGCATACAGGGTTACACACAATAACACAAATGATTCCATAAACATAATCATGTCTTGGAAAAAAAATCAAGCAACATAAAACATCACATTATTATTCTTTAATCAACAATTTAATTTATTAAATCATTAATGCCAGTCATATTCTGAAGAAATGTTTTGGTTACACTTTATTGTAAGTCCTTTATGTCCTTGTTACAGTGTAATTATACATGCAAGTACTGAGTAATAATAATGAACTACTTGTAATTAATATTGGTTTAGGGTTACTTGCATGTAATTATGCATAATTAATTGTTTTTATAATACAGTAGTAAATACATGTGACATTTGTAACAAGGACACCTTAAAATAAAGTGTTATCAATGTTTTTATTTTGTTTGTTTCTTGGTTGCACAAAGTAGAATCTTTAGCTATTTGCTGATTTTACTTTTATTTAAATTAATTATTTTTAATAATCTTTATGTAATCTTAATATAATGTATTAATATAGTTTAATTGTATTTTCTTTATTAAATCTGTCATTTTGGATTTATTAGTCAAAATAAATAATTATTATTTAGAGAACTTCACTTCCAGAGCAAATATTTACAGATAATGTACTCAAGCTGTTATCATCCAATATGTTCATGTCTTTCTTTCTTTAGTCATAAAGAAATTATGTTTTTTTGAGAAAAACATTTCAGGAATTATCCCTATATAGTGGACCAGTTTGGAAGTTTGAACTTCCAAAATACAGTTTCAGTGCAGCTTCAAAGGGCTCTAAATGATCCCAGCCAAGGAAGAAGGGTCTTATCTAGCAAATAGATTGGTTATTTTCTTTTAAAAAAAATTAAGTTTTATGTACTCAAAAAAGGACAATTTTGAAGTTGGCCTAACTTTCATGAACTGGAATACACATAGACAAGTGTTTGAGAGTAAAAAGTATAGAAATGGTCTTTTTTTTTTTTTTTTTTTAGAAAATAACCGATCGTTTCGCTAGATAAGACCATTTTTTTCGGCTGTGATCCTTTAGAAGCCTTTGAAGCTGCATTTAAGCTGCATTTTTGACACTATATGGAGAGAAATCCTGAAATGTTTTACTATGTTCTCCTCTAAGTCTGTTGAAACTTAGCTGCTGACTAAATATTGACTGAAATTCTCTTTATCTAGGCACATATTCTTGATTATCTGTTGTAGATATTTTGGTAAAAAAGATATTATTGTTATGCTAACTTCGACGTACCCATTAGCTACAGCCATCCCATGTGTCATTTAATTCCTGCCACCGTGGAGCAGTCAGAGGGCGAGGTGTTTGAGCTCCAGTCAGCAGTGGGTCAGCGGCAGGATTCAAGCTGACTTTAAAACAACTCACTCCATCATTAAAATAGTTTTGAAAGTCTGTTAGCAGTTTGGAGTCACTTTGACACAATTACTGTCCTGCTGTGCGCTGCATTGTTAGCCAGGCTTCTTTGATAGCTGGGCAGCGGAGGGCTTTGTGCAGCTGAAACTGCTGTTTTTCCTTCCCGTTCTGAATGTCACTAACAAGGTCCACGGGAGACCGTTTACCCTGCTGCACACAAAACTGCCTCATCCCTACTGGGAGCACCGACGGCCATTAGCTGCATACAGGACTGGCCCTGACATGTGATCTGTGTGCCATTACTGGAGAATAAATATCTTTGCTTTTAAAAAAAATACACGTTCTATACATACAAGCACACAAAGATGCCCCTGGGAGAGAAACAATGAGCCTTAAACACCTCCCATGGGACGTGTGGTTAGATATTCTGCCCTCTAGTCTAATTTGTCTGATATTTATCACAAAAAGTAGCTCTTGTATGAGATCATTATCTGCGTTTGTGGATTTGTGCATGTGCACTGCAAAAATAGCTTTTTCTTAATCAGTATTTTTGTCTTGCATCTCAGTTAAATATCGAAACATCCTTAAAACAGAGAAAAATTTGAAGGTTTTTTTAGAGAACATATCATGAGTTAAGTTCATCAAAATACTGGTAAACAAAAATACTGATTAAGAAAATAATGTTTGTACAGTAAAAAACTGTGGGTTTATGCACACATGTACATTTTTTCCCACACACAGGTACACAGATGGCCCCTCAGACCCCAGGGAACGTTCCAGACGTGGGCTCCCATTCCTCTCACAGTCAGTCGCCCATGTCTCAGGAGAGAGGTGAGTTGATTTCCTGCAGTAGCATTACGGCTCACACTGCCTCTATTCACAGCTATCAGGAAAAGGAGAGTTTGAGTGAACATCCGACAGCTGTATTTTCCATCTGTTCCATGTAATGTTTATCAGCGTTTCTGTGTTTCCCAGCATTTCCTGAGTCACTTCAGATAAATGAACTCAATTATATGATGTATATTAACACATTATGCATTCTTTTTTCCTTCATTGATGACCACTTAACAGTGTGATGCTGCAAAAATGTTTTTCATGAGTAAGCCAAACCTATTAAAACATTTTGTAATTGTCAGTTATTTTCACCTATGCATGTGTGATCACAATTAGGTTTACCTACTCCAGAAAGTCAACGTAAATCAAAGCTGACCTTATTTACATTCTGAATACACAGTCCTGGTCTTATCTTATCACTGTACCTTGTTCTTTGGACAATCTGTGCAATCTTCCATCAAAATGTAAATGTAGGTTGATCTGAAACACATTGAATGCATGCATTAAATGTTAACCAATAGATTACAGCAGTGATAACAAATAAAAATTGTAACATTCGGTCTTCACATCCAGGTCCAAAAAGTTGGTTCTGGCAATGTTTCAGGCAGTCAGTAATCCTCCACAGTCCATTGCAAACTTACGTTCTGGCTTCAGTTTTTTAAAGAATGCCAGCTTGTAATGATCCAGTCAGTTTTCTTTCAACATTTGTGCTTGGTCATTATTCTGTTTCACTTGGAAATATAACAAATAACAGATATAAAATGGGTTGTGAATACGCCTTCAAAGATTTTTTCGTTATGTCGCCAGTGTGATGACTTGCAAATGATTGCAAAAGATATTTCTTGGTTGTGTTAATAAAAAAAAAATTTGTTGTCTGACTTTTAATGATCAAACACTTAAGTAAACAAATAAAACTATGCTGCCTATAGTCCAAGAAGGGCTAGAGTACAGCGTTCATCCCAATACCATGTCACATTTTTCCTTTTTTGATGGGATAGATAGATAGATAGATAGATATAGAAATACTAAACCATACATCACCTATAACCATTATCTCCTACACCAATTACCTTGTAGTTATGATAAATTTCTTTTGCTGTTTTAGGATTTGCACCTAACATGCAGCGCAATGCACCTGGTCCCCAGTTTGGAGGACAGCAGCCTGGACCTTCTATGTCTCCACACTCCTGTCCCACTGGCCCTATGCATCATAATGTGGGCTCCTATCAGCTGGGTGCTTCTTATGGGCCCCAGAGCGGCCAGTATGGCCCTTCAGGTAACACACGCATATCCCAAGCTGTTCTACATGAAACATTTAAAAGCTTTGTTTATGAATTTCTTCCATTAAAGTTGTCTGTTTTTAATTTTTAATCCTTTAAATTGTTAAAATACAGACCCCACACTTAATCTTTTGTTGTTCCAAGCCTTTATGACTTCAGGCCCATTCACAGAGAGGAAGACAAATATAAAAAAAAAGTTTTAAAAGCCGTTCTAGTTCTATGAAAATAGGGATGTTCACACAACTATACCGATAACACAGAGGAATTATATAATTGGAGTCAGAGTGTTTTTTTCAGCTGAGGAATGATAAGAACAGTCCTTGATCAGAAAGCTTAAGCCTATAAAGTTGCACTCTTATAATAAACATAGTGTTATCGTCCATTGATGTGGACGCTATAATTATCACTATAGGTATTATTCTAGTTGTGAATGGGCCTTTACTGCCCTGAAACAAAAATACATTTTAAGAATGCTGTCATTAGTCATAGTGTTACTGTTCAGCTAAAGTTAGTTCAGTGTTGGTTTAGGTCAATAACAGCGTGCATTTAGCTAAATTTGTTTAGTTCAAGTTTTGTTCTCATCCAAAGGTGATACTGCTGTCATATCGATAAATTACTGAAAGTGTCTTTCAGACCTCAACTAAGCAAGTGTTCAGTTCAGTGTTGGTTCAGTTTGGATCAATAACAGTGTGAAGTTCATCAATTCAAAACGAGTTCAATTTAGCTATAGTCAGTTTTACAAGAGACAGCAATGGCATTATTTATTTTGTCTCAGTTCAAAGTTCAATAACCACATCAGTGTTGCAAGATGCAATTCAGCTGTAAGCAGCTCTACAGAAGAAGACGTTTCCTTCACCTAGCTTAATTCAGTTCAAGTTTTGTTCTCATCCAGCAGTGTCAGTGCGGTCATATCGATCATTTTCTGAAGAGACTTTCAGACCTCAACTAATAAAGCCAGAAGGTGATGGTGGCAAGAAACCCAAACTCCATCCAGTGACAGAAATAGAGAAAAAATCCTTGGGAGAAACTTAGGAATGAACTGATGAGTTGTTCAGCAGGTTTGAAAACATAGCAGAGCTGCTGTTTAGCCAGTAGTAATATGATTGGCTTTTCATTGGCCTTAAGCACAGTAAACATTCTTCTTGATAAAACTGTGCATAAAAATGCAGCTTGTCCTGGCATGATCCCATATCTGGTCCCCATAGTCATAGTGAGCATCTGTCCTGAGGGCCCGTCGTGTTGATGTCTTTGCCAGCTGTAAGTGCCATGTTAGACGTTCCTGGGCACAGGTCCACCATCTGGTCTGAATTCAGGCTGAATCCTGCTGACTACGGTAACTTCGGGATAAGCAAGAAACAGACAAACTAACATAAGCATGGATGCTGTTCTTCTTTTGATGTAACAAGTACATTCTGTGTTATGGGAAGTTTTTGTGGTTCTGGTTGCTGTAATAACAGCCTAACAATCCCTTAAGAGATTTAAATTGTAGAAATGTAATAGTGTAATGTGTATGCTAGGTTAAAAGATGGTTCCTTAATCTAGTTTGAAATTGTGTCTACCTCCTGAACAACGCTAAAAAGACTGTTCCAGAGTTTGGGTGATAAATTATCAGCTAGCCCGAAATGTGGTAACCCAATAAATGTGAAGGAGCTAAACACTTCAGGACTTTTTGTGCAGTATATTGCAAATCTTCTGAAGTCATACAATAGTTTTTGTGTGAGGAACAGACAAAAAAAATTATTATACCTCTCAAATCTCATTTTTGTCATGACTTTAACATTCATGCATGGTATGTTGCAATCAAACATGCAAGAAACACATCATGTTAGTTAAGCCTAGATAGTTCTACTAGAGTAAATGACAGGGTTTTATTTTTTGGTGAATTAATACTTAAAGTGTCCGTTGTTGTTGTTTCAGCTGTGTGCGTCTGTGAAAGAGACCCCATTAACAGGGCTCAGCAGCAATTCATCATGAATGTTATGGCGTGCTGGTGTAATAAATGAATAGCTGCTAAGCGTGCCTTTATAATGTCATGGCCTCCACTCTGCCTGATTGATAGTCCCTGTTGTCCTGTACTCTCATTCAAATGACTGACAGCCGGCTCAAGACAACAGGGGTGCAGCATGCTGCCGCTGTTGCAGGCCTGACACTGACTGAGCTATGGCGGCAGTCGACCACAGAATTGTTTACACAGATTGATAGGATCCATGAATAGATGCCTCAGTCATTTCATAGTTTGGAACAACATAAAATGTAGCATTTTATTGTTTTCTTAAGTCTGCATACAATATAAACATTTCATAATTCTTTTTTTTTTTGGCAATTTTCCACTCTCTCTCTCTGTCTGACTCTTGTCTCACTTATTTTACATTGATTCATTTTGGTGCCAATATTAACAGGTAACAGGGTTTACGCTGCATTCATCAGTTGAGTTCTGCTGCATAACAGAAGCACTGCAAGTAGAGTTTTGGCACTGTGACTAGTTTTGCTGTTCATCCATGTCCCGCAAAAGTCAATGTACTGTCCATGTGATGTAATTTTCAATATTAGGAGTGTCTTTTGTTGATTGGCTAAGCTGTTTGCATATGAAATTGACCATGTCAGAGCCACCCCTTTTACTAGGGGTCATCCATTTTACTGGGTGTTGATATATAAAAATGTCTTACTAACCAAACTATTTTGATCAGAAAGAGAGTTGTCTCACCTGCCTATTGTTTTTGATGAAATCTCGCCCTCTTCTGTTGGAGGTTGTCAAATATAGCGATTGTGATGGCAGAGAGAGAAAAGTGTTGAGTTTTCTCTATGAGTTTCTAGCAGGACAATGCCTTATTGCCTCTTCAGAAGCTCATTGGTCACTGCCATGGCCAAATGATCATCCCACCGAATGATTGTTAATTTTGAACGAGACGGAAGTTGATTTCTAGTCAGTAAGGCCATTAACTCAGCAGGGTGTTGAGTCATTGCGGCTGTTAAGGCTCCCCTGCTGATATCTGATTATCCATCAACTATGTAAATGAGGATTATGATTGAAAATCTGCTGAAAAATCAGCTACCATAAACATTGACCGTCATGCAGTGCATTCGGAAAGTATTTTTTTTTAATGTTTCCACATCAATCTACACTCCAAACCCCAAATAATGACGGTGAAAAGTCTTTTTGTGATAACTTTGCGAAATTATTGCAAAGAAAGAAATGAGAATATCACATTACATAAGTGCTCAGTATTTGAAGCACCTTTTGTAGCTTTTACAGCCTCAGGTCTTTTTGGTGATGAGGCAACAAGCTTTGCACATCTTTGGGGTTTTCTGCCATTCTTCAGTGAAGTGTGTTCCTGATTTCTCTCAGGTTGGATGTAGACTGTTGATGAACAGCCATTTTCAAGTTTCTTGAGAGAGGCTGCCACTTAAGTGCATTCACAGAGTCGTTCCTAAGCCACTTATATCTTGTCTGTGTGCCATCATTGGTCATATGGTCCACCCGAGATCTCTTGAACTTAGTCATCAAGACCCTTCTCCTCTTTTTTATTTTGGTTGGATAGACAGCTCTAGGAAGTGTTAAAACGTCTTCCATTTACAAATTATGGAGGTCACTAGTGGGAACCCTTAACACAATCTTTTCTCTGAGCTCTGCAGGCAGTTCCTTGGACCTCATGGCTTGGTTTTTGGTCTAATATGTGGTGTAATATTTTCAGCTGTTAGACTATTCTATACAGTTATATTATGTCCAATTAATTGAACATTGCCACCAGTGTTAGGGATAATGTTAACTTTTATATTACTTATTCCAAGTAACTAGTAGAGTAACACATTACTTTTTAATTGACAAGAAGATATCCAAGTTACTTTTTCCAATAAGTAACGCCAGTTACTTTCCCCCCCCATTTATTGATTAAAAGCTCTCCTGTCCCCATGTTAAGAGAAATCGGGAGTAAGATGTTACATTATTTCTAGAATAAATGTGAACGTAAAAAACACAAAAAAACTGATTCAGCATTCCTCAAAATCAATAAAAACAGTGAAATTCAACTCAGATGACACAAACCTGCAATAATTAAATGTTAAATAATACAAATTTTTATTGCTAAAGAGTTGAATTTTTTTTCTTCTGTGTTCTACTATACAGGTGTGAATTGTGAAAAGTCCTTTACATTTACCAAAAATAGATTTTTTTTTATATTAAAAACAAACGAGCAAGCCCTGCCCAGATTTAAAAAGTAGCGCAAAAGTAACGTAACGCATTACTTTCCATTAAAAGTAACTAAGTAACATAATTAGTTACTTTTTTAGGGAGTAACTTAATATAATGTAATGCATTACTTGTCAAAAGTAACTTTCCACAACACTAATTGCCACAGGTGGAATCCAATTATTTTAGCAAATAATGTGAATACTTTTGTCAAATCAGTTTATTTCTTTGTCATTATAGGAGAAAATTGTGGATAAAATAAAAAGTATTTTAGTATAAGACTGGGCTTATGATGATTTAGTGTGTATTTGATCTGCAGAGTTTCAAACGAGCGAGGAAAATCCCCTTTTCCAGGATATATTCCCTTTAAACTGAAAATTGTCTTTGACTCAAAGCTTAGTTGTTGATGTGAATTGAATTGAAGGCAAAGAAAGTGGGAAGCCTTTGAGTCCTGTTGTGTCAGAACAAGCTTTGGCATTTTGTGTAGCTGAATTACAGAAACATGGGGGTCGTTGAAACAAGGTGAGATACACATCTTTTTAGCTCACAGTAGGCATCCAATTGTGTTCCAATGTCCCAAACCCTCTGTCATCTATGCATCGCTCACGGCACTGTCAGAAGGGCAGCCGCCTGCATCCTTCACATTCATGGCACCTTTCTCTCTTTTTCACCTGAGGGAATGTTGGGATTAACAGGGCTGGAGGAAAGTCACCACAGAGTGTCTGACAGCAGTATGCCATTTCTGTGTAATTGGCATTGCTCCAGGTCCACGTCCACATCCTTGCAGGCTGGAGTACCCGTCCTCCCCACCGTGAAGGAGCTTGTTAAGGGTCTCAATTCAGTGTAACTACAGAATGGGGGCAAAAAGCCAGCATCCCCCAACCTGTTTCATGTGATTTTGGAATACATTTTTAGTCCTTTTTTTACAGTGGGAAAGAGGAAAACATGCCAAGACTCTCTGATTTCCACGGGGAACTCTTGAAACCTGAATGAGCCAGAGATCTCAACGTTTCGACAGCTTGAGGAGTGGAAATCCCAGTTCTAATTGTGACTGAAATGCTGCTTGGCAAACTCTTCCTGCCAAGCAGCGATCTGGGCACGATTAAATTTATGCCCATTATGCACATCAGCACGTTAGACGGAACTCCACGTGGTGAACATGATGTCTCGTCCCCTGAGAAACTTGACGAGAGAAACTTGGCGTCCAGTGGGTGTCAGCCTGAATGTCCTCAGACGGTTGCTCTTGAAACATGTCATGAGGAGACATACTTCATTAACAACAGGCTCTCTGATGGCCTGCTGGGGCTTTGGTCCCACACTAGTTTTGAAGAATGTCAATTTGGCTGAAATGTGTCCAGACTTCACTGCCTTCCAATGCTCTCCCACAAAGATCTGATAATTTGACTGCCTGAGAAGGAACAGAGAATGATGTATGCAGAATTTAGACTTGCTTTCAGATCAGTGGACCCTATTTACTTTTCCCAAAATGTCATTATTTACACACCCTCATGTTTCAGATGTATATTATGTTCTTCGGTGGAATACAAAATGAGATCATTTTATAAATATCTGTTAAATTGTGACCCAAGAGTGTCAGCCAAAACTACATATGCCCCACTTATAATTCCAATCAGATTGATAAGATTTTTTTCAGATATTTAAGCAGTTTTGACAGTAAGATTGACTACCACCCATGTTATCCTTTTGCGCCATCCAGTGCATCCAAATAAATCAATAAACAATACAATACAATCATGGCCATTTATTAAGGGATTTAAAGGCACAATATGTACATTTGCTACATATTCAAAAGAAACAAAGACATAGTTTGATGATGCCGTGATAGAGTGTGGAATCAAGGGAATTGTTGTCTTCATCCCCACAGCCGATGCAATCCAAAGGGACTCGGGCAGAAATCATGCCCATGGATGAGCTAATGTATTAAGGACCTATTAAGGTCACTGTAGTTAGTATGAAGTAGGGTGAAACAAGGATTCTGGAGCGTTTGGTAATGAAGGACGAGCGTGATACACGGCTCGAAAGCAGCAAAGCTTTTATTATACCACAGTTGCCCGCTTCTGCTTCTTCTGGTCATGCAGAATGTATGTAGGAAAAGCAGTGCTGTTTTATCATACTAGATACATTTGAGTGTGTTGAAAGTTCTGTTATAATGCTAAGTGTTTTTGGGTTTTCCATGTTTTCTACAAAATAAAACGAGAAAATCGAGAGTGTGTGACATCAGTGGCAGGCGACAGAATGGCATGGTCGATTACACTAGATAAAATTGCTTCTTTCTTTGGGTTTAAACATTCTTCAAAACATTTGGGATAATGTAAGTACACAAGTCAGCAAAATATATAACACTGTTCTAGTGTTTTTTGGGTATTTTCATAAAAATATCTTAGTCTGACTTTAAACTCTAAACTGGCCAAAATCAAGATTTGCAACATTAATTACATTGTAAATGCTCTTTCTGGGTTGTCCTTAAAATTGTTTGGAAAACACAGAATGCTTTTTTTCACTTAGAGGGAGCAAATATAATGGAATGGAACAAAGTGCAGAGGTCTAGACACGTTTTGTTAAAAAGTTGAACTATTATTAACTCCTAAAGGGATCATGCATTTTTTTTTTTTTTTTTTGTAATGTTGAGTTGCAGTTATAATGTTTTTAGGGCATTTACATTAGTCTTGTTTGTTTTTTAGGTAACTACCCACGCCCTCCTAACTATGGTGGAGCACCAGGTGCCAACTACAGTGGCCCAGGCCCAGGCATGGGCAACAGTCTTGGCATGAATGCCAGCAGTCCAATGCATGGGCAGGGTCCAGGGCAACCCTGTGGCTCTGTGACCACAGCTCGAGGACCAGGGCATGCAGCCGGTGGCCGGCCATACCCAGCAGGCTCCAGCAGTGTGGCTCCAACCTCTCCCAACATGCCTCAGTCTGCTGGCCCAGGAATGGGTCCACCTCCTCCCAACGTCAGTCGCAAACCCCACGAGAGCGTCCCTGCATCTGCTCAGCAAAACCCAGTCCCCTCTGGCCAGCCCAGGTAAATCAGTGCCTTAATTAGTTGTCCACTCGCTTAACTAGAACAAGATGTCTTGTTTGGTCTAGATGGCGTAAATAGTTGAAGGAGTATTTCAACTGAAAATGAAAATTCTTCTTGTTTCATAACTGTATGGTTTACTTTCTCCTGTAAAATACAAAAGAAGATATTTTGATAAATGTTGGTAGCCAGATTTTCTAGAATATCTTCTTTTATGTTCCACAGAAGAAACAGTCTTACAAGTTTAGTTTTAGTGTCAACTATCCATTTAGTAAAAAAAAAATACACACATATATTGGCTTAAGCGTAAATTAATCCTATTTGGGAAAATCTGACAGTAATAAAAAAAAACACTCCTGTCTCTGTTTAAAGTTGCACCAAGTCAGGTTTTATATCTTATGACATTTTTGTCAAATACAATTAAAATCATTAGGGTTTCTCCATTTAGATTGTTAAACTGATTTCTTATCAGATAAATCAGTTGATAACAGTTGTTTATTTGAGCTTTTCTCAGGAGCTCTGTCATAACTAATTATGTAAACTCTCTGCTCACGGTCACTGTTAATTGAATTATATTAATGCCAGCTGTTGTCTACATTTTGTTGACAAAAAACAGTAGCTTAGTTAATAATGTTGGATAATGAGATAAACAGCCATTATTTATTCACAAAACAAAGTTAGCAATAGATATTAAATACAATCATAACACATTAAACACAGGAGTAATCAAAGTAAATTTAACAGTTTTGCATATTTATTAATTATTTCATGTTAAATTATTACTATTTTTTAGGAATGAATTAAAATGTCTAAATACTGCATGTTGAATTATTTGTGGTAGCATTCCCCACCTTTTCACTGGAGATTGGTAATATTGATTCCTCTTTTATTTGTATCCCTAGAGTTTCAATGAGGAAAACACCTTTTCATGTGAGGCAAGAGTAGAGAGAGAACAGCAAATGTGTGTGGACTGATTTTTTTACCACTGTTAAAGGGATGGTTGACACAAAAAATGGAAATTACATAATTATTTGCTTACGCTGAAGTTGTTTTAAACCTGTATGACTTTCTTTTTTTCTGTTGAACACAAAATAAGATATTTTGAAGAGTGTGGGAAACCAAACAGTTGCTGGTTCCTAAAGATTTACATAGGATGATAAAAATATACTATGGAGGTCAGTGGTTATTCATACAGGAAAGAATCTCATATAGGTTTGAAACAACTTGAAGGTGAGTCATTTTTATTTTTGAGTGAAGTAATGACATTTATTCAGATATTAAATGGAGAATTTGGATTAAGCCCACCTTTTAACTCACATTATTATTATGTTGTCATATTCACCATACCTTACTGAAGCATCATGATTCGGAAGGGTCACCATTTGTAACTTTTTTATGCATATTCAGTATGTCAGTTTGCTTACGGTTCACTGGTTGGCTACTACTCAACAGTCTTTTCGGCAGTATGTCACCAAATATTGCTGAAGGCTGCATTTGGGACAGGGCCAAACATATAATTACTCAGTGCACCTTTGAGTTGTCATTTCTGTTGAAAGTGAACAGGCACCAAGGAGACTTTTATGCTTTTCCCCCTGCTTCAGGCCTTCCTTTGTCAGGTCCCCTGTATACCCTGGCCTGTCCGGGCCTGGGGGACGGCCAGCCTCCTTCCCTATCCCTCACCCCCATCACCCTCACTACAGTTCTGGGCAAGGCCAGGGGCAGCCTCACGCTGAGCTGTATGGGTAGGTTCAAGCTCGGACCCCTGGTTGGATGGCTTTACTCTGCTTGAGTCTGCTCGCATCCGCTAGAAACGACACAAGCCAAGCGCTCTGCATAAGCCTCTCCTTTTCTTCTCCTCCATGGCTGTGTTGTACTTTGTGAGCATTTAAGAAAATTAATCATATAGTTCTTACACTGACAGGAGAAGCATCCTCTGGAGAGAACGGCAGAATATTGGACAACTGAAGAAGTAGCTTGTGTAACTCAGAGACAAAGTAGAGTGAAAGAAGAAGATTGCAAGTTTAAAGAAAAAAAAACATAGTTGTTATGTCATCCTTGCGTCTTTCCTAACACGTATACTGTTATTCTTCCTGTGGAACATAAAAAAAGGGATTTTTGAAGAATGTTTAAACAGCACTTTAAAATAATAATAATAATAAGCTGTCCCTGTCCAAAATAGACAAAACACTGTGAAAGTACTGTACAATGTGCACTAAATTCCAAGTCTTTAAAAGCATACAGTAAGCATACAACTTAACTGAACAGCTGGCCTCTGTTGATCTGAAATTTTAAAGATTAAAAATTGGCAAATTGACAAGCACATTGAGTCACAGGTTTGATGTCATATCTGCCAAAATGGAGAATAGTTTTTAAATGCTGTAGCAGAATGGAATATTTTCATTTTATGATGACTGTGTGAAAATTCTTCAAAATTTGCTTGTGTGTTACATGAAAAAATATAATAGCATACAAGTTTGGAGCAAAATGGAGTGATTTTGTGTGTATTTGTCCTTTAGGATATAGTCAAGTTTTTTCTTTTTTACAGTTCTGTTTTTTACAATTCTGGTCCAAGTGAATTTTTCTCATCAAGACCTAATAAATATTATAAATATGAACTCTTTTCATTATTATTATTATTATTATTATTATTATTATTGTTTTGTTAGGAATATAATACTACACATTTTTCACAAAAATTTGTAGTTTCTAGTTGGGCCACAGAATTATTTTTCAAAAAATATCATATTGCAGTTACTTTTACAAATATTGCAAGTGCTGACATAGTAAACATTTAACTTTTTAGTTCTGCTTTTGAAGGCTAAATAAAACAAAGGCATATTGCAACAGCAGCTCTCATGTTCAGCAGTGTGTGCAAAAATTTCAATTATCCACCTTTTTCTTCCCATAAGAGTGAGCCATTTGTAAATTTTATGGGTCTGGCATCTGGTCTCATCTCCGTTCAGCTATTTTTAGCTGTACAAAACAGCTTGTTTGCTGCTTGATATTGCACATTGATGTGTCTTACAATATTATTTTAATGTATTATCTTAATTATGAGCACACCGGTTTGTAGTGCATATTTTTACTGTTTACTGTACATTGTTATTCAACTCGTACTTTCCTATTTCCTATTTTAGTCTTACCCATAGGCTTACTTCTGCGTTAAAGAATAAGGTGGATAAAAATGCAGTTTGTTTGTTTTGTCCACTTGTTTTCTATTTTCTAGATTTATAAGTAGACTTGGGTCATATTTTGTTCTTAGACTGAAATTGAGAAGAATAAAAACAATGTATCAAGTGTGCTTTGGGTCACACCAATTTTAATAATTGCATATCGCCATATACTCTAATTAAAATGAGTAATTGTTCAACCCTAGTGCAGTTTTTAGATCAGGTGTGATCCGAAGATAACCGTAAACTTGTCATACATGAAGATGTGGATTGTTCCTTATTTAACACATGGGGCCAGATTTACTAAACAGGGCAAATTAGCACGGGAGTGCAATTTCAAAACAGCGCCAATGGACGTGGAAATTTCTTTGTGTGATTTACTGACAACATGCAAATAAAAAAACACAGACGCAACATCTCATTTACATATCGACCAATGCAATATACCAAGCGAAGTGCAAATTAGTGTAGTTGCAAATAAAGAATAATGAAATAAAGAAGCCACAGTACGTTGTAAAGAACCAGAGGCCAAAAAACGTAGTACGTGACTCCTCCTAGTTGAGGGTTCCAAGTCGTCTTTTATTTCCTGAAGCAAATTAAAAATAACATGGTTTGGCAAACAATATGTTTGAAATGTGTTCTTCTGGCATTCCAAATAAATTAATATGTGTGGAAAAAATCCTCTCCCTTCTACCACGTGCTCTCTGTTCTCTGTGGTGCTTCCTCCTAGCAACAACAATTTCAGCCATTTAAATCACAAAATAGTTTAAGACATGCTTTTTTGGAGCATTAAATAATGGCGCAAATAACAATAATTTGACGAGCGCAAACGCTAGTAAATCGCGTTGCGTGATCATTTTAATCCCATAAATTTTTGGTCTGAAAAAGAAACTCCTATAAATGCATATTTAACAAGGTCAGGTGCAAAAATAACTCTGTTCAAGCCTTTTGAGAGCTAATTCTTCAGTGTGTTTCTTTAGTAAATCCTGACAGTACTACTTTAACGGCAAAAGAGTAGGCTGTTAGTAAACCTGACCCTTAATGTCTTATTTAAAGCATAACATGGCGCATAGATAACACTGGAATCACTTCTTTTTTCCTTTGTGTATTAATCCTGAATGTCTTAACCTTCTCTACTGTTCTTGCATAATTGTTGCTTGCCAGCTGAAAGAAAATAAAGAAGAAAAGAAAATAAGTGTACTAACAACTTACAAATGCACTCTTCACATATTAAACAGGCTCTTAAGCTTTGTTTGTGTCCTTATGTTTGTGCTGTTGTCCATAGGCCAGGCGGGTATCAAGGTGCGTCCCACATGCTTGGGATGGGTCCTGGGGGTCCCTACAACCATCCACCAAGCAACAGCTCAGCCAGGATGACCCCTCAAGGACCATCCTACAACACAATGCCTGCAGGTGTGTGTTTAGAGCTTTCATATTCATGCAACAAGAAAAAAATCTTGCACAGTTTTTGATTAATTAAGAAAATGTAGAATGTTGAATCATTTTATACTACAGCTCAATAGTTTGGGGTCGGAACAATTTTTTTTAATGTTGTGGTCTCTTATGCTCACCAAGCATAAGTAATGTATTTGATTAAAAATATAGTAAAAACATTAATATTGTCAAACGTTATTACAATTTCAAATAAGTACTTTACATGTTTTAAGATGTAATTTATTCCTGTGATGCAAAGCTGAATTTTCAGCATCATTACTCCAGTCTTCAGTGTCACATGATCCTTCAAAAAATTGTAATATGCTGATTTGGTGCTCAAGAAGCATTTTTATTATGATCAATGTAGAAAACAGTTGTCCTCCCTAATATAATTTTTTATGCATAGAAAATTCAAATGAATAGCATTTATTTGAAATGTAAAGATGTTATAGCATTATAAATGTCATTTTTGGTCAGTTTTATGCATTCTTGCTGAAAGAAAGTATTCATTTCTTAAAATAAAAAAAAGACAGACTGCAAAATTTTTAACTGTAGTGTACAGTCAAAACAAAAATTATTTAGACACCAGATATAATTTTTCATATTTTTATACTGGTGGGTGCAAGACACTATAGGTTATTCATGTAAGTGAGGATAGCAAAATAAAGGAAACTATGACATATTATACCAAAAAAATTCTTTATACAACGGACTACCAGTTGTTCTTACAATTTAACTCTTGAATATTTGTCATATTTTATTACCATTTTCTAAACAGTAACTGTGATAATGTGAGACATTTTAAAGGTGTCTAAATTAAGTTTGGTTTGCCTGTAATTCATTGGTGAATATCAAGATTAATTTGTTCTGACACAGTTTAACTCTGAGTTCTTGTCATATTTTATTACCATAGATGAAGGTGTCTGAATAAGTCTGAATCAATTTTGGTTTGACTGTATATCAAGAATACTTTATAAATCTATTTCCTGAAGTATTTTATTGTTTAGAGATATAATATGATGATAGGAATTTGCATTGCATGCACATGTACTTTGTTTGGAGGGTGTTGATCAGATGTTAAGTGTCTGAATCTCCTGTAGGACCCATGACAGGCTCAGGGGACAGCATGATGCCCACAGATCCCAAACAGAGAGCTGAGCACAAGGAGGAGGGCAGCACACCCACCACAGAGCCTCCTAAGCCAAAGGTATGAACAGATATTTTCCTTTCTGACTCACAGATAAATCTGACCTTTGCTTTAATCAATACTTTCTTAATATCTGCTTAGTAAAGGTGTAAAAATCTGCATTGGTCTGACACCGTGTTCTAACAAGGAGAGTGACAAATTGTAAATGTAGTCCAGTCCACACTGAAATCTCATTTGTCTGATCTCCTGCTTCACATACTTGTATATTAAATATTGACTTAGCTCTTCTGATTGGCTGTTTGAGTTGTGAAGCATTGTTGACAGACAAATTGCTTGCTCTTGGAATCTTCTATTGTACTTGGTAAGGGCACGGTGTGAGAGTAATTTAAACACTTTAATTATGGAATTTAATGACTGTTTGTAGTCTTAATTGCTATAATAATACCCATTACCAAAATCTACCAAATTTAGATCCCCAGTTTGCAAGCACAAACATGTTTGATGGAGCACTAACAGAATATAAAAAAACACTGCCATTTTTCTAAATCGAAATAGAATCAGATTGTGACCAAATTTCAGATTTAATTTTTTGACAATAATCTTAATGAAATTGTTGTCAGAGGAAATATTAACACCCAACTGCTTGTAGCTCTAATTTATTATTTTGCTCTTTATACTCTCTACATTTAGCACTGAAAGTATGTTGTTCTTAAATAGTGTTCCATTTTAATGTGTTCTTTAGTAAGCAAAGGAATATAATTCTCTCATGTGTCCTAATGAGTGCTCATGTAAGCTCGGGAAGACATTATTTCAAAATTTCCTTCTGTATAACACGTTCTTTCTCAGCCATTGCCCTTACTTTCATCAGAACTTCATTGTGTCATTAAGTTCAGCCTTCATTTGATTGGTTGAAATATGGCACACTAGCAGAGCGTTCTCTCTGAACTCATCTTTCCATTCTCGCTTTTGTATGTCATTTTTCTGGGGTTTTGTTTCATCTGTAATTCAATGTGATGTTTTGTTTTGTCCCCTTACTGATTAGAGGGAAGTAGTTCTGTCACTTTAAATAATTCTCAAAGAATTCCCTCTATTTTCATCCTGGTTCATAATAATCTCTTTACTTTTTTTTTTTTTACCTCATGGCATCATTCGGGAACAGAGCGTGGCTTTTAATGAAACATGTAGAAAACTTCACAACAAACAGAAGTGCCTTCAAACATTGACCTTTATGTCCTGTCCAGCTGGCTGCATTACAAGCTATGTCTTCCTCCTATTTCTGCTGAATTTTGTGTGCGTGTATGTATGCTCTCCTGTAACAAGTATAACAAGTATAACAAGTCCTGACATATAACACAGATTTACGTGAAGGCATGAATTGAGCTTTATTTAGTACGTCTCAGAGTGGTGCCACCTTCAGCAGAGCCAGAGCACAAAAAGAGTGTGACAGAAAAAGATTTGAAGTGTTCTACACTAATTTTGCCAGTCTTTCGCCAAACTTCCTCAATGCTACAGACAGTAGACTCACATAGGAGGTTTTTAGGACAGTGAATTGCAGGAGTTTTCAACCTATTAGAATCAAGCTATCCTTTTTCACTGACAGGGTGCCAGTACTCTTGCTGATCCAAAAAAAAGGTTTCTGGGCTGGGAATTGGCTATGCAAAAAAGCCCCCTAAACCTGCTGGTCCTGAACCAGAAACTGATGTAAAAAATCCTCAAAGGATAGTTTTCAGAACAGCCGAGCTCTACTGATAATAGCAAATAATAGTGCAAATTATTATTAAATTATTTGCTTGGAGACGCAAAAGCAATAGAGCATATTAGATACTATTGTGAAAATGTATGTTTTTCAGTATTACTTATTTATTTGAGCTGTTGTATAAAAGCAATAACCCACAATCCCTGCAATCATGCTGTCTGTAAATTTCCAGCTAAAAATGTGTATTCATTTTTTTTTTTTTTTATATAACAGTTGGTCGTTACATCAGGCAGTCAGTGATGGCATAAAGCAGAATAAAATTACTATTTAGTAAAAAACATGGTCTTGGTAATGCATAAGTATTCTGCATCATTTCAGTGGACAAGGTGATTTGAAAGCTGTCCCTCCATTAAATGTGTCTGTGGGTTTCTTTTTGTTCCCCTATGTGTTCTCCATCACAGGACAACTACGGTTCTCAGTGTGTGTCCCAGCCTCCCACCCCGTCCCCTCTGTCCCCCAGCCCAGCTAGTCTGTCCTCTTATCAGGGGGACGACAGCGATAGCATTAGCAGCCCTGCCTGGCCAAAGAACCCCAGCAGCCCCGTAAGTGCCTCATGCACCTTTACTATCTTCTCTTTATTTTCCTGCTGTTCTTACTTCTTTTGGTTATTTTGGTCTCCTGTTTGATGGTGTGAGCTGTTTTGACCTCATGATGTAATGAGAATTTCTCATTTTAACACTCAAGTGGCTGCCACAAGATTTGTTATCCTCTCCCCAGTTTCTTCTGAGTAATATCCAGTGTTGCGAAAGCTATTTTAAAACTGCTCATAATAAGAATTTCAACTACAGTCTAGCTATTATTTTTAGTAAAAAAGAAAAAGAAAAAACAACTATTTGGCTGCACAAGCTACTGCATAACGGAAGCATTGTGTTATATATATATATATATATATATACACACAATTATAAAATGTAATATTTGACAGCATTAAACTTGAACAGATACATTTACAGTAAATACATACACTGTCGTTCAAAAGTTTGGGATCAGTAAGACTTGTAATGTTTTTTAAAGAAGTCTCTTACGCTCATCAAGACTGCATTTATTTGATCAAAAATTCTAAAAAAAACAATAATACTGCAAAATGTTATTAGAATATAAAATAAAGGTTTCTATTTTAATATACATTAAAAAATTACATTTTCTAAAATGCAAAGCAGAATTTTCATCAGCTATTACTCTGGTCTTCAGTGTCACATGATCCTTCAGAAATCATGTAAAAGAAAATTCTAATATGCTGATTTATTATTAAAATGATCTATGTTGGCACCACTTGTTCTACCAAATGTTGGGGAATCTGTGATACTTTTTTCTGGATTCTTTGATGAATAAAAAAGTAAAAAAAAAAAAAACAGCATTTATTCAAAATATATATTTTTATATATAATATGTCTTTGCTATCACTTTTTATCAATTTAACACATCCTTGCTGAATAAAAGTAATGATTTTGTTATAAAAATACCATAAATTAGCAAGCAAATATATGAACTTATTCACTGCAGTGAATTAAACTTTGCAACACTACATTATGAGAGAACGGACAGTTTATTACCTCTTGATTTAAATATCGATTTATTATCAGCTATAAATCTGAGTGCACTATACAATATGACAAAAAATGTGAATAAGTAGCTGGTCACTCTAACAGCTATTTGAATACAAAACTGTAGCCATAGTTAGTTTTTTTCTAACACTGGTAACATTTTCTTTCTTGTAATACTACTGCCAAAGTTTTTAACTTTAAGTCATGAAATGTCATTCAAAATCAGTTCATTTTGCGGTTTGACAATAGATATCGCATGTTTACATCCCGCAATTCTGACTTTTTTTCTTGCAATAGCGGATTTATATCACATAATTCAGACTTTTTTCTTGCAATCAGACTTGTGAGATATAAACTTGCAATTGCGAGTTATAAAGTTCAGTTCTGAAGAGAAAAAAGACTGATATGTTCACAGAATTGCGAGTTTATATCACAGAATTCTGCCTTTTTTTTTTTTTTGCAATTGCGAGTTTACATCTCGCAATTCAGATTTTTTTTCCTCAGACTTGTGAGATATAAACTCGCAGCTGCGAGTTATAAAGTCCAGTTCTGAGGAGAAAAAAAGACTGATATGTTCTTAGAATTGCGAGTTTATATCTTGCAATTCTGACTTTATAACTCACAATTGTGAGTTTATATCTCACAATTAAAAAAACAACAACCTTTTTTCCGGACTTCCATACTAATGCCACCTTAAAGTTAAAGGGGACATAACAAACACAGTTTCACCCAATCTCATGTTAATTATGAGTACCTATAGAGTAGTATTGCATTCTTTATATCTCCAAAAAGTCTTTAGTTTTATCATAGTTATAAAAGAAAGATACAGTTTTACGATTCTCTCTGAAAAAAGCAGAGCTTCTGGAGGCGCACTGTGGGCGGAGCTAAGTTCGACAAGCATTTGCAAAACTCCATTGCTGCCCCGAAAAAACAAACTGCATCCACTGTTCACATAACGCTGGGTTCTTCGCTCATTCGAGTTCCACCATGGTCTACATCATTAGATCCACAATGGAAAAAAAACAAAAAACAGCTGAAACTTGTATCAACCCCAGAAGTACGATTTTCAGCACAGAAATTCTCTGTCATTCGTCCAAATTATGTTTTTAAACTTTGGCCATGTTTAGCATGAGAATCCAACTCTTTAACACTGTAAACGACTCTGAATACACAAAACACCATTGTACCCCTCCTTTAATAATGACTTGTACAATTCACATTAAAAGGTGCCTTTTTTTAGACACTTTATTTGTAGACACTTATTTGTATTTTGCAGTTGAGTGAAAGCCATGCAAATTAATTTTTGTGTGAACTAATACTTGAAATCTGTTTACATTTTTTAGCATTTTGCACCAGTCACAGTGCTGGTGCAGAGTTGGTGGTTAATGTAGTGGTACTTGACCCTGCTGAGTTATATAATGGCACCTACAGACTTTATGCTTCACCAGCAAACGTTGCAAATGCATTGATTTCAGTGAACTTGGTGTTTGTGATGAGTTTGTGCACTCATCATGCAACCAAACCTTTCAAAAAAAGCAACTTTTGTCACCCTGTTGAAGGCATCTGTTATCATAGCTCTAGTGCATAGTCACCCTAAATCAGTGAAATCACCTGCTTGCTTACTCATACACAAGATACCATCAACCAATAGCAAAAGGCATACATACAGTGTTCTTTGAGTAAACAGTGCCGTGCATCAACACTCATGCCTGTCTAAAAAAAGTGTATCAGTTTCAGTGCATCACAATCTGCAGTGTAACTTTACTTGCTAGGTTGGTGTCAGAATGGGGCATATTGAGCAATGTGGATAACATTTACTCTTAGGACAAAGAATGATGGGCTCACAGTATGTGTGCGGGGTGTGTCGGTGGCAATATATCTTATTCTCTCCTGTACCCATCCACTCTAGAAGCACAGCTCGGGGAACATGACAAACGAGAAGATAACACGGCTGTACGACATGGGCTGTGAGCCGGAGAGGAGGGCATGGGTGGATCGCTACATCGCCTTCATGGAGGAGAGGGGCACGCCTGTCCCCAACCTGCCTTCAGTGGGCAAGAAGCCGCTGGATTTGTGCCGCCTCTACCTCTGCGTTCGAGAAATTGGTGGCTTGGCTATGGTGAGTGAAGGCTGTTGCCGCAGCTCTTTTGGGCTCCGTGAGAGTACTGCTATGTGTTCGTGCTGGGGTTTTAAAGGAGCAGAGCTTTGAAATTCATGTTAAAGAACAGCGAAACCTCTCTTATCCTTCCTCATATCTGCTTCAACCATCAATCACAGACATCAAAGAAACAGGATGGGGGTTACACTAAGAATGCATTGCGCTTGCTAATAGTGTTATTTATTTGCACATGCTCTCTGCATTGTTTTAGCACCCTGGATCTCACACAAGGCTTGTGGAAGAAAAATTTAAAAAAGGAATACATTTAAAAATAAATAAAAAAAAAACCTTGGCCAGGCTACAGTGACTGCTGGTTCCTTTTATATCAGGGGTTTTCAACCTTTTCAGTTGTGAGTGTTGAAAGTGTAACCAAATGTTATATATAATAGTAAGTTCATATTCCACTATTTTTACATTTAGATGTATTTTTTGCTGTTAAACTGAATCTTTACACACAGTAAAACTAAGATTTTAATAACACTGTTAAATTTAAACTCAAATGTAATATGTAAAAATCATAAGATCTAATGAATATCAGTTTGAGAAATATCAACTTGTACACAAACTAATTATCTATCTTATCCATAACGGACAACTAAAGTAATTTACATAATTTATGATGTTTAACTGACAGATATGACAGGGTTTTAGTGCCATGTTAAGATTTTGAGAATAAAGTCGAAATTCTACTAGAATAAAGTCGAAATATTACGAGAATAAATTCAAAATATTACGAGAATAAAGTCAGAATTACAAGTATGAGTCGAAATGTTTCAAAAATAAAGTCTAATTGTTTCAAAAATAAAGTCAAAATTATGAGAATTAATTTGTAGCAATTACAAGATTAAAGAATATATTATATTCTAGCCCATTGTGCATGCAAATAGCCCAGATTGGGAGCACCAGGAGATATTCCAAAGTCTCAGCTTTCAAAATCTGCCAGTTTTATATCAAAGTACAAACAATATGTCAATAATGTGTTTTTCACGTTCTTTAACATGCCGTGACAGATTGCTGTATTCGCTTCTGTTTAAGTGGCATGTGAGTCATTCGTTTCATTAAATTAGGCTATACTATTTTTTTCATGCCTTCTGATGTTCCTTCACTTCTATATCTTGCTATAAACTATATTGAAATAAAGAGAAAAAACTTTAATTGAAGACATTAAATATTATGTCCAATCATTTACTGTATTATACCATGCATAAAACTGAATAGTCATTAACGTTATATACCTCAGAAAAGACAACAATATAACGCATGTTATACAATAACATTCAAATAAATTCCTGTGGCCTGGCAACTTCTCCTGGTGCTCTCAGTCCGGGCCTCTGCATGTGCAATATAGACTATACTCTCAAAATATTTCAATTCTCTAAACATTTCGACTTTATTCGTGAAATATTTTGACTTTATTCTCAAAGTATATCGAGTTTATTCTCAAAATATTTCGAACTTTATTCTCATAGTATTTCAACTTATTATCGAAATATTTCAAACTTTATTCTCGTAGTATTTCAAATTTCTTAGATTTTTTTTTTAACGCGGCACTAAAACGTGGTCGTAGACAGAGGCATTAAATTGATCTTTATATACTTTTTACATTTTAAATTTACTGCTTATATTTTAATTGAGAGGGGAATGAAACATTTAGCTAAACTTTAGATCTGTAGCTTTAGCTTTGAAGTTACTGAGTGCTTTTTTTTTGGGGGGGGACCCCTGTTAAAGACCCCTGCTTTAAATAAAGCTTTTGTTTACCCCCAGCATTCTGTGGGCGGTAATAGCACAATGCTAATTATGTCTGGCTAACAGCAATGTTGTTCGTGAATTCTGCGCATTCTATAATGCCTCATTTACATAGGAAAGAGGTATGTTTATGCAAAAAAAAAAAGACTTACAATGAATTGATTTTAAGACGCATATAGCACCTGGTTAAGTTAACTGCTGGTGGCACATCAATCAGTCACAGGGTTAGATGGTGGAACTGCTTAGTGAATTGATTGCTTCTTCAATGGTTTTGATTAAAAATGTCTCCTTGAACAGGTAAATAAGAACAAGAAATGGAGAGAGCTGTCCACACACCTGAATGTGGGGACGTCCAGCAGCTCTGCTAGTTCCCTCAAGAAGCAGTACATCCAGTACCTGTTTGCCTACGAGTGCAAGGTGGAGCGCGGAGAGGAACCCCCACCTGATGCGTTCATCATGGGAGAGAGCAAGAAGCAGCCACAGCAGGCCAAGATCCAGCCACCCTCACCTGGTGAAGAGCTTTACAGTATTGCTGTTACTGTTAGACTTTAGAAAGAAGGCTTATATTCATCGAATCACTATTTACTAGGTTTCATGTTTTATGTACTAAAGCAATAAAGCCCAAGAAGTCATGGCTTACAGTGAATTTTAAAGCTAAGGGAAGTTTTTAGGCACTACATGAAGCAGAGCTGAAAGCCCTTTAGCTGTTTCAAAATCACTGTAAAGCACAGGTTTAGTAGGTCAATTGCTTTCATAAAAAATGTACTATGATTCTGGCAGCTTCATAAAATAAACACTAAGCAACCAAAAATATATAATATATTGATGAAAAACTTTTGTAATTAGGTCATAGGTGTGTTTATCGAGTATTTCACATAGGCTTTCACAAATGGCTCATCTAATCATAGTCAAGGACCAGAACTATTTGTTTTATAATTAAAGGATTACTCCACTTCCAAAATAAAAAATTCCTAATAATTTACTCACCCCCATGTCATCCAAAATGTTCATGTGTTTCTTTCTTCAGTCGCAAAGGAATTACGTTGTTTGAGGAAAATGTTCTTCATATAGTGGATTTCAATGGTGCTCAATGGATTGAAGGTTAAAAATGCAGTTTTAGTGTGGCTTCAAAGGGCTCTACAGGATCCCAGCTGAGGAATAAAGATCTTACCTAGCGAAACGATCGGTTATCGGAAAAATCCTGGAATGTTTTCCTCAAAAAACGTAAATTCTTTATGACTAAAGAAAGAAAGACGTGAATATCCTGGATGACATGGAGGTAAATTATCAGGAAATTTTTATTCTGGAAGTGGAGTAATCCTTTAACAGTTTATTCTTGTGGCACCCTGAAATCAACTTTATTTTAGATTCTGTATTGACTTTTGACCAACTTTGACCAATGTGATGCATCAAATTGCATGGTTGTTGAGGATAATTGTTTTTTAATGATTATTATTACGGACAACAAAACAAGGAAAAATAGATTTGCATTGACAGACCTGAGTTCTTTTCTAGAGAACAGAATATCATCCAGACTTCCCCCAGTCATTAAAAATGCAAACATGTCAGGAAAGCTGTGGAAATTAGGAAAAGTCATGGAAATTTCTGTAGGGAAAATCTGTTTGTTTAGTTAATTGATTTGACCTTGCATAGACAGACAGTATTGTTCACAAATCAAACATTACTATGGCTTGCTATGTTGCAAGCCATAGTAATGTTGTATGCTGCATAACTATGTTGTAATCAACCAAACACCAAAGCAACGTGTTAAAATTCCACCATTGCAAGTTTAAAATTCGTTTGGAATTCTACTTTTTTTTTCTCAATGAAATATAAATATAATAGTGATGTTCTGAAATATCTGTCAATGCTGCTGTGGGAGTATTATATTTCATGCCATTCTTAGATTTATCTGCATCACTCGCATGTTGCTGTGGTCTGCCTGCCTTATAATGAATTCAGAGAGGCTCTAGACAGAGCTATAAATATCTGACAGGTGATTGAGTCGGACGGGGGGAAAGGGGTGAGAAAGAGAGCTGTCAAGCTGCTGGCTTAAGGATTCCCGTCCCCCCTCTTCCTAAGGCTAATGACTGATGATGTCACAGGAAAAGAGAGAGAGAGAGCTGTCAAACAGCAGGGGAGGGATTCCCTCTGAGAAGATTAATGGGGGAGGAGTGTGGGATAAAAACAAAAGTGACCTCAGCCTGACCCCTCGCTTAATGCAGACCAGTGAGCCAGCACTTTTTTTTCCCCCTCTCTCTCTCTCTCTCTACCGCCCTCTTCGCAAAATATGCGTAAGGTCATTGGCGGTCACACAGACTGGAAGTGTTACAGCATAGCACCATGTATTGTTTACTTTCTGTGCTGAAAGACGATTTTGTGGCTGGCAGCAGATCAAGGACATGTAAAGCAGACACTCTTTCATTCCCTCGTTCTTTCATTCTGCCCCGATTCTTTTTGTTCCCTGCGCTGAAATCTTTTGAAGTACCTTTTACTGCTCTGAGCTGCGGAGGAAAATGCAAATTGGTTTTATTACTTTGCATCAACTGAGCCGTAGAAATTTCAGACGTTATTAGGATGGTGTCCTTTTATGCCATTGCATTTCTATGGAAATTAATAACTAGTGTATTCAAATGTTATTGGATTATGGAAATGCAGTCTGGGGATTGTACGATTTTGGGTTTTCTTTCCCTTGAGCTTGGAAGAAGTGATTAGGACATTGTCATTTGCTTGTAGATTTCTAAAATACCATTTAAGCAGAATCAGAATATTATTTCTAAAAAAAAGGGGGATTTTAAAATATTACACAAGCTGTTTTATATGTTTTAATGAGGCTTTTACATTATTTAAATCGGGGTAATATGCAGTTCATTGTTTCACTATGACAGGAATTAGTTTTTATTCAGAGAATTTCGAAGCAATTTAAAATAATTTTCAGTGCGTTTCAATTCATTATTCTATATATATATATATATATATATATAAAAAACTGTATATGAATTTATTGCATTAATGCAAAATTAGGAAAGCATCAAAATGCTAAATGTTTTGTTTTCCCCAAGTCTAAGAGTTTCCCCCAAAAAATTCCCCCTCATTTTATGCATATAGTAATTCCTTCATATAATGTACTCCGTTGCTGCTCTGTTCAACAGCAAACTCAGGCTCTCTTCAAGGGCCGCAGACTCCTCAATCTACAGGCAGCAGCACTATGACAGAGATGCCAGGGGACCTAAAGCCGCCAACACCAGCTACCACACCCCACGGACAAGTGACCCCTCAGCCAACTGGCAGGTGTGCTAAACTGATGCATTTTAGTGTCTGTTACTCATGTGTGTGTGTGTGTGTGTGTGTGTGTGTGTGTGTGTGTGTGTGTGTGTGTGTGTGTATCATGTATTGATTTATTGTCCTTGTTTTACTTCATGTCTTTAGAAACAGTGGTGTTAGTGTGCAAGATCCGTTCTCTGAAAGCAGTGACCCAGCCTTCCAAAAGCGAGGCCCCATGCATGGAGGAGGCAGTGGAGATGCCACTTCTAGAATGCAGTTTGACACCACTAAGGATCCCTATGGAGCTGCTAGGAAAGGTGTGTTGCTATTACAATTACCGCGTATTGGGCTGGTTTCATTTATTTTGTCTGCTCACTGCTGCCTCCCAGTGTCTTCCTTTTTTTTTTTTTTAGAGGCGGATATTCATTATTTTCTTGGATACTGCTGCCATCTAGTGTCTGCAGGTTGAGGCCAGCATGAAATCAAAATTGGCCTGGTTTATTTTCTTAATAATGCATAGATCAATAGATAATTCTAATTGCTAGAATTATTGTGCATTCATTAGTGCACTTAATTCTATTGAAAATAATTTTTCACCTGTGTTATCTTTAATTAAAAGGTAAAAATGTCTTCTTCTAAAGTGACTTTTTCCATATTCCAGTCACCAGCTTGAATAAATATGGCCTGATAGCTAGGTCAAAATTTTATTTTTTAGTTATTTTTATTCATTTCTTTTTTTTTTGCACATTTATTTTAATTTCAGTATTTGAAAACCAACACTATTAATGGAGACTATTTAAATATGTTTCTGTAAATTAACACGTTTACTCTTTCATCTGTATTACTATAAAATCCTAGTACATATTATACCTTGTCTCAAACCCTTTTTGAGGCATGAAAATAGTTTGGTAGTTCAACTTCATTTTTCAGTCTGTTAGATTTAATTTTTTTATTTCAATTTACAAAAAGTTCTGTTTTTGGTTAACAGTAATAACACTCCAACTGACTACAAACTGAGATAAAGGTGTAGTTTCATTCTGATATGGATCAAATATGATTTTCACAATCTACAAAATACCCAATGGATAAAAATTATGCTCTCATTGAATAGTCTGTTTCTAAGAATATAAATATGTTTAAGGGGTTGTGAATACTCTTTCATGTTATTTTAGTAATGCATTGCCGTTTAAAGAGTTAATTTTTAAGTTAATTTTAATTTCAGGTGGCTCTGAGCCCTTTTTGCCAGGGCAGATGTCAGGCAGTGGCATGCAGGAAATGTATCCACGTGGACCGCCCTCAGGCATGGGTATAGGGCCACGACCCCAGTACTCCTACAATCCTGGTTTTGAGAGGAGGTAGGCCAGAACACCAGTCAGTTCATTACCTGGATAAACACAGTGCAGTAATGAAAATCAGCATGGCAACCATTCTTTAATGTTTGTGTTTACAGGCCAGAACATGTCATGGGTCCAGAGGGGGGAATTGCCCCCCCTGGAAATCAGAACAACCTGGTGCCTTCCAACAGTGATCCCAGCATGTTCTCAGGCAGTAGATACGCCTCTCATCAGAGGTATAAAGTGACTGCTGTTGACTAGTGTATTTGAATGTTTTTGGTGTGTAGAGCTATAGTATACTATTTTCTGTTCTACTATAGACATGGACATGATGGCTATGGGCAGCAGTACCCTCACAGCATGCCATATGGTGCACATGGGATGTATCCCCAACAGCAGGTCAGCCATCAAACGTCATCAAATTACATCTTTGTGTTTGTGATGATATTTTACTTCATTTTGGTAAATATTTGTGATTACTGCTGTATTTTAAACTTTGTGTATTTACTTTTGCAGGGTTATAAACGGCCTGGGGAAGGGATGTATGGCCCTCCTGCTAAGCGCCATGAGAGTGAAGCCTATGGTATGCAGTACAGTGGCCAGCAGCCTGACATGTATAGTCAGTATGGTTACCCAGAGCGTAGGCCCATGCAAAGCCCGTTCCCCTATCCATATGGACGTGATCGCATGCAGCCAGGTGGGCAGGGACCTCCTCAGCACAGCATGATGAGTGGTGGACCACCCCCATCCTCCAACTCCAGCGGTGGGCCTCAGGGGAACATGTGGCACACCAGGCACGACATGAGTTACCCTTACCCTGGCCGGCAGGGTCATGGGGCCCCCTACCCCTCCATGAGCCGTGGAGATGATCCAGAAGTAAGGGCCAGTCAGGACAGTCAGTGGCCTGGTCAGCGTCAATCCCCCTACCCACCACACTCTTCGTCCTCTTCCAGCTCCATGCCTCCCATGGCTAGCCGGCAGCCACCTTCTTCCTACCAATCTCCTCCAGCGATGCCAAACCATATCTCTCGAGTCCCAAGCCCTGCACCATTCCCTCGGTCTGTGGGTGGCTCTATGTCACCCAATAAGGCTCATATGATGGCCTCTATGAAGCAGATGCAAAAGGGTGGTCCAGGGTCCATGCCAAGCTCTCAAAGTAGTGGTCTTCCTGGGCAAGGCTTCCCAACAATCCATCGGGAGGTCACTTACCCATTGGACTCAGTGGAGGCCACGCAGCCTCATCTTAAACCCCGCCGAAGGTTAACATCCAAAGAAATTGGTAAGGAACTCTTTTCCAGTAATAAACAACTTTTAAATGGTATGGTTATGACAAGGTTCTTACTATGCTTTTGTATGTTAAGGCACACCAGAGGCTTGGCGTGTGATGATGTCTCTGAAGTCTGGTTTGCTTGCTGAGAGCACATGGGCCCTGGATACTATT
Organism: Cirrhinus molitorella; assembly: GCA_033026305.1. NCBI lineage: Eukaryota > Metazoa > Chordata > Actinopteri > Cypriniformes > Cyprinidae > Cirrhinus > Cirrhinus molitorella. The sequence continues at coordinate 14,250,997 of CM065133.1, read as the reverse complement.
AACATCTTGCTGTATGATGACAACACAGTGTCTTCCTTTGGCCTGTCTCAGGTAAGTGTGTTCCAGGCACTAAGTCTTGTAAGTCTTGGGTTAAGAGCATAGGAAATGACTGCTTTTGCAGTTTTATGGTTGTATTTAATAGCAGTTTCTGAGAAACTACAGGTGTATATTCTTTAATAATGTTTTTTTTGTCCTTTCTTTTTCTAGTTGCCCGGTTTCTTGGAGCTCATTGTTGAATATTTCAGAAGGTGCTTAATAGAGATCTTTGGGATCCTTGAGGAATATGAAGTTGGAACAGAGGGTCAGAAAACTCTTCTTGGTCCATGTCTAGAACCCACAGAAAAAGAGCAACCTTCCAATCAAGACCTAAAAAGCCAGTCCAATACAGAACAGGTGGAGCGATTAGATGCAGAGCTAGAGAAGCCTCAGCCCAGCAGCTCAGCAGCAGCACTCAATATGGAGAAAAGGGAAGATGCTGCAGAGGGTAAAGCAGATGAAAAGAACATTGGTAAAGAACCATGTCCTCCAGTGGAGCCCAGACCCAAGCAAGCCAGTAAGTATGACAAACTTCCAGTGAAAGTTGAGGAAAGAGAGGCTGTGGCTGATTGTGTGGAGGATCGTTCAGAGCTGCTAGGCCTGGCTGGGGAGTTCACAAGTGGGCTTCTGCATTGGAAGGCAGGCGGAGGGGACTCCACCTCCCACATCCAGACCTATTTCGAGAGACACAGAGAAGAAGAAGAAGAAGAAGAAGAAGAACAGAAGCCCTTAGAGAATCAGGAAGGTGTACAGGCACCTGGAAAAGAAACAGTTGAAGAGGAGCACGGGAGGGAAGAGGAACTGAAAAGAGAACTTCCAGGGCCCTCAGAGGAAAAGTTAACAGCCACTGTGGATGACGTGCTAAGCTCTCGTCGAGGGTCCCTATCAGAAGGTGAAACTCAGTCATTCCCCTTCGGCAACAGAGAGAACCAGAGCAGCATTACTTTGCTGGAAGATGAGCCCCGATGCTGGGACGAAGCACCTCTTTCGGTAGCTGAGGGCTGGCAAGATGAGTTGGCTAAGCGTTGCATCTGTGTGTCCAATATCATTCGTGGACTCTCCTTTGTCCCGGGCAATGACAGCGAAATGGCTCGGCATCCCGGTTTAGTGCTAATTCTCGGAAAACTTGTGCTTCTGCACCATGAGCACCCTAAGAGGAAAAGGATGCCACCTACCTACCAGCGAGAGGAAGAGCGAGGTCTGGCTTGCAGCAAGGATGAATGGTGGTGGGACTGCCTTGGTGCCTTGCGTGAGAACACCTTGGTCACTCTTGCCAACATTTCAGGACAGCTAGACCTGTCTATCTATCCAGAAAGTATCTGCCTTCCAATTCTGGATGGGCTGCTCCACTGGATGGTGTGCCCTTCTGCGGAGGCCCAGGACCCCTTTTGCACAGCAAATGGCTTCTCCTCGCTCACACCGCAGAGGCTGGTGCTGGAGTGTCTGTGCAAACTAAGCATCCAAGACTCTAACGTTGACCTTCTGCTGGCCACACCCCCTTTTAGCAGACAGGAGCGCCTCTTTGCCACATTAGTGCGGCACGTCGGCGAACGAAAGAGTCAGGTGTGCCGCGAGATGGCCGTAGCCGTTCTCTCCAATCTTGCACAGGGTGACTCAACGGCTGCCCGAGCCGTTGCCCTGCAGAAGGGCAGCGTGGGAGCTTTGATAAGCTTCCTAGAGGACAGTGTTGCCATGGCTCAGTATCAGCAGAGCCCTCACAGTCTCTTGCACATGGGACACTCCACCCATCCCGAGCCGCCCAGCATCAACATGATGTGCCGGGCCGCCAAAGCCCTGCTGGCCATGGCCCAAGTGGAGGAGAACAGGCCTGAGTTTGTGCTCTACGAGAGCAGGCTTCTTGATATCTCGCTGTCCTCCGTGCTGAACTCTGGCGTGGCGGCCATCCTGTGTGAGGTACTGTTTAAGCTCGGCCGCTCGTGACAGGCACAAAGGAGCGGGAGCCTAGAGTGCCATCATGGGAACGTGCGGCTGAGCTGAGCCACAGAGATCACACAGAACTGTCGGTGTTATATTTTTATTTAAGGAAAAGAACACAAACAAAAATCGTTTTTACATACAAATGAATATATAGAGAATATATATAGCTCCTCTGCCCCATTTCCCAGTTTTCATTTTGGATTTTTAAATGATTTTAATACAGATATTTAATACTTGGTCTTTTTGTTTTTGTTTTCTATTCTTTTTTATTTGTTTCGTTTTGTTTCATCTGTGTATTTTCTTTCATTTGTTTTAACCAAAGTTGGCATCTGATACCGTTAGTTTTAGAGTATTTTGCTCTCAGAATGTTTTTAATTGTTTTGATGCAGTGTTTTGTTTGTTTTCTTGTGGGACTTTGTTTATTCGGGGAATGCAGATTTATTTAAATTGTGAGACATGTTGTAGATAGAATTTCTCTTGCAATGTGTTGCGATAAAAGAACAAAAAAAAACAAACAAAAAAAAAAAAAAACACTGATTTTAAGACATACATGTATACAGCTCTGAAAAAAGCATTGTGCAATAGTTTTAGCTGGCTCAGAGGGAAGATAATGAAATGTGAATGACCACAGGCAATGTTCTGATCTGACCACCAGTATTGCACTGTTTCACCACACCAGTATCTGAGGGTCAAGCGAGTGTTGGTTCTAAACTGACTTGCTTCCATATTAGTGCAGCCACAGAGGCTGAAACTCAAAGTGCTTCGGTTATCCCTCTTCTCTATTCTATATCCACGGGTCGATTTGTATATAGGAACTGTACATTAAATGGGCCCCTTTTCACGTTTTTTTTCTCCAAGAGATGTGGTATTATACAAAGTGAGTAGTTTATGCTACATGCTATTGACATTTTGCAAATAAATATTAAGTCATTGTTTTCAGGTGAGGATAGTCTTGAAACATGTAAGGGGTTGTTCACACAGGGTGGGTTCTTGTATTTGATCTGCGCTATTTTTATTTAATTGTTGGTCATATGTGCACATGCCCAACAGACATCTTTGGTGGTTGTGACGCACCTAGCTGTTTTTGGTATCTTTTAAGACGCCGTTGAAGTTGAAATGGATATTTTGAAACACTGCACAGCAGATCAATTGCCGGTTTTACAACAATGGACCAGCCAGAAGAATTTCAAGTGGATCGAGCATGTATATTAGCACATATATGTGGTAACGCATAAATGCACCCGTTTTTAATGCAAGAATTTGTCCTGTGTGAACGCCCTAAAAGACTTTCCTGTGTGTCCTATAATGGAGTTCTGTGTGACAGAGATAGCAATGGCTCCCTCTAATGGCCTTAGATTTGGGAAATTACAGGCTGAACTGAAAAGCCGTCTGATGGCATAAATGTAATTCAATGTGAAAGTTACCCCAAAATGACTTAATGATTTTAACAAAAAATATGTACAACTCTTTATGTAAGCTCTTTTTGCTCCATATGATTTGATGACCATTGTTTATTCAGTATAAAGTCTTTATACATGTTCCACATGTTAAAAGTAAATGTACATGAAATTTGGTCGAGCACTGTGAACGTTGTTTTTCAGTGTTGTGTTATTTTTTCTTCATGTCAGAGTGCCCCAAAAAAGTTACCCAACCATGTATATCCTTAATATTGTAATATTTAAAACAAACAAACATAATTTACTTGTAGTTAAGGTTGATGGATACATTTTTTTTTTCCTATCTACCCAATGCTCTGTGCTGCTTCTGTCACATCCACAGTTTAATTAGATTACGTGGTTTAAATTCACAGAAAACACTCACATTGACACACACTGAGGGAGGGCTGTCATTTTGTAGCTTTTCTTTAGTCACTGCAGGGCACATGTTTACATCTTTTTTTAGTAAACTCTGCTATTCAGGGACAGCTTGAAAACAACTTCCAAAGAGTCTTACAAGATGCTTTTATTAGACCTTGTAATCACATGATGCCAATTTTACACAATAGCTGCTTTAGTTTGATATTTAATGTATAAACACTAGCAGCCAAAGAGCAGTAATATTATTTCCTAGCCCCACACAAATGTTCCAAAAGTATGGTTACCAAAAAAAGACTAATTAAATAACTGAGATACTTCCACATTTGAGACTGCAGGTGCAAGTCTCTTGGCTCAGGCCTTGTAAAATCCAGTGTGGCACAAGAAATTAAGGCAAACACAATCATGGTGAGTCCTTCAGGCCTTCAATGTGGCATTCTCAAATGCTGTGACCTCAAACTTGATACTGGATCTGAAATGGCTCACTGAACCCACCAGTTACCTCACACTTGACCAGGCTGACCATCTGATAAATATTCTTTCCGGACAGTCAGTTAAGGCTGTGCGTTCTTGATGATAAATTGTAATTTCTTCTCATTTTGACTTAAAGATGGAATCCCAGTCAAATGGAGCAGAATTCTCCTGAGCCTCTTCATTTTTGGGGATAGCGGGGAAAATGGACTGCATTTTCTGACGGAATTCCATCAGCTGCAATAGAGAAATGATACATGTCAATCAATAGTTGCAGATTATAGTGAAAACAAAAGCATCACTTTAGGCAGGTACGTACGCTGTGGACGCCCAGGGCTTTCCAAATGGTGAAGCTCAGGAGACCAACTCCACACCAGGCGTAAAGGGAACCCCATCCCAATGCCCGCAATGCTAACGACGCACCGCTTTCTGGAACCGCAGCAGTTCCAATCACACCCTAAACACATCAAGAGAAAAAGAAGGTAATTTACTCCAGATATCTTCTGTCTTATTGTACTAAGTATTTTGTTTAGAATGCTTACACTTACATAAGCTACAAATATGTTATATTGCAACGTGAGGACGACCTTTATTTCTTTAGACTTTAATTAGTTATTGGAAATTGAGAATTAACTGATTCATAACAACATCCAAACAGGAAGTCATTTCAGAGGAAGAACACATTGCTTTGTTTTGGAAAAAGTTTACAAAAACATTTTTTCTTTGCAATAACAGACACTGATTAAATTTTCCCAACCAAACCAGCATTAAAAAGTAAATGTTAGTCCTTGACGTTAAGGACTGAGCTTTACAAAGCCCCATTTGTTCTCAGATACACAGATAAGTTGCATTGGTGTACAAGCATCATATACTGCATGTATTTTATTATTACTTTCAGAAATAATGTAAAATACTGGTAAACAAACTTTTACAAACATTAAAAACACTAAAATCATATTTTAGCTCCACAACATCATTTAAATGTAATGGTATTCAAAACAGTAAAAATATAGTGCAAGTATAAAACAAACTTAATACTGGGATTCATTATGAACAACATTAATTATAAATGCCAAACTGAATTAATGCAAAGCGAATCAAACTATCATAAAGTTGCTCTAGAAAAAAAGGAGCATGTTTCAGATTATAAAAAAAGCAAAGTTTTTTTTCTTTAAAATAATGTATTTATGAATTGCACAAAATAAGATCAGTTTATTAAGACAGTAAATAGTAATGGTTTTGATTTCATGTTGACTTTAACAGCTAGGTAGTTTGTGTACGCAAGTCTCAAACAGATGCAGCCACCGCTAATTATATTAACTGGTTTAATGTAATTTAGTGTTTTTAGTACTCTACATATTAGATTTGCTGTTATTAGAGTGTAGCATGTTGCAGCCATCAAGGAACGTACTCTAGAAACATGTTTTTATTAAACAAAAATGTGACAACTAAAAGGTACTGCTAAAATCATAATAACCATTATAATAATTTAACAACATTATTTATTTATGCATTTTGTAATGATTTATATACAGTGATTTTTTTTTTACACTTTCTGAAGAAAATGTGAGTACTAAAAATCTACTACTAAGCACTAAGTATCCCTAAAAATCAGGCTGTCTAATCAAAAAAGAAAAAGTAATACCATATATCTTTAACAAGCTTCACATTTTGAGATCTCATCCGTGTCCATATCACAAATGCCACAGGACAAGCGGAGACTGTCCCACAGTGACACTGCCCTGAGAGGACATAACAGGTCTAGTCAAGTGATTTGTCATTAATGGAGCTGGGCAAAACATATGATCTGTCGCGTCACTGACCTCATATTGGATTTGGCCACTTAAAAAGCATTTTTGGCATGATGTGTTTACTGATGTGAGATAGTGGTCTAAAAATAGGAATTCAACAAACAGATAAAACAAAGAGGCCACTGTTCATCTCTGAGTTTATGTTCAAAACAAGTCAGAAAATGGAATCGATGTCAGCATTCACACAATGTCTAATTCTGTGAAGTTAGCAGACATGAGCCTCCCATGCACTACTGATTAGATGAATAACCAGAGATTCCAAGAAAGAAGAAAGAGATTTCTGTAAGCAGAGGAGCATTAAGATGTCACATTTTCAATATATTTTAGGACTAGGACTAATATAACACACTAAATGGGACAGCACAAAAAATGAAGTGCTTGGAAGTGCATGCAGGAAGGCCTGCCAAGAGTGCATTACAATAGTCCAGTCTGGAGAGGACAAGAGCTTGGACAAGAAGTTGTGTAGCCTGCTCTGATAGGAAGGATCTGATCTTCCTAATGTTGTACAAGGCAAATCTGCAGGATCGAGCTGTAGCAGCAATATGGTCTGTGAAGGTTAACTGGTTGTCCATCACAACTCCAAGATTCCTGGCTGTCCTAGAGGAAGTTATGGTTGATGAATTTAGCTGTATAGAGAAGTTGTGATGAAGCGCGGGGTTGGCTGAGATCACAATCAGTTCAGTCTTAGCAAGGTTGAGCTGAAGATGGTGTTCTTTCATCCAGCCAGAGATGTCGGTCAGACATTTTGACAGATATTGCTATTGCAATTTGAACTGAGATATGATAAAATGTTATTGTTGATAAGAACAGTGTTGAGTTGACTAAAAAAAAAACAAATATTCTACTTAATTGTGACAGTCATAGTCAAGTTAAATATTTAACTGTTGAGTTTAAGAATTATATCAATAATAACAACAACAACAACAAAAATAATAGGATGTTTTATTTCACCTAACTGACTCAGGGTCATTTTTTTGGAACACTGTTGAGTTGAATATTATAATACTAACAACAACATGATTAAACTATAGGATTTGTAGTTTGTTTTTTTATTTCACTTAAATATGACAGTGTCACTTTCCATTAACACTTTTTGGAACACTATTGAGTTGAATATTAATTTTGATGATAAAAAAAATAATAATAATAGTAAAACATTTTTTAAATAAGTCTCTTCTGCTCACTAAGCCTGCATTTATGTGATTCAAAGTACAGCAAGAACAGTAACAATTTTACTATTTTGAAAATATTTGAAAATATAATTTTAGCATCATTACTCCTGTCACATGGTTTTCAGAAATCATTCTAATATTCTGATTTACTGCTAAAAAAAAAACCAAAAAAAAAAACCAATATTATTATTATGTTGAAAACAGCTAAGTAGAGTTTTTTTTCCCAGGTTTCTTTGATGAATAGAAAGTTCAGAAGAACAGCATTTATCTGAAATAGAAATCTTTTCTAACATTATAAATGTCTTTATCATGACTTTTGATCAATTTAAAGCATCTTTGCTAAATAAAACTATTAATTTATATAATTTCTTTACCAATAAAAAACGAGACTCCAAGCTTTTGAATGGTATAGTGTATAATGCTGATCTTTCAATCTTTCTATTCATCAAAGAAACCTTAAAAAAAATTTACTCAACTGTTTTACATATTGATAACAATAATTATAAAAAAAAATGTTTTTTGAACAACAAATCAGCATATTGATTTCAGCAATGATTTCTGAAGGATAATGTGAAGACTTGAGTAATGATGCTGAAAATATTTAATTACATTTTGAAATATATTCAAATAGAAATCAGTTGTTTTAAATAGTAAAAATATTTCACAATATTACTGCTTTTGCTGTATTTTGGATCAAATAAATGCAGGCTTGGTGAGCAGAATAGACTTTATTAAACATTAAAAATCTTTTGACTGGTAGGATATTTCTGTTATAATTTCATATGGCTTTTTTTTTTTTTTTTTTGCAAAACCCCAAAAGCAGACCTTTGATTTCCAGTGTGTAGTTGATGTATGTTAGTACTAATGTTAGTAATGTATAGCAGAGAATCTTGATACCTTATTAAACCACTCAGGACTCTTCTTCTTAGCCATGGCAAGAGTGGAACCGAACCCTGCAATCATGCCTGCTGTGGCTACAGTAGTAAGGAAAACACCACCTGAATAAGAGACAAATAATATTGCAATTAAAAATAATGTTACCAGAATTGTAGAATGTAGCGAATATGTACTTAGCCGTCTGCATACATTATATGACATTTATCATGTAATGATGTGAAGGGATAATTCATTAAGCTTGCGCGTGTTCATACCAATGACCGTATATGCTATCAACATACACCAACCTTTTATCAACTGTGACTTCTTGCCTTCAGCAGTGTCATTGACTGTCCCACTCACGCTCGCCTGCTCCACTGACATCTTGAACGGGTCCGACTTACACAGACGTCCGGTGAAAACACGTCGGGCGGAACCTTTAATATTACAGAGAGTAAGTTAATAGTGGAATTGGTACAGCATTTCACTGGGCAAAAACAAACAAACAAACAAACAAAAAACAAAACAAAAACAAAATGCATTATAAGCGTGTGTACTGTTTATATTCGTATTGTTAACGTGTTTCTATAATTGAGAGGATTGCAAGAATAAAATCCATATTAAATTTAATTAATGGCAAAGTAACAAGGCTGTAAGGGTTTGTCTGGTGTCGGATATCCGTAGTTCAATATCTTTATGTATTGTGTTTTACTTTTACTAATGATAAAGCTATACATTCAAATTCACAATAAGGTGAAATTTTATGGAACTAGATGTGTGTCGGTAAGAGGAGGACTGAGATTCCGCCGTTCAGTTCGGTTGTGTTTTAAAAACTGAGTTGGCTGACTACTTAGACATCATTTGGGCCGTCACAGCCTGAGAGAAAGCGCCGTCTACATCTATAATCAGAATATTCAACAAATGTTTGTTTGTTTGCATTTTTATTGTTACTAGCACAAATAAAGCAAATTAAGCTCGGTCCTTACGATTACCAAAAATGCTGTCTACATAGGCAACTACTCTTTTTTAAGACACAAATGCTGTTTAGGTCGTTTATTCAGTTTTGAAATACATTATAGTGTACGCAGTATTTTGAAACACGCTCAAAAATGCTGTCTACACTGACAGCTATAATGTTTTGAACATGTAGGCTACCCAAAACGTGGTCTAGATCTGCAGCTCACTGTTTTTTGAGGTATATAACCGAAAATGCTGTCTAGATAGCTCACTGGGTTTTAGCCTGTTATACAAGCTGTCTATACAGACAACTCACTTTGTTTCGTTTTGAGCACACTCTAATATGCTGGCTACGTAGATAGCTCGCTATGATTTGAGACTGCGCCGCTGTTTATAGGGTCATCGTGTGCTGTGAGCTCATGCAGTTCACGCGGTGATCAACTCCAGCCACATCCTGCGCACAGCGATCCTTCCTCTCTCCCTCCTTCATCATCATCGATATAGATGATTAAACACCCTCCTCTGTTTGTTTGCTGTTGTAATATTCTGCGTGCGGCGTCAGAACTAGATTTGTAGCTGCCGATCGTGCAATAAAGACCTTCTAGCGAACGGGATTACGAGGACATCGGAAGGACGTTTTTTAACGTTATATTCCAATTGTTTTGAGTGGATTTGATTTCATCGGAGCGCTTCTGAACAGCACTAACGGAGTTAAAAGCTTTAAGACGCCAGCAGACAAAGCGACATTTCTGGGCATGATGTCCACATGCCTGTGTGTCCTGGAGCGCATCCTGTTGTGTTGAGGATAGACATCTGCAATGAAGGAGTTATCCAAACAAACATGTAATCCAAACATGCGGATCTTATTTCTCCCCCATGGTTTCGGATGCAAATATTACCATTTTTAATGTAATGCAGTTAAAACACTGAAGATTTCAAAAAAACATGGAGATAAGAAAATGGTTCCTTGGTTACAGTTCCACGCTTTTCTTTGACTGGGTTGTGTAATGCCTCCTCCATCAGATCAGAGATGTTTCTTCAAGATCCAACCGTCTCGTTAGTTTCTTGAGGACATTTAAATTCTAATCCACTACTGTTGCTTTAAAGTTTTGTGTTATTGCTGGTGGATAAATGACAGGCAACATGCACCTTGGGGTAGAGGAGCCCATCCGAGAGTGCCAGTACAATCAAATCTGCACACACAACTCCTCACCCATGGACACTCCACACACCAAGAAGAAGAAGATCAAAAGGAAATGGCAGGTTTTCCCTGGCCGAAATAAGTTTTACTGCAATGGCCGGATCATGATGGCAAAGCAGACTGGAGTCTTCTATCTTACCATGGTCCTCATTTTGGTGACCAGTGGCCTCTTCTTTGCCTTTGAGTAAGTACATTGATCCACTGGAGAATTCAGTCTTATATCTACTACAGACACCTCCAAAAATGTTTTTTGGCCATACACTCTTAAAACGTGACGGTTCTTCATTGGCATTTATGGGATCATGAAGAACCTTTAACATCCATGGGACCTTTGCATTGCACAAAAGGTTCTTTATAGTGGAAAAAGGTTATTTAAAGTTCTTCACACTGACAAAAAAAAAGGTTCCTTTGAGTTCCTTGAGGAAGCTGTGAAAAAGCTTTATTTTTAAGAGTGTCAGATGAGAAAATACCTAGTATTCTTTGAAGCGCCTCAGAGCACTAAATAAATGCCATGATATGAATACAGAAATAATTCAATACCAGTGTTACCAACTAATACTGTCAGTGTACACTACAGTACTGTTTTGTGTTTGAAGGGATCATTATAATTACTGATGATAAAGTCCAAAAATTAGTAGGTAGTGCTTTCAAAATGTCATGACTTCCGTCCCGCATTCTTGAAAGAACTGGTGTAAATATGCAAACAAGCTGAGAAAGATGCAGTTTTAACTGGCTTTGAAAAGTCTGTGTAGGTCCCTCCTCTTGAATTTTCCTGATTACTCTTGATAAAGAGTTGCTGTGTTCTGTGCTTCATTTATACCTGGGCATTTAAGCCGCAATTGAATGTGGTCTGGGATCCTGAAGTGCAGTTCCACTCAAGCCAGTGCAGTAATTTAGACCCTCTCACTAACCGTGAAGGACGTTTACAAGTGGTAAATCTGGTGTAATAGAATTACTTCAGTCCACGTAACTTCCAACACACTGCAGTTGGAAGGAACTCCTTGTGTTTGTAGGTCAGGTGAAGTTTAACTAACCCAGAGTCTATTGACGAATAGCATTTGGATTCCTGACATTTCCGAAGATCCTCAGACAAGAGAGTCTTGTGTGTTTTTTCAGGGGATACAGTTAAATACGCATATCAGGCGGTACAAAAACGCAAGGCTCTCCATTACTCGAAGCATGTTTGCCTGTAAGCCTCCACTGGTTGTTAAAGAAACTCTTAGTGTGATCCTGAGGCGGCTGCTTTGGATAAGGGACATGTGGAGCAGAGATTTTCCAGTGTCCCATCCCCCATCACCAAGCCCCATACATTCCATACCACAACTTCCAAAACATAGACGTGGTGCGGTCCTGTTTCCATGGCGACGGTTTCCCTTTCCCGATCTTTGTGTGCTTTTGGAACAGCCTGTGTCTCCTAGGAAACAACATGACGACCCAGCCCACAGTTTTATTTTCTTTGCTCAAGGGTTAGTCTTGTCATGCTTTTTGAAATGATTAGAAAGTCATTACAGAGGTTTTGTCATCCATTAAACACAAATAGCTGAAACCACAGACGGAAACACATTAGCCAATCTGGTGAAAGGCAGTTGGTTTGTTGCGCAGTTCAGCACAGAATGTTTACCCGTAAATCATTTTAAGCAGAGAATAATGGTTAGATTGAATGCAAAACACCCTTTTGAATGCATTCAGCTTAGGGTAACATAGGCAGGAATAAAAACAGGAAATGGTTCAATCAACAAGACTAACTGAAATGAAAGTGGTATGCAGAGTTTAAACTGCACTTTGCTGATAGTCTCATTGTGGTATGCCTGCACATAAAATGTATCATATAATTATTATGTTTACCAGCTTAATATGGTCATGAAGCTGAACATATAACTTGTATATAACTTGTGTAACATTACACAGCTTGTAAGCGATTTCATACTACTAGCCTTATATGCATAAACACTACAGTTGAAAAGATTTTTTTGAAAGGATATTAATACTTTTATGTATCATGGATGCTTTAAATTGATCAAAAACGACAGTAAAATGCTGTTCTTTTAAACTTTGTATTCATCAAATAATCCTGAAAAAAAACATATCACGGTTTCCACAAAAATATTAAAATACAAAATACAAAAACAACAAAAATGTTGTTTCTTGAGCAATAAATCAGTGTATTAGAGGGATTTCTGAAGGATCTTGTGACACTGAACACTGGAGTATTGATGCTGGAAATTCAGCTTTGCATCACATGAAAAAATGTTTTAAATATAAAATGCTTATTTAAAATGTTAATGATATTTAACAATATTACTGTTTTTAACTGTATTTTTGATCAAGCAAATGCAGCCTTACTAAGCATAAGAGACTTAAATAAATAAATACTTGCTTACTTACCAACTCCAGACTTTTGAACTGTAATGCATGAAGTTTTTGTCTTGTGGCTATAGTTCTGAACAATGTTTTTGTTTTTCTTTATCCTTGTGTAATGGTTTGTTTCATTGTCAATAGTAATAGAAGTGGTAATCAATATCACAAATGCTGTCCATTGTTTATATTGAACCTGAACATTCATTTAAAGAGAACTAATGTTATCTATTCTTTTGAACATTTTGTCTCTTGATAAACAGGTAGATGAAAATAATTATATAATGGGATAGATAAATCTGTGTTGAGTATCTTGACAACTCTAAATTTAGCAGCACTGTTTCTGTAGTCTTTAGATTACTCTGAGTTCAGAAAATTTAACCTCCATTTATAAAATGTGACTTGATAATAGACTTCAACTCTCACAATGGTGAAAGTCCTTGTGTGTCAGGACAGCGACCCTGTAACCCCTCAGTCTGTCATAACAACCTCAAAACTGTTCCTTGGAGACCACTTCACAAGATACTTTAGAGCTGTAAAGCTGACAATGACATTAGAAGCAGTGGTAAACACAATATCGCATTCTTAAAAGGTCCCTTAGGGGATTGCTATTTTAACATGCTATAGTCGATAGCATCTGACCATTTTGGCTAATTCAATTGCTCTGCCTAGTTGTGCTTAGCCAATTTAACAACCATCAGATTGCAGTGCAGACCATTTTTACATGTTTATGTCTTGGAGTCTAAATACCATTAGATATTATGGCAGGCAGATTTTGGGCCTGGTAACAGACCATTTGCTTATGCTTTGAAACAGATGGTGGTACATTTCGCTAACTTCTGAGTGTACAAAAAAGCTGCTCTGGATTATTTTTGAAATATTTTTATCCCAAATCCTCCCAAAAAGATTTCGATTATTATCATATAGCTTAATCATTGGTGAAATTCACACTGTTATTTTATGACGCCTTTAATACCAAGCTGACTGTCACTTTGGATAAAAGTTTCTGCTAGTGTATATTATTTATTATATAACAGATGGGTAACTGTTTATTTTATAGTGACATAGTGACACATTACATGTACCTACTACAGTAATAATAGTAAATTATGCATCATTAAAAGTAACTAGCCCTAAACCTAACACTAACCTTAATAAATACATATGGTTAATTAATGGGATTATATTGAATTTGTGGGGTATTTTTGATTATTTTATTGCATTTTGCCCCAAGTCCCTGTTACTCAGTACTTATTTTTGTAATTACATTGTAAAAACATCACCTTAAATAAAATGTGACCAACAGATGTTCTTGTCCACAGCACCCAGCACAACTATTAAAATAATTGTACACATCAGAAACTATATTTCTAGCTGAAGGGTGCATTTGCTTAATAGAATAAGATTATGATTAGTGGTAAAGTAATATATTGGCCAGAGTAGGCCATTGACCATTTTGGCTAAAAATTGTTTGCTTAGCTCATTTTAGATTAGTATTAGATTTACTTTGTATTAGATCCAGAATCTGCCAAGAGCTGTCTAAATGAATAATGCACAAAATATTTTGTAAGCATATATTTTTTTTTAACTGTTTTAATACATTTTGTTAGCCTGTATCACATATATTGGCCATAAGTATGAAAGTGTTTGCTATACTTTTTTGAACCAGTGCTATTTTGGTGATGCCAACACCCTGACAATGATATCCACCTTATTGCAAAACTAAAGTATTTATTACATTGTAATAACACAGTAATAATGCTGTTACATAGCAGACTGCCTGTAAATGTTTTTGCTTTTTGCTACAGCCAAAAGACAGGCCCATAAAAAAGAGGTCTTGACAGTTTTGCATGGTCATGGGTATATGTTTGTTTTGGTTCCCTCATATCTCATGTATTTACTACTGGTATGATTTACAAGCAACACCACATGACCTTCACAGCCAGTTTTTCCATTCCTTCTTTTCCAGCTGCCCGTTCCTGGCATCGAACCTGACCCCTGCCATTCCGGCCATCGGAGGAGTGCTGTTCGTCTTTGTAATGGGAATGCTGCTCCGGGCGAGCTTCAGCGACCCGGGCGTCCTGCCCAGGGCCACACCAGAGGAAGCAGCCGACATTGAGAGGCAGATAGGTGGGAGGAAATGCCAAGATGATCGCTCTTCCTGTCTGTCTTTCCTCGTTGTGTTCTTTTCACATTGAGCTGAATTTGTAGACTCTGGTTGCAGGTCTGTGCAGTGCTCTACAGAGAATTCTCAGAGTAAAAGGAGACAGAGAACATTTGATGTTATTCTCTCTTCTCGTTTGACATGAATAATGCATGCTCTCTCTCAGGTTTGCTGTCAGCCTAGAGTAATATAAAATCTGCTGAAATATTCATCCCTAGCAAAGATTCACGGTCTCTCAGAGTATTTGTTCATGTTATTCAGTCTGATAGTTTAATCAGTCACGAGTTAATGGTTGTTCATAGGTTGGTTTGGGTATTATTAAAGGCCCAGCAAGGACCAAACCGGAAGATTTAACGGCAATTTCTTGCTACATTCAGAATTTAACAGTGAAGTCACTGCAGGCCAAGCCATTTTATGCCATAACACAACAAATTAGTGGACATTTTCCACAGTGCGCAGGTTGATTTAATTCGCTTGCATATGAATTTGCTGGTTATAATTGAATGGAGTCACTACTATAATGAGTTTGCTGATCTCTCATTGAGACAGAATGTAGTGGACTCCAGTGGTGAGAAATTGAAATCACTGGTGCTGAGCCAGGAAGTGCACTTTAGCTCAGGTTTGTCAGCTCGGGATTTGGAGTTATGTGTCCCTGCTGTTTGTATGAATAATATAGTAGCAAGTAAACACTGCTGTGAGGCCCAGTGGTGCTGTGTGCTGCTTAGAAGATTCATAGTGTGTTGAGGGTCACATAAGATGTGAGCCTATTAAAGTAATAGTTTACTTAAAAATGAAAACTCTTGTCATAATTTATGTTTACCCTCATCCTTAAGACCCAAGAGACTTTGTTTTGTGGAACACAAAAGGGAAATTCTGTAAAGGGAATGTCTATCAATCTCCATTATGATAATAAAAGCACCATAAAATTAGTCCTAATATGAATTGTGCCCAGCTAGTTCTAAAGTCATAGTGTGAAGTCATGGTCTCCCTGCCAAAGCCTGGAAATAGACTACAAAAGTTGACACGACTGAGGCCAAGTTCCATTGGTTCTTGTGTATCTTGTGACATCATTGCAATCAATGGTGCATTTACTACAGTTTTTTTACTGTTACAATTTTCTTATTAAAGTGATAAAATGCTGTGTTGCAAAAATAAGTACACCCTCCTGAAAGTTACTAAATAAAAATTTCTGATGTAACTTTAAGACAAGTTTTGATCAACAGGTAAGTATGTTGAATCAAAACGGCTAAATATAAGTAATTTCTTGACAATTGAAAGTGTTATATAGCACACAGAATTATAGTCAGACGTAATGCTGACAATAGTGAAACCACTTGAGAGAACTGTGAGGAGATTTATTTCTTAGCACATAAGAGGATAGCAAATGATTGTTTTAAGTGTGAAAATATAGCAAAAGTAACACAGAAATAAAAAAATGGACTTGTAAAAATACCCTTGAAATAATTAGGTCATCACTTTAAGCTTTCATTTAAGGATGAGTAAGTTTTTGCTAGAAAAAGAGCAGGAGAAACACCAAGAAAGTGTCTCAGAGCTGGAAAAGGCTATGAAAAGAATGACACTTTATCTGCCAGATAGATGCAGTCTGCAGATGCAGCCTGCAGAAGTGACATGCATGGCTGTTTATCTACACCAGAACTACCTAATGTAGCTAAAGCACAAACTCATTTAGCTTTTTCCAAAGCCCATATTCACAAAATATAGACTTCTGGGAATCCATACTCTTGTCTCATGAGACCAAGCCAATCATTTCAGATCTAACAGCATCCAAAATGTTCTGGTGTTGCTAGAGGAGGAGTACTGTGAGAAGTAATTGGTTCCCACATTGATGTTCAGTGGTAGTAAAGCTCTTATATAGGGATGTATGAGTGCTGAAGGTGTGAGGGAGTTGTACTTTATCATCGCTGGCATCAATACACACCACTGTGTGATCTAATACAAAAACCTAAAACTCCTCATTTAGGGCATTTTTTGAACATGACAATGAAGATATTCATTCTCCCAAGGTGAAAATCCTTCAGTGGACATGTATTTCACCCAATCTTAACACTGTTGAGCAGCTGTGGGGGATTCTGTAGAGACGAACTGAGCTACACTCCATATTAAAGACCAGGGCATTTTAAGGAGGTTGTCCTCCAGGAGTTAAACAGGACAGATGTGTCAGTTTGTCATGAATTTGTACACTCAATGCCAAGAAGGGTCAGAGCAATGTACTTATAGTTATTGATGACATATTAAGTATTAGAATATTACACTTCGTTGAATTAAATCTAGAGTGTACTCATTTCTGCAATCCCTCATTTAAACTAAATTGCCTACTTATTTTACAGATATTAATGGCATATATTTCTCTGTTTTTACTAAGAATGTTTAATACATTTAAATTTTGCCATCTTTCTATGAATTGTATTAGTGATCATTAAGAAACTACATCTTTTATATTTAATCAGAGGGGGTATACTCATTTATGCTGTGAACTGTAAATACCTTTAATAGTTTTGTAAAACATTAATGGTGAAAATGTTTTATTTATTTTTGTGTGTAATATGGTAGTTTATTTATTTATAATATAATTTGGAATAAAGGGCAAGTATTTATTTTATAAGGATATACAGTATGGTAACACTTTACAATAAAGTGTCATTTGTTAACAATAGATAATGTATTAACTAACATTAACAAACAATGGACAACACATTTATTACAGTATTTATTAATCTTTGTCAATGTTATAGTTAATAAAAATACAGTCGTTCATTGTTTGTTCATGTTAATTCACAGTGCATTAACTAATGTTAACAAACACAACTTGTAATTTTAATAATGCATTAGTAAATGTATTGTCTGATTTCCACAGACAATGCATGTGATATGCCTTTCATTTTGTAAAAATAGTAATGTACAGTTATGCGTGCATAATGGATGTCCAAGGCCAAGACAAAATAACCAATGGATAGACTTTAAAATACTTGCTGTTTTGAAAGCACAGCTACAGAACAGTATGTACACACATTCTCCTAAGCAGTACACATATTTACATAAAATAATGTGATTTAGACAACTCATCCAGCATTTAAACCCTTTAAAACGCCTTACCCAATTTTCTTCCATTATAAATACTTTACTATAAATGTCATTTTTGTTTTTACAAACTGAAGGACAAGTCAAAATTATTTTCTGTAGTAAGAAACAACATGACAAAGATCTTTATACAGACAGAACATAAAAGAGATTTTCTCTTTCCGCAAGATTGGATGTTTGAATCCATCTGTTCTGGTTTTATAGATGCAACCAATGGCCCAAGTGGCCCAGGCTACAGACCACCACCCCGAACCAGAGAGGTGGTCATTAACGGTCAAACAGTCAAGCTAAAATACTGTTTTACCTGCAAGATCTTCCGACCGCCACGGGCCTCACACTGCAGCCTGTGTGACAACTGCGTGGGTAAGCGTCTGTGTATACTGTATGTGTCTGCAAATATGTTTATATAATAGTCAGCATCATGTAAAGAAGAGCTAACATATGATTTTTCTGGCTGCGTGTTTCTCATCAGAGAGATTTGATCATCACTGCCCGTGGGTGGGCAACTGCGTAGGGAGGAGGAACTATCGCTTCTTCTACCTGTTCATCCTCTCACTCTCCTTCCTCACCATCTTCATCTTCGCATTCGTCATCACGCACGTAATACTGAGTAAGAGTGCTGACCGCCTACTTTCTTATATAACTTCACCCTTCAGTCCCAAAACACATGACAGATCTTATCATACCTTGTCTTATTTAACAGTATTCAGCAAAACAACTCAGGATTGTAATAGAAATGGCTTTTGATTACACTAGATTATATGAAGATTTCCACTTCCTCTTGCGCATTCATACAGTCTAATGTTGATGCACTGGTTGATCAAGTTAAATTTATTTGTTACACATTGTTTCAAAGTAGCTTTACAGAAAATCACAATTCTAATGTTTATAAGATCTTAATAACTTCATGCCTGAAGTCACATTAAGCAAATCATTTAGCTGGTGATAATATAGTTAAATCTTGTGACAACACAATAAATTACATATTTACATTTTGCAACAAAAAAAAAAAAAAATAGCTAGTTGAAATTTGTGACCCTGGACCACAAAACCAGTCTTATTATTAGGATATTATGGATTAGTTCACTTTCAGAACAAAAATTTACAGATAATGTACTCACCACCTTGTCATCCAAGATGTTCATGTCTTTCTTTCTTTAGTCGTAAAGAAATTATGTTTTTTGAGGAAAACATTTCAGGATTTCTCTCCATATAATCGACTTCTATGGTGCCCCTAAATTTGAACTTCCAAAATACAGTTTAAATCCAGCTTCAAACGGCTCTCAATGATCCCAGCCGATAAAGAAGGGTCTTATCTAGCAAAAAGATTGGTTATTTTTTAAACAAATTGACAATTTATATACTTTTTAAAATGCTCGTCTTGTCTTGTCTCTGCGATGCGCATGTGTAGTCCGTGTGATCCGGGTCAATACAGTTAGGGTATGTCGAAAAACTCCCATCTCGGTTTCGTCTTCAACTTCAAAATTGTCCTACAAAGCTGTTTTACTTTTTTGGTAAAGGCTGTTTGATTAGAGCTCTTTAAAGCTGCATTTAAACTGCATTTTGGAAGTTCAAACTTGGGGGCACCATAAAAGTCGATTATATGGAGAGAAATCCTGAAATGTTTTCCTCAAAAAAAATAATTTCCTTACGACTGAAGAAAGAAAGACATGAACATCTTGGATGGCAAGGGGGTGAGTACATTATCTGTAAATTTTTGTTCTGCAAGTGAACTAATCCTTTAAGTAGCACAGGTATATTGGTATTGTATGCCAAAAATCATTAGGATATTAAGTAAAGATCATGTTCCATGAAGATATTTACTAAATTTTCTCCCGTAAATATATCACATTTATATAATCATTTTTAATTAGTAATATGCATTGCAAAGAACTTAATTTGGACAACTTTAAAGTTGATTTTATCAATATTTCGATTTTTTGCATAGAAAATATTACAAAAATATTTTTGGTGGGTTTTTGCACCGAAATGCCCCTTTAAGACCTAGTACTGGTTCTTCATCACTGTAATGTATGGTTCAGCTTCCCACCATCGATCGGCTCCTCCTCTCGGCTGTTGACTGGCAGGAGGAAACCATGAGGCCGCTGACAAAGCAGTTTCCTCCCTGGGCAAAGTGATGGAGAGGCTGTAAGCCTGAGCTCAGCGCTGTTTACTGCACCGAACTGATCAATCGGGCCGTGAGGGCAGGGGCACTCTTGGGTTGCTGTAGTGACAAATGGCTCCTGTAAGATGTTTATTGGACAGGGCACACTCAGTGCGGCTTTATTTACCCACGGATCTCTCCTCAGATGCCCTCTGGAAACCATTAGCATTAAACACAGTGGCTGACTTTGAAGCAGTCCAGAAGGTGATTGCATTGAGAGTGTCAGGACAGTGGCTTAGGGATTGGTGCACCATGGGACAGTGATGGCATCAAATTGTAATATTACAGTGCTTTCAAATAACAAATTATTTTTTAATGTACTTACAAATACTCAGTAATTTCCATATAGTGTGGTACTCCAAGGTAGTTTATAATATTACATCAAGGTATTACATCATGGTAGAAATTATGTATATTATGTTTTATCCAGGATATTAAGACCGGAAAATGCTGTTACAAAAATAATATATTTTCAAAGGATAAACTTAAGTGCACTAAATAATGAATTATGTGGTTCAAGTGTACTGCCGAATGTACTGATACACATCTAAACTAAAATATACTTTGATGTAATTTCTGTTGAGATGTATATGTCATGTATTAAAATAGATTTATATTACATATTTATAACAATGAAGTTGCAATTTTATACATTGACTATATAAACCGAATAACACTAGTTAAAATTTCGATCATGTACTTTATATGTGTTAAGTATGTTAGTAAACACATCAAATTAAGTGTAGTTAATAAATAATATGAATATTACAAAATGATTTTAATCTAGTTGGACATTATTACAAAGTGTACTTAGGTGTGTTAAGAAAGATATTAATGAAAGTGAGGTACTCTCTTTAAGTAAACGTAAGTGGTCTTTTATTTCATTACTCTTTTGTTGCAAGTTCATTTGTTTTTAATATTGTTTTAAGATTTTGTAGTACTACAATGCACATTCAGTTTAAAGGGACAGTTCACCCAAAAATGAAAATTTGATGTTTATCTGTTTACCCCCAGGGCATCCAAGATGTAGGTGACTTTGTTTCTTCAGTACAACACAAACAAAGGTTTTAACTCAAACCGTTGCAGTCTGTCAATCATATAATGGCAGTCAATGGCT
Organism: Cirrhinus molitorella; assembly: GCA_033026305.1. Lineage (NCBI taxonomy): Eukaryota > Metazoa > Chordata > Actinopteri > Cypriniformes > Cyprinidae > Cirrhinus > Cirrhinus molitorella. The sequence goes on along the minus strand of CM065133.1, from coordinate 14,229,822 downwards.
ACCAATTTTTTTTGAGTTTGTTCAAGAAACGAAACAGTATTTATATCATTTTTTTTTACCTCCGATTCACCACAACGTCCATCTGTCCTGAGCGCATGCACAGCATCCAACGCGTGACGTGTATGCACTCTGCCGTAGTATCCACGCTGAAAAATCCACGCTGTCTGATAATATATAAAAATCATCTTCCATTGCGATGACCTGTACTTCTAAATATCTTTAGAATCTCACAGTGCCACTGCCAGTCATTGTGTATGCTTTTTTTACTCTCAAAGATTTGGTAGCCATTGACTGCCATTATATGACTGACAGACTGCATCGGTTTGAGTTAAAAATCTTTGTTTGTGTTCTACTGAAGAAACAAAGTCACCTACATCTTGGATGTAAGCAGATAAACATCAACTTTTCATTTTTGGGTGAACTATCCCTTTAAATAAGCTGAATTTTTCACAAGGGCAAACACTGATGCGAATGCTTGGCTAATGCATTGCAAGCATGTTGACATGTACACACTTGTACACATGTATTGTGCATTTTTGTGTGTCAGTGACACACTCCAGTAATCAAGGTGGCGATAAAGTTACCTTAGTAGCTGTGCCATTAAACTGGATGCGCTATGATTCAGGTAACCAGCTATAAACATGCTGACAGCAACTTTAACTTCAAGAGAACTTAAGAATCTAAAAGATGAACAAGTTGAACAACAAGTTACATAAACTGTTTGTTACGTAAACTCTGTGGTCCGTTTTCTCTTTCAGGTCAACTACTGACATAGCGGAGCAACATTTTGAAGAGAATCTTTCAAAACTGCTGCTCAGTCATCACAGTAAATCACCTGAAAGAGAAAAAAGACCATAAAAGAGTTTGTCAGGGGTGTCAAACTCAGTTCCTGGAGGGCCGCAGCCCTGCAGAGTTTAGTTCCAACCCTGCTCCAACACACATATACTAAGCACTTTTCAATTAAGCCTGAAGGACTTGATTATTTGGATCAGGTGTGTTTAATTAGAGTTGCATCTAAACTCTGCATAGCTGCGGCCCTCCAGGACTGGAGTCTGACACCCCTGGTTTATGTTAACGATCGATGTGCCTCTTATGGCAGCACAGGGAATGCAGTGCACTTGTGTTGTGAACTGTGATCTGGCACATTTTTATACAAAATAAGACATTTGAAAGTTTGCGCACAGTGTTTCACAATAATAGAGTCACAATTTTAAAATCTGAACAATTGTCATACTAGTTTCATAAACAGAATCTTGTAAAGTATGTGGGAGAAAGCATTAAAATGGAATACCCTGATTCCATATTCGTCAGCACAGTCTGGAGAGTCATCATCTTGATCTTGACCTTTCCAACAGTGGATGCTCTGCTTCCGGTATTAATGTCATCTTGGGTGATCTCAACATAAGTGGTCAGCTAAAACAGATCGGTAATAACTTGGTAATAACATGTCTCAACAGTGTGCCTTGTGATTACATCTTGAATCTCTGAATATGTGCTTGCATATATTGCTTACAGCATTAGTGTGTTACTGCATGTTAAAAATGTAAAAAAGCACCAAAACCCTTTTGAAAAACTCCCAGACAGCAGTGATTCACAGTTGTTCAAGAAGAACCAAGATGCATTAGCATTAAACTACAGATTTGACATGGACATATGCGTTTCTGACAACCTACTTGTGGTTTGAGTGATTGGATCACATTACATCAAATCTCCTAATATAAATGTTAATACCATCCCTTATGAAAAAAAGGTGTGTTTTATTGTGCAATTGTAGTGTACTTCAAATCTAAAAAGCACATTTTAAAAAAGTGTTCACACACACACACACACACACACACACACACACACACACACATACATATATATATATATATATATATATATATATATATATACAGTTGAAGACAAAATTATTAGACCCTTATAAAATATTTCATTATTTTTCAAATAACTCCCAAGTGTTGTTTAACAGAAAGATGATTTTATCAACACAGCATTTTTAAACATAATACTTTATTCCGGAAGCTTTTAGGGTTTGTAATACAAATAGAAATAAATGTATTACCAAGAATTTTAATAAGTCTACTGGTCAAAATTATTAGCCCTCTGATGTTAATAGTCAATAATGTATCCCTTTTGCTTGATAACAGCCTTTAGTCATTTGCTGTAGTTCACAACAAGTTTCAAGCATGTCTCCTGAAGAGTGACAGCCCATTTTTCCTTAGCAAATCTCTCAAGCTTTTCCAGATTTGTTGGTCTTCTGGCACAAACTCTGGACTTTAGTGTGCCCCACAGATTTTCTGTTGGATTCAAGTCTGGGCTTTGTGCAGGCCCATCTTGTTCTCCACTGTGTTGGTCTCTTTAAACTTCTTGATAATGTATCTCACTGCAGTTCTGGACACTTGAAAACACTTTGATAAACGTGTGTATCCATCTTTATGAGCATTAACAATTCTTTCTCTCAAGTCCAAACTAATTTCTTTTGTCTTTGCCATGATGGCAGCACATATTATTTTACTAGTTGTTTCGCAAGATACTAATCCTCAGCTTAAAGAGCAATTTAAAGTCTTAACTAGATTAATTAGGTTAATCAGGCAAATTAGGTTAATTTGGCAAGTCATTGGACAACAGTGGTTTGTTCTATAGCTAATCAAACTAATAATTTCTTAAGGGGGCTAATAATATTGACCATTTTTTAATTTATTTATTTTTTAATTATTTTATTCAAGCAACTATAAGAAATCAGACTTTCTCTAGGAGAAAAAATAATAGGAAATAATGTTAAAACATTCTCTTGCTCTGTTAAACATCACTTGGGAATTATTCAAAAAAAAAAAAAAAAAACTCACATGGATGCTAATAATTTTGTCTTCAACTATATATATATATATATATATATATATATATGTATATATGTATGTATGTATGTATGTATGTATAGATACACACACACACACACACACACACACACACACACACACACACTACCAGTCAAAAGTTTGGACACATCCTCTCATTTAATGGTTTTTAAAGAAGTTTCTTATGCTTGTCAAGGCTGTTTTCACTTGATCAAAAATACTGAAAAAAATGTGTAATACTGTGAAATATAATATTCTTTCTTTTTTTTAAAGAAAGAAAAAAGAAAGAAAGAATGCTTTTATTCACCAAGGATGTGTTAAATTTAAAAAAAAAAGTGATAGCATAGATTTACATTGTTAGAAAATATTTATATTTTGAATAAATGTTGTTCTTTTTAACTTGTTATTCATCAAATAATCCTGAAAAAAGAATCACAGGTTGCAAAAAAAAAAAAAAAAAAAAAAAAAAATTGGCAGCGCAACTGTTTCCAACATTGATAATTCTAATAATAAATCAGCATATTAGAATGATTTCTGAAGGATCACGTGACACTTAAGACTGGAGTAACAGCTGATGAAAATTCAGCTTTGCATCATAGGAATAAATTATATTGTAAAGTATATTAAAATAAAAACCATTATTTTATACTGTAATTACATTTTGCAATATTACTTTTTTTTTTTTTTACTGTATTTTTGATCAAATAAATGCAGCCTTGATGAGCAGAAGAGACTTCTTTAAAAAACATTAAATGAGAGGGTGTGTCCAAACTTTTAACTGGTAGTGTGTGTGTGTATATATATTAATACAATTAAAATGCCACTTAAGTATAATTTTAAAAAAGTACATTTTCAGGACTATTCATTGTATTTACTAATCTTTTTTCATGCTTTAAAGTACTCTTATTTTGATTGTGTTGACCAACATACTAAAGCACATGTAAAGCTATAATTCACTTAAATTGCATTATTATCACGCACTAATTATGTACTTAATATACTGAACATTTTTTAGTATATTAGTGCTTGAAAATAGAGCACTTTAAGTATTTTTTACCTGGGATTACAAACACGTTTAAATACATGACATACAAGTTTAAATAGAAATAGCAATTTTAATTTACCATACATGCTTATAAGTACATTTAATGGTATACTTTAAGCATAAGACAGAAGTAAATATAAAATTACATATAAAGATGTAAAGTCAAATTTAAGTGAGTCAGAAAAGTACTTTTAAAGGGGTCAACGTATGCCTATTTTCCACAAGTGGATATGATTCTTTAGGGTCTTAATGAAAAGTCTATAACATACTTAACATATAACATACTTAACATTTCTCAATGGTAGTGTAAAACAAGAAGCTTTTTACCTTTTTACCTTACCTGCCAAAAACAGCTCTGTTCACAGCGACCCGTTGCGATGCAAGTCCCTTTAAATGCTAATGAGCTCTGCTCACCCTGCCCCTCTCTTCCATGGGGTGACGAGGCGTTCTCTGAGAGACTGTTAACTTTAGCCGCATTTAGCCATGGAACTTGCCATCTAGCACATTATTAGGAAAGGGGATTTGCAAAGATTTATGTATATATATATATAAAAAAATATACTCACTTCTTCTGTAGGTGAAGCTGGTTCATGAATGATTCATGTGAACATAGACGCATTTAGGTAGATCGGGGGCACGTTCCCTTCAAAAATAAAAGTAATCCTCTGCTTCTTCAGTGGCTCAGATGTCAGGAGTAAATGACTCCTGCTCCGGCATCCAAACAATGGCGGACAGTTTACAGATCACTCAGGGTGGTTCAGTGATTAAAAATCCAGTGTCAATCAACAATCGTGGAAGGGGCCTTGGTCTGTGTGATGTCACACATCCAAAAATCTGAGAATGGCTTGATCTGAGAAAGGGGTTATTATTAATGGGGATTTAAAAAAAAAAACTGGCTGGATTTTTATCATTATAGGGTGGTTGTGTACACACACTGCCAAGACACATTTCAGTTCAAGCAACATGTAAAAGTGAATTTTGCATCCAGTGACCCCTTCAAGTCAATCGCATATGAAATGATATGATGTGTGAAGCATATTTTAGTTATATAATTTAATTATGAATAACATGCAATTCAGTGTTAAAAAACATTATATTCAGTTCACACTTAAGTATTTGATTTTAGAGTATATTATTTCTATAAGTACACTTTTTAAAGAAGGAGGCAAGGTATGCTCACACGTTTCCTTAATTAACGATAGCTGCTAATGTGGCATCTTGCAAACATCGGTAAGACAGCAGCTGGTTAATTTCTTATTCCAGTGATTCTTTGCTCAATATGCCATCTGCTTTTTCATTTGAGACTTGTGTTTCATGTTCCTGTGACAGCTTTCCTTTGTTACATAACTGGTGCTTTTCCTGCAGGATCCAACAGGACTGGCTTTCTTAGTGCTCTCAAAGACAGCCCTGCTAGATATCCTTTCACTAAAGTGTGTGTGTGGGAAGAGGCTGTGCAATAGGAGTCTATTTCTGGTTTTCACACCTCTGGAACACAATTGCAGAAAAGCAGCCCACACTGACTTTATCTACGTCTTCATTGCTATGCGTCTGTACCCCTCTCTTTCAATGGAAAGAAATATGTTATTAAATACGGTCTGTGGGAAATCTTTGCATATCTGAGACCGTCTTGAGAAAGAAAACAGCGAGACACTATAAGACCTTCTGTCTCTCTGCACAAATATTCAAAAGAGTGATTTGTATTAGCAAAGGGACGTCTCACTGTTGTGTTCATTAGTGAGACTGGCTTCCTGCTCGTGGTCAATTATTAGCTTGTCATGCATCATTTATCGCTTCATGATAGACTTACTCCCATAAGCAAGCAAGTCAACACATGCTAGTTTCAGCAAAAAAAAAAAAAAATGTTTTTTTTAAAGTAAAAATATCTAAATATGTTTTAAACAGTCTAAATTTAGTTGAGAAGCAAAATTGCATAAGACTTCTTTTCAGAAAACATATATATGCAGTTGAAGTAAAAAAATTACACAAAATAAGAGGGATCATGCAAAATGCATGTTATTTTTTATTTTTATCTGACCTGAATAAGATATTTCAAATAAAAGACATTCATATATAGTCCACTAGAAAATATAATAGTTGAATTTGTGACCGCGCTCAAAAGTTTACGTACACTTGCTTCTTAATACTGTGATGTTACCTGAATGATCCACAGCTGTTTTTTTTTTTTTTTTTTTTTTTTTTTTTTTAGTGATAGATGTTTATGAGTCCCTTATTTGTCCTGAACAGAACTGCCCGCTGTTCTTCAGAAAAAATCCTTCAGATTTTGAGTATAAACCTTACAAAATTGTATAACATTTATGTTTTAATTCAAGAGTAATGCATTGAAAACAGATGCACTACTGTTTAAAATGTGGGGTCAATACATTTTTTTGGGGGTAAAAAAAATCTATATTAAAAATGACAATTAAAATGTACATTATCAGAAGCCACAGTAAAGACATTCATGTTGCTACAAATAATTTCTGAAGAATCATATGACACTGAAGACTGTAATAATAGCTGCTAAACATTCAGCTTTGCCATCACAGGAATACATTTTTTAATGTTTTAATGTCAAATAAATGCAGCCCTGGTGAGCATTAGAGACTTCTTTCATAAGTTATAAAATAATTAAATACATGCATAAATAAATAAATAGAATGTAAGAATCATTTAATACACAGCAATAATAATAATAAACATTTTTACCGTTTTTTCTGTATTTTTGATTCAATAAATATTGAAACATTTTAACATTAAACATTAACCTCAAACGTTTGAATGGTAGTGTAAATTATAATCATCACTGACGCACCTTGACTAAAATCAGCGCTGTTTATTTTTGCACTGTTGGCACTTGCGGAAAGCAGGCGCTTAACAGAATTTTGTCTATAAAACATCTGTGTACATTTTCTATTGATCATGGCAGCAGCGATTCATCAAATGACAAAGAAAAGCGCTCAACCGGGCACATATTCAGAATTGTGGTTTAGTCGAGCGCACTTTCAGCATTTTAAGCATGCAATTCAAGTGTCTGGATTGCAGTGGTGGAATGATGCTATACAGATCCAGTATTTCTAGCGTGCTTGAGTCCTTCAATGTGATTGAGTCCATATTCTGAAGCTGTCAGTCAGCTTTTATAGTACAGTAAATGTATGTAGTAATACATGTGTAGATTTCTATTTTCCTTAACAATTGTACTGTTCTGGAAGTGGTGGTGTGCTTTTTCTCTGTCTGGTCCATCGTGGGACTGTCAGGCTTTCATACCTACCTGATCAGCTCCAATCAGACCACCAATGAAGACGTGAGTACCTCTCTTTCACTCTTATTAATGCTTTATCTAAGTAATAATAAACTAATCAAACATGCTTATGTGATAAGAGTTGATGTTTTATAATAATACACCTTTGACTGTATGTTACATTGATCATAATGACCTGGCAGGACACAAAATCATTCAAACAGAGTCCAAAATTAACACCCTTCAAGCCGTAAATGCAAGTCAGACTACCTTTGGCGCAGTGTAAGTGACATGAGCAATTCACATTGCATACTTTCAGAATATATACTTTGTTGTGTAGTATGGATGTACATCCACTGTAAAGTTTTCGATCACACTTTTTTAAAGGACCAATTCTCACTAACTATTAACTATTACTTTGCCTCAATAAACTCCTAATTTGCTGCTTAATAATAGATAGTATGGTAGTTAAGTTTAGGTATGGGGTCGGGTTAAGGGATCTAGCATATGATCATGTAGAATAAGGCATTAATATGTGTTTTAAAAGTACTAATAAACATCCAGTAATGTGCATGCTAATAATCAACTAGTTAATAGTGATAATTGGTCCCTAAAGTGTCACCAGGTTTACAGTATACAGTATAAACAGTAATATTGTCAAATATTATTGCAATTTAAAATAACCAGTGTGTATGTTAATATAGTTTAAAAAGTAATTTCTTCATGTGATGGCAAAGTTAAATTATGAGTAGCCATTACTATATGATTCTTCGTAAATCTTTGATATGCTGAAATTGTGCTTAACAAACATTCATTTTTGTTATCTCAGTTTAAAACGGTTGTTCTGTTGGTATACTGATACTTTTTTCACAATTAATTGTTGTTGATTATTATAAATTCACAAGAATATAATTTATTTGAAATATAATTGTTACTTTTTACTTTTTTGATTAAAAAGATTTTTTAAAAAGATGTTTTTAGAATGATGACTGAATCAGTATATAAAATATTGTTTGCTTTCAAAGGAACAAAATATTATTAAGAAATATTTATGACCAGTATATTTCCTTAAATGACCCGACCGCAGGTTAATTTTGGACCCTGGATACAAAGTTTATTTAAATTTGTCCCTCTGGGTCTAAGACTGTGAGTCAAGATCAGAAGAGACACTCAGAATGTCTGACAAGCCGTTACGGGAAGACAATTAATGAGCACTTCAAAAGACTTGGTTTTAAAGATCAGTGTGTTTGGAGGTATTTCTCACTGTAATGCCTAGCAGGAAGCACAATATAATCAACCTAAAACTCTTTTCCATCCTCACCCTGGTTTATCACTGGGTTTATTAAGGCAGCCTGTCGTCTCTCAGTGTCTCGCTGTCTGCTCTGATGTTGGCAGCTTGTCCCTCTCAGCTACTGTAGTTCTCAATGGTCACATCACTGTTTCAGATCAAAGGTTCATGGTCATCCAAACGAGGCAAAGGCAACTATAATCCCTACAGCTACGGAAACTTCATCACCAACTGCTGCGCTGCACTGTGTGGACCTCTACCACCGAGGTGAATGCAGCAACTCCTGCTATTTTAGGTTTTGTCCTTTTGTTTTTGTCATTAATGTTCAATGTCTGTTCAAATAGAATATACTGCATTGCTGCATACTGCACAGTATACAGTAGTCAACATTTGAAGTGGATCAAAACCTTTCATCAAAGTTGTCCTAAAACCAAAACAATACCTGTTTTTGTCTTAGGACAACTTTGATAAACTTTTTTGATCCACTTCAAATGTTGACTACTGTATACTATATACTGCTTACTACTTTTTTTAAGCATGTGACAAACAGTAATATTCTATATTGTTGTTACCTATTGTTGTTATGTAGCATGTTTATGTTTCCATGATGTCCAATTACAATCTTGAAAATAACTGCAAATACAACTGCTAAAGTAATTAATCTAAGAATTGGCAATATATAGCTTTTTATATTAACTATATTAATAAGTTATTAAACAGTTACATCTTTAGCCAATCTTGAGATGCCTAAATTATCTTTAAATCTTATAAAATAAATAAATCTTATACATTTTATTAAAATGTAATATAGTATATCATTTTAAAATGTCTTTTTTTTTTTTTTTTTTTTTTTTTTACATTTTTAATACTTTTGTTTTTTTGGAATGTTAGGTAACTACTAAATTACATAATTTTAAGAGAAGTTTTCTTATTCAAAACTCACTGGCATAATGCATGGTTATGTTATAGATGTTTGCCGAGATATTGCTGTTTGGTTTCTAGAATGTTCTGGGTGGTTGCCTACACCATGTAAAAAGAGGCCACTTTTAAGTCTTGATGATATTTTGACTCAGATGTACCTCAAGTTTTTGAATGCAAGTCTGTTTTGCCAGTTTCCAAAATAGCACACTTTTTCTCAACGAGCCTCATGATGTGTGATTTAAGGGACAGTTTAATCAAAAATTTTAATTCTGTCATCAGTTACTCACCCTCATGTTTTTAAAAACCTTAAGAATATCAAAGATATTTTTAATTAAACTTGAGATTTCTGTCCCTTTTAACTATTAATCCTTCAAGCTTTAAAATGTTCATAATGACAATGTAATCTATATGAATCAAGCAGTTTAATCTTCTGTCTTCTGAGAAGTAATAATCGTTTTATATTATACAGTGCATTCAGAAAGTATTCAGACCCCCTTCACTTTTTTCCATTTTGTTATATTGCAGTCTTATAATACAACTATTTAAATTAATTTTCTTTCTCATTAATTTACACTAAAAAACAAAAACTACACAAAAAAAAAAACCTGAAATATCACATTTACATATGTATTCAGACCCTTTACTTAGTACTTAGCTGATGCACCTTTGGCAGCAATTACAGTTTGAAGTCTTTCTGGGTATGACGCAATAAGGTTTGCACACCTGGATTAAGGGATTTTCTGCCATTCTTTTCTCTAGGTCTCTCCAGAGATATTCAATACGGTTCAAGTCATTCAAGACAGGGTTCAAAGACATTTACAGAGTTGTCCGTAAGCCACTCTTGTGTTGTCTTGGCTGTGTGCTTTGGGTCATTGACATGTTGGAAGGTGAACCTTCGGCCTTGTTTGAGGTTCTGAATGCTTTGGACTGGGTTTTCATTAAGGCTATCTCACTATTTTGGTGCACTGAGCGTTTCTTCTACTCTGACGAGTACCTCAGTCCCTGCTTCTGAAAAACAGCCCAGAAGCATAAGACTGCTACCAGCACACTTTACTTTTGGGATGGTACACTGCAGGTGATGAGCAGACCTGGTTTCCTTCAAACATGATGCCTATTGAGGTTCATCAGACCATAATAATGTTTCTCAGAGTCTCAGGGTCCTTTAGGTGCTGTTTTGCAAATTACAAGTGTGTTTTCATGTGTCTTCACTGAGGAGAGGATTAAGTTTGGCCACATTGTGCCTCGATACAATCCTGTCTCTGAGCTCTTCAAGCAGTTCCTTTGACTTCATGGCTTGGTTTTCGCTCTGAAATGCATTGTCAGCTGTGAGGCCTTATAGAGAGGTGTGTGCCTTTCCAAATCATGTCCAGTCAATTGAATTTGCCACAGGTGGACTCCAGTCTAGGTGTAGAAACATCTCAGCAATGACCAAGAGAAATGGGAAGCACCTGAGCTAAATTTCAAGTGTTGTTTTAAAGGGTCTGAATACTTATGTAAATTTGATATTTCAGTTTTTTGTTTTTAATACATTTCTAAAATTTAGTTTTCACTTTGTCATAATGCGGTACAAAGTGTAGATTAATGAGAAAAAAATGAATTTAAACAATTGCAGTATTAGACTGCAACATAACAAATTTGAAAAAAGTAAAGGGGGTCTGAATACTTATGCTTGCTGGACATGTAAGAAGGCTAAATAGCCCAATTTCAAATGAATAAATGACTTCTACAATCACTTTATTAACTTTTTTGAAGCTTGAAAGTTTTAATGAACTTTCATCAGAGGAACAGAAATCTTTCTGGTGTCTTTTGAATATTTTAATTTGTGTTTTGAATATGTATTAAAATCTTATGGGTTTGGAATGATGAGAGTAATTAATTTCTTTGGTGGGTGAACTGTTCCTTTCATGTCGCTAACAGAAAAATTAAAAAATGTTACAAACACAAATAAGTTTATTACCTAATTTAAGCAAATAATCTTATAGTTTGCTCTTGTTGGTATAATGCACATTTTGACAAAGGTAGTATGTTAACTGGGTATTATATGCATACAGAAAGTATTGTAAATCTACAGCAAAAATAGTAGTATGGTAGTATGCTTTAATAAACATTGGGATGCTCTCTCTTACCCTTTGTTTGCCCAACAAAGCTTTGTCTTTTACATCATTCATATCTCTGAATCAAGAATTTAATTGCAGTCCACAGAAACAGTCCATTTCAAATAAGATATTCATCAGCTTCCTCAGAAAATCATTATCCAGGCACGTTATCAGCCAAGGGATCTGTGCTGATCTTGTAAAAAGATTGTTGACCTCAGCAAGTTTCTCTCTCATTCATTTAAATCTAAGAGGCAAAAACCAATCAGCATTCTCACTCCAGGAAGTGCGAATATCTTAGATAACCGAGGAACATTCCTGAATCGGTTCAGATGGTGCGTGAGGAGGCTTGCTGACGTCAAAACCTGCTCACACACCCACACAAGAGTTCCGCACGCCATTAATGAGTTTCTCATGGAGCCAGGAACACAAAGCAGAAGTGGGCACAGCATCACTGGCTGCCATCTGCTCTGTGTGTGGGCATGTTGAGTTGGAGGAGGACTCCGTGCGCACACGCTCTCACACACACGCACAGATCCTCTTCTCTCCGCCTCCCTCACCCACGTTCCCTGACTCATCCACTTCCTTTCTCTTTACAGCTTGATTGACAGGAGAGGTTTTGTCCAACCAGACACCCCGCAGCCTGCGGCCCAGACAAACGGCACCAGCGCCTGCCCCTCCAATCAAGTCCAGAGTCACATGGTAAGACGGCCGTACTCTGACCTCTCATTGAGTAAGTGTGTGTGTGTGTCCAGTCTGTTGTACTTGAGCCGTTATAATGAAGCCATTTATGTTCAAATCACTTCAAGGTTTCAGCAAATCTGTAAACAGTGATTTTAAAATATATACTCCAGAAGTCTGAGATGACACAGAAATTCTGGAATATAAAGTTTTGCACAAAATTCCCAGACTGAGTTCTGCTGTCGATAAGGGGGACACACTAAAAATACATATGTAATGCGATCTGGGAAAACCCAACAAATTTTACCTTTTTTAGGTTTTGATACCACATGAAAGCTGGGTTCAAGTTCTTTCCAAAACTGTTTTTATTTTGTCCATATTTAGTCCTTGAATGTAACAAAAGTTATGGCTATCTGAAGTTGGCTGATAGCAGTGATTTTCAGGAATGGAATTTTGAGAAAAACTGGTTTAAAATGAGACGTTTTACTTTTACTTCACATGTTTAAGGAGAGCTGTCAGGAGCGCTATACTGCATTATTACACATACAGACTAACGCCTGTTTTCCGTTGTTTATCATGGGCATAGTCTTTAAACTTTTGTTTAAATAGCATGAACAATGTACCTTGTAGTTTACATTTAGAAAAGTGAACGCAGCTGTTGCGCACTGTTTATATAACAGACCGTCATCGGACTCCTCCTCTTTAGTAATTTCATCATCCAATCCTTCATCTCTGGATGTGAAATAGTCCATTATAACTTTGTTTAGAGCACTGACATCACCGGGATTGTGCAGATTTAGATGAGTAAGATCGTTTGAGTGAGCAGCTTCTTCCAACTGCGTTGATCTCTTGCGCTCCGCCATCTCACAATATTAATAAATAAATACAGCTTTGCGTGCCGTAGTTTACACAGGACTGGTTGGAAATGTGCATTGATACACCTTTATTAAAAATGTTACGTGGTTTATTTTGATAGGTTAACTTTTTGTGGTGTTAAGAGAAAGCACTTCCGTAGCACGTTCTGAACATTAGAGAAAGACTGTCATTTCTGCTTGCTGCAATAAAACGTTGTTTTTCTGAAGTAAACGTGAATTTTGCCAAGATATTTTCAGAGATGATAAACGAGAATAATAGAATAATATAGAATAATAGAATAATAATTTAATGAAAATCTAATTTTGACAAAAAATTGACATTTAACCCTTTTTTTCCTGAATGTCCCAGCGCGACATCTGACGGGTTTTCCCAGATCACATCACATATTTATTTTTCAATTAAATAAAAAAAGCACACTACTCTTAGTATGTTTTTGGAATGGTAATATTTTTTAATATGTTTGAATGAATTCTCTTATGTTCCCCAAGGAGTATAATACAGTAAAACTGCAATATTGTGAAAAAATATAAAATTTTTCTATTTTATTGAATTTAAAAATGTAATTTAAAAATTATTCTATTGTGCTAATTTGATGCTCAAGAAACATTTATTTTTATTATTACTGTTGAAAACAGTTGGGCTGCTTATTTTATTTATGTATTTATTTATGTGGAATCTGTAAACCCAGGATTCTTTGATACATAGAATGTTTAAATGATCAGCATTTATTTGCAATATATAATTTTTTCTTTACAGTCTTTAGTGTCACTTTTAATCAATTTAATGCATCCTTGCTGAATAAAAGTATTAATTGTTTATAAAGTAAGAATTACTAACTCCCAGATATTGAGTGGTAAAATAATAATAATAATAATAAAACAAAAACAATTTCTAATTGTTTTCTAACACTTTTTCTAACACAAAATTCACTCAGATTGTCATGATTTGTGACAGACAGATTGATGTAAATCATCTATGTTGTTGGCACAGATGTGATCAGTGATGTAATTATCTCATCCGTCAGAGACATTGACACAGCAGCATTTATGTGATTTGGGAGATGATGTGGGCTGGTGTGATCAGCTAAAGAGAAACATATCAGCCACTGATTTGATGCCAATTATTCAGTCCCTTGAGGGATACAGATGTTTTAAAGAGATGATTGCGTTATGTAAGCTTTCAGTTAGGTTTAAAAATGAATTTTTATACCATCAATATTTGTGACAAAACAAACAAACACAGTACATGCAGATGCACGAAGAATGAAAATAAAGTTGTTTTTATGGACCATTCTTTTTTTTCATGATAATTAAGCACATTTAATATATGCATTAAATTGGTCAAAAGTGGCAGTAAAGACTTGATAATAGAAGCATTGATAATGAGAAATGTTAAATGAGTGAATGAATTCTGAAAATTTAGCTTTACCATCACAGGAATAAATTACATTTTAGTTAAATTACATTAAGTTAAAAGGTTAGTTCACCCAAAAATTAAAATTAGCCCGTTTAATATCAAAATACATTTTTTATCAAAAAACATCATTTTTTATTTTTATATTTACAAATTCTCGTTTTGTACATCAAATTTGTGACCGATGTCATAGCTGCTTCCTTGTATGAGCAGTTGGTGCAAGTGATTATTACGTTTTAAATACAGATATTTTTCTTACAAAAATGCATCGATTCACTACAGGAGGCCTTTATTCACCCCCCAGAGCCATGTGAGGCACTTTTTTTATTATGGATGGATGCACTTTATTGGACTTGTTTTAGACTGAGGAAGAGAAAGACCTGCCCATGCAATTCTAAAGCTGGGAAATGCCAGGATAATTTTTAAAATAACTCCAATTGGATTTGTCTGAAAGAAGGATATATACCTAGGATATATATATATATATTTTCTCCTCAGAATTACAAGTATATTTTGCAATTGTGGGATTAGATCTCGTAATTCTGACTTTTTTCCCCCTCAGAATTCTGCATGTTTATGTGGTCAGGTGTCTAAAAATGTAAGAAAAAAAAAAACAGAATTGCAAGATGTAAACTCAGAATTGTGAGAAAAAAAAATCTAAATTGTAATATGTAAGCTCAGAATTCTCAGATTTACATTGTTCGAAAAGATTTCGATTTTGAATAAATACTGTTTTTTTAACTTATTCATCAAAGAATCCTGAGAAAAAAAAAACAAAAAACAAAAAAAACAGCACAACTGTTTCTAGCATTGATAATTCTAATAATAAATCAGTATGTTAGAATGATTTCTGAAGGATCATGTGACACTTAAGACTGGAGTAACAGCTGATGAAAATTCATTTTTGATCAAATAAATGCAGCCTTGATGAGCATTAGAGACTTCTTTGAAAAACATTTCAAGTCTTACTGATTTCAAACTTTTGAGTGGCAGTATATATCTATATTGCCTTAACAGTTACCATATGATAATGGGGTACTTTATTTTGAAAATAATTTTCATCTTAATAGTCCAAAAATAGGCTTTTTCCATTAAGAAAATTTAAATTTCTTTATTATTATTTGTTATTAATTTGTTTTTTTTATCTCAATATGTTCTTTATATGTTTGGTGATATTCACCCAGATATTTATTTATAACTTCCAACTTCTTTTTCTGTCTTTCTCTATACTTTTGGTCAACACAACTTCACTAACCTTTTTAATCTTAACCTTCTAATAATTGTTTTGTCAAACTAACCACAAGAAACTAGTCTTAACTGACCCAGGGCTCCAAAACAACAAAAAATGCTAAACATTTGTGACAATAATTCAAAATGCAATTGCCATAAACACCCATTCAAAAAGTATTATATTTTTAAGCAAATTCATCCACCACTTAGTAGAAGGTATTTAAAGAACACAGATGCCAACATGGACAGGCTTAACATGACCATGAACAAAATCACGCCAGCATCTAAAACACAACATATGCAGGTGTCCAGTAGTCTCTATGATCCTCTTTCATCTGCCAGGTGGATACTGTAGTAAACAGTAAAAATGTATATCCGTAGCACAACAGTCATTAGCAGTTTGGAGCCCTGTGATGTGTTTTTCTGTAACATTTTATTCTTTGTTGGGTCTGACTTCCTCCCGGCTTTCCCTTTTCTCTCTGTCCTTCATCCTTCCTCCCAGTGTGCTCAAGACCAGTGCATTCAGAGCACCAAATTCGTTTTGCAGGCTGCCACCAACCCGCTGCTCCACAGTCAGCCCGTCATTCTGGGTGGAGGAGCGCCACTTCAGGCCAAGACTTCTCTGGGTGGCCCGTGCTCCACTCTGGGCCCCTCTCAGCCCTCGCTGCCCTCCTCTATCCCAGGCCTCAGCTGTGGAGGAGAGCTCATGGCCCTGCGAGACTCTGAGATCCACTGTCACCATCATTTACACCATCAACATTTCATCAGTCCGGAGGAGACGCCCTCCCCACCAGCAGCTCTGCCCTGCGCCACCCACTTGGGTCATCACGTTCACCCGGCACAGCTCTTTGACCCTGCCAGCCAGGACTCACTTCATGAAGACTCTGTGCGGGGTTTGGTGAAGCTGAGTTCAGTGTGAGCTGTTTGTTAATGCCGTCCTGCTGAACTGGACTACAAGCCATACGGTACTTTACACACATATAACAGCCTCTATTGGACGTTTCTGATTTATACAGTAATGGAGGCAGCCGCCTGAACAATTTCCTGAGTACCAAGTGAGGACCAAAGCAAGTCTTCCAGCTCAACCAAGCTGTTTTTATGGAAGCTTATTTCCACCACAGAATAAAAATAAAAAGGTAGATGTGACTTTTTATCTCACAATTCTGACATTTCTTCCTGCAACGCTGATTTTATATCTCAATAATTTGAACTTTTTTTCTCAGAATTACAAGTATATTTTGCAACTGCAGGATTAGATCTCGCAATTCTGACTTTTTTCCCCCTCGGAATTCTGCATGTGCATGTGGTCAGGTCAGGTGCCTAAAATGTGAGAATAAAAACAGAATTGCAAGATGTAAACTAAGAATTCTGAGAAAAAAGGTCTAAATTGTAATATGTAAACTCAGAACTCTGAGAAAAAAATCTGAAGAAGAAAAAAGTTTAGAATTGTGAGACAAACTTGCAGTTCTCAAAAAAAAAAAAAAAATTAGGGTCAGAATTCTGAGATGTAAACGCACAACTGCTAGTTTATACCTTACAGTACTAAGAAAAATTGTGATATATATAAGTGTAATAAAAAAGGTCAGAATTTTGAGAAAAAAGGTGCAACTCTGAGAAAAAGTCGTCAGAATTGTGAGATATACAATAGCAATTACAAGTTTATAATTCACAATTTTATGGAAAAGTCAGAATCATAAGCTATAAATTTAAAATTCTGAGAAAAAAGGTCAGGATTGTGAGTGACAAACTCAGAATTCTGAGGAAAAAGGAATTGTGAGATATTAACTTGCAATTCTAAAATAGTCCAAATTGTGAGATGTAAACTCTTCTAAATTGTGAGATGCAAATTTGCAGTTGTGAAAAAAGTTGTCAGAATTGTGATATTAAAAGTCATAATTACGTATTATTTATTTTTATTCTGTTGCATAAATAAGCTTCCATAGTTTTTCAATAGCAGCTTCTTTAAAAGCAGCTCTATAGAGCGCAACAGTGGCCACACCGCTTTTCCCTTTCACTTCTCCATAAAGATTACAAAAGGTTCTCAAATAAAAAAATCTTCAACCAAACCAACCAGCCCAGATATGAATCACTGCAAAATTATCTGAAGAAAACATATTTGATTTTGACCGATCTTCTGAGGGCATGAACCACTCATCCCATAAAGCGTTGTGAATGACGTAATCTAATAAGAACCTACAGTTCAATATTAAACAATATATTTTAACTTTATTGCAAAATACTGTGACTCTCATTCACAATGCTGCATTGCAGTGGTCGATCGTTGCTGAGCTCTTTTGCAGTGATTTATGTTTCCATAGTAACAATGAGCCCTCTGATTGGTTTCTTTCTAGTTAAGATGATGGTGTAGAGGAATTCGGCTATTAAAAACATCTTTAAAATAAAAAAACCTTGAAATTACAGACTTAAGGCTTTTACAGCAGTGCATACCATCTCGTAAAGTTCAAAAGCCTCTTATAAGGTTTATGTGCTATTGGGGTTAAAATTCAATTAATCTTTGGAGAAAATAAATGGGATTTTTGCTTCTGGAAGCAGACTGTTGTGCTCTATAAGTGGGCTTTGTCGTTTTTTGGAGCTGTCAGTCAGCCAATAAGTGGGATCATTTTGTTTGGACAGTGTCCCTGTGTGATCTGTTCATTTGTGATCCTCAAGTATTACCTGAGCTGGTGAGATGACAGAGAATCACTTCAGTGTTCGTCTGTTTGTACAGCCTGTGATTCAGACTCTCACAAACTCATCTGTCCCGAAGTCTGACATGTTTGATCATACAGTGATAGAGACAGACAACTTTAATGCAACATCACTGCCTTTATCTCTCTCTGGGGTTATGTCGACAATATTAGTGGTATTATCTATGATAATTATGCTTTGGTTATATATTTGGTTATATATTGCATCAAAATTAAACCAGGTGCCAACACATTATGGTCATGTGATTATGTGCCAAAAAGCAGTTTACTGGTTTTAAGCTACAAAAGTGGAATATTGTGGATGTTAATAAATTCACAACTTTTTAAAAAAGCTCTTTGTGACCGTCTTTATTTACATGCTTCATTAAAATGCATAAATATAAGATAAAAGAAATGTTTTAGTCATTCTAATTTATAGATAACTGATAGAAGTTGCTTAATGGTTTCTGAGAAGATTCTTAAATCTAGCTTTAGTGTAATGTATGAATGATAATAACTCACAAAACAACCATAGACAACTACTAGACAATGTAAAAGATATAGATTATATATTTATTTTTTTTATAATATTGCTCATCTTTAATACATCGATCAAAGGATATCAGAGGAACAAAACACAAATATATTAATATATATCAAAATGACCAGATAATACTTCAAACTAGTAGTAGCGAAAAGCAATCATAGGCTGTTAAGAGTGTTGCATAGTTCTGCTATTAAATATAAAAAATAAACCAAAATAAAACTGTTTATCTTTAGTTCTGGAACTAAGGCTATCATGCCAAGTCAAATGCTTTGGTGCAGGCCTTGCATTAGCAAGTTATCTGCTTGTCACCTCCTGCAGAAAGGAAATTAAAATGTTTTAGGAAACAACTTCAATTATACTTATGAGTGGTAAGCTCTATGGATGAATATGTTCATCAGCCCTGTTTTTGCCCTAACAGTGTGAAATCTAAAGCTGCAATCTGTAATTTTCCAAATGCCTGGAATTAGCCTGGAATGATTCTGAAAACAAATGGCTAGACAGACAGTACAATAACTGTCACACAACCATTAACATCCTGCCAGATGGTAGTTATTTTCCCATCCATCTGTTATGTCCATGGTCTGAAACCTTTGTTGACCCATTTTTGACACTCGACTCTACCTCGTTTAAGTTTAAGTTCGGATCATCTCCAGATCTCCTCACAAAATATTTAGCAAATGATCCTGCCTTTGCATTGGAACTTGTCATTAAGATCACACCTTATCAAAATTATAATTACAGCTGAAATTGAGGATAAAAAAAAACAAAAGCCAAAAAAAAACAAAAGCCAAAAAAAAAAAAAAGAATAAAAGTTCATATGTGCTGCTAATTATTAGACGGTTGTAAGTGGTTGAAGAGTATGATGTTCAGTCAGTGCCACAAAAATGCAAACACACCAGGTATAGCATTTTAGATCAAATTCATAATTAACTTAAGTTAAAATAGTTCAGATTAACTTCATTCGCAGGAGTTTCAGGTTGATTAAATATGCTTGGTTGGAGAAAACAAGGGAATGGTCGTCAAGCTGGAGCTGCTCACCAAATTTTGACATCCATAAGTTCTAGATCTCCCTCTACCTCTATCACATCCACACAACTTAGATCCTGCACACGGTGCTTGTAATTCAGCAGGTGGAACCCATTTACTGCCACTTTATACTCCTGAGCCTCACACAGGATGATCATCTGCCATAGAAAAGCATAAGATCAGAGGTCACAGAGAAGAAACTACTCAACACAGCAAGACTGAATAAGTTGCACATGCAGGGGTGCACATACTGATTAAATATTTAACCTAATCATGGATCATACTGCATTTTTAGAGAAACACTAAAAACCAAGTCGTCATTCTTTAAAGTCAACATGAATCTGCATTTGTAAGTCATTTAACTTATTGGACATATTTCCAAGTTAGATAAAAAGCTCAGTTTTAAACATAAAAGATTTGATTATTGCCATTTAAAATGGTGTTTCTGGTCTTTATACAAAATTGTATCACCCATAAAATAACAATTAGATACTTTAACAGCATAACAGAAAGAAAATAGGCGACCTTGGATCACAAAACCAGTCATAAGAAGCATGGGTGTATTTGTAGCAATAGCCACAAATACATTGTATGGGTCAAAATTATCTATTTTTGTTTTATGCCAAAAATCATTAGCATATTAAGTAAGGATCATGTTCCATGAAGATATTTTGTACATTTCTTACTGTAAATATATCAAAACTCAATTTTAATTAGTATTATGCATTGCTAAGAACTTCATTTTGACAACTTTAATCACCTGATTTTTTTTCAATATTTTGACTTATTTGCACACTAAGATTCCTAGATTTTTAAATAGTTGCCACAGTTGCCAATCTCGGCCATACATCAATGGAAAGCTAATTTATTAAGCTTTCAGATGATGTATAAATCTCAAGTTCACAAAAATTTACCCTTATGACTTTTTTTTTTATTAACATTAAACTACCACAACATTTTACATTAACAATAATATTAGTATTAAATAATGCCTAAAAAAGCATTAAAGGGTTAGTTCACCCCAAAAATGAAAATGGTCACATTTACTCACCCTCAAGTTGTTCCAAACCTGTAAGAGTTTCTATCACAAAAGATGATATTTTTTAAGAATGTCAGTAACCAAATATTTGCTAGTCCCCATTGACTTCCATATTATGGAAAAAAAAAAAATACTGTTGAAGCCAATAGGGACTAAAAAAAAACTCCTTTTGAATTCAACAGAAGAAAGAAATCCATACAGGCATGTAACATCTTGAGGGTGCTTTTCATTGTTGAGTGAACTAACCTTTTCATGTCTTAATTCCTAGGCAGTTAATGTGACGTCAGCTAACAAGAAAAGTCATTTCAGAGGTGAAGAAAGCTGTTACATTAAGGCCGTTTACACTGTCATTTAAATGCGACCCAATTCAGTTTTTTTGCTCATATGTGACACCGATCGGATCTGTTCTATGACAGTGTAAACCGGGAAAAAAAACACATGCATTCAGATATTTCGAGATCAGTTTCAGGCCTCATTCATATGTGGAAATAAATCAGATATAAATCGGATAGTGCCAATGCGACTGTCATGTAAACAGGCAGATCGGATTTTCTGAGGAATTGCATTCTGCACACCATTAAAATTGCTACAATTTTGGTATTTGATTTGGCTTAATGCAGTCTTATGTGACCATCGAGACCTGTGTTGAATGAACCAGGAATGTGCATTCAAAAAGTGGATTTAGATTTCATGTTGACTTTAAATTTCAGCAAATGCTCTTATTTAGTGACAAACAAGGTCTGATACCTCAAAGTATTGACCAGGTGAGAAGGGAAAGCTGGGAAGGGAGGTCTCCTCAGCCCCCCAACAACCAGACAGGTAAGAGTTCCGAACAAAGGAACCAGTTTTGAAACGAGGGTTTAAGTGAAAAGCAATGTCCTCCGAGTTACTGATGCGCAGGTTTACAGCGAAACTGTGGGGATAAAGGAAGATATTGAAGACATCAATACATAATTTAATAAGAAATGGGTTAAAAATAACAAAAAGCATGTATTATATATATCTAGAATATCCCAGTGATATTCCTGATGGTTGTTTTCTTTTCATACCTTGCTGGAAAACCAGTGATCTGCCCCTTCACCATAATGGACTCTCCCAGACTCAATCCTTTCGCAAGTTTGCTCTTAAATGGAAGACTCTGGAGAGAAAAAGGAACACATCTGACAACGGTTTCAAATTCAGCACGACAAAGACAACAAAACAGCCACAATAATAAGGTATTGCCATGCAGTCACTTAATGCTGGAATATACTATACATCTTTTAAAATCGAACAGATTTTAAACCACTAGGCCTCAGACATTTGTTGACTTTGTAAATGGTTACAGAGAAAATATGGGCATTAACACACTCAATTACTGAGGATCACACACTAACAGACTTTTCAAATCTCTCCTGAAAAAAAAAAAACACGGAAATATGCACCTTATTACTAGGAGATGCAAGGAAATTTGAAAACAATATGTCTTCGAAAACTGATTCTAAATATTAAACATATTTGAAATCATCCAACTCCAACTGGATGGAATCATGGGCTAAAGCTTACAAAAAAAAATTCTTGCGTCTGTGCCAATCATACACTGTAATTTTCTCTGAAATCTGTCAGCTCCAACCGCCTAAAATCTATATTCATCCGGACTACAAATTGGGGCAAAAATCTGTGCAAAAGTTGTGTGGAGTATTCCAGCTTTAAGGTGTTTTGAATGCATTGCAATACCGTATGATTGCCAAGCCAGCTATTAAGGTGTTATAGGTGGTTCCCAGGGCATTGTTAGCTGGTTGTTAGGTTTCAGATGGCTGGTTACTAGTAGGATTTTATAAGCGAGAAAACCCAGAGAATAGAAACCAAGTCATTGACAATATTTCATTTTCACTGTCACATGCTTAGCTAGGACAAAACTCTTAAGTGTAAAAAGTGTAAAACTCTAAGATTTACACCTAATTCACAATTCTACCTAACAAGCTTACATTTTGAGGCATTAATGAAGTGCGGGCTCAACTTTATTACTTTATCTTAGGGGTTTATTAAAAAGACGGTTCACCCAAAAAAAAAAAGAATGTTGGTAACTAATAGTTTTGGTTACCAATGAATTTCAACGTATAAACAAAACAAACACTGAGATGTTCTTAAAAAAATCAGTTTTTATGTTCCACAAAAGAAATTAACAACATGAGGGTGAGCATATGATGATGGAATTTTCTTTTTGGGTGAACTAATCGCTTGTTTGAAGTATGACTCCCAACAATAAGCAACAGTTATAGTGATGCTTGACTTAGCAAAGGCCAACAAGGCCAATTAGCAACAAAACAATACACTGTTTCATCATTTCATCTACCTACAGGTTTCTAATCAGTAAGGTGCCTGATTTAAGGGTCAAAGTGACCAAATAATGCCAGTGTCCTGGTTTCTGTCCAGACTGTGAGGTACCCACTTCAATTTGATTTCATTTATTCTGAAATTGAATCATCTAGTATGATCTGCAGTTAAAAGTATTGCGGCTACATAAAAACTGGTGTCACATGTGAAAATAATTTACCCATGTTTGCCACAAACTGTTCAGCCTAACGTGTACTCACCTTGTCATCTGACTCCGACATGACTGACTATTGGATGAAAGAGGAGTGAATGTTATATTTAAACGTCTTCAGCTAAGCTATCTATTGTATATTTTACTACAAAACAAAGATACAAATCAGTTCACTACCTATATATAGGTAGTGAAGTGATTTGTATTATTGTTTTATATAAACAACTTTCGAATGGTACTGTATTTTTCATACATACATTTAGAGAAAGAGAGAGAGAGAGAGAGAGAGAGAGAGAGAGAGAGAGAGAGAGAGAGAGAGAGAGAGAGAGAGAGAGAGAGAGAGAGTACACTGTATAGAGGGAAATGCACTACTGTTCTAAGGCGTAAGGTTAGTAAGATTATAAAAAAAAAATACTGGTTTAATTATTTTGAACATTCTATTAATCAAATAATATTAACCAGTACAAACGTTTGGGTACATGGGTAAAAAACAAACAAACAAACAAACAAACAAACAAAAAACTTATGACCCAATCAGAATATTAGAATAATTTCTGAAGGATCATGAGACACTGAAGACTGGAATAATGATGCTGAAAATTCAGCTTTGCATCACATAAATAATTTAAAATATATTAACATACAAAACTTTTATTTTATTTTCAATAATATTTCACAATATTACTGTTTTAACTAAGAAATAACAAACTTCTGCTCTTCAAAAGCCAAAATCTTACTGTCCTCAAACCTTTGAACAATAGTGTGCATATACTGTATAGAAAAAAGCTTATCATAACTTACATAAGGCTGTGTTCTTTTGCTTGCAGCTGCATTTGAAGGCGCTGGGGAGTTCTAAAAAACAAAAACAAACAAACAAACAAAAAAAAAATCATCAAGTTTACATTTTAAAATGCAATCCTAGCCACATAATAACAATCAGTAAACATAGTGATCAAATAAGCCGCATCATGTACTATATACCTATAATATAAATTATCTACTAACGCATACTACTGTAATGCATTACAATATTGCATTACTCCCTAAAAAAATAACTAATAACATTACTTACTTTTTATGGAAAGTAATGCATTACATTACTTTTGTGTTTCTTTTTAAATCTGGGCAGGGCTTGCTTGTTTGTTTTTAATATAAAAAGTAATATTTTTGGCAAATGTAAAAGCCCTTTCACACTAAAAAGTGAAATGAATAAGCCTAAGTCTGAAGGAAAAGTAAATTCACGTCTGTACAGTAGAACTGTAGAAAAAGGAACAAATGTTAATCTAAAATAAGTTTTGCTTATTATGGTTAAATTGGATCAACAAAGGTCAACAGCAAAGACATTGTTTAATAAAAAGGATAATAAATACATAAAGGAAACAAAAAGTAACTGGTGTTACTTTTTTGAAAAAGTAACTCAGATATTTACTTGGAAATGAAAAATGAATGCGTTACTTTACTAGTTACTTGAAAAAAAGTGATCTGATTACGTAACTCGTGTTACTTGTAATGCATTACCCCCAACACTGCTTATAAATCACATATTAATGCCTTATTCTGCATAACCATATTATCGATTGCTTAACCTGACCTCATACCTAAACTTAACAACTACCTTACTAAACATTAATAACGCTGCAAATTGGCAGTTTATTCAGAGGTAATTCTTAGTTTATAGTGAATATGTGTTCCCCAATATAATGTTTTACCCCTTTGATATACTAACAGTATTTATTATGTCAGTCCCATTAAAGTTTTAGTTATCAGGCTCCTTATTACATTTAAACGCAATGTTTTTAACATAAAATAAAAAAATTACATTTACAAAGTTTTTAACATTTTACCAACATGTTACCTTGCTCACTGAACTTGGAATAAACCCAATGGCTTGAATCTGAACTTTCCCTGATATGGCCATTGTGTCCACCTTCTTGAGCTCTATCCTGTGCCTGTACTCCAGCAGGTGAGAACCATTTACTGCCACCTAGAGGAAATAAAATAGCATATTCTTATTTAAACAACAACAATTTTGTGAAATCACTGGTGGATGAAAGAGTCATTTCCATCAGCATCACAAAACAGAACTGTAAAAATAATAATTATTTCCAAACATTTTTCCTGAACACTTACTCCTTTGTCCATTTGATGCATAAACAAACTCAAATTTACTCATGATTGAGAGTGGAATCAACTAAATGAATGTGCAGTAAAAACTCAATAGGACGTGATATATCACAGCTCAAGAACAACTGTGATATTTTGTTCTTATAACTCACAATGCATATTTAATGTATGAGAATAAAACACATCTTTATGGACTTACATAGTGCCCCTTACAGGACAAGGTGAAGGACAAAATATAAGATGGCAGGACAAATTATTTGTTAAAAATTTAACACTCGCCAAAACTTTTGCGTTCCCCTTAGAAACACTGCGTTGGATAAACCTTTTGTGTTACACCAAGAAAAAATGAGTAATCTCTCTGAAAAAAGTATTGTGTTCCCTTGAGAAAACTGTGTTCACTTGCAAAAACACTGAAATATATTTTTATCTCCAAGCTCATATTATTTCCGTCACCAGTTTTGCTTTTGTTTGCAAGAACGCAAATTTTTGTGAGCAAACACTATTTTTTTTTTCTTTCACGGATGTCATATATGTCCCTTTAGTGACTCTTTGAAATGATCAAGGCATGATTTAAGATCAAGAGTTAAACTTCTTCCCCTCTTTTGAATGAAATATTGGTTACACTGCATTAGGTACAAAAGTAGCAATATTTCACATGTACCATTTCATCTGCAAAAAACAACATAAATGCAAAATATGGTTTGGCTCACATGAATCTCTATACTGCTATGAAGTTTTTTTTTTTATTCCTCCCCTGACTGCAGCCGCCTACTCTCTTCTACATTAAATGCAAAGCATGTGGCATCTCAAACAAGTCTAACAAGTGTTTTTATCTACAGAGCCACTGTGTTTACACTTTGGGGGCCAACTTGCTTGCTGCATATGCAATTATTTTAAAATTCAAAAATGACACTTCACCTTTAACTTTCTAAAAATAGCTAACAAAGTCACTAGTATTGTGTCATTTTAAGCAAGGGAATGAGATTAAAGTTGACATCTTATGACACCAGAGATAGATGCCAATAAACAAGAGCTAAACTAAAAGAACTCAAGTTGTTTATAACCTTGAACAAATCTTTCTGCACGAGTATGATGATCTCAAAGGCAGCGCCGTGTCTGAAGGGCATCAGGTAGTGGATCTCTTCTTTTCCCCAGCGCTCCTTCTGCAGTGTATTGCAGACAATGTAGGGAGACCGCTTGAAGCGAGGATTAAAATGAAAGGCCACGTCTGCCCGAGGCTTCATGCTGCTTCCGCAGGTCAGGTCAACCTGAAATCTACAAGACATTTTGCTGTTTATCACTGTCTAGGTTCAAATTCAAACGTGATATGAATACTTAACAGTGTATTTCTTGTACTTACAGTAACTAACAAATTTGTATTGTATAATTGTATTATTTTTGTTATATGGTTGCTAACCATCTTGCGTTTTTTACCATGCCTTCATTATTTTTTTTGCAACTCTTAAATTACCTTTAATGCATACATCAGTGGTTCCCAACCACGTTCCTGGAGGCCTCCCAGCCCTGCACAATTTGTATGTCTCCCTCATCTAACATACCTGATTCAACTCATCAGCTCATTAGTAGAGACTACAAGCATAGCCAACAGAGGGCAAGCCTGCAGCCTTTAGCCAAAAAAAGCATAATGGCTAATGCTAATGCTTCCGGTTTGGGAAAGAAGACCAGAGGCTGTTTTTCGGAATGGATGTCAATGGAGGAGAGGCTCCACTACACTGAATAAACAGCTTTTTAGAGGAAGTAGCTTAACAATTAACAATTAGCCCTATCGGCACTGACTTTTTGTGATTCATTCATTCCTATGATATCAGTAAACAGCGATTGAGTGTTGCACAACTCTGACTGATTAAAACTCTGACGTCAAGGCTCTAATGTGATTGTTATTAGTGATTGTTATTATGGCACACCAATTTGACCATTACGCTTTCTCCAACAGTAAGTAATTCAGACCCTCTAACCTCCGAATAGTAAGACAATCTCTGCTACAAGACTTGAATGGGGTGTGTCTGATGAAGGAGACATACAAAATGTGCAGGGCTGGGGGGCCTCCAGGAACACGGTTGTATTGTTTTTTTGTCCCTTTTCCCAATTTTTACAAGCATTTTACAAAGAGTACTTTGCACAGAAACAACGGCATTAATGATGAGCATGCTGGAGTTGAGATATCAGACATATAATGCATGAAGAAAATAAACAGAAAAACATTGTTTGTTAATAATAATATATACAGAGCTTTCTGTCCCTGCATAGACAGCAACAAAATTACTATGTTCAAAGCTCAAAAAGGTAAGTAAGGACAGTGTTAAAATAGTCCATGTGACATTCATGGACTAATTCACGAGAATTCACTTATTGTGCAAAGAAAACAAAAGAATAATTTAGCACTTTCTTCTCTTCAGTGTCAGTCTTCGATTAAGGTCCATAAGAGTACCACAACGCATGTGTGTGGTGCTGCTTTTAATTTTGGGTAAACTAACCCTTTAAGGGTCAAAACTGTCTATAAAGAAAGTCTGGTGCTTCTATCATCTTTTAAATCTATTGATCTAATATTTCATGCTTGAGTAGTGTCTGCATGTTTATTTAAGGCTGACATTGGCTTTTTACTGGAAAGATC
Organism: Cirrhinus molitorella; assembly: GCA_033026305.1. NCBI lineage: Eukaryota > Metazoa > Chordata > Actinopteri > Cypriniformes > Cyprinidae > Cirrhinus > Cirrhinus molitorella. The sequence continues at coordinate 14,201,597 of CM065133.1, read as the reverse complement.
CCTTCCTTCCTTGAAGCAACACTGAGCTAACTTGAGCTAAATAATAGCACTATTGTATTGTATTTTAAAGCTACTTTACAGCAGAATCTCAAATGTTTCCATAGCTGAGTTTCCATAACTGATTCTGATGTTTTCCTGTTTATACCCGTGAGGCTGCTTTGACACAACCTGTACATACAGCTCTACAGAAATAAGGGTGAATAGACTTGACCTCAAATGTCACTGTACTACCTCCTGTGCTTTCTGTCTAGGTCAGTGACATTTAAAGTGGAAAGAATGATTCCAACATGAAGCCAAATCAAACCTTTTAATTGCTTACCTGTCAGAATCACTTGGTACACTGCCCTGAATAAGCACCATCTCCCCGGGTTGAAGTCCGCCCAGGATGGTACCAGCATAAGGAATCGTCTACAGGCAGAAATTAAAATAAAGAGAATCATTGACTACAAGATATACATACTTAAGCTTTCACCACTGCAAAACAGATAAAGCATTAACAGATAAACATAAACTAAACTTGTAAGTCTATTAGAAGCATTGCCCCGTAAGCAAAAAGTGTAAATAGGGTAAATCTTACTGGATTCATTATTGTTTGTTTCGGGTTTGCGACAGACATTTTAGCGATGCTAAATGATTTGTTGAGAAAGTCTCTTTATATGCTGTTACTGCGAGTTAATCAACATCTGAATAAAAAAAATAAACGCTTTCTGCACTTTCACTTCCGCATGTGAGAATGACGCATTCAGTAATTAATTAATGCGCTATATGAGCGCGACGCGTTCAGTGACCAATCAATTTCTACATGAGCGCGACGCGTTCAGTGACCTATTAATGCGCTATTTGAGCGCGACGCTTTCAATGACCAATCAATTGCGATATGAGCACAATACGTTCGGAAGAGCCGTTGGCCAATCAGAGCGCACTATATTTACTGACCAATCACGGCGCTATTTAGTGACGGTGTATACTGTTTTTCATTCGAAAAGGGAAGTTTTCAAGTCCAGGAATGAGAGAAATGCAGTGAATACGTAAATAAATAATTTCTCATGTTTGCATGTATTCTTCTTGAAATAACGATATCGCTTTTAACTATTGCATGCTTGTGTTAAGAACAATGGCAAGAGAGGGGCTTCTCTTATAATGACAGATGCATTTGACTTGAAGTTCAATCAATCGAAGCACATGACACGGAAGTATGAGCAATTCCAAAACATCCTCCTGACAAATTTAATCAGTAGTTCATACAAACATCCATCCAAACATGCACACAAACAATCTGCTGTTCGTAATCTTCTACATTCTCGGGTGCTCTGCTGAGTTTTATGTTATAGATGATCGGATTGGATTTGGGAGAGAATTTGATGGAATAGGTGGATTAAGTGGAGGAGGAGTAAGTTGTTAACTTTTTAAAGTTTATTTTAAAACTGTCCATTGTTATGTCAGTGAATGCGAGTGACTGTTGCTTTTCTTCTTAGGCCACTTCACGACTTCTTGTCAACTATGAAGAACCGTACAGGAGTCAGATATTAGATTTCTTGTTTAAGGTATTTGGTCACATGAGCTGAAGATGTACGTATTTTTTTATGTACATGAATTGAATAACCGGATGTGTTATGTTGCGGGTTTGATTTTATTCAGCCCAACTTTGGAGCTTCGCTGCACATTCTAAAAGTAGAAATAGGAGGTGATGCTCAAACCACAGGTAATACAAAGTGTCTATCTTTGTTTGTTTATATGTCTTTCTACTCTGTTTGTCTTGTCCGCATCTATTCATTTATTAAAAAATACATAAAAAATGTAATTCATACGTCCTTCTATGACGAGCATGTTTTTGAATTAATAAAATTAACTCAGATGGGAAAGTAAAAAAAAATATCTTATTAAAAGATAAGTTTCATTAAAAGAAAGATATTCCTGAAAAGTAAATCTTAGTAGTAGTTTGGTATAATATTTGAATGTTATTTCATAGAAAACAATAGTTTAGCAACCTGTTCACATTTGTACAGGAGTCACGAGTGTGAGTCATATGATGAAGACATGCTGTGAGAAAAAAAAACACTAAACAGGAAATTATATGATTAAGAGTAAAATTTAATTTAGTTGACCTTTTAATGACAAGGCAAGTTTAATGCAGATTGTAAAATTTTATGTGATGCGACTCCCCAAAAACATAATTTAAATAATTGTTTGCAAAATAATTATTTTATAAAAAATAATAATAATAATAATAATAAAAATAATAATAAAAAAAAAGTGATGTGTACACTGTTTAAGAACGGTGTCTATTTACAATAAGTGCAAATAGCTTTGTGAGCAAAGGCTTTATACCTTAACTTCATTGTCTAGTTGAGCCAAGCAAATTTACAGAAACTTAAGTCTAACCACAAGAATTCTAAAAATGGAAGTGCACCACATTCAGCTCATTTTGTTACCACACTCAAAACTGTGAACTGAATATTTTGTTACTATTGTGTTTCATAATGTACTACATTACACTGAGGTACAAATTATATTCAACACTGTTTACACTTAGATGCAATTTTCACTGCAAATCTTCTGATTTATGTATATACGTATCACTTTTTGTAACTTTTTTTTTCTCCTTTTCTGTATTTTGGACAATCTTAATCTGTGTTTATACTGACAGATTACATTGCTTGAGTTCAGAAGTCTCTGAATTGTTTTCTAGTAGGTGGTCCGGCTCTGCCACAGAATCTAAATGCATCAGGTGGCGGACCATTGGTAGTAGCTATTTGCATAGATTTGAGCTCTGTCCAACATTGAAACATTGCCAACTATTGCTGATGCTCACATTGCAAGAAAATGACTCAAGAAAAAAAAAAAAAAAGCCATCAGGTTGCTTTGTCATAGCAAATCACTAGCAGTGTCAACCCATTTTCACAACAGTGTGAAGCAGTTATTAATGCAAAAAAAAAAAAAAAAAAAAAAAAAAATATATATATATATATATATATATATATATATATATATATATATATATATATATATATATATATATATATATATTAAAATAGAAAAACTATAAACATAATTTAAAAACAGTTTTATATTTTAGTGTAAAAACATTATAATATATTTTAGACTAAAACAAACTGTTGTAAAGTGCCCTGTCTCAGCAATTTAGGTTTCCCAGAAACACAATTTAGAAACTTAAACTACAGGTTATAGGTTATTTATTTGTTTGACAGATGGCACAGAACCCTCTCACATGCACAGTAAGGATGAAGGCAATTTTTTTCGTGGATATGAGTGGTGGCTTATGAAAGAAGCCAAGAAGAGAAATCCAAACATCAAGTTGATTGGTAATCAATTTAAAGTAAAGTACAGAAATAATATAGAGACTATGACAGATATTTGACTTGATTCAAATCTTTGATTTTGAAGGTCTTCCCTGGGCTTTTCCGGGTTGGATTGGATATGGAACCCAATGGCCTTACTTCTTTCCAAATGTTACTGCTGACTATGTAGTTACATGGATCCATGGTGCAAAGCAGCATCATAACCTTGACATTGATTATGTTGGAGTATGTACAAATAATTATGATGTTATGATATTGTAAAGGGAAAATTCATTTAAACTTCACTTTTTTATTTTTCTCAGATATGGAATGAAAAACAATATGATCCAGTATACATTAAGGTAAAAAAAGAGTTAATTCTGTGATCTTTATTCCAAACAGCCTTAATTGACAATAAGATCATCAATATTTCAATCAGTCCAAATGCTTCTGTCTATCATTTACCAAGGTGCTGAGAGATACTTTGGACAGAGTTGGTTATACAAATATTGGCATCATCGCTGCAGATGGAGACTGGTCCATTGCATCTCCCATGCTGGAGGATCCATATCTGAATGATGCTGTTGAGGTGATAGGGTGAGCAGTTTGCTACCTTTGGCATTAAAACCAATATAACTGACCAACTAGCTGAGCTATTAAGTGTAAACTAAAGTATAGTTAAGAGTTTAATGTCTTTACAGTGTCCACTACCCAGGCACCAAAACAGTGAAGGAAGCTCTGTTGACAGAGAAGAAGCTTTGGTCCTCTGAAGATTACAGCACCTTCAATGACGACATCGGTGCAGGATGCTGGGCTCGTATTTTAAACCAGAACTATGTGAATGGTAGAATCACCTCGTGAGTGGTTTGCAGACACCTGTCACTTTTTTTCTACTATACACACTCTTATGCTAATGCACTCAGAGTAAGACAGCTTTGTTTTAGGACTATATCCTGGAATTTGATAGCAAGTTATTATGAGAATCTGTCTTTTGGTGGAGATGGGCTGATGACTGCTGACGAGCCCTGGAGTGGACATTATGTAGTGGAATCTCCAATATGGATGACTGGTAATGTTACTAATAGTTCGGGCAGTTTTGGCTTTATTTTAGTTGTAAAATTTTTCTTCTTGTTTTTTTTTTGTTGTTGTTGTTTTTGGCCTTCTATTTTCAGATCATGTTAAGATCATGTTTGGCAAAATTATTGTTTCTCGATAAACCAAACTAGGTACAGGTGCAGCTCAAAAAATTAAAATATTGTGAAAAAGATCATTTTTTTACTATAACTTATTTCAAAAGCTGAAACTTTTATTCTATTCTAGATTCATTACATGTAAAGTAAAATATTTCAGAAGTTGCTTTGGTTTAATTTTGATGATTAGAGCTTACAGCTCATGAAAGTCAAAAATCCAGTATCTCAAAATATTAGAATATTTCCTAGCATCAGTCAAAAAATGGATTTGCAAAAAAGAAAAGGTCAAGTTCTTTAAAGTATGTTCATTTATGCACTCAATACTTGGTCGGCAGCACATATTACAGCAAATGACTTGCTCCTAGTACAAATTACAGCATCAGTGAAGTGTGGCATGGAAGTTATCAGCCTATGGCACTGCTGATGCGCTATTGAGCCTTCAGATTGTTTGTATATTGTTGGATCGACTGTTTCTCGTCTTTCTCTTGAAAATATCCCATAGACTCTCAGTGGGGTTCAGGTCAGGCACAGTAATATCATGGTCAGCAAACCACTTGCAAGTAGTTGTTGCACTGTGGGCAGGTGCTAAAGTCCTGCTGGAAAAGAAAATCAGCATCTCCATAGAGCTTGTCAGCAGATAGAAGCATAAAGTGCTCCAAAATCTCTTGGTAGATGGCTGCATTGACTTTGCACTTGACAAAACCAAATCGACAAACACCAGCAGACGTCATGGCACCTCAAATCATTACTGACTTCAGAAACTTCACACTGGACTTTAAGCAGCTTGGATTCTGTATCTCTCCAGTCTTCCTTCAGACTCTGGGACCATGATTTCAACATGAAATGCAAAATTTACTTTGATCTGAAAAGGGGACTTTGGACCACTTAGCAATAGTCCAGTTCTTTTTCTCCTTAGCACAGTTGCTTCTGACGTTGTTTCTGTTTCAGAAGTGGCTTGGTAGTCCTTTTCCTGAAGACGTCTGAGTGTGGTGACTCTTGATGCACTGACTCCGGCTTCATTCTACTCCTTGTGAAGCTCTCCCTAGTGTTTGAATCTGCTTTACTTGACAGTATTCTCAAGCTTGCTGTCATCCATGTTGTGTACCTTTGCCTACCCAATTTCTTCCTTCCAGTCAACTTTGCATTTAATATGCTTCGATACATCACTCTGTAAACAGCCACCCCATTATGTAATGACCTTCTGTCACTTACTCTCTTTGTGGAGGGTGTCAATGATTGTCTCCTGGACCAAGTCAGCAGTCTTCCCCATTAGTGTGGTTTCAAAGAACAAGAGATACCTGGAATTTATACTGTAGGGATGGTCATTTAATGAAACTCAAATATAAATATTCTAATATTTTGAGAAACTGGATTTTTGACTTTCATGAGCTCTAATCATCAAAATAATAATAAAAAAAACGTTTGAAATGTTTTACTTTACATGTAATGAATCTAGAATATATGAAAGTTACATTTTTTTTAAATAAGGTACAATAAAAAATGAGCTTTATCATGATATTCATTTTTTAAATTGCACCTGTATATAGGATTATTGACATGCAGTATGCCTTTTTTAGGCATCTAAATTACTGCCGCTTTCCATCTCTCTTTCTTTTATAGGAATAGTATAGATACAGTATTAACTGACCAGAATTAAATACACTTTTATTACATTCTTTAAATATTTTAAAAGAATAGTTCACCCAAAAATGAAAATTCTGTTTACTCACCCTCATGTCATTCCAGACCCAATAGATTTTGTTCGTCTTCAAAGCACAAATATAGATGTTCTTACTGAAACAAGAAATCTTACTAAGATTTTTGTACCTTCTTTGAAAGTCAATTTTAGCAGAACATTCAAGCTTCAAAAAGTCCATAAAGACATTGTACGAATTGAACTTTTAAGACAAGCCTTCTTAAGAGACATAGTTGTTTATATGATGAATACATTTAATTTAGTCTTTTTTCACATATAAAGACTGATCAATGCAAATATATTTAGCAAATTAAATAAGGTAAATGGAACCTCAATTATATATGATTGATGAGAGAGCAAACCTAATGGTTCTCGTGTGTCAAGCAAACATGGAATGAGAGTGATTGTTGTAGCCAATGAGTAAATGTCAGTTATTTCTTGAGTGTTGATAAATTGTATACCTTTTCCCTGTAGCACATACTACTCAATTTACACAGCCAGGCTGGTTTTATCTGCAGACCGTAGGGAATCTCACCCATGGAGGAAGTTACGTGGCTTTAACAGACCGTAAAGGGAACCTCACAATTGTTATAGAAACCATGGTGGGTGGTTGGATATTTTCTTATGTCTTGTGAAAGGTTTAGTGAATCACTTTTTTTGATCTCTGTGCACACTATGAATACTCCTTTCTTCCTCTTTTTGTAGACACATGATCACTCTCAGTGCATTCGACCTCCTCTACCACACTTTGACGTCTCCCCTCAGATAGCTATATTTCAGCTGAAAGGTTCTTTTGTAAGTGCAGTTCTGTTTGTTCTTGATATTTCTGTCCATTTATTTCTTAACCTTAAGGCTTCATAATATGTTGCTTGTGCTTTCATCTTTTTTTCAGGCACATCTCACTGACCTTGAAGTGTGGTACTCAAAATTGGATTTTGAGACCAAAAAAGATACACTGTTTCAGCGGAGCAGTCCTATTAAGGTATATTTCAATCAGTTCACTTTTTATTTCATGTCTTTACACACTAAAGGAACCTTCCTGTTTCCACACAGGTCCATGATGGTTTATTCTCCTTAAAACTAGATGTTGATGAGGTTTACACAATCACAACTGTCAGCACTGGACAAAAAGGCTCCTACCCCGAGCCACCCAAATCCAACCCATTTCCAAAGAGTTACTCTGATGACTTTACTGTTGGTAATGTGTATTAGTGTTAATAGGGAATTATTGGAAACACTTACTCAACTGATGTTCATAACAGCATTTCTTTTTATTCTTAGATAAGCCTCCATTCTCTGAAGCCCCGTATTTTGCGGATCAAACCGGTGTGTTTGAGTACTTCAGAAATAGCACAGATAATGGCTCGCATGCCTTTACTTTGCGCCAGGTAGTCACTGAACGACCGGTCACCTGGGCTAAAGATGCTGACCAGACCATTAGCGTCATAGGGGACTACAGCTGGTATGTTTGTACTGAGTATTGTTATATTTGCTGAGCCAGCAGTATATGGGAGATTGTACATTTTGCGGAGATGTTTTAATCAATACTGCAGTATTATTCTGGCATTCTGTGTCACAATTAATCACATGTAACTAAAATTCACTACTTGTCATACTAGGACAGACCTCAATGTTTCCTGTGACATCCTCATTGAAACTCCCGTCACTGGAGGCGCGTTCCTAGCAGCCAGGGTTGATCAAGGTGGAGAATCCGTCAGAAAAGCAAAGGGCGTCTTTTATTGGATTTATGCAAATGGAACCTACAAAGTGACAAATGATATAGGTAACCATTTCCTATTTCTATTTATAGTTAGCTCAAATTTGGTTATAAACAGATTACATTTTTCACTCACCAGCCAATTTGGCTAGTCATTTTTTTTAGTTGGCCATTCAGAAGTTTTACTATCTAAAACAAAACAGACATAAACTAGTTAATCAAAATCACAGATTAATTTCTTAAACATTTAATGGCTTTCATTTTTACAATAGTCAAGGATTGTTTGTGGATACCATTAAAAAAATGCTCAGCGACTTGGATGAAAATTTTAAACCCTGGTTATAAAATAAAATAGTGCAGCTGTGTATAACTGGGGAGTCTATGGCAGCCCATTTATCCTCTTCAAATCAAGAAGTGTGGCACATTTGATTTGGAAGAATCTGAGCATTTCTGGTGCCCAAGTCTCTGATAATACAGTTGTGTTCAAAATTATTCATACCTTTGCTAAATATGATCAAAGACGTCTGTGAAAATAAATCTGTATCATTAATCCTTTTGTTCATTTATTTTAAAAATTTACAAAAATCTAACCTTTCATTGTAGAATGAAACTCTCATTATGAAAAAAAAATATCTTATACACATTGGCCACAATTAATCACACACTTTTATTCAATGCTTTATGCAACCTCATTTTGCCAATGTAACAGCTCTGAGTCGTCTTCACCTATAATGCCTGAAAAGTTTAGAGAACTTCTGACAAGAGATCAGAGGCCCCTCCTTTATACAGAATGTCTCTAGACCCTTTAAATTTCAAGGTGCATGTTGGTGTTTCTCCTCTTCAGTTAACCCCACTCTTGGGAACTGGGTTGGCCATAGCGGAAGCTTTTTTCTTCTCAGTGACCCATTTTGATTTTGATTTTGATGTTTGTTTGTGGATCATTGTCCTTTTGGGTTTCCAAAAGCACTGTAAATCTAAAGGCCCCAATATACTTCAAGCAAAATTGAGATTGAATGGGTGTGATGTCAATTTAAACTAAATCTGTTCAAAATTAACTTGTTTGGAGTTTGTTTTGGTGGTTTAAAACTGCTTGCCAAATATTACATTTGAATTGCCATTGGAACATTTAATTGGTGTGCACTGGGAATTACAGTGCTATTTAATTTTTTTTCTTATGCGATTCCAATCTTCTTTTTGTTTTAATTTTAGTACATACCTCAGTGAAGTATTGTATTGTGACGAATCTTTGTTTTTCCAATTGAAGGTGGACAGAGAGTTCTTGCTGAAGGGCAGTCAGGAACAAGGGAAGGTGTATGGTATACCTTAACTCTTAGTGTCAAGGTAACCTATATATATCTATATAAAATGGTAGTCTTTTAACTATTCTTTGTCATTCTTATTAAATGTGCATCTTTTGGTGTACAGGGATATTTTGCCACAGGGATGCTAAATGGCTATCCGCTGTGGAAGAATGCTGCTGTTCTCGAACCCAAGAATGGCTGGGCTGCACTAGGAACTCTCTCTTTTGAATATGCACAGTTTGATAATTTTAAAGTGAATGCACAATAATAATTGCTTTACTTTCCGGTGAATGCTATACATTCTTACATCACATCAATCCTGTTTACAAAATCATTACACACTTTTGCTGCTTGCATCATTTTCAAATGTCTTAAGGTAATGCAAACATAACATACTTTGATGTATGTCTTATTTGATGATTTTTTTTTTCTTTGGGATTTATAAGTGAGGAATGTGTGTGTAAACTCTTTACCTTACCTACAAAAAGGGAGTTTTGGGGCCAATTACTATAATTAGGCTTTTTGTCAAAGTAATGTATGAATGACACACTACCAGTTTGGACAAATTTGATTCATTTTATATTTTATATGAAATCTTTTAATAATAAAGGGAACTAATTGTGGGAAATAATGAGTTTGAGTGAACTGGGTTGGCCATGGCAGAAGCTTTTTTTTCTTCTCATTAATCCATTTTTATTTTGATTTTGATGTTTGTTTGTGGATCATTGGCCTTTTGGAGGATCCAACCACGACCCATTATAGGATTTCTAGCAGGGACAGTCAGTTTTTAATTTTTTTAATCTATTTTTTAATCTGGTATTTGTTAGAATCCATGATGAGCAGAAAAATAGGGCCACAACATTACAGATACAGCAGTATATATTTTATTGCACAAATCGGGTACTTTTTTTTTTTTTACTATTAAAATATTTTTTTTTTTTACTATTAAAAATGTTTGGACATATTTGATTAATTTTATGTTTTATATGAAATCTTTTAATAATAAAGGGAACTAATTGTGGGAAATAATGAGTTTGAGTGAATTGAAATGTGAATTGGATGGTAAAAACCATCCCTGGATGTACAACATAACAGAAAGCTAATGTAGGCCTATACAAGAACTGTCTAGACAATATGCATAGACACAACAAATGCCTTTGATTAAGTGATCATCAGCATGAGTTAGCACTTGTATAAAAGCAGACATTTTAGCAGTTTGCTGGTCTGAAGCTTTCATGTGTGTTAACACAATGCCAAAGAGAAAAGACATCAGCAATGATCTTGGAGAAGCAATTGTTGCTGCCATTTATCTGGGAAGAGTAACACGGCCATTTCCAAACAATTTGAAGCCCATCATTCCAAAGTGAGGAAGATTACTCACAAGTGGAAGACATTTAAGACAGACACCAATCCTCCCAGAAGTGGACATTCCAGGTAGTTCACCCCAAGATCAGACCATGTAATACTCAAAGAATTGGCAGACAACCCAAGAACTTCACCACAGACTTGACAGGCCTCAGTTAACATTTTAAATGAAAAATTTCATGATAGTAGGCAACAATTTGAAAAAGTATGGCATTTTTGGAGGCTTGCCAGAAGAAAACCTCTTCTATCTAAAAAAGCATTGCAGTATGGTTTAGGTTTGCAAAGTTGCATCTGAACAAACCATAAGACTTCTAGAACAATGTCCTTTGAACAGACGAGACCAGAGTGGAGATGTTTGGTCATAATGTACAGCGCCAAGTTTGGTGAAAACCTGTAGAGCATATCCGCACAAACATATTAAAAGTCACACATGCAGGTAGAGGGCTGATGACTTTGGGTTTGTTTTGTAGCCACAGGACCTGGGGACCTCACAGTCATTGAGGTGACCATAAACTCCTCTCTATACCAAAAGTCAAATGTAAGGCCATCCGTCTGACAGCTAAAGCTTGACCAAAATTGGGTCATGCAACAGGACAATGATCCCAAGCACACCAGCAAATCTACAACAGAACGGCTGAAATGAAAAGAATCAAGGAGTTGCAGTGGCCCAGTCAATGTCCAGACCACATCCTGACTCAAATGCTGTGGTGAGAGCTGTCCATAAACAAATGCCCACAAACCTCAATAAACCTTTTTTTTTTGGACTCCAGTCCTATTGCTTCCTGGAGACTTCCCAGAACTGAAGTTATGGCTATTCTTAGGTTTTCTGGATTGTTGGTTGATAAAATTATAAAATAATCAGTTACAAATAAAAGAGAAAACACATATACTTAATATAGAGCCAAGCGCATTAGAGCTTTGTTAATGGATCACTGGATGTAAAGGGAAAAAAAGAAACAACTTTATACGGTAATTGTATAGAGGACTAGTTTTCTCATCTAAACCTTATTCATCAAATACATTTACTTTAGGTACCCCTGAGATTTTAAAAGAAATATTTCAATAATTTTTCAATAAGTTTCATTGATGTTGATTAATGGTCACATGGCATGGTAAATAAAAATATTTCATCTTTTTTAGTAAGTGTTTTATTTTAAATGTTATTTTAAAACAAAGACTAATGAAACAGTGAGGGTTATGAATGGGAGCAACTGCAACACGCAATATGGAGGAATAGTCCCATCTTCTAAATGAAAGAGCCAAATTTCCCATAGAAACCTGAGGCTAGACCAGCAAATGCGCATGCGCAGTCATAAGTACGTTATGACTGCACATGTGCATTGGCTGGTCTAGCCTAAAAAATAAGCCTTTTAAACACTATTTAAGGATAAGAAACAACATTCATGGGGCAATTAATTTAAGATGTTTGTTGCTGATTTGATATATGTAATTTAATTGTTAGTTCAGCTAGCAGCTTTTTGAGATTTCAGGATTCCCCCATTCATTAAGATAGGACATGGTCTTGTATGAGTTGCCCAGAGGCGTTGCAAATATGGCAACCAAGTAAGAGACTTTCCTTGAAAAGGACTTAAAATTGAAATTGTTTATTTTTTATTTTATTTTATTTTATTTTTTTTTATAATTGAATTAATTGTTAGCTTTTCATTAAACCCACAAACCATCTGCAGTTCCTTTTCGAAACCTAGTTTGGGAAACCAAAATGTGATAAACGAGTTCTTTCAAAAGTAATCTAAAAGTAATCTGATTAGATTACCTAAAATATGTAATGTAACTGATTACATTACTGACTACAATTTTTGTCATGTAATCTGGAATCAGTAACTGGTTACAATTTGTAAGTAATCTACTCTGTGTATATATATATATATATATATATATATAACATAATTATTAAGAGTATCCTAAATAATAATTAAAATATTTAAAATAGGTTAGTTGTTAAGTATCTTAAAATAAGCAAATTGGCTCTTGTATTCTGATGAAAAACATTTCAATTGTTTCAGTTGTTGTGAATTGTTTTAGGACGCTGCATACCATTAATAAAAATGTTTTTAATATATTTTCTAAATAAATAAAAAAATAAAAAAATAAATAAAAAAAGCTTAGCTCGTGAGTTCCAGAGATTAGGGCGCTACACGATCTCCATAACAACCGAAAGACAAACATGGCCAACTACAGTGAGAGCCGCAGTAAACGAGTCTTTCTCAACAACATCGACTCATATTCGTCCAAATATATCGCCCAGGTAAAAGAATCTACTAGTCCGTCACATTAATTACATTAATATCATAAGCGGTGTGGTATAATGTTGCTTTGTTTAGTTCTTATCCTCATGTGTTGTCGGAGAGTCGCTTAATGATGAACAGGAAGAGGAGGACAAACACGAACTGTCATCAGAAGACAGACGTTTTCAGATTGTCGGAACAGTTGCGAATAAAGAAGCAAAAAAACAAAGTTTTGCACTGGAAGAGTATTGGGTTAGTTTATCATTTATCCTTTCTTAGATAGATATGTAAATGTCTGAATATATAATATATATATTTCTATAATTTACCGTTACTTAAAAATGAAAAGTGCAATTCGTGCATAGCCTACAGCACACATTTCCTGTGTTTAGCATTATTTACATTTTTGAATTAAAATTCATTTTGGTACTCCATTATATCTGAAAGCATAATGTACAGTAAAACATGACACTAATAATTTCCCTAATTAAGAAAAAATCATTAAAAGAATGAAGCCTGTTTTTTTACTTATTATTTTATGTATGTAATTATTGTATTTATTTAATAGAAAATAAGAAATAAACAGTGAAACAGTTTTGTTAAAACATTAATACCTGAAACTTTTCTGTCTACCAAAATCAAAGTCATGTGGTGCAACCAACATGCAGAAAAATAAATCAATAAACAGGAAATGATAGAAGACCCTGCAGACCATGCCTATGGCAAGGACAATATGTCTTTATAATATAATATAAAATAATGTGCACTTTTATGTCACTCTTGTTTATGTTATTGACCCTAGTAACAAGCTGTGTATTGCTCATGTCATCTCATTTCAGTCTCTGAGCCGGGAGAAGCTCCTGCAATGTCTGATGCAGTGTGATGTTATTGTGTATAATATCACTGAACACAATGATCTTATAGATGAGGCAACATGGGCCATTTCAGGTAATAATTCCTTAAATTTCCAGACAATTTATGGTTGTATTTTAAGTAAGACACATTCAGACCAAAAATGGCAGCTTGCTAAATTCTGGGACACAACCTTAATGCCATTTCATTTCTTTTCAGTTTTTTATTCATAACAAATCTAACTCTGTATTAAACCTGTATTTACTGTAGCTCTGCACTCTGAAATTGAACATTTTGGGTCCACAAAAACATTCATTCTACTGTCAACGATCATGACATGGGCAATGACTAAACCAGCTGATCCTGTGAGTGTTGCTTTTAAATATTTACATCATACAGTAAGGTCCAATTTCAGACCACATTAAAAAGCATTTTTTTAAATTCAGTTTTAGGATTTGAAAAATGTAAAACAAAAAGCTTGAAATACATTTTAAAATTAAATTCTTCAATTCTGATTTTTCTGTTCAGCTTATTGGTTAAATCATTTTGCTGATACTATCAATTGGAATGCAAACGATTTGTATTAGAAAATAATACAAAATAGAAACATTTCACTAGCGGTTTTAGACTATTACAGTGACCAAATAGACAGACTTCAGGCTCTTGTTACCTTTTGTGATTTTATCTTAAGGATGATCCTGACATCCCCTTAACTGAAGATGACTACAAAAGAAGAAGACCACATCCAAACTTTAAAGAACACACCAGCACAGAGAAACTAGTGCTTAAATTGGGGAAGACTGTAATGATCAATCCAGAATGAGAAACATATATATTTAATTTATTATATGAATAAACTTGGCATAACTTCTTGTTTTTTTTTTTTTTTCTTTCAGAAAAAGTCAAAGCTGTCTACTTACGTTGTGACATCAGGGCTGCAGTATGGCATGGGCGAGAACATCTTCCATTTTTTCTTTAAAGTACTGAAATACTATATATGAGAGCAGTATAATTGTTGATATCAAATTAAATATATAAATAAATAAAGGAAGGAATAGTAACCAAACAATACAAATTAGCTGAAAACTTGCCTAATCTCAGGTCATCCAAGACGTTAGATGAGTTTGTTTCTTCATCAGAGCAGATTGGCAGAAATGTATTAAGTCTCTTGCTCACCAGTGAATCATCTGCAGTGAATGGGGATGTCAGAATGAGTCAAACGGCTGATAAAAACATCACAGTAATCCACAAGAAAGTCCATCAATTAATGTCTTGTAAAGAAAAAGCTGCATGTTTGTACTAAATAAAATAAATAAATCCACAATTAAGATGCTTTCGGCCAAAATACATAATATTGCTTTCTTAAATGAAAAAGTTGAATCAGGAGAAAATAATCAGAATATACACCGTTTGCAAGCAATAACAGTCCAAAATAGTTATTTTTTTAACAGGAGAAATCATTATTGTGGATTATGGAATTTATTTATTTAACTTTATATGTATGTATTTTTGCCAAAAGAGTTTAAAGCCAAAACACCTTGATGGATTTGTTTGTTACAAACATTCTGTACAGCTTTTCATTTCACAAGACATTAATTGATGAACTGGAGTGGTGTCGATTACTTGTGGATTATTGTGATGTTTTTATCAGCTGTTTGGACTCTCAATTTCAGCACATTATCATTATCACTATTCCTTTAAACCTTCTTTATTTTCCTCTAGACAGCTTGGCTCGGAGAGCTTAGCAGCGTTCCTGTTTTTGGGCCTGGGACAAATATCATTCCTGCCATTCACATCTACGACCTTGCAAGGTTTTAAATATTGCAGCTGTGATTTTTTTTTTTAATGATATTGATTAATTGGTGTGTGTTTTGTTTGTTTGTTGTTAGTTTCATCCATAATTTTGTCTTTTTTTTTCCTTTTTAGAGTGGTGCAAAACATAATTGATCACAAACCAAAAACACACTATTTTATCGCTGTGGATGATTCCAAGAACACTTTTGAAGACATTGTGAAAGTAATCATTACACACACCATCTGTGTGATTTCCATATACTGAATGTAACACTTACAGGATTAGTTAGGATTAGTTTTGCAATGAGAAAACACCACTGAAAATCATTAGTAAACATGCAGCTGTCTATTTCCTTAGGCCATTGCCTCTACTCTGGGGTCTGGAAAAATAGAAAACATCCCAAAGGAAGATGCCTATGGCACAAAGGCAGTTACGGTAGACTGTTTTAGCTGAACAAATATGTTTGACGTCATTAAATGACACATGAAGATAATATATCAAACTGTTGTGTATTTTCACAGGAAACTGACCTACTTTATCTCATTGTCAACCTTCGAACTGAGTCTGTTTTCTTAAAGGACAGATTAAACCTCCACTGGGATTGTGAATCTGGGATAGTTGACAACATACTTCAAGTGGTGGAGGAATACAAACAGAGAAGACAACTGTTGGTAAGTTTCGATAACTCTTTGTGAAGAAAGCTTGTGTCTAGTTTAAGAAGATATATCAGAAATAACAATATGATTTTTTATATTGTTTTTATCTGTAATAGCTTTTAGCATTTTTTAATAACATGAACAATATAGTTTTACAAAACATGCTTACATGCTTCTATGCATCTTCTATGCATTTAATTTCCTTCAGCCAATAAAAATCTGTGTTCTTGGGCCCCCTGCTGTTGGCAAAAGCTCAGTTACAGTAAAGTTGTGCAGATATTACAAACTTCATCATATTGATGTCGATGAAACCATCAACGAAAAAGTCAGACAACTGGTGAGTGAGATCTACATAACTTTTCAAAACATTTTTTTTAGTAGAGACAGTAGAGACAGTTATAATATTATAAATGATTTATTTTTATCAAAAGTTTCCATAATAATAATAATAATAGTAATAATAATAATAATAAATAAACAGTGATTCTATAGATAATAGCATAAAATGATTTGATGAATTGAAAGATCAAGTAAGACTGAAGAACTGTTAGGAGCCACTAATGGCCATCACGTGAATAAATAAAATTTTTAAATATATAAAAATAGAAAAGGTTATAGAAAATAGAAAGGTTGTTTTAAATTGTAATAATATCTCACAATTTTACAGCTTTTACTGTACTGTTAACTTTTTGACCCCGCTGTATATGAAGCTGTCTTTTGAACGCACAGTATGTGTTTTTCAGGAGGAATTGCTTGAGGGAAATGAGAAGACAAGTGAGAACGAGGAAATGCTCACTGGGGCTGAAGAGCAGCTTAAAACTCTAAAGAACAACATGATTCAAAATGATGGTATGCATTGAATTACGCTTTGACATGTATTTGTTATATATAAATAACAAATCTGATATACTCGCTGTTGCTTATTTCAGTTTTTATTATGTTTTCTGACAGGCCAGTTGGACGATCAACATGTGATGTATATCATAAGAGAGAAGCTAAACTCAAAGCCTTGCAGAAATCAAGGATTTGTTCTGGATGGTTACCCAAAGACCTATACACAGGCTAAAGAGCTTTTCCATGGTCAGCAATATTCTTTTAAACAAAACAAAACAAACAAAAAAAACTAAATGGAAATATGAAGTCTTACTGTTAACTTCTGAAATATTTTCCAGATGAAAACATGGAAGTAGAAGATACCAGATCTACTTTACCCCAATACAACAAAGTGTTGATTCCAGGTTAGTCATCTCAGAACCTGCTTACACACTTATTTCACCTCTTCTGTTTAAAAACAAGATGTTTGACCTTAGTAATATAGTTAAAACAATAATTTATTGATCCTAAAAATCCTAAAAAGCATCAAATCATCAGCATATACTTTGGTGATCATTCAGGATTTCAGAATAAACATGTAACACTGAAGACTGGAGTAATGATGCTGAAATTCACTATTACAGGAATATATATTTTTTTAAAATATCAAAATTGAAAATAGCTATTTTAAATTGTAATAATATTGAAATATTTGTACTGTAAGTGACATTATTAAAGTAAATTTGGGGTGGGCGAATGCTGTTGCATGTTAACATCCACAGGCCTTTTCACCTACAGAGTTTGTCTTCTCACTGGATGCCACGGATGAGTTTTTGAAAGAGCGTGCTCGGAGCCTTCCACAGAATGTGGCAGAGGAGATGCATTACACTCAAGATGAGTTTACAGAGAGTCTTGCAAAATTCAGGGAGACTTTGGCAGAAGACGAGTCTGTGCTTGACTATTTCGATTATGTCGAAATCCACCCTGAATACATTGGTTAGAACCCATACTGTCACGCTTATTTTTGTGCTTACATACGGAAATGGTACTCTATCAAATATTCAATTAACTGACAGATAAGCTGATTTTTATGAAGCAGGGTGGTATTGTTATTGAGAATAACATTTTCTTGTTGTCATTTTCAGACTGTGAGAATGTGGACACAGTAGAGAAGATAATTAAGACAGTGGGGCGCCCGAAAAACTATGGTCTGAGTCCAGAGGAAATGGAGGAAGAGAGAAAGAGAAAAGAAAATGAATGGCACCAACAGCTAAAACAGGAAGAAGTTGAGAAGGAACTCAGGCAAAGATTGGAGAATGATAAAATGACTGCTGTTTTGGAGGAATGGGTAAATTTGGCCTAATATTGAAACAAAACCTCTGATAAACCACAAATATAGCAGCAAAGTGAAGTTCTCCCAGGAGAATTCAACTGTTTGTCTCCTGTGATATTATTTATTGGTTGTGAAATGTTTGGTGACCACACATTTTATAATATCCTCAAGCCAATGTGTACATCATTGGTTTGTTCAAAGGTTTGGGGGTCAGTAAGATTTTTGAGGCCATAGTATTACAACTCTTTTTTTATTTTTAATATATTTTAAAATGTAAGTTAATCTTGTGATGCAGGATGCTGAATTATTAGCATCATTACTCCAGTGTTCAGTGTCACATGATCCTTCATAAATCATTGTAATATGCTGATTTGTTGCTGAACAGTTGTTTTTGTGGAAACTGTGATGTTCAGCTTGTGGATGTGTATTTTCAGAACAGGAACATGGCTGAGGTGAAGAAGCAGGAACATGAGCTATTAGAAACACGATCTGTCCCCATGAGACACTACCTGATGAAATATGTCATGCCCACTGTCATACAAGGACTGATGGACTGCTGTAAGGTCAAGCCTGATGACCCTGTGGACTTTTTGGTAACACTTGTCTCATGGTATTCATATGTGTTCTTATTAACAAAAAATGATTTGTGTTTACTATGTGTCATATTGTGTCTTTACTCGATTTCAGGCAGAATACCTCTTCAGGAACAACTCAGATGATTAGCTCACGCTGCTATTATAGTTAATATACAATAAAAATAAGTAATTTCATTAAGGGTGTATTTCTGTGTCTTTACTTACTGTTTTTTTTTTTTTTTAATCACTGTAAAAGTGAAAATACAAGTAATTTTTTCACAAAAAAGATGTGGGAGCCACCTAAGTGGTGAGATCACATGATCAGCTTTGCTTTGTAATTTGACCAAGTTAAAAATAAATGAATAAAATGCATAGTAAATAAATTCTTTTTTTAAATGTAAAAACTTTATTGTATTTCTTGTATTATAAATTACTGCTCACTGAAATCAGCAGAGCTAATAGAAAATACAAATTTCCTCAGCACTGTCATATCACCCTGCAGCCCAAGACCGGTTGCCTACTGAAGTTAAGCAGGGTTGAGCCTGGTTAGTACCTGGATGGGAGACCTCCTGGGAAAACTGGGAATTTGCTCTATCACTCTCTCCTCTCCACCTGTAACTGGTGTGCGGTGAGCGCACTGGCGCCGTTGAACTGTGGCTGCCGTCGCATCATCCAAGTGGATGCTGCACACTGGTGGTGGTTGAGGAGAGATCCCCCATATGATTGTAAAGCGCTTTGGGTGTACGGCAATACACAATAAAGCGCTATATAAATGCCTCATTCTATTCTAAATACTGTGCAGTCTTTGCCTCTTCTTTACAGACAGTATGGCAAAAACAGTATGCAGTGCTGAATGTTTTAATATTATGCTGGATATAAATAAAATAGTTTTTCATTGTCAAACTATTTTTTTATTAATTACAAACCATTAAAGAATAAAACGCATTCAAATACCTTACGGTGCAGCTATACGCTATAAGGAATACAAAATATGTAATTTAATAAAGAAATGTTTTGAAATATTCGTGACAATGTTATAAAAAAACACACAGATTTTTAACTGGTTGCGGTCCCTTTAAATACAATTATTTCAAAGTAGGTTGGAAAAACAAGACGCAGGTCAACCAGCGTCAGCAAGGGATGCGCCATGGCGTCACTTCCCGTACCAATTGGCAGTTGCTGCTGCCGGAGCGCCATGTTGGTTCAAACAAAAGAAACAACTTCGCTGCCCTCATAACAGTTTATGACAGGCTGAAACGCAATGGCGGAATATAACCTGCTTCTCAGCTTCTCTTAAGCCGGAGATTTTCATAATGCCTTTGTAAGTATCTCGTCGGAGTTTGAAGACAAATGTGATCAAAGCAAACGCGAGGTCCTGGGCCTTATGTCACGAATCGGGTCGCAGGCTCGACACGTTAATCAGAGCATTTAATGGCTCGGTTTAGTTTTTGAACTAGTTCACATTGTATTCATTTTGAAATCAAACTTGTCAGTATTCAGCACCTAATGAGATAAAACGATCAACGGGCCATCAGATGTAGAGATCGGGCTCATAGTAAGCGTGCTGATTTGTATGTATAGATTTTAATATCATCTATATCTATATCATTTATTGTTTGCTGAACTTTGTGCAGATATGTAACGTAAGTTCGTTTAGCAGTGCACGTATTGATGTAGGTTAGGGACTTCATACTAATTTCTTTCAAGGGGGCGTTCACAAAAAACGCGTTCTAGCGTAACGTTACTAAACAACTGTTACAAACCACAACGGAACAGACACCTCTAGACGCATATAAAAGTTTAACTATTTTTATCTTTACATGGCGTCTGCGAAGTGCGGAAAGAAAAAAAAAAAAAACAGCGAGGCATGACGCAATGTACATAAACAATTAAAGTGTAACCCGTCACGTCCAACCGCCCCATAGACAACAGTCATATGCGTAATAAATACAGTCTTTATTATTCAAAATATTTGCCATACTTTGAGAGGTTCACTTCTTAGGACACAAAATTGTACGTTTACATGGAAATGTCTCCTCCAAACTGATTTTTGTTAATAGAAATCTAACCAAATTGATTTTTTGGCAATAATCCATTTTAGTATACATTAATAATATGTGTAAAGATAGCTTCCTAACTATCTGTATCTTATTTTAATAGATTTTTGTGTTTTATTATTATTATTTTTTTACATCACCATGCTCAGGTGTGTAAATGCTACATTTTCATAACACACAGATTTCTGTTATTAATTTTGAGCTCAACAAAGATGTGAACAGGAGTCTAACAATTAATGTTTGACTTTTTCACAGTCCGATTACCAGTCAGGTGCAAACAGTGCAGCAGACCCCAAAGCATTATGGGATCACTTCTCCTATCAGCTTGGCACTACCTAAAGAGGCCGATCTGGTTCTCGCACGGAAGCTGACAGAGACACTTCGACCCTTTGGTGTCTTTGAGGAGGAACTGGAGCTGCAGCGGAGGTAAATGAGACACGCTTCACTAAATCACACATCTGTGTGGTTTATGCATTTTGACACAACATTGACACTGAAGGCAAATGTGGCCCAAATCCAAATCAGATATGTTTTTGTCATGACAATGTGAACAACACAAACCACATGGAATCTGATCTTTTCAAATTCTGATTTGTGCCACTTCCATATGTGGTACTAAATCCGACCGCAGTGCAAACAGTCATGCCGGAATTTATGCAATTTTTTTTTTTACATCAATCTAGAACGATAGTCATAATTCTGCAATTTTACATACCCAAAGTTATCAAGACATTTGCGAAAGGTAATCAGTGGAAGTGTGATGTGTCAGAAGTATTACAGTGACAACTTGTGAAGGGCTTGTAAAATTTTCAAAACTCAGCTGTCTTTTGGTACATTTTTGTCCTTATTATTCATACTGACTGTGCATAATTTAGCTGGCTTCTGCAGAAGGTCACACTATAAATAAATGCATAATGGCTTACTTTATATCCTCATTGTTTGCTTCTGTATGACATCGTGCTATGCTGTGCAAGTTTTGCCAAGTCCACAGTTTCCGTGCAAAAATGGGCTACTTTTTCCACTGTTGCTGCACGTTGTTTTTCAGTTTCGTGGGTTGACGAAATTGAGCGCTAAAAGTCGCAGTGTGAATGTAGCCTTAGGTTGCTTTTGAGACCATCAGCTGGTTCATTACTGTTGCACAACATTTAATAAACATGCACAAAGTGCATCAAAACCATTGCTGTGGTTTTTACACTGAATTGATGTCACCTCCCAAAGGACTGTCACTAAGCAACTGGCTTTTGTTAGATTTTACAAAAGTTTGAAAGAATTTAAAATGAATTACAATTTTATTAATATAAAAGAAAGCATGTTATTTGAAACATTACAAAAAGGACAAAATGAAGAAACAATTGGGATATTTCTTATTTCACCAGGTGATATTTAGAGGTCCCCACAGCACCCAGGAACCAAAATGGCAACATGCACTGAAATCAAAGTAGTATAATTATTTTGCGTTGTCTACATTGCTGTTCAAAAGTTTGGGGTCAGTAATTTAGTTACAAATGTTATAAAAAATCTGTTAAAACAGAAAAGTCATTTTTCATAAAAGTTGTATTTTTATGTATTTTGAATCAGATAAGTGTAGCATAAGAATAAAAAAAAAATTATGAGCATAAGAGACTTATTTCTAAAATATTAAATGACCTTACTGACTTCAAACTTTTGAATGGTAGTGTATGTTCACTTAAAGGGGAAGTTCACTTCCAGAACAAAAATTACAGATAATGTACTCACCCCCTTGTCATTCAGGATGTTTATGTCTTTCTTTCTTCACTTGTAAAGAAATTGTTTCTTGAGGAAAACATTTCAGGATTGTCCTCTATATGGTGGACTTCTATGGTGCCAGTGAGTTTGAACTTCAGCTTAAATGCTCTTCAAACGAATCCCAGCTGAGGAAGAACGGTCTTATCTAGTGAAACAATCAGTTATTTTCTACAATAAATTACTATACTTTTTAAACTCAAATACTAGTCTTGTCTAACTTTGCAGTGACAGTTAGGGTAAGCCAATCGCTGCAGAAGTACTGACTCAGTGTTTACAAAGTGAACGTGCAAAGAAGGTCAAATGCCCTCTACAAAAAAGGTAAAATGGTGATGTAGGACGTTTTTGAAGTTGGAGGAGAACAATTAGATGTGTTTTGTGTTTTTAGACCTACTGTATTGTACTGTTTAGACCTAGACTGTATTGAAACGGAGTACACAAAATACGCATGCACATCGCAGACCTGGACAAGACGAGCATTTAGTGTTAAAGTATTTAAATTGCAAGTTGTTTTAGAAAATAACCAACCATTTTGCTGGATAAGATCCTTCTTCCCCAGCTGGGATCGTTTAGCTTGAAGCTGCATTTATACTGCATTTTGGAAATTCAAACTCGCGGGCATCATAGAAGTCCGCTATATGGAGAACATTTCTAAAATGTTTTCCTCAAGAAACATAATTTCTTTATGACTGAAGAAAGAAGGACATGAACATCTTTGATGACAAGGGGGTGAGTAAATTATCAGTTTTTGTTCTGGAAGTGAACTTCTCTTTTTAATGAGATTTTAATGATTTTCATTTTAATTTTTATATTTTATTCAAAGAAGTTTATCCATAAACATGTACAGCATAGTCTTGACCCAGCTTTAGGATTCATCAAATTGCTGTTTTTTAAAGATTTTTCTTTTGCCCACAGAATCCTAGTGCTTGGGAAGCTAAATACATTGGTTACGGAGTGGATCCGTGAAGTCAGTGAAACCAAGGTATCTTATTTTCCCTTTTAATTATAATATACATAAACTTTGAAACAACTTCTCACAGATACTAAATGTTATGTATTTTAATTTACTCACAGAATATTCCAGCATCAGTAATTGATAATGTTGGTGGAAAAATCTTCACATTTGGATCCTACAGACTTGGCGTTCATACCAAGGGTACGTTTCTAGATAGATCGATACATGTACTTTACATAGTTTCTGAGTGCTTGTAATGTCTCATTCATTAACCTAATTTTGTAGGTGCTGATATTGATGCCCTCTGCGTTGCACCCCGTCATGTGGAGAGATCGGACTTTTTCTCCTCATTTTATGAGAAATTAAAGGAGCAGGAGGAGGTCAAAGACCTGAGGGTATAATGCTTTTTGTAAATGGTGTACATATTTACATGTTCCCTACAATGTCTGTGAGGCTTAATGATTGATTTTTGCTTGTGCCTTCTAGGCGGTGGAGGAAGCATTTGTACCAGTGATAAAGCTGTCCTTTGATGGCATAGAGGTAATTTTGAAAGGCCCTATCTATCTATCTATCTATCTATCTATCTATCTATCTATCTATATATATATATATATATATATATATATATATATATATATATATATATATATATATATATATATATATATATATATATATATGAAAGTGATTAAGTCAAATTTTTTTATTTTATTTATTTTTGTAATATGTTATGTTTTGTGGCAGATTGACATACTGTTTGCCCGACTGGCACTACAAACCATTCCAGAGAACCTGGACTTGCGAGATGATGGCTTACTGAAGAACCTTGACATTCGCTGCATCCGGAGTTTGAACGGTAATTGTTCATAATTGATCAGAATCATGTTAAGGCTGAGTATTGACATTTTCAGAAATGATTTGATTTAAATTCACAAGCTATTGATTAAATTCAGTATTGATTTGTTTGGATATATATCATGTCAGTTTGTCTAAAGAAAGATTTGCATCATTTCACAAATTTCAAAACTTGTTTTTCTAGTTATAATAATAATAATAATAATAATAATAATAATAATAATAATAATAATATGATGTCAGGGTGGTTAGTGTAGGAAAAACATGGTTAATTTGTGGTTACCATTTTGTTTTATTAGTATATTTTTATTTGTCCATTTATCTTTTTTAGAATTTGAAAGAATGATAAGTTGGATCTCAGTTTGAAGTCCTTGAAAATCAAAAAAGTAGTGCTTGAAAATTACTTCAATTACTGAAAGTCCTGGAATGTCATTTTTATAGTATCTGTATGACCCCTGTTGGAGCCACTAAAGGGATCTGGTTAGCTGCTCGCTAGCTAGCGGTTGCCTGTTACATTACAGTACGTACAGTTACCACATAAGCAGAGTACGTATAGATGACTAATTGGATGATGGCGAATGATTTGCAGGTCATCAACATTGATAAACATCTTGTAAAATGTGTGGTAAGTACTGCCACTCTGTAGTGTAAACAGAGTACGTGTGATCGCAGTAAATGGCAAGCGCGCATTCAAAAAAGTTTTCAGCACCCCGCATATTAATAATGGCTCCTTGATCCTCACAATTTATATACAGTATAATTAACCAATGATATAATGGTGATAAAGCATTGAAATATATTTATATATATATTTTTCCACCCATCTTGTGTCTATTCCCTTTAAGGGTCATTTTTAAACCAGTAATTTCCTTTCCGAACAATATTTTTGATCAATGTGGAAGTTAATCGTTAATGGGAAACACTGATTTCTTGAGTCAGGGCTACCCATACTGTAGACGGGTGTTTTTGTAGCAAAATACTGGTGCATTTGACATCCAGTGTGCACAATGAATTCGCTAAAAAGTTGTGAATCATGCTTAAAATTAGAAAAAATGGAAAAAAAAAAAAAGTTGTGAACTGAGTTTTAATCAAATCATGACCCACAAGAATCAATATGAATTGAATCGTGAGGTACTAAAAGATTCCCACCCCTACAGGAAACCCTGTCAGTTGGTACATTACTATATTTTAATTAAAGAGTCCAACAAATTCTTTACTTTTAGATATATTAAACACTCAAAAACTAGTATACAGTAGTATACAAACTTTTAAATTGCTCATAAGGCATTTTTTTTTCAATAAACTTTAGTGATGTAATTGTTTCTACCCCAATTCATTGTTGAAATACAAACATTTAAATTGTCTAATAATTATTTTTGTGACAGATTAATTAAAACATACAATATATGAGAGGTTCTTAACAGTTTAAGTAAAAATGTAACTTTATAACTATCTGGATAAATGGGCAACGGTTTTACTCAGAAACATGTTTACATAATTTATTTAAAAATGTCTTCCCGGATTGTATATTAAGTTTTTTTATCTTGTATTCATTTGAAATGTCTTTTGTAATTTTTTGGTAAATGGATTTCTGTTATTATTGTACATTTTTGTAATCGCCGTGAAGATAGCCCTGGTGCTGGCATGGCGTAAAAAAGACAATAAATAAATAAATTATAACTATCTGGTGCATATCTCTTTAGCAAAATGGTCCTCTAAAGTTTTTTTTTTCTTGCTAATGAGATATGAACATCGAATGGTTTTCCTGAGGTAAATGCAATCTTACATCTTATTGTTTGCAAGCTTATTGACATCTTTCTATGGTTGACATAATAGGTTTTAGTAGGTTGAACGGTTTCAGCACCTTCTGATGTTCATTCATGATTTTGTGGTATAACTAGTAGTAAAGAGGAAGAGATAAGGATTGTTTGCATTTTGCAAAAGAATTGACCATTTTAAAGCTGAGACTTTTCCATATCAAAACTAATTAAAAGCTTATTGCGATTTTATTGTTTGGACGTTGTGCTAAGTAATTTAAGAATCTGTATCAGTTAATCAAAATGAAGATTGATTAAAATTGATTTAATTGATATTGTCAACCCAGTCTCAAATCTTGTTTAATTTTTAAAAGTATTCTTGATTTTTGCACTCTTTTTATGTATTTTTTTTTTTTTAATCTGCTGACTTGCAGGTTGCAGAGTTACTGATGAAATTCTTCACTTGGTACCCAACATAGAGAATTTCAGACTGACTCTAAGAGCCATCAAACTGTGGGCCAAACGTGAGTAGCTGTTTGTCTGTCAGCTTTACATGGTATTCTGTTTGTGGAACAATTGGTCTTATGTTAAAAAAAACAAAAACAATCCCCACACTGACCTTAAATGACCTGCTGTGTTTGTGGGTATTAGTGCAGTCAATAAAAAGCAACACTGCAGCATTGTGCCTCAGGAGATTCATTTGGCTTGCATTTGCTGCCTAGCAACCTGTGCATACATGCACATGCTTGCGCTTTATGGAAAAAACAATCGATCCTTAATTGCCATTTGACTTTTAGAAATGCTTCAATTTGACCTTAGGATGTGAAATTGGAAAAATTGACTGGTCCATTTATTCACATGGTTTATTTGAAGGTTTACAGAAATAAACAAATCATATTATTTGAATCTCTTACAGGTCATAATATCTACTCAAATATCCTGGGTTTTCTGGGGGGCGTATCGTGGGCCATGTTGGTTGCGAGAACCTGTCAACTCTACCCCAATGCTGTGGCATCCACACTGGTCCATAAGTTCTTTTTGGTTTTCTCGAAGTGGTGAGTTGTTCAAACTGCCTTCATCACCACTGGTTGGAAGTCAATGAGATGATGCAGAGTATAAATATAAACTTCTGTTTTTTGTTTTCAGTGACTTGTTCACTTTAAATTAATGAATTAATAATTTTTCTTCCTGGCTGGTGTTTTCAGGGAATGGCCAAACCCTGTCCTTCTGAAGCAACCTGAAGACTGTAATCTCAACCTCCCAGTCTGGGATCCCAGGGTACTTATTTATTCATTGATTTGTCTGGCTGTTTTATTTATTTGTATTGTAAGGCAGTATACAACGACAATTAATGTATTTTGACAATATTCAGTATTTTTATTCATGTATTTGGTCTGAGTTGGTATAAATCTACCAACAACATAAAATTATAGTTGCAAAGCAAATTTAATGATAGTTGTAATGAAGTTAGACATGTATTTAATATTCTTTTAACATCACAATACTATACATAGTAATACAAGATTATCAGAAGATATCAGTAAATGACAATATTCACCCATATATAATTTGTTATATGCTTGTTTGGTATCATTTGGGAGAATTTAAAACAATTGTGGAGTTGTGAAAGTGACGTGGAAATTAATCCAGTGACATTTTTGGTACCGAAGTTTACAAGAAGTGAATAATTTGTTGCACCAGTAATGCCAAACAGAACTTTAAATGTGATTATTAAGCACTTTAGTAATAAGTGAATAATAAATCAAGCCATGTTTTAAGAGCACCAAACATTAGGATTAAGAGATATAGGTAATAAGTACAAAACTGACAGTCAGGAAATGTATTTAACTAATAAGAAACACAATAAAATCATCTCAATATTCATGGTGCTGAGTAATTGTTATGAAAATAATATTAAACACATCATAAATGTTTAGAATATTCATATTGTGCTGTCATGTCTTTTTTTATTTATTTATTTTTTTTATTATAAACAAATATCAGACATAAATCAAGCTTTCTGCACAGACTTAAATGGACAACTATTGAACATTATAGACCACAACATCATTTAGCATATCTTTTAATAAATGTTACAATTCTGTGTTTTTTCTTTCAGGTAACCCCCAGTGACCGGTATCACCTCATGCCAATCATCACACCAGCTTACCCTCAACAAAACTCCACTTACAATGTGTCTGCCTCTACTCGGGCCATCATGGTGGAAGAGTTCAAGCGGGGTCAGTCTCATTTCTGAAGATCCCTAGAAACGTTCTCATAGAAATAAAAAAAAAAAATGAAGTTTACATTTTTCTCACTCTCATGTCATATCAAACCTGTATGGTTTTCTTTTTGTAGTGTAACACAAAACAAGACATGTTAGGTTTACCAATTACCAAAAAGCTCAATGAATATTATGTACTTGTGTGTTGTATTCAAGTCTTCTGAAGCTTTGTTTAATGAACCAAAAATTTAAATCAAAAGAAAATATCCCTTCTGCAGCAGCTCTTAAATCTTACTTGCATTACAGTAAATTTAAAAATGGATTCAGGTTTTTTCTAGACAGGAATATAATGCACACATTTGTATACATTACTTTTGTGATGCTATTTTTATTTATTTTATTTTTTTTTGTCCTTTAAGAAAAGTGTGGGCAACTAGGGCTGTGACGCTAACCACATTACCGCAGTAATGAGATGCCGAACGCAGTTTTGAGGTCATCAATGTCATCACTGCACTTCTTTTTTTTTTTTTCTGGTAAAAGTTACAGGAGTGCATATGGTGTGTGACAGTGGTGCCTGCAGGTGTATAGCTGTACGCACTGCATACCATGAGTGCTCAGACTGACCTGAGAAACGTTATCATAGGCCTACTACTATAGGCAGTTATTATAGGCCTACTTATTTCTGTTCTGTTCTTTCGAACCGCTCTCTCACTGTTCCTCCATAGAAGTCCGATCTCATAAAAATCTGTATCGTAAGCATGATTTTCTGTTTCTATTTGGCATGTTATTTATATGCCGAAACTGACTTTTGCGTGCATTTGATATGCAGTTGTGGCGTTCTAGGTGCACCCCTAACAACTGCGTTTCATATGCACGCTAAACTGAAATTCACACATACAGTGGCTACATCTCTCATTTGGCACAAATACAAATGTTTTAAACCAGAGAGGCTCCGGTGCTATAACTTGGATTTTTTTCCCTTTCTGTCATTTCTATCAAGAAGATTCTTACCTTCTGTCATACAGATATGAATAATACATTGAACTTGAACTTGCGGCACGGTCACAAAAATGACAGAATTCGGTGTAGACTTGTCACGCAGCCAAATAAAAAATGAAAGAAATAAATTTAATTTCTATTTTGGACTATTTGTACTCCTTACATAAAAGGATATTTAACCTAATTTAAAATTTTGACAGTTAAAGATTAATGATCGGTTAACAAGCGTCGGTTGTCAGTCAGGTAAATGAGTTTAATAGAAATTATGGAGAAGTTTTTGTCATCGTTTGCAACAATTTTTGTACAATAAATTATTTAAAGTTTCAACAAGTTGCATTTGGACGAGTATGTTTATATCCACAGACTGTTACCTGAAAAACAATGTCTAAATAAATGGGAATCAAAGTTTTGCACATTTCCCCAGAACTAAGCAGTTGTTGGGGCATGTTGAGCAAAGTGCACGCACGCACAGCGAAGCGCACCAAGCCGCGTTCAAACGTAAAAATAGTTGGGGTGTGATTTGCTTCACCGTAGGGATGTAACGATATGAAAATTTCTTATCATGATTATAGTGACCTAACTGATCACGGTTATCAGTATTATCACGGTATTGATAAAATATGCTGGAAATGTTCAAAAAGTACTGACACATGAAACATTTCACCAACTTTTGTATATAAAATCAACCAAAATAAATAAAATTACTTTCTTTTTGCATAAACACTAAAACAATAACATTACCTGTGATATCTGGATTTTAAATGACAACATAACTGACAACAGTTTATCTAATAACATGTACGAAACGTTCAGATAAAACTTTGAAAAGGTTCCGTAAAATGGTAAACCTCATATGTATTTTATCTTCTATTTCTAGATACATTATCTGAATTGTTAAAATGTATAGAATCCACATAAGCTTGTTTTTCATCAACCGGTCAAAATTTACAGCAGGGAATGCAAAACCGGTCCAATTGTTTGGCCAGTCAAAAACTGCACACAGGCTGAGTGTAAATGTAACTCTCTTTAAATCCACTCCCTGACACTAGATGGTGCTTATGGAAAAGCTGAATTACAGCTGTTTCCCGTAACTAGGGCTGTGCAATATTTGGACGCAAATTATCATGCGCATCTCGTCAGTATTGCCGGTTCTGTGATTAGTCGTAAATCTCATTCACGTGTTCATTCATGCAGCCGCGTTTACTATACAGAGCCGTAGTTCACTGACAAGCTACGCAAACATCGCCTTCATTATCGCAGGCGATATATATCGATTATGCACGCGAAACTGCGTAGCTTATCAGTGAACTACGGCTCTGTGTAGTAAACGCGGTTGCATGAATGAACACGTGAATGAGATTTACGACTAATCACAGAACCGGCATTACTGACGAGATGCGTATGATATCGCGTCCGATTATCTGCACAGCCCTACCCGTAACCTCCGTGGATAAAGCAGCATTGCGATTAAGAACACTATCTCAAGTATTACGAAAGCAAAGATAGAAACAAAATGCCATTGAATCTTTTCTAAACCAGTCAGAACTTTCAGAGGTACATTTATATAATTAATTCATTCATATACATTTGTATAATTCCCTTAGCACTCTTTTGAAACCCATCTTTCTGCCACGTTTTCACAAAAAACGTGCTGCGTGCTGTGCACATGCGAGACTGTTACTTAAAAATGCAACACAGTATTTATTTATCCTCAGTTGTTCAAATCACGGTAATCAGATACGGTTTTAGTGATAATTAAATATGAAACGATAATACTAACCTTGGAGGGTTTTTATCACGATTTATCATTAAACCGGTAATCGTTTCATCCCTACTTCACCGCGGTAAGAAAAAATCTTTTACCGTCACAGCCCTATGGCCAACATCTCCTTTCGTGTTGCACTGATTAAACGCGAAGTCATCCAGGTTTAGAATGCTGACAGAAACTTCAGTTTTAGTTTCACTTTTAAGCTGAAAAGACTTGCGCTGATATTACACGTCACTTCTTGACTCACATTTCAATTGTTTAACTCCTCACAGGTCTTGCAATCACGGATGAAATATTGCAGAGTAAAGCAGATTGGTCCAAACTATTTGAAGCACCAAACTTCTTTCAGAAATACAAGTATGTATTAAGCTGCATATCCTGTTGGACAGTCATGGTGAGATTTAATCATTTCAATAAAGATTTATTTTTCAAAACTGCACCCACACACATTCATAGCCCTTTCATAAATACTATCTTATGTAATCAGTGTCATCAATTTGAAATAAAAGTACTATCAATTTATGCTTATGGAGTACAACACGATGGCTTTTATGACACTTCAACGTTTATGACAGTTAAAATGTGTAATAGTCCTGCTGAACAAAATACAATTTGTAGAGCATGCCTGAAATGTAAGTAACTTTTTTTTTTTTTTTTTTTTTAATGGTTAAATTTATACTTTTAAAAGGTAGGTATTTAAGTTTAAAGTGCTTTTATATTTAAAAAAAGGTTTTACTGGTTTTCTTGTGATATATTAATTTGTATACAATTCAAAATAAAATGTTTTAGTTCACAATTCGTACAATGTATTTCTTGTTAGTCTGTGTTTTCATAGTGTTTCTAATTTTGTTTTATTTTCAATATCCGTCAGTGTGTAGCATTTAGTCTGTTTGTTTTTATTTAATTTCAAGTTAATATTTGCAGTCAAAAGAAACGATTCAAACTAAAGAATTAAGACTTTTTGATATTAGTAATGTCTAATGAAGGTCTAAAGCTGCACATTGCTTTGTTTTTATCTTTTTATCTTTTTTTTTATTTTTTTTTTTTATTGTGGCTGCCATGTGTTAACTGAAGATCCAGTGTGCTTGAAAACTGATGACAC
The DNA here is from genome assembly GCA_033026305.1 of Cirrhinus molitorella. Classification (NCBI taxonomy): domain Eukaryota; kingdom Metazoa; phylum Chordata; class Actinopteri; order Cypriniformes; family Cyprinidae; genus Cirrhinus; species Cirrhinus molitorella. The sequence goes on along the minus strand of CM065133.1, from coordinate 14,169,278 downwards.
CGTTTTGGGGGCCTTGTAGTTGATAATTCTAATTAATTTTTGCTCCTTTTAACCTTTCTGAAAACCCTTTACTGTATGACCGTCTCCTCACCCCACATGAGGATGCAGCGACTGTTTGCAGTTGACTGTTTGTGGTGCTCAAAATTCATTATCACCATTATTTTGTCCTTAAAGACAATGTAGTAATTGGCTGGTTTTAAAGAGCATTGGCTGCATTAAAGAGTGCATTAAATATGATGAATATGAAGTATACTTTTCTGTTCTGTCCTGACAAGCCACTAAAATGAAATCAGAGTATGAAAAATGTCTGGCTTTGCAAAAAGATACATCCACAAAGGATACAATTGTAACGCTTAAGTTGCGGTCAAAATACGGAATATCATGCTTTCTGCTTTGGTCTCCATTAATTTGAGATATAAGGAGCTATTCCACAGAAAATTCAGATTTTTGTTAAAACAATGAAGTTGCTTGTTTGTACATAAAACTGCCTATTCAAATAATTTCATATTGAGTCACTTTGGTAGGACAAAGTTAAAGGATTAGTTCACTTTCAGAACAAAAATGTACAGATAATGTACTCACCCCCTTGTCATCCAAGATGTTCATGTCTTTCTTCAGTCATAAAGAAAGTTTTTTGAGGAAAATGTTTCAGGATTTCTCTCCATATAATTGATATGTATGGTGCCCCTGATTTTAAACTTACAAAATGCAGTTTAAATGCAGCTTCAAAGGCCTCCAAATGATCCCAGCCAAGGAAGAACGGTTTTATCTTAGCAAAACATATTTTCAAAACAAATTGACAAGTTAACGCCTCGTCTCTGCAGTGTGAATGCGTAGTCTGTGTGATCCGGGTCAGTACAGTTAGGGTATGTCAAAAAACTCCCATCTTGTTTTCTTCCCCAACTTCAAGTACAAGTACCAACCCAGTGTTTACAAAGTGAACAGCAAGAAGATCAAATGCCCTTTCCAAAAAAGGTAAAACATTGTAGGACGATTTTGAAGTCGAAGACGAAAACGAGATGGGAGTTCGACATACCCTAACTGTATTGACATGGATCACACAGACTACGCATACGCATCGCAGAGACGAGACCAGCATTTGAGGTTGAAAAGTATAGAAATTGTCAATTGGTTTCAAAAATAACCAATCGTTTTGCTATATAAGACCCTTCTTCCTTGGCTGGGATCGTTTAGAACCCTTTAAAGCTGGATTTAAACTGCATTTTGCAAGTTCAAACTTCGGAGCATTATTCATATACATTGTATGGAGAGAAATCCTGAAATGTTTTCCTCAAATAACATGATTTCTTTACGAGTGAAGAAAGAAAGACATGAACATCTTGGATGACAAGGGGGTGACTACATTATCTGTAATTTTTTGTTCTGAAAGTGAACTAATCCTTTAAGCAGTTTTGCTTTTAAATAAATTAATCTTGTGAATTTTTAGTGGAAAATGGGATGAAAAATATTAAACTGAAAGTTCACCCAAAAATGAACATTTTATTTACTCGCTCTCAAGTTGTTCCAAACCTCTTTAGGTTTCTTTTTTCTGTTAAATGCCAAAGGGTGAGTACATGATGAAATTTGAATTTTTGAGTGAACAATCTTTTCAAGAACACCACTTTTCAGTTTGATTGACATAACTGATCAGCATTTACATGTGTTCATATTTCTGATCCACTGTGAAAATGCTGTGAATCTGCTGTTAAATTTGTTAAAAATGTTTTAGTGTGTAAAGTGTGCTCATAGCGGGATATGAGTGATCCCTGCTGTGTTGAGTGAAGAGAGATTTGTCTTTGGAAAGAAGTGTAACGGTGCAGTTTCAGTGATGTTGGGGCAGGACGGCCCTGTAGGTTTTGCCGGGTTTGGTTGAACAACTCTGGTCTAAAGGATGTAATGGCATTGTTCTGTCTTTTATGTCCCAAGGCATTATATAGTGTTGCTAGCAAGTGCACAGACAGAGAAGCAGCACTTAGAGTGGTGAGTACAGCACTGTCACATGCTCTATCGGACCGATGTTCAGCTCATGTCCCCTGCATCTGTTTAAAAATGTTGTAGACTCGAACTAAATATACTCTTTGTCTGACAGGGTGGGGCTCGTGGAATCAAAGATCCGAATCCTAGTGGGAAACCTGGAGAAGAATGAGTTCATCACACTCGCTCATGTGAATCCACAGTCATTCCCGGGACCAAAAGAGGGAACTGACAAGTGAGTTTAAGATGCTTTTGTCTTTTCCTTTTATGAACAAAGGCTTAAACCCAATCTAAGAAAGAAAGTGATGTCTTTACTCACTCCTTCGTTTATTTGTGTACATACAGGGAGGAGTTCAGCACAATGTGGGTAATAGGTATTGTGTTCAAAAAAATGGAGGGATCAGAAAATCTTAACGTGGACCTGACGTTTGACATCCAGTCTTTCACAGACACAGGTAAGACTTGCTTCCTCTTAGCAAGAGAAAACACAGGAAGTGTTAATATTGCTTTTGTTCTCTGGATGCTTGCTAGTATTGCTCTATGATTGAATTTCTCTCAGTAATCAACATGTGTTCTGTGAATGGCTGTAGTTTACCGGCAGGCGATCACTAGTAAAATGTTTGAGCAAGATATGAAAATCACAGCCATGCACGTGAAGAGGAAACAACTGCAACAACTACTGCCCAAAATCACCATTCAGAGGAGCAAGAGAAAGGCAAGCATTCATCGGTTGCTTTGCAAACATGATAAACATTTGTTTTAAAATGCATGTGAAAATTACATTTAATTTTTATACATTTTTGGAACATTCCAAAATAGTTTTTTAACTTTAAGTGTTTTTTTTTTTTTTTTTTTATTCTGATCATAAATGTTGTCTAAAGTTCTAATAAAGTTTTGTCATTTGACATCATGAATCTTATTGACTTTGACACACAAACATCAAATTATATATTTGATATTATTTGCTGTTTTACAGTTTTTTGTTTTTGTGTGTTTTGTTTTAGTGGACCAAAGCCTCACTGCTTATTTTTAAAATGCTGTTAAAAGAATATGAATTAATTTCAGAAAACAATCGAGCTAAGCCAGTAGTAGTACTGACACTCGTGTAAACATGGCTGAAGATGCAAAAAGAGGAACAGACAAACAGAATCAATTGATTGAGTGATTTACACTGGAACCGCTCCGATTGATTCAAACTCGTGACTCAATCATTAATTTTGAGCAATTAATGAGCAAAAACCAGATCAAATTAAAAGAGCCGTTCATTTTTGAATTTTGACATTGTAACAATTTTAAAAAGCACATAGTGATGGGTGTGAAAAAGATTTTTGAAACACCGAATTGGTTAAACCATTGCATCACAAAATAAGGATTATGATGTAAATGATACATCATATGATTGACTCTTTTAAAGTGCTCCAATCGAATAGTATATCACAAATCATTTGATTCAGATCGGGACTTCAAATAGTATATTGCGAATCATTCCGTTAAAGTCAGAGTTGTTATAATTTAAGTCAAATGGTTCACTATTAGCGCTCCAAATCTTAATTTGAAATGATATGGTCCATCAGAGCATGGATCGCAAATCATTTGATTTAGACCGAAACTTTGGAGCATGGAACATGAATCATTAGATTCAGATCGGGACTTCAGTGCGGCTTTGCAAATCATTTGTTTCAGATCAGGATTTCGGAGTGATTTCGTTCATCTTTTTTCAGATTTTTTTTTTAAATAGTAGAAAATATCAACCTATTAAGGCAGTAATGTTACAGTTCTAAAAACAAAACAAAGAAATAAAAGTATGCATGCATACAATTCCCTTAAAAAAATTAACCATGGTTTTACTATAGTAAAAATATCTTATGCTTTTATAATACTTTAGTAGAATTACTTTGCCATTTTTTTTTTTTTAGTAGTATATTTTTATTCATACATCTTTCTCTTTTTTACAATTTGAAATAAAGACATTTTATCGATAAGTGAGGTCTCTGTTTGAAGTACTTGAAAATCAAAGTCTTAAAGTCCTGGAATTTCATTTTATCTGTACGAACCCTTTTAAAACAAGCAAGCAAAGCAAGTTATTGATGAAAAAATATTCTCAGCTCATACGAATTTGTTTTTAGATATTTTTTTCTTTCTTTCTTAATATTTATAATTTATAATGTAACTTAATGTTTTGTCACGTCACGTTTCATTTTGTGCCGTGTCATGTTTAGGGGCATGGAAACGTTGCCACAGAAACGGACTGCTGTGTGAAACTGACATATTTTAAAGATTCTATGTTGCAAACTTTACATTTTTCAAATTGTTTTTGAAAATCCAGCATTTAGTTGATCCTAATAGGCGCTTGTCGTCACAGTTGTAAACACGGCGGCTTTATTCTTTTGTGAGGGGGCTGGCCACCATGGCATTTTTGTTTAAAGAACCTGAAACGCTAATTTAATCTAACCAATCCAATGGCCGCTTCGAAACTCCCAAAGTGTTTTCAGATAAGTGTGCCATATGCATCAGACGTTTAGCCAACGTTCCGTGGGCTTATGTCTGAGGCTGAGACTATAATGAGACTCATCTCACTCAGTAGTGTGGCACTAATGTTTTTGTTAACACTGTCTTGTTCTTACCTGTTTTCCTGCAGCATTCATCTGATGGCCTTCGTGCAATTAACGACGGCAGTCTCGACCTATCACTTGACAGTGACAACAGCATGTCAGTGCCGTCCCCCACGGGCCCTTCAGCTGCCAAGGTTGCCCGTGCCTCCAGCCCTCAGGGGTAAAACATTAAACCATTTTCACCTGGTCATTTGTTTCCCTAACTTCATTTGTGTAACTTTATTACTCAGATATTTTGGGATCACCTGTACACCTTGTTTTTTCTTTCTTTTTTTTCCTCCTCTCTCTTTGACTGTAGCTCCACTGGGGCTGCCACAAACACCTCAGATTTGCAGGGAAAAACTGACACTTCAAGAGGAAGTGCACTCCTGGCAGGTGGTATGTCTGCTGGGGTCTTAAAGTCACTTTAAAGTAGATTTTTTTGTCATTTGATAGTTGTTCACTGAATGAAAATGTTCATTATCTCTTACCTCAATTGTTCCAAACCTGAATGACTTTGTTACATACAAACAAAAAGAGATGTTTTGAAGGATGTTGATACTGATTTTTTTTTTTTAATTATAAAAAAAAAATATTTTATTTATAAAACTCATCCACATCATTTTAATATTTAATAATATAAAATATCAACTTAATATTACTTAAACTGTATTTTCTTATGACAGAAGTCAAACCTGGTGTGATATGGCAAATGAAAGGTGGTTTAAATGTCGCTATGGAAAAGAACAGCATGAACATTCTTCAAAATTGTTCATTTTGTGCTCCACTGAAAATAGTTATATGAGTTTGGAACAACGTGAGGGTGAGTGAGTAGTGACAGGCTTTTCAAGTTTTAGATAAACTTTTTTTTGCTAATAACTTTAAATGGTATATAAAAATAGTTTGCTTTTAATACTACTTAATGCTAGTACTGATGTTGTGTGTTGATCATTGCAGTGGATGCCACTAAGCCAGATAATGTTGGGACTTCCAGCAGCAATGCCACACGAAAGGGTGCTGCTCCACTAAAGCGGCCCGCCTCACCAGTTCAGCATGACTCTGAGAAGAAAGCCAAAGTGGACAGTGTACAACAAAACCCTCTTCCCAGTCCATGTTTATCTGCTAGCCCAGTCAATAAAAGACCTGCTTCACCCCTTGAGAATGAGACAACCAAGAAAGCCAAAGCAGAGGAGGTAAGAAAATGCTGAATGTTGAAGTTTTATTTTGTGTTAATTTTGTATCCAATGCTATCCTTCACAAGGTGCTTACACAAAATGACATCAAAATGGTGAATTTGTGTGTCCATTTGTTTCCCCATTCAAGAGTCACCCGTTAACCTTACATATAAAGTGTGGATAGTGTCTAAAAAGTGTAATTAAATTGTACTCTTTCAGCTCTCAACCCCAGAAGCAAAGTCCTCAGGTGAAACTGATGGCCATGTAGCTGTGGATCCAGCGGTAATAGATATTTGTTCTTTCTTTTTGTGGCAAAAGTACCAACATTATTATCTCCATTGCATTACCCAAACTCGAAGTCAGTAATCTTCATGTTGTTCATTGCTGTCTTTCAGTGTTTGACTGTTTAATTATATTTTTTTCAGCAGAGCGTGGAAGTGGTTCCTGAAGAGGTTGACTCTAAAACCGAGACAGAATTAACGGTAAACCAATGATCAAAAGGGTATGCTAGTTATAATGATAAATGGAGTGAATATGTAAGAAGGCAAAATGCTGATGTTACTTTCTGTCATTCTCAGGTGGTGGAAACAGCAGAAAAGATACCGCCTACCCAGGTAATTACATGTTCAACTAATTATTACATCATAATCCTTATTCCATTTAGGGACAACTTGGGTCATTTTCTTTTTTACTGAAAGCTCACAAAACACTACCCAAACAAAGCAGAATACTTAATCTCTGTCATGTTTGCCTGATGGAACCAAACTTCCTCTGTAAGTGATTTTAAAACATAAAACAGTACTCAGATTTAAAGACTACAATAAGATTTCACTTATACTGGTAATGAAATGTTGCTAGGCTACTATGAGATGGATAGCCTAATTGTTACTTAATTTAGATGGGTTACCTGTTATTTTTATGGTACATCAAAAAGTGTATTTTTGTTATGTGGTTGGTGCATTTTACCAGTATTTTACTTTCAAAACAAAAACTAAAAAAGGAAAAATATGCAATATGAAAATAATTTAACATTTTTTTTTAATATATAGCACACAAGATTTGGTTTTAAAAAAACATCTTCCAAAAGGTACATCTTGAAAAAGGGGGGTCATCTTATAACCAGGGTCGGTTTATATTCGGGTCAATATGGTAATATTTTTTTTTTCAGCATTTATTCGTTTCCACAAAAACTATTAAGCAGCACAACTGTTTACAATTTTGATAAATGTTACTTCAGCACAAAATCATGTTATAGAATAATGTCTGAAGCATTATGTAATACTGAAAATTTGAGTAATTTAATTTTGAAATATATTATAATGGAAAACAGCTTTTTTTTTTTTTTTTTTAAATCATATAAAGCCTTGAAAGTCTCATTGTTTCGCCAGTAACATTAAAAAATTAACAACCAATTATTTAAACAGTAGTAAAAGATAATTTTGATTTGTAGGCAAGCGAAGAGACATATACCATATTTAAGAGCTTTTAAAATAACACACTAAAATAAGGAACTCTGAAAATTTTACAGATCACATCTGCATCTCAGGTGTTCCCCTTCTCCTTAAATAAATGAAGGTTAGAACAGGTTTGACTACTTTAGTAATTTCAGCGGGGATTAGAATTTGGTTTATGCAGTCCAGTCAAGTTCTTCCACACTGACTAAATGAAGTGTTTCTCTATAAACCTTGCCTTAAACACAGAGGCATTGTCATGTTAGAATAAAAAAGTGTTGTGTCCAAACTTTTGCTATAAAATTAGAAGGACACAATTCCCTAAAATATCATTATATGCTTAAATTTAAGATTAGTACTCACGGAAATGACTAAAGTAGTCATACCTGTTCATTAGAAGGGGGTGTCCCAATACTTTTGGCAATATAGTGTAGGATTCGGTATATAATCGTATGAAATTTATTTCAAATATAATTTATTTAATCTTTTTTTTTTTTTTTTTATTTATTTATTTTTTTAATCTGTAGAACTGAATGAAACTTTCATCAAAATGACCAATGAATAATTGGATGATGTCCATTACCTAGAATAAATATATTTTCAGTTCTGGAAGGCAATATAGAGAAAAACATTAAGGAACACTTTTATTTTGCAATTAAGTCATATTCTACTTAGAGTACTTTGTAGTGAATTTTGGACTAGTGAATTTTTTATTATTTTTTTTTTTTATTGATTGACATAAATCTAAATGTCATCTTGCAGTCACAGCTAGTTCAAGCTGAATTCTTGTCATTGAAGAGATTTTTGTTTTTTAGTTTGTATCACTTGCTTAGGACATGCTCACGATTATTTCTGTTTTTCTTACAATTCGGTTTAATCTGATGATCTATCTTATGTTCCGCAGAAAACCTCCAATGCTGATCTATCGGATGTTCCTATCCTCCCGGCCAACCCCATCCCCGTGGTCAAGAACTCGATCAAGCTGAGACTCAGCAGGTAGAACCCGCTCAATCTTTTGCCAGTCTAGTACTCAGGAGGTGAAAGTCCCTTCGTTTCCTGCCCATGTGCAACACGGCTCTCCACAAGGGGGCAGCTCTGTTCTTCCACAAACTTCCCTGTGCCCGCCCCCTCCCTCCCCTTCAGTACAATGCAAAAAAAAAGAGATGTCATACCCAAAAACCTCAATGTGATTTAATGTTTGTGTGATTTGGTGCACTTGCTCTGTAAATCTTATCACATCCTTCTGTTTTGACCTGAAAGACAGTGACGCTTAATGCTTCCCCCACCCCTTTTTGTTCTCTTTTCTTTTGTAAATCAATGAAGAGGCATGTAATTATATTCCAGGGTACAGTTGGTCCATTGGAGACCAATCCACCATATTGTACAGAGCTGAAGGTGTAGATGAGCATCAAAGCATGCTCAGTAGGTGGAGATGCATTGAATCAGCGTGAACTAATGATAGTACTAATCTGACATGGAAAATGCACAGCGGAGGACGTAGCTAGCTCATCCAGATGATTCTAGCTCACTAATGCAGCTGTAATTTAACCAAATCAGTCTCAGATTAGTGTAAACACCACCGTTTCGCTCTGCCGTCTTAGCAGGGCATTAATTATGGGTGTTGTTAGGAGTGGAATAGCTAGTATTCCCAGCATGCTCCGATTCATGCTCTGAGGAGACCAGTGCTGGCCGTTCATTTAGGCTTGTTTTACCATGTGTATATATATATATTCATTGAAATAGAGACAACAATATCTAAACCTTTATTTGCTTTAAACAGTTTAATTTTCCGATTATATGCTGGGATTTTCCTTATATGGAATCAAAGGTGCGTTTCGAATTACTGTTGTGATTTAAAATGGCAGGTCAACTTGTTACAGTGACCTGATTTTGGATGTGGATGTTAAAATATAAAAGACTGATTTAAGTTTCAAACGAATGATGGTTTATTGGGGCAGGAGAGTGATTTTGTTCATTTTTGAAATCTGTACAAACTTTTCTTACTCTGTGTTTTGTCTTGCTGGTCTGTGTTGACTGTGGATTTGTGTAATGGTAAAGCTGCCGCCCCAGGAACACTGTTGTCACAGCACAGATTCACTCCTGTGAAACGCCTCCTATGGCCTTGCAATGTTCTTTCAGTTCTTTCATACGCTTATTTGTAAGGACAAGGTATTGTACTTTTTCACAAATAAAAGTCTACATTGTTGCAAAGAGAAATCACTGGTTTATTTGTATTGTCTCTTAACAGCAGCATCATTAATGCAGTGTGTACTGAACATTGAACATTTATATTAAAAATTGTTTTAAATATATTATTGTTTATATAACATAAGTAATGCGAGTTACGTAGTCAGATTACTTCAGCAAATGGTAAAGTATGGTAAAGTAACGCATTACTTTTTAATTTACAAGAAAACATTTACTTTCAAATAAGTAACACCAGTTACTTTTATTTTCCCATTTATTCATTGAAAGCTCCCCTTTCCCCATGTTGAGGGAAATCGGGAGTAAGTTATTTAGTTCTAGAATAAATGTGAACCTGCATTAATTCATCTAACTCACAAAAAAAACACCAGCTGTTAAGTTTAACAAATTTTTAGTTTAGTCAACTGAAAAATCCAAGTTGTCACTTAGTACCACTTAACATTTCAAATTATTTGATTTGACTAAACTTAAAATTCTAAGGCAGCAGGGTAACAAATTATTTTAAGTTGATTCAACAAATTGTTTTGTTTTGTTTTTACAGTGTAATAAGCAAAAATTACTCAAAGTTGTTAGTTCAAGAGTGTTTCTTCTTCTGCGTTCTACTATGCAGATGTAAACTTACTTTTCCTTCAGCCTGAGGTATTTGGTGTGAAAGGGCTGTTACATTTTGACAAAAATATAACTTTTTATTAAAAAAAAAAAAAGCAAGCCCTGCCCAGATTTAAAAAGTTACACAAAAGTAATGTAACATTATTTTCAACAAAAAGTAACAAAGTAATATAATTAGTTTATTTTTTTAGGGAGTAATGCAATATTGTAATGCATTACTTTTAAAACGTTTTTTTTTTTTTTTAATAATGTGTCTATTAGGTTTTTCTACATTATAACCTTCAAAATTAGTCTTTTTGTGATAACTGTTGGTTAAACTAATGAACTATGCAGGGAACTATTTTTTTTTGTTTGTTTTTTTTACTTTAACCATTTAACCATTACATTTTCATTCATTTTAATATTTCACAAAAAAGGATTATTCTTAAATCATTTTCAGCAGGTACTGATGGGTGTGTTCAGCAAATCAGACTTTCTATATAATTTAATTGACAATATAATTTACTTTGGTGCATGACAAGTGTTAATATGAACACTGGGTTAGTTGAATTAACTCTTTTGTCTTTTGTCCTGGGCAGTGGAAAAAAAACAAAACAAATTTGGCCACTTTTATTTATTTATTTTATTTCATTTTTTTGGCCCTTGTTACAGTGTAATTGCACAAATAAGTACTGAACGACTGTAATTAGCAGCATGTACTTACTATTTATTTACGGTTAGGGTTTGGTGTAGTATTAGTTGCTTGTAATTGCATAATTTACTGTTATTACTCCAGTAAATATAACAAGGACGCATTAAAATAAAGTATTTTTTAGTTAGGATGTAGATAATGATTGACTTTTACAAATACCCAAACAAAACTTAGATTTTTAGAATGTTCTGGTTGCTTCTTCAAAAAGTAATTTATAATTATATTCATAATTGCATACAGTGATGCTTCCTTAAAATGTCATTGTTTCCTGGGATTGTTTTCTGAACTTTCCCCACTTCTACAGCTGATCATCTAAATAGATAGTCTTGCCTCACATTCACGTTGATGGTTGAGACAGAATTTTAACTAAACAGCGCAAAGTTTGAAAGCACCACAGTGAATGTGACTGGAATGTTAGTATGAATGGATTCACATGTCTTCACTGCATCTGTTTTTTGTTTAGTTCACATCATTTTTTTATTTCAACTGGTAGCCAATTACCTGCTAATCAACAGTTCAAGAATGAATACGATTCAGTCACATTTTTTTCTCAGTTTCTTAATTCCTAAGTACCCAGTTACACATTTTAATTTGTTCAGCTGTTGTTGTTGATCGATCAATAATCATTATGGTCAGCTGAGCGTAATGATGACTGCTTACCTATTCCACAAAAACGAAAAAGCTTTGTGGTTAGTGTGTTTTTGTACTTGGTGTTTTAACCTGAGTTTATTAATAACGTAATAAAAAATTAAAGCATTTTAAGCACATCTATATTGTGTAGTATTATTATATATAGTGAAACAAAATAATTTTGAAAGGGTAAATACATTATTTGAGATTAGTTGAATATTTTAACATTTTAACAGCCTTAATTTCATGAACTATTTTTGTGTTAAAAACCAAATACCCTTATCAAAGAAAAATAAAGTAAACGTGTTTATGTATGAGCTTGAGTGGTCTATGCAATCTAAGGTATAAGAGTGTGTTCCTTATATTGTTAGTTCCCAAAAGCAATAAAATTGCAAATAGGAAAATAAACTCTTTAGAGATATTAAATTAACTTTCAATGTAATATTATCACTGTCACTTATTTATTAATTACTAATTACTACCACAATAAAACTTTTCATAATTATCATCATGGAGCATTACTGGACAATCTCAAAGACAAATCCTGGTGTTTTTTTTAGTTTGAGTATGGGACCTAATTCCTGTTTTTTACCTGGGGCTTCCAAATCTTTGAATTCACACCTTTTTACCAAAAAAGGTTAAATACGTTTGTGCCAACAGCAACATGTTTTGCGCACTGACATTTTCAGTGAATCAAAGTTCTGGGACATTTAGAAATCAAACACACTAACTATTAAGCTGCTGAGTTTTAAAATAATATTTATATTATTTAAATAATGAATTTTAATTTATTTACATTCGTACAATAAACTGTTTGGTACTGTGTTCAGTGTTATTTAATATCCTATCCTGAAGCAAAACCAACTGAGAGCCACTGATCTTATTGATGTTGTGAAAAAAAAAAATTACAGAAGAAACTGCTATATCCTTTTATAAGGTAATTGGAAAAAAAAAAAAACATCTAATGAAACATTTTATTTGCTTAAACTATATATGTTATTACCTCAACAGCATTTTGAGGACAGTTTGCTTTACTACTATCTATAACTCTTTCAGCCATGTAACCACTGTCCAGTGGTCAACAAAACAGATAGTATCTGCACTGATCGTACAACTCAACGACAATTTTAATATAGGCCTCCATTTTACAACAGGACCAACTTGTGCGTGTGATACATGAAGTCTTGTAATCTCATAAGTAGCTGATTTCCTTTTCAGCCTCTGAAGAGTTATGTACCTCAGTGCTTCACTCTGTCTGTTGCATGCAGTTTTGTTTTTCCTTTTCCAGTAAGGCTGTCTATCTATGTTATCGTTCTGTTCTTCGCTGACGGCTCCAGAGCAGGTGATAAAAGCGTAACCTTCACGTTAATGAAGTACTCACGCTAAAACATTGCTGTGTTCAAAGTGCGATGCCATGTTCATGAAATGAAAGGGCTGTCTGTCTGTCTCATTCAGATCAAAACCTTCAGAAGTTTAAAACACATTGTACCATTTCACTGAGACATCCAGGCTTTTAATGAGAGCAAAGCACTATGGGTAGAGGAAGGGATCGTTTCATTAAGTTACTCTAACAAAGGCCTAGATGGAGATATTTTTCAAATTTAGCTAAAATTTTTGTTGCTAGTTAAATGCGAGTTATCATGGATTTTCTGAATCTCACTGAAAGTAAACATAAAGTCGCAAGTAGATTGTTTATATTGCTTTCTATCTGTAGGCGCAAGACTTTACATAGAATAGTTCACCCCAAAGCAAACATCAGTCAAAAATGAGTCATTACTTATTCTCGTTTTTGTTCTGTTGAAAACAAAAGGAAATGAATCTGAAGACATGTCACTCTTTACCACAGAAGAAAGCATGGGTGTTGGAACAAAATGAGGTGGGTACAGTGAGGTAACCTAATGTTATTTACTTATTTTTCATAAACTGTTCCTTTAAGTTACTGATTTTAGAGTCTCTAGCATCTCTTAAGTCCTGAATGGATCGATCAAATGATTGCTTCATTTGTGATCAGTTTGCATTGACCGTATTTGAACAGAACAACCAGTAGGTGTCGCTGTTGTTTTCATTGTCAGTTCTGTTGAAGTACCTCTTTTATGTCCTCAGGCAATGCGACCTTTTCATGTTCACATGAAATTCAAAAGAAAAATTGACCTTCTATAACTATAATAAATAAAACAATGTTCATAACACCCAAATAATTCCCAGTAACGAAAAATGACTAGACGTTTGCTTTTTGAGTGGTTTTCTGTTAGTGGCAAGCACCTGCTAAGTGCTGGATATTATTTAAAAATGGCATGCAAATTGGCCTTTGTTAGCCGCTGATGAGGAAACATTTGAATAACAATATCCTGAGTGCTGTGACGTCTGCTCTTCAGGTGTTTCTGAGCATGGCAGGGCTTTATGAGAAAGTATAATTAGAAGTTTTGGCATGGATACAACATGGTCTGTAAAACAGCACAGAAACACTACTAGTCAGTCTACCAGCCCTCCACTGTCGCTGCTGCAGAATCGATTCTTCTCAAAGAGTCTGCTGATCAATTAAAATTTGCTGCATTACATTCATATAACATGAAATTACTTCATGGCACTGTTTTGATTTTACCTGGATAATTTTACCAAGCTGTACGCTTTCATGCCCTTCCAAAATGCAGTTTAAATGCAGCTTCAAAAGACTCTAAACGATCCAAGGAATAAGGGTCTTAGGCTATCTAACGAAACAATCAGTCATTTTCTTAAATAAATGAATATTTATAGCCTACACTTTTGTGACTCTTGTCTAGCCTTGTGATGCTCATGTTCACTTCAAAATCATCCTACATTGCTGTTTTACCTTTTTTTTTTGAAGCAGGTTTTTGATCTTGTTTACACGTTCACTTTGTAAACACTTGGTCGGTACTTTTGCAGCGATATAGGATGATTTTGAAGTTGGAGGAGAAAATGAGATGGGAGTTTTCTGAAATACCCTAACTATCTTAAAATTGAGCACACAAATCACACATGCGCATCAGTATAAATATGAATTAATTTAAGAAAATAACTGTTTGTTTTGCTAGATAAACCTCTTATTCTTCGACTGGGATTGTTTAGAGCCCTTTGAAGCTGCATTTAAACTGGATTTTTGAAGTCCACTTTATGGAGAAAATTCCTTGAAATGTTTTCCTCAAAAAACATAATTTCTTTATGACTGAAAAAAGAAAAAAATCTTGGATGACAAGGGGGTGAGTAAATTATCTGATGGTGAACTACTCCTTTAATAACATCATCCTTCAGAAAGTGACTGACAGAAAGTTTTTTTTTTTTTTTTGCTAAACTGTACCAGTTCATATTATCAAATGGATTCGTTTAGTTCTGTGATGTTTTGTGGTATCAGTTGTTGTGTCACTCTAAAACTTCAAATTCTTTTAACGTACTTATTTCACATCTTTTAGGGTGACTTGTAACATTCTGTCCAGGGACAAATTCTGGTACATTTACAGAAATGTCTTATTAATGTACAATGTCCCTTTTAACTAAACAAACAAACAAACAAATAAATAAAATTTATAGAAATAAGAATGTGAAAGTTTCAATAAATGAACAAATATCGAAACAAAAATACACGCAAATAAGCCAACCCTCACCAGTCAGTGGATAACTTGAGCACTTTATTTCCATTCTGTTCGGCATCCTTTTGTTTTCTTGCCATTGTATATATCAGGTTTTTTTTACATGCAGGTAAACAAATAAAACATTAAATCTTTTAAATTATTATTATTATTTATTTTTTAATTTATAGTAATTATACATTTTATAATTTAACTATTAACTTTTCATCAATTTACAGACCCCTTCAGTCTCTCACAAACACCAGTTTGGGAAACACTGCAACTACAAATAATGTTGTAGCCTAATTAATTTAATTTTAGCCTGAGCTTGACTGTATCTAGTATTCCTTACACTGCAACATTGACATATTCATAGAAAGAGCAGGTCATATGATGTTTTAAAGTGTAATAATTTTGGTGCCCTAAAATAGGTTTAACTGCATCTAAGGTCAGAAAACATTAATTTTCATTAATTAACAGTAATTTTCTCAGAATATATTTAATCATTTTGCAATGAGCAAAGCAGTCCTGAGCTTAATGTCTGGACTACAATCAGAGCCTACTCTGCTCTGATTGGTCAGCTGGCTAAGTCTGATGTGATTGGTCTTTCCGTATACACTCTTAAAAATAAAGGTTCCAAAAGGGTGTTTTTTGCAGTCATGCCACAGTAGAACCATTTCAGTATACCTTTCAGTAAACAGTTCCTAAAAGAACCATTTTGAAGAGGATTAAAAACAACAACAACAACAACAAAAACTATAAAAAAAGAACCTTTTCTGCATTTGAAAGGTTCCATGGATGTGTAAGGCTTTTCATAGAACAATTGATGCCTATAAAGAACCTTTATTTTTAAGAGTCTGCGATGCAAGCAAATCAGGCCCACAGCTAAATTTTAGCTGCTAAACTGTAAACTCTTCACAAAACAATATTGGTGGATACGTTAGCTGTGTGCTAACATGACTAAACCAATGAATCAATACAGTTTGTAAACCTGTAAACCTAAATTGAAAATGTACACATAACGTATTAATCAAACTTACAGGTTGTGGTTCGGAGGTGCTTGTTAGTCCAAATAAAGAAGGTACAGACTTATCTTTCACAGACAAGCGTTTAGCAAGCCCCACGTTGAACTCGGCAAGAATTATGAGCACACAACAAAAGGTTCCAGTTGTATTACTGTGGTATCGTGGAAAAAAAAACACTGATTCTTCACATCATCATCTTTCGACAATAAAAACAAAACAAACTTGCTTTCACAGCGCAGAACATAGCATCTTCTCGACATGATGTAAACACACTAACTAGCAAAAGTGTTTGTGGGCAGGTCGGAGTGTTCTTATTTGGTAACAGGCAGAAGATTTGAAAAAATGATGACTCGTTAAAGTGATTTAGAGTCGACTCTTTCTTTTAAGAGACAGTATCTTTATTAATCATGCACTTTTTTGATTAACAAATTTGCAGACTGTTTACATTGAAGGATAGCTACGTTACAAACTGCAAAAAAGATATTTTTCAAAAACCCATTAAAAATCTGCTCTTTACGTTTTACAAAAGGTACTCCATAACAGAACTGACCTACCTTATCTACAACATTTCTGGGTGATTGCCCCCACCCTCTTGGCCAGCCGGGCCCAGCCCAATGCCCCCCGGTCCCACTCTGCTCTCTGCTCAAAGGGCTAATTAGTGGCTGAATATGCAAATAAGCACAGCTGCCAAAATATGGCACTTTTTTATTGAAATGCGTCAAATGAGTTCAAATGGCGCTTTGGTTCAGTGGTGAAACTGTAAAAAAAAAAAAAAATAAATAAAATGGACAAATTGTTCAGAAAAGCTTATATTCTAATCAACCTGATGCATTCAGATTTTTAGGTTGTCAACAAATTGTGATTTGTATCGCAATGAATTTATATATGTACAAACCTTAAAAATGATTTTTACAGGAAACTCATCTCAACAGCGATGAGTAGCCTACTTAACATAACACATCAAATGACTAACAATAATGTTTGAAAAAGTTTGAAATATGTTGGCACACAGCAAAACAATAATCCTTTAACAACATGCTGGGAACCCTTAACATTACAGCAATAATCTTCAAATGTTTTATTATTTTTATGTATTTTTTAATTTCCCTTTTTTTTTTTAACTAGCTGGGACAACATTTGTGTCACATAACGATAAACATGTCATAAATAAAAAAATCTGTAGTTTTATTTGTTGAGTAGTCATGTCACCATACCTCTGGTTCACTGTGCAAATAAATATCGGAACATATTGACGTCTGAATCATGGTAAGCTCGTTTTTGAAACTCTGCCCGGCCAATTGTCGATTACGCTTGATTAAAGGACGAAAAGAACATTAAGAATCAATAGCGTGGACAGCTCAGTGAATCAGACTACATAGTCAATTAACCAGCTGCTGAACATCAGCAACAGGGAGCTGATCTCGGATCAGTTCATCCACGCGTTCAGCTGAGGTGGGCCGCAGAGGGAAGAGACACCGAAGACTATTGTCGCCTTTTTCAAATTTCTCTGGCTGGATAATAAAGGTTAATAACAGTCCTTTCAGTGTCATATTTGACATGACCAGTCATTGCAGTAATTACAATCATTACAGCCGAAGGATGTCGTCTTATCCTTCTTAAACATAGAGCGCGCCAGAAAATCAATTATTCAATCAAGAGGGCACCCCTCCTTCACTCTATTCAATAGTGGCTGAAAGGAGTTGGTTCACTTGATTTCAGGTCCGGAGAGAATAAGTCTGACTGCAGAGACCTTTAATTTCAGACGTTCAATGGAATGTTAACTTTCTTCACACGATCAGTGAACAGGAAGTTCTGTGGGATTCAGCGGGTTCCTTTTTTGTTTTAAACGCGAGTTAGTCTGGTGGAGGGATGTCAGACAAGTTACACTTTCTTGCACACATTCTCTCTCTCTCTGTCCTCTAATGCATGCTGGGATTGTCAGGATGTAATTTAAGTGCATAGGCACAAAGACCAAATGCCAAACAGACAATGACGATGTGTTCAGCTTTAAATGTAGCCGCTCTCGGTTCGTTTGGGGTGTGTAATTAGGATCAGTGTTACAGAAAAGAGTCAAAAAATCACAATGTACTTTAGACACGCGATCAGGGCAAATGAAAGAATCTCAGCGCGCTGCGGGCCACAAGGCTAGTGTCGCAGATAATACCATCATGCATAGTTTAAAGTGGTTAAAAAACAAAATGGCCCACAAAAGTAAAATGCAGTGAACTTGAATATAGTTTAAAAAAACAACAAAAGATTTACACAAGAGGTTGTCATGGAAACAGCATATCTTCTTGATCTGACGACTCTTGTTTAGGTATATATTAGACATCACGAATTGTATTTGAACGAGTTTGAACGAACAAGGGAAATTGTAGAAGAGGATAACTGCAAAAGTTTTTTAATCACAAATAAGTTAAGAGTGATGACATTTATTCAGCACATGCACAGTAAAGTTCTCTCTCCGACTGTGAAAAAGAAGTGTGATCATTTCACTGTAATACAGTTTCACAAAAATAGATGTGAGACATATTTAATTCTGCAGAAGTACTGTACAGCTATGATGCTTTTGATTTCAAACTAATGTTATTTTAAGGTTGCTGATTATAATTTAACATTAATAAAGCATGCAAACACTTTTCCTACGACACAACTAATGACTAATGACTGTAAGGACTGGAGCAGGAGTGTACTCCTCAGGCAGTGTCTCCTCAAAAATCTGGATGAGAGAAAAAAACAAAACAATTCAAATATTACAAAATATGACACAAAAAAGCACATATATCACTTGTTTTTCCATTTTTTTCAACAGTGACACCAGCAAGTATAGTTACAGCAGGAGTCTATGTCACTCTTGCCTCCACTGAGCCCACTGTGTTTTAAAAGACTCCCTAAAGTGTGCCATGAGTAGGGGGTAATTCAGAATGAATGTCAGAAATTCACGTGCAAGGAGTATGACTATATGATTGGTTTATACGATAAATCCCACCTCTTGTTTGTGTGTTCGCCTTCGCGAATCAGTCTAAATGAACAATATAGGAATGGGTTAATGGGAACACTAATAAAAAATTAAATAAAAACTCACACACTTATATATCACCGCTTTGTCAAGTCAAAATAAAACTTCTAATGGCCTGAAAACATGATCTGTGAGTTTTTTAGTGAGCAATCAGCTTGATATTAAAGGTACATCTCTGCATCTGTGACCAGTGTTTAAAGAGTGACTTGGACGTGAGTTTATATTTAACAAAAAAATAATTTCAACATGTTATGAATTAAAAAATGTTTGACTGAACTGAAACTGAATCTTTGAAATGTGTGAATGCATTTAATCAAAATATCTAGTTGAACTGCTTGACTTATTAGCTTATTAATATATCCTAATATAACTTCTTTCATATCAATATAATGTAGGTACGACTTAGATTTTTGTGTACAACATGTTAATTTTAATATTGTAAAATTGTATAAAAAATATCCAGTAGCTTTAAATGCAATAATATTATTCATTTGATATGTGCTGTCTGATAAAGAGTGGGCTGATTTATTCACATGAAACATGAGTTATTTTTCAAGTGTTATAGCTGGCCCCATCACTGTTACAGCTTGTATTTATGTATTATGATCTAATCTTTTTCATTACAATTCTACTGATACATGAACATTTTTCTTTTATTAAAATATGTCAGGTAGATTTGTACCAGTCTGTAAGTATAAAGTGACAGTATATATCATATCTGTAGATATACCACATCCAAGTAACCAAATAAAACGGAAGTCCTACATATAAAAGTAAGACTTTGAAATCTTAAATGCACACAGTCTTGCTCTTGCTGCAACTGCTGGGCGTCTCTCTGTTCCTGTCCGCTCAGAGCTTTCTTCCATTTAATTAGATTTGTAAAAACAATTTTTAGAGAGCTTTATTCTGTAAAAGCTCTCAGGGGTTAAAATCAGCTGAGCACTTCTTTTCAGATTCTTTTCAGCGGTGAAGCATAAATTATTTAAAATTGTGCGACCTTTTATCTCACCCCCTTTGAAGGCAGCAAATTAAAAATGTAAATGGCCTCCCTAATTAATATGCAAATGCATTCATTCCCAGTTAACAATTAGCAATTAAACCTGCACTGTCTAGAAAGAGCACTGACAAAATTAGCAACTTATTTTTGCATTTGAAAAATAACGACGGGACACAAATGTTTTGTTGAACAAAGTGACTTTTTGAAATGTTTTGGATCAGCTGGCCTGACAAATGCTCTATTTTTTTTTGAAAGACAGATTGGATGGTCACATACAAATCATTTGACCTTCTTCTAAGAGGTTCCTCTTGTCCTTTTTAGAACAATTGGGTTTTTAGACGCCCCCCTCCCCCTATATAATATTTGCTTAGAGATTTCAATAGCCAAGAGAAAAGTCAGAAATCTCAGGGTTGATGATTTGCATATGCTAAGGTATGCTGCCTTTCACAAGGCTTGTAGACAGAATAATGATGGTCACTATTCAAACTGTAGAAGAAACGGTTTTTCATCACTTGACAGTGGGCCTCACATTCAATGATAATGACTTGTACAGCTCTTAACACTGAAACATTGAAACGTAAAGTGTTTAAATGTAAAGACTTGCACTGTAAATATGCCAAACCCTTTGGGACTGAGGAATTTCCAAATGACTGCTAAACACTTCCAATACTTATTCATGTTATGTTCTGTTATAGTCTTCCATTCAAGTCTGTTACATCTTTCACATTTCATTAATGTGCTTTGTTAATAATATTTGGATTATAAACCTTGCCCTTACAACTCTGAAGTATTAAAGTGTTATGGGCTGATTATTCATTTAATGATTATAAAGAACTTTATTTGTGTGTTGTACTGTTTACAGTCTTGAAATAATATTAAAATATAACATATTACTATGTAATTACACGTGATATAATACATGTAGTTCTCATTATTCAGAGTGGTTTGTTTTGTGGTAGTTGTCAAATAACATGGACATGAATTTTAGGATTATAAATCAATTGACACATTTCACTGAAAAAAATCAATAAGTAGAATTACTTAATTTAATTATGTAATTAAGTAAAATCTGCTCAAATAAGTTAAGTAAAATTAGCAAAGGAAATAAGTAAATTTTAACAATTTAAAGTTTGATGAGTAATTTCTACTTAATTATTTTAATTTTACCCTGCAGTCTTCAAGTACAATTCACTCTTGTAAACTTTACTCAAAGATCATAGCTGAAAAAAAAAAGCCATTAAAGCATGTGGTTCACTTACAAACATGTAAACAAGTAGATGGCTCCTTACTGTTTTTAAGGTTATATGTTGACTCAATGTAGTTAATAACCAAATGAACACAGAGACCTCAATACTTGGCACATGATACACAATGACAGTAACAATCAGTGAATAGTTTTTTTTAGTATGAATGTGTCATTTTGAGTAGAAAATTATCTCTAGATGTTACAAAACATCAAGTTACTCAACCTAACAATAAAAGCAGCCATAAAACAGTGTAAATACATCTTGTTTTAAAATTGGTCCTGGCTTTTCCAAGCTTTATTATGGTGGTGGATAGTAGCCGACATTTTGAAGTTCCAAAAAGAGCATATATAAGAGTGCAGCCAAATGAACCGCGTTGATGGGCGCTGTCTTTCTCACGGTCTGGCCGATGTGACCGTGGGCGCCGCGGGCACGCTTTTCCGGGAGAAATGCTCATATAGGAGTTCCACCACCGATTACGTCATTAATGCCACGATAAAAAAAAAACAGCCGAAACTTGTACCAACCCGGAAGTAAGATTTTCGGCAAAGAAATTCTCTGTCATTTGTCCAAATAATTTTTTTTTAACTTTGGCCATGTTTAGCATGAGAATCCAACTCTTTAACACTGTAAACAACTCTGAATATACGAAACACCATTGTACCCCCCCCCCCCCCCCCTTAACTTCTCATTTTCGACTTTTAATTCGTTACCGGCGTTTAGTATTGCTCTATCCTCGTTTGTTTATTCTCACCAGAGTTTACACTACGAGTGCGGCTTACATCAAATGTCGAGTCAGAGGTCAATGAAGAAGATGGATCTCGACTAACGCAAACGCTTGTACGGCTGTTGCCAGAAGTCAGTGATTTGAGTATATAATTTTAAAAATATAAAAATTTTTGTTATAAAAACCCATGGATCCACTTCAGAAGACATGTGTTAACCCCCTGGAGGCGTATGGGTTAGTTTTACAACGGATATATGCTCTTTTTGAAACTTCAAAATCTCGGCTACTATCCACCACCATAATAAAGCTTGGAAGAGCCAGGATAAATTTTAAAACAACTCAGACTGTTTTTGTCTGGAAGGAGAAAGGCATATACACCTAGGATGGCTTGTAGGTAAGTAAATTATGGGGAAATTTTCATTTTTGGGTGAACTATTCCTTTAAATTGAGTACTAATATTGAATTTACTCTTTTTTTTTTTCTATTCTTGCCTGAACTAAATTATTTAATGTAAAAAATTAAATGTATTTTTCTGTATTATTTACTTCACCACAAAATCTTTTTTATCAGTGAATGAATGAGTTATTTAATCACCGCTTACACTTTAAAAGAGGGGAGGAGACCAAAAGAAACTCAGGTTTGCACCACTATATCTGACACTTGACAATGTATTTGGTGATGTGAGGCTTGCATCCAGGGGCTTGACCATGGAAACTAATTCCACGAAGTTCCCGCTGAACAGTTTTGTTCTGATATTAATGCCAGTGTGAGTTTGTAACTCTTTATGTAAATAGCCGAGGGTTGGCAAATTCATGCACCATGTGCCTTAATGCTCGGTGACCCCACTTCTTGACTGTGGTTCTCCACAGTTCTAAACCCTTCCACCACTGATACCACATACAATTCAATGCAGAATGTCTAGCAGGGATGAAAATTTACAAACTGATTACAACGTATTGCAAAGCTGGCAACCTAGTACCACCAGCTCTTCAGAAAAAAAAGTTTTGTTTTTTTTTTGGTTTGTTTTAAAATGTTTATAAATGAAGACACCATTTCTCTGTGATTGATTTTATACACTGCCCTCCAAAAGTTTGGAAACACCTCTGGCAAAATGTGGTTTTGAATGATATCAGCATAAATCCTTATCATTTTTTGGTGCAAATACATTAAAGTAATTTGACGTTATCATTGAAGACCAGCAATAATAATTTTTATTTTGATTACATAATAATGGCAATATATACATGTCTAAGTCAGACATGCCCCTTTGCCAGTGATGCCTGGTTACTGGTTTAAACTTAGCCCAGTGCCCAGGGTCAGCACACTTTAATAGCTTCAACAATTGATTGCCAATTAAGATTAGAATACAATGAACCAATTAGAACCCAATTTAGGCCAGACAGTTTACAAATAGCTCTTGCCAATCAAATTACTTGTTTGGCCCATTTATAGAGAGTTTCCATGTATTTCTTGACAACATGGCCAGATTCAAGCAGCTTTCTCTGTCAGTCTGTAATAGTTCTAAGGAATGAAGGCTATTCAACCCAAAAAGTTGAAAATTTCACTGAAAGGTGTCCACTATTGCTTGGAACGAAAGGCAAAGTCTGGGTCCAATAAATACAGAAAGAGGAGTGGAAGACCAAGAAGTACTTCTTCTAGTGAGGACAAATATGTAATATGACTGAGTGTCCAGTCTTCGCCTAACTTGTCCAGAGCTGACAGCTGATCTCAACACTACATGTGATGTACCAGTGTCACGTACTACTGTCTGTTGGAGACTCCAACAAACAGGTCTACATGGCCGAATATCAGCTATGAAACCACTGCTAAGATCAAACAAGCAGAAAAAGAGACTGCAGTGGGCATGCCCGTATCACACCCACTGTGAAGCATGGCGGTGGCAGTGTGATGGTCTGGGGCTGTTTTGGAGCAGGAAAAGTTGGTGACCTGTATCATGTCCAATGAATACTGAGCATGGATAACACAGCATTTTACTACAACATGCTGTTCCTTCTGGTCAGTGCCTTATTGGTCACGGCTTCACCTTCCAACAAGACAATGACCCCAAGCACACTTCTGAGCAAATCCTTTTGGGAAAGGAAACAGTCAGCTGGCATCATGCCTGTCATGGAATGGCCTCCCCAATCACCCGACCTCAAAACAATTGAGCTACTACAGAAGGAACTGGACCTTGATGTCCGTAAGAAGTGTCCAACCAGTGTAAATCATCTTTGGGCAATCCTTCAGGAGGCTTGGAGTAATATATCAAGTCAATGTTTGAATGAACTGACAGCTCGGATGCCCAGATTATGCAAAGCTGTAATAGCTGCTAATGGTGGATTTTGATGAATCGAAAAATGTAAGTTTTTTCTATGTATAAACTGTGTGTTTTATTTAATAATATATGTTTTCGTAGTCTATGTTGTCCCTTATCAGTACATAATTATTACAAATTAAAAAGGATCCATGCCAGTATTGTCCATGTGACAATTCATCTGACTGAAACACTTGAATTCAGTAAAGAGGTGTGTCCCAATACTTTTGTTCATATAGTGTATATGCAATTAAATCAAGCTATGAGTTACTTACTCAATATTTTATGTGCAGTTAACATGCTTGTTTAGCACAAAATCTCAATCTATAGTTCTATTCATCCTGGATATTATGAAATTAAATGTGATGATTACCTTTTTGAGCACTTCTAACTTATTAGGGTTTACAGTGTAAGTCCACTGGGGGCAAAACATCCACATTTAATGATCAAAAATTGATATAAAGAGAATTTACACACCAATCTCATCTAATGTATGTTTTATACTGCATTAAAAGAAAACAGTGGTAGCACCTCTTTCCCGCAGAACAGTAGTTCTGTATTCCAGACACACATCTTTTCACACATTTTCAATCAGGTTCAAAGGCTCTTGTTCCATGATGAAGGTAAATCGAGTAAAATTGAGTGAGGACATCATTTCGTCTGAGGACCACCTGTGGCTCCAGGTATGAGCTGAGTGTGTTTTATGTCTCTGGGGAGCTGTGGAAGAGAAGAGCCTGTTCTGGTCGTAATTAACACAAGCCTGTTGATTCATGGATAATGAAACAGAATTCATTAACACTCCGTTAATTGCCATCCAGCTCTTACAAAGTTTTCACTCAGTTCCGAAGAAGGAATGGAGAGGTGAGAATGAGCAGCTCGTCCTTACAGGAAGCCGCGTCACTCTCTAAAGTCACTGCCATTGAGGTACTTCAAGTCTCCCTTGACAGCAGGGGTTTATGTCCGGTCCTATAACCCTTTGTGCTTCAAAGTGAGAGCCCCTTCAAACGTCATGCCTAATAGAGCCTTTGAATCTGTCCTTTATAGCCAGTACTCTTAAGAATATTACAGATAAATTGTCTCAAAACAGTCAGTCAATTTAGTTTTTTCTTTTTATCTAAAGAGGCCACATTTCTAAACTGATCCATTCTCTAGATAAACACTAAAAACATACAGTAAGCCATGTAGTGTCTCCCGAAAGGGAGATTTTTTAAATGATATTTGTTTGTAATATTAAATTAATATATAGTACACTGAACTTTAAGGAAAGTTTGCTATATACTGCACACAGAAAATAAAAGCTTTCCTATAAAATTACTACTTCATACTACTGCCACTAAGAAACAAAATAATAAGATTAAAACATTAAAAAAAAAAAAATAAAATAAAAAAAAACATTAAAAACCCCCCCCGTTTTTTTACGTTTTAGTTAAACACATCATGGCACATGTACTACTTAGCTATGTCCCATGACTATAATCACATTTTTGTAGAAATAAAGTAAAGGAATTATAACCTACCATTTAAGTTAAACATGTAACTCAGCATGTTTGGTTGTCTAAGAATCATGCTTCAACATGGTTACATAACATGCCATAACAATTTTACACTGGTAAATTGGAGTAGAATTCATACGAATTTCTACAGTCTCTGTTTTTGAACAACTTATTTATACCCCACTGAGGGTTAGGTTATGACGATATTAGAGGTCTAGATTATTATTATTATTATTATTATTAATTTTTATATTAAATTTAAATTTATTTTTATTTATTTATTTTATTTAATTTTTTTACAAACCATAGGTTTTCCTATAAATCACATCATATGAATTTTTTTTTAAACTACCCATGTTCTGTTTATCTAGCATTTCAACAAAATAAAGAGAAGAAAATACAAGCAAACCTGTATGGTCAAAGTGGGGACAACACTTAAAGTATACCATTGATCGGTCTATTATTGTAAGTTCCTTTTCCCAACTATAGAGGCAGTCAGTAATAAAACTTCACTTTTATATGGCTATAAAGTTACATTTCCATATGGCAGAGCTATTGGCTTGATATGGTAAGTACAGAATCTTTTGCACCGATATTGTGAGAAATTGTAATTTTATGAGGTTTTACGAGGTCAATTCAGTTATGAATTTTCCCTATATGATCTGAACAAAAATGTAATATTTTTTTGAAGAAGCATGAAGCTCCACCTCTAACCATCAATCGGGTGGCAGTACACTGTGCAAAAACATACAAATAAGACTGTATGAATTCATGTATGAATTAGCCAAAAAAATCAGCAAAACATAAAATAGTTACAAATTACTGTGATATTGTGTTGTCTGGTCAGACAATAATAATGAATTCTCAACAGAGCAGTATGGTATACTGGTGTACAGTACATATGCATATAAAGCAGGCTTTCCTTTTCTCCGGTTTGCCGTGTTGTGAGCACTTCTAAGGTCTGTCAAGCACCACATCAAACAAACCAGCATCTCACAGTCTCCGGGGAATTCCACGACACCTCTTCCCAGTCCAAGGTACGGAAAGACAGGTTTTTTTCATCTCCTCTAATGTTCACTCTTCCGATGTGTTCTGAGAAAACCACTCCTGCAATGATGAGTTTGTTAGCTCACACCGTCAATCAAAACACGAGGAGAGATATCAGTCCTACCTTTTACCTTTGAAAGGCATCAGTACTGAGATGAAACACCCTGCTGATGGTGGAATCAAAGCTGCTGGTCCACCCACAGGCGGTACTCGAGAAGCTAAGACTGTTGTAAGAGTCTGGACCACTTTGACAAACTGTCATTGGTCCAGTGAAGTAAAACGCCCATGTTAACCTTGGAAAGGAGTGACAACTCAGACAGCTTGACAACTTTCTGTTGTATTCTCAAAGAAGCTTCCTGCGAGTTGATTGTAACCTTATAAAACGTTATGAGAGAAATTTCAAGGCCGTTCACATTCACCTATGAATTTCCACAATTAAGCCTTTGTTTACACCGAAAAGTCATATTAGAAGCAGAGAATTTGCTGCAATTATTCATAATTCCAACAATTCGAGAGTAGCTTCCTCATTTGCCTGCCTAATTCTGCCTTTTAATTTCTTGCATACATTTGCACATTAATTTTGCCCATTGTCTGCTGTGAGAGCTTGTTTATTTTAAAAAGAGATTTCCTGTGTGATGTTTTTCACAGGAGTGGAGCGCAGTTGGGTGGCGTTCCAACTGCGCGTGCTGATCATTTGTTTTGTCCTCATTTACAACCCACTGTTTTAACACGTTCACGGCCACATCACAGAGAGAGAGGGAGAGAGAAATGAGTACTCTAAGCCAAATGATAACTTCAGTGATCACTTCACTTCAGGTTAGTTAGTGAGTCATTTTGTCAGTACTATAGTAAATCAAATAGATAGATTGATTCAATAAAGGGGATGTGTGTTAGTTTTTTTTATGTTAAAATATTTTTATCTGTAAGGTAATTTTCCCTCAAAAATGTGAACACTATAACTCTATAGCTACATGATGCTATAAATAACATTACTGTTTGTTTGATCATCTCTGGCCACAAATATATATATATATATATATAGTAAGAGCATTTTAAATTTTACAGATTGAATTTATGGTTAAAAATAAATTAATAATAATTGCATTAACTGAAATAATGTAAAACTAAATAATAAATGAATACAAATAATGAAACTAATTAAATAATAAAATAATCAAAGAAAATCAATTACCTTTATCATATACTGACAACTATTTTTAAAAGCTTTAAAAGAACTAGTTTTCCACAAGCTGAGGTAAATAAAACAGAAGCTGCACAGTGTCATATACACAAATACAAAACCATCATTGTAACACATGTGACACTAAAATAATGCAATTAACATTAATTCAGCAACATAACATGTAACTATATACGGTTACACTTTATTTTAAGGTCCAATTCTCAGTATTAACAACTATTATCTATGACTTTTGCTTCAGTAAACTCCTAACTACTGAGTTTAATAGTTGGTGAGGCAGTTGTAAAGTTTAGGTATTAGGATTAAGGGATGTAGAATACGTTCTTGACAAAAGCTTCTTTAATTAGCCAACATGCTAGTAATATGCATGTTAATAAGCAACTAGTTAATAGTGAGAACTATTGCCCAATATACATTAAATAAATAAATAAATAAATAAAAAGGTATTGAATAATGGATCAAATGTGAGGTGTCAGGGATTTCTGGGAAATTTCAATGTACAGATTTTCACTGCAAATTCTAAAACGACTTGATCTTTTTCACTTCCAAAAACTGTACATTTAACAGTATTTTGATAGAAAATTATGTTATGTCCTATTAGATCTATTACAGTTTTATTTTTACCTTATAGAGTATGAGAATTTATTGTTAACCAATTAAGAGGTTTTTACTGTAATATTTTAGAGTCTTTTAGACAATTAACCCCTACTGGCAGATGCCATAACTGCACCACCATTTTGGGGGCAAAAAGCATGTCTCTCTTGAAATCCATTATTTTTCAATCTAATCCAATGCACAAACATTTCATTATATAATAATGCATATTTTACCAGTGACTGCCAATTTTTGTGTACAATTCTCTTGTTCGCCTGTACACTTTTCTTACCGTCCTGTCCGAGCAGAAGACTGTTCATCTAAAATCATACCGTCGGTGACTGTTGATGTGTGTTCACTCTCTATCAGATTTGCATAAATAACCTCCCAGCATGCCTGCACCACTGCCCAGGTGCAAGGACATTTGCATATAGAACTGCGATAGGGCTCCCAAGAGTCCCCTTAGCAGCCGCAGAGCGAATAGGGGGTCGGTGGCGGCACAAATGAATTCGGAATTAAAATCCCACATGTGTGTCCTCTGTGAAGTCGTAGAGGTGTTGACCATAGAGACCTACACAAGGAAACCACTGTTTAATGAGAAAGTGATTGATTCCTACAGAGATTAGTTAATTGATAAATTCATTTATTTTAGACAGACATTTTTATTGCAGACAGATGTCTTAATGACTAAAAAGACACATTAAATCAAAGAGATAATGACTCACACAAACACTTAATTTACCTAAACCAAATTAAGATGTGTCCACTATTATTAATGTTTTGCTTTCAATCTTACATTAATCTAATTACTGCACATCATCAGACTATTCAAATGACATATAGGTCAGCATATCTAATTTAAATTACATCCCATTCAAATTTTATCTAGCAAAGAATTCGAAACATTTAGGTTATAGGCTACCAAAGCAATTAATTCTACACGCAGCTCAGACTACAGTATAACCGATTTATTTTACAACCAACTCATACTACATTTTATTCTAAAACCAAATATAAACTACTCATTCTGTATTCAATTCAGATTATTACCAGTGCATTACATTCATAACTCAGGTTATATAACAATATCAGATTTAACTCTCAGATGAACTCAAATTAGAAGATCATACTACAACCAACCTAAATTAGCTAAATCAGATATATAGCAGATTTTATATTCACTTTATAATCACATCAGATTATTACTGATTTATTACACTTGTAATAAATATAACAAACTCATGCTATAGCCAAATTAGATCTATACTACACTACTACACTACTACGCTAGATCTCAACTACATTCACATATTTTATTTACCAGTTCATTATATACCTAACTCAGATTATTCCACATCAGTTTAGATCAGATTCTATACTCAACTCTATAACCAACTAATATTAACAGATCATTCTATAACCAACTCAGATTATAATCAGTTCATTCCATAACCAGTTCAACTTGTTTATTTAATAATCAGCTAATTTTATACTCAACCTGCACTAATTTATAGCAAACTCTGATTATAAACAACTAATTTTATATCCTGTTCATATTATAACCATTACATACCTAATTTAGATTTTAAGACATATTCAGTAATATTTTTCTTTTAATGTTTAATTTACCTATTTAAACCATGTTGTTAATACCAGACTGTTCAGATGGTGTAGGTCAGTAAAATGTTATTATGCTCAGGAATCAACACATCTTATTCTACAACCAGCTCATTTTAGTCAACTCAGTTCTATTCTACAATTTACCCAGATTATAATGTCCTCATTCTTTTTTTTTTAGTGTACTAATGATAATCAGCTCAGATTGTAACTATTTTACCCATAGCCAGCCTAGTAATCAACACATATTAAAACCAACCCATTATGTAACCAATACATATTGT
This sequence comes from Cirrhinus molitorella, assembly GCA_033026305.1. NCBI lineage: Eukaryota > Metazoa > Chordata > Actinopteri > Cypriniformes > Cyprinidae > Cirrhinus > Cirrhinus molitorella. The sequence goes on along the minus strand of CM065133.1, from coordinate 14,138,806 downwards.
AACCAGTTAATTCTAAAACCTTTTTTTTTTTTAATTAACAAGCAACCCATATTATAACCAGTCCATTCTTTAGTTAATCCATATTGTTACCATTTCATTTTAAAACTATCCATGAAATCAATAACCAACCCATATTATAGATGGCTCATTCTACATCCAACCCAGATTATAACCAAATAATTCAATGCTTATTTTATAACTAGCTCATTCAGATATTAAAGGATTAGTTCACTTCCAGGACAAAAATTTACAGATAATTTACTCACCTCCTTGTCATCCAAGATGTCTTTCTTTCTTCAATTATTTAATATTTCAATTTCAATTAAATTTAATTTAATTTAAATTTATGCAATTTAAATGCAGTTTCAAAGGGCTTTTAGTCCCAGCCCTAACAAGCTAATGCTATGCCCAACTCATATTATAACCAGTTTATTCTACATCTAACTCATATTACAACTGACCTATTATAACCAGCTCATTCTTCATCTAACTCATTTTACAACCCAGACCATTTTATATCCAACCCAGATTATAACCAAATAATATGCTCAACTCTATGCTAACTCATTTTATAACCGACTCAGATTATAAAAAGATTAGCTCTATACCTAATTCATACTATAATAAGTCCATTCTACAACCAACTCATATTATAACCAGTTCATTATAAACAGTTCATTATATAACCAGACCAAAAGTTAACTAGCTAATTCTATACCAAACTCATATTTTAACTAGTTCATTCTACACCCAACCCAGATTATAATCAGATAATTCTATAATTCATTCTATAACAAAACTCGGATTATAAACAGCTCATTCTATAGCAAACCAGATATTAACCAGCTCATATTATAACAAGTTAATTTTATACCAAAGTCAAATTATAACCTGCCTATTTGACACCTAGCTCATATTATAAATTGTTTATTCTATAACCAACTCGGATTATAAACAGCTCATTATACAACCAAACTAGACTTTACCAGCCTATTCTACACCCAGCTCACATTATAACCATTATAGCTCATTTTATACATATAACAACAAGGACATCAGGTTAGATTTAAAGCATCTTGTTCTGTACTAGTTTATAATTCACTTATTTTCTAACTAACCCAGATTAAAAAGAGCTCACTGAAATAATATTAGTAAAATTACAGAACAGGAATTCCAGGAAATGCATAGAAAATAATCAACAGCATCGACTGTGACGTACATCTGTCATGAAAGACTCATAATCCTTGATGATAGTGAACGCCTGGCCTCTTAGCCTGCAGCAAATTCATCACAGCCCTGCCCGTCACAGCCATATGACACTCGTTAGAGATGTCAAAAAGACTCAGACGCTTAGTCATTTCACATTTGCAGGCGGTGAACGTGAGACATGAGTTTAACTAGCTGCCAGGTTGGCAAGCCAAGTCTGTAGAGGATTCCCATTGAAATGTTTACCCTGATTCCCATCTCAGGAAATGGGGGGATCATCTCATAGACGAGCCCATTAACGGATGTATTGTGCCCAGCCACGTTAGCTTTGGAAAGCACTGAAGAGTGGCGCGTGCCAAAAGAAGCAAATAGCACCATGCCAACAGGAGGCCCAGTGGACCTGCACGCGGATAGAAAGCGATAAGAGTCATTAAAAGGCAACTGAAGCATCAGAATGCCTGTAAACAGCGTGAAAAAATTCCATGAAACAAATGTTTTTTTTTTTTTCTTTCTCAGCTACAGGTCTTTTATGTCTCATTGTTTATTTTTTATTAACGCTAGTTTGCTCACTTATTTTTCTCACAGTAAAATTGTCTTGGAAACTTTTTTTATCATGCTTTTGGCATTTATTTTTTGCTGCTTTTCAAATGGTTTAATGCATAATTTCATTGTTTTACTCTTTTGCCAAACCAAGAATTGGTACATTTTAAACAATAAAAAAATCCATTATATCAGTATTATTACATTGTAAAAACTATAATAATCCAAATAAAGTAACAAATAAATATGTTCTGTTTTGATATTTATTGTGTGAAAATGATTTACATAATAAAAACAGTTTCAGTATTATTTCCAGCACAGTCTACACTAAAAATGTTTACTTACTAAAGAGACAACTTTATAGAGCACACTTGATTTGAAATATTAGACATGATGTGTGAGGAAAATAATGGTAAGTGTCACTTGTAAACAGAGTATTTTTATAGTGCGTCATTTCTAATCAAGGTGTAATTCTGTCATATTATGCAAAGCATTATTTAATTGTGTTTATTTATAAAATGTTACCTATGAAATTGGCCTTGGCAAGACAAAGGAGTCAGTCATTTCATTGAAAAATGTTTAAAATGTCATAGCCATCACAGAATGTTATCAAACTAAATACATCATTTGACACATTTCTCCTGTGATGCATGTTTGGGACAACTGAACATTGTTAGTAGACAAATTAAATAATGCATCGTGAGAGTGAAAAGTATGTTTTAAGAGAGTTAGTTAACACATTATTTTAAGCACCAATTCTCACTCCTAACAAGCATACATATTACTCGCACATCGGCTGTTTATTAGTACTTATAAAGCACATATTAATGTCTTATTTTACATGACCACATTCTACATCCCTTAATCCTACCTCATACCTAAACTTAACAACTACTTGACTAACAATTAATAAGCAGAAAATTAGGAGTCATAGTTAATAGTTAGTTAACAGTGAGAAGTGGGTTACACTTTATTTTCCATTACAGTGTATACTTACCCAATAAAGTACTGGTAGTATAAGGTAGTTACCTTATACACAGGTTAAGGTTAGGTTTAGGGAGAGGTTCAAGGTTAGTACCTAGTTATTACCCAGTTATTGTAATTGCTATTATACGTAGTATATACACACGGAACAGTACTGTAAAAAAGTGTTACTGTGAATTGGACCTTAAAATAAAATGTGACGTAGAGTTATTTTCTAAAAGCGTGCAAAGGTCTGTGCCCATAAACACAAGACTTCCAATTTATTTATTAAGTTCTTTAATTTTTTTACTCTTTATTTTTTAGATTTATTTTACAAAGTTACACCGTGCCAAAAGTATCCATCTGTGGTTCCATGAAGAACCTATATTGTTCATGGAAAACTGGTTCTTTACGATCTTAAAGGGTCTTTGGGGAACCAAAAATGGTGTCTCTACAGCATCACTGCGAAAGCCCGCATTATTTTTTAAGAGTCTAGGTGAAGAAACACCCGAGTAAATAGACTTTTACGGCACACAGCGTGATTTGGGGTTGAGATTCTGCAGAGAGAGGGGATGGGATTGAGAGGAAAGAGTCTTGATTGCTCCTGAGCTGCGGGCTGAGACAGAGGCATTGATATTAACGACATCGGTCTCAGAGCGCAGGCCTCTGGGCTCATGTTATTTGCCTAATATGTTCTGCTCGAAATCTGCATTGTGCGGAGCCATTGAACTGCATAGAAAAGAGAGATCAATATAATACGTTTGGCATCAAGCCAAAATGATCCCGACAATGCCAGAGACGGGCATTCGGATTCAGCCGTGCATATCGCCACATTTTTTGGGGGGGAGGGGGAGGGGAGAAAATAATTCAGCATGCGTTGCCAGAAAGCAGGAGGCGCGCTGCCTGGGCCTGATGGGTTGGGTGCCACATGGGCTGGCAAATTGGCTTGGCGATCAGACATGGAGCTCCATTCAGGAGCAGAGATGAAAGAGAGCAAGCCGCACTAATTTCCCTAACCCGATGAGCTTGCTGGGGTAGATGGAGCGCTCCGGGCCTGGGCCGTGAAGGAAACTCACCTCTCATTACCATGGGTGGAACTGCTTTTCTTTACCAACATATTATTTTTTATGTAAAGAGCGAAATTACTTGTTCATTATATATACAAAAAGTTTTTATTTTAATGGTTCATTACCTAGAATATGACAGCTTTAGGAAAAGCTGAACATTCCCAAGTATCCACCTACTCAACCACCGTCTTTGCCTCTGGGAGTTTGCTAATACGCTCCTTTCCTCTGATAGTTCCATGCTAATTTAATTTGTTACGCTAAAATAAAAGACATTCAAATTACAGTTTAACAGCTGACCCTACTGTTTTTTTTTTTTTGCCTGATACTTTCACATGTTGTCGTGGACTGTGCACAAGCGCAGATTAATCCATCAGCAGGGGCCCTGTCAGAGCGAAACAGTTCGGGAACGCTGTGTGAATTCTCGTCCCAGCACTCACACACCCACCGGGCTCCCCGCAGCCACTCAGAGAGCCCCGCAGGAGAACCAGATTAAAAATGACAATCACCGTGTGTGTCGCCTCCCTTCTCAGGAAATGCAGGTGTCTTTGTTGAAAGATGCTCACGCTACAAAAGCTTCTAATTATCTGCAGTTATTTTGTCAGTTGCTGGCGTGACACAGCTCTCTTACCATCCTTTCGCAGTCTGCACCTTGTTTTTCATATTTTTTTGAGAAATTCTTAACATCTTGGAAGATTGAGGCATAAATTTGTTTTATTGAAAGACATCACTGCATAAATACAAGTTATACAGTATGTTATTTTGCATGATATCACAGTCGTGTGGAGTTGTAATACAGGTCTTAGAACATGACTGTTACAGTTGATTATAATTGATGGTATATATTTAGTATTTATTTATTAAGCTGTAGGATAATGTGGAGTAATGGCTGCTAAAAAATCACCTTTACTATCATAGGAATACAGTATTTTAAAATACATTGAAATAGAAAACAGATACTTTAAACTGTACTAAAAATCTCACAACATTACTGTTTTTACTATATTTGTGATTAAATAAATGCAGCCTTGGGCAAGAGGCTTATTTAAAACGCACTGAAAAGTCTATCCAATCCCCAAATGAAGACTGTGTTTTTTCCTTCGCCAATGAAAATAGTTTCAAATTAAGTCAAACCATCAAGTTTTGCCTTGAACAATACAAAAACCAAAACAACCAAAATGAAAAGCAGGTCTGGAACAGCATGAGTGGACCGGAGTGAACTTTTCTGCTCAAAGCTTCCTGTATTCAATAGGGTTTTTCTTGAGGGGAAAAAAAAAAGAAAAAAAAAAAAACATAATTAGCTCCACTTCCACTCTATACCACTCACATACTCTGTTCCATAAACACAGAAGCGGAGTGATATAAACAGTAAAATGTTCCTGTGCACTTTTACACTCTTGGCCAATCAGCTTAGAGAAATAGACAAATTGTCTACTTTTTTCCCTGGATCATTTAAGCCGTCTAAACTTTCAGATATAATGCTGCCTCTGTTCTGTACTGTTCAGATTCTATACTGAGCAAAGCAGCAGTTTTTCCTGACTATTAGGATTTATTGTTTTTTACCTTTACTAGATATTGTGGCTGCCAACCAGAAAATTTACAATGAATCATAAACCATTCTAGATCTTACCATTTTAGAGCCTCCCTCTAAATGTGCAGTGTTCTTGATATACATGCTGTGACATATAGTTTATTAAACAGTTTATTGAACATATTCTTTTTATATTGGTGTTTTATAAAAGGACTAAGCCACAAGAGGGTGTGATTTACAGTGATGGTATGTGTCATGTTTAAGAACACATCTTACCTGTGGTTGAATCATGTCCAAATATTCCTACTTGCCTACTGCACAGTAGGTGAGAAATTTATTAAATTAATATGTCTGAATTCATAGTCATAAAAAAGAAAAGGTGAAAGGACCCAGGTGACATACTTCTTTTACTCCTTTTACTACTGGACACTTTACTATCCCATGAGACCATGGGAATGTTGTGAATGGCAGTGAAGCGACACAACTGATGCCGTAAGTCAATGACAACATGTAGTATGTCGGGATTTCACTAATACTATACACATTTTATACCCTATTTTATACACTATAAAATGTACTTTTTTACTGGTTTAAAGTTTTACCATATTAAATGTAGTATCTACTCAGATCTACAATGCAATTTTAGAAGCACTTTTGGTAATGTGTCGCTTGTAAGCCTTTATTTTTCTTTATTATGGCACCTGAAAAAGCCTGACATATGAAATAATAGTCAGTTTTTATTTTTATTTTTTAATGTAACATTATTGAACCAAATATACAAATGTATAATGTATATAGTTTGCATATGTGTTTTTGTTGAGTATCATATTTAATACATCAGGCTTTTATTGCTCATATAGTATGGTATAGTGAAAATATGGAGCTCATACTTGGATACAAACAAAACAACTTTGCTACATTCGCTGATATTTATAAAGATATTTATACATTTTCCAAGATTCTGATATTTTAAAAATTAATAAGATCTTTATATAGCAGACTACCTACATAAAATGCAAAGAAATAGCAGTTTTCACTCTATATCTCCAATAGCATTTCTTAGTTAGATAGTATTTAAAAGTTTTATGATCAGAGCTCTGTAGATTTTATTGTAGGAGGAGATCAAATATGATGTAGTAGGCTTTATAGGGTTAAATTAATGTTTAGGCATAAAAGACATTTCTGGACCATTTGAGACTGGATGAGGAAGTTTAGGTAAACATCTAACCTGTGACAAACTTGATCGGTTTATGTAAATGCCTTTCAGAAACAAAACGTTTGGCAGATCAAGAAAGCTCTGACGACTCCTAGTCTGGAACAAACAAAACATTGAAATGACTGCAAACACAGTCTTTCCTCAGCTGCTCCACTGTAGCATCTTACGTCTCCACAACTTTCTCATTGGCTTTCTGTAAACTGCTCTCCCGCTTGTCCCAAGGGAAATCAGTTTAACATTACTGTCAGTGTCGTCCTTGGAGGGCCATGGAAGTGGGCCCCTACCCATATGCAGATGGCTAATGCAACGCCGCTAATTCACTCTCAGTGTCATGTGCAGTCCCCCGGCGTGTCATTGGGGGAGTGTATTGGCCTGCAGGAAGTGAGGAACTTGTCATTGGGATGAATAATAGAATAGAGGGGCATCTTTACATGGTGTACTACTTCATTCCCGACGCAGGGTTTCTGCACTCACGGGGGAGCGGGAGCTTTTCGAGGCGGCCGTAGATGTCATGCTGTGTGTGTGGGTCTCTGATCAGAGATGGCACAAGTGGGGAAAGTCTCTGAAACTCACAAGAATTGTCCTGTCTACACTGGAGAATGCAGCAGTGATGAAGAGACGATGTTATGGGCTATAGGGGGCGCTAGAGTACACCATTTGAGTTGTGAGGTGAATTTTGCAGTTGATTTAGTTTGTATATCACTGAAGATATACAATCGTGCACACGTAAATATATCCTCCTCTTTTAAAAAAAGCTGTTTTTATGCCTTCCCCTTTCATAATCAAACTCAACATGGCCCGTCATCAGGTGAGAAGTCACTCTCTATACAGTTACAGTCATAAAAGTTAGCTTATTGTACTTTATTTGAAGAACTTCATATTTATAGACTCATGCTCTAGTAATGCTTCATTACAGAAGACATGCTTTACTATTATCTGCTGTATGCTTGTTTTACTGTAACTTATCTTAGTTTTTTTTTTCTTTTTTGCATTTACTTGAACCTCTGTAAGAAAATTACAGCTTTTTCCTTCTAAAAAGAGGAATCAATCTATTTAAATTTATTAAACATCTTTTTAGTTGTAATTCTGGTTAAAATGTCTTTTTAGATTTTAAAAAAGATTTTAAAAAAATCTGCTAATTTATATATTCTATTTTTTATTTTTATTTTTTTTTGTTATGCATATTTCTGTAGCTTAAATGTACTGGTGCACCTGCACAAACTAAGACAGCAAAGATAGCAGTTCCTATTTTGCAGTTATCAATTGTTCTTTGAAATTTTAATAATATAATATAATATAATATAATATAATATAATATAATATAATATAATATAATATAATATAATATAATATAATATAATATACACTGTTGGTATATTGTGTTCTGCAAATAAGCTCTCATTTTTTTTTCACTAGTCAATTTATTTTGTCCACTATTAATGTCCAACAGTGTCAAAACATGCACCAAACAAAAATTTTGTCATTATTGTCATTTATTCTCAACTCCTATTAACAAATGTAATTTTCACCACATCTAAAATTGTACTTTTTGATAACATTCTGTGGTGAAAATTACATTTTAAAAATTTTAGTTTAAAACCACAAACTTGTTTGTTTTGCTAGGCTACTTAAATATATAGAATCATAACATATTATTATTATTTTTTTTTATTTTTTTTTGTTACAAAAACTTAGTCGACAAAACTAATTTGAAATGACACAATAACAATAGTCATGTGCAATTTAAGTGATATCATGTTTTTCACACATAACATGTCTCTACATATACTCTTCACAGACTGTTGATAAGCACTAACTTAGTAACTTTTGAGCACTTTATTAGAGTTGAATGGTTGTTTTGAAAAAGAATGTTACAGAAACAATGTCATTTATGTAAAAATTCATATACAAAAAAGTAATAAAAATTTGAATAACAGTTTTTTTAATGACTTTTTATTGGATTTTCATTATTACATTTAAAATGGCTCAGGGACATAGATAACATTTATACATAAGAGACATTTGATAAATAAGATGTAAAAGGTTTCAGAAACAGATTTATTGTGTCCTTCACAAAAACACTGAAATGTAAAAATGCCTCTAGTTAAGGAACTGTTCACCGATGGCTGTAGCCTTAAACTGGCTAGTGTACAAAAATGAAAGGAAACAATCGCAGGTGGGACTGAAGTAACTGTGGTCTTGTGGAAACTGCTGTGAAGGTGTGAGCGTGTCGTTCATTCGTCTGGCCTGAACGTGTCTCACGGAGCTCTCGCCTTATTTAAGATGAAAAGGAGGATATGAAGCAGAAAGGATGCAGCCCCCAGCAGAGAGCTGCTCTTCTACCATCATTTGATCTCATATTGTAATCCCAGGTGTTTTGAATAATTTATGGAATACGGCTTCTCGTTAAACAGTAATTTATATGTGTCACAGAGAATAGGTTCTGCAGCCGTGCACATGTAAATAATGAAAGCTTAAATGCTTGTGGTGGAATTTGATTAATAATAATATTAATAAAATAATAATAATACAACAACAACCATAATAATAATACATTTTAAGCATAGATTAGCACAGAATTACAGGATTTAATTCTGATTTGATATTTAAAAAGAGAGGTCATGCATTACAGGTCTCTTTGCAACAGCAAGTTTCACATTTAAATAGGCTTATTTACTAAAATCAATAATCTTTCTGAAAATTGTTTAGAAGGAATAACATGTCAGTAATACATCAGAACTAAATCTGTTCAGCATTTATGTTCCTGAGAATGCACTCATAAAAACTTCTGACACCATGCTTTCAGATTAATGTGTAGTGACTGTTGCACAAAGAACAGAATTAACAAAGATCAGAACAGATCTTACTCCAGCAATCAACACTAAGCACTCTCACCATGTGTTTTTCAGAGACGAAGTGGGCTCTCACAGGAAGACAGGGGTGCAGGTAGTCATGGTGTGATATGAAGGGGGAAATCACCAACTCTCTCAGTAGGGCCATTGGCACATCATAAGTGAAATTCTTTCTCTTATTTTGTTTCACTTTCTCTTAAAAGGAAGCTGTTGATGACTTTTCACAGCCATCGTGGAGGAAGCGAGTAGATGTACATGTGTTTTTAATTGTTTTTCTTGATGTTCATTAGTTGCAGCGTCTTTCTAATGAGCTTTAGCTGCTCTTCGAATCACATGCAACTACAAAAATATCTATCATCTATCTATCTATCTATCTATCTATCTATCTATCTATCTATCTATCTATCTATCTATCTATCTATCTATCTATCTATCTATCTATCTATCTATCTATCTATCTATCTATCTATCTACCTATCTATCTATCTATCATCTATCTGCACTTTGTTAGTTATAAAAATAATCATTAGGTGTATCTCAAGTATAGGCTTGAAAATGTGCATCCTGCAATAGTGCAAAATAAATAAATAAACAAAATCAGAGATATCCAAATGATAAAATATAGATTAGCATTTTGATACTGTCTGGTCTGGCTCATCATTTTGCTTCAAAGAAGAGGAAGATAAATGATGATGCCATTAAAAGTGAACTAATTAAGGAATGCTTCTTTTAAAAACTCATTAACGGCACCCTCATTTACATAATGATGCATATTAATTAAGTTTTAATGAATCCTAGCTTCAATCAAGTCACTTTTTGGCTGTGAAACAATTTTGACGAATGGAAAAAAAGAACAATGCTTTCGAGCCTATTTTTTTTTCAGACTTCAAATAAAATAAAACTCAAACGCCACCTTTGCTTTTTTGAAACATGACATTTATGTCTTAGTTATTGTCAGTCCTAATACATCAGAGGTCTTGCATATTAATTTCGTTTGCAGTACAAATTTCCAAAAGCATGTGCAAATGATTAATTAAATACAGAGGAATTATATGACTTTCTGTGTGAAAATGTGTGACACATCCATGTGAATTTAATTCAGTTTTTTTTTTATTAATTTATCTATTAATTTATCACAGATATATATGATTTAGACATTACCTTAAAACACAGTTCATTTCCAGAATTCACCTTTTTCAAGACCATCCATCCAACTATGAAGACATATACATCTAAGCATTATCTGTCACACCTATGCAATCCTTTCATTAAAAACTAATTACCAATGGAGCCTGTGGTTTTGTGGCCCTTGATACGGAGTTTGATGTAAAGCTGTTTTTAGCTCTCTTTACCCAGAGTGCTGTTTGCGGCCATTGCCTCTGCCGGGGTCAGGGGTCATGGAGAAGCGTGTAAATGAAGCAGGAAAGCAGATGCTCGTTAATTAGGGGAAAATGTGAGTGACAGGATTTGATGAGCAGTGCTACACGCGTCCCCTGCCACACAACAGCTGTTGTTACCCGCTTCGCTGTGGGCTTCGCTCTCCCAGAACCCCCCGCGGGGTCGCAGTGCCAAGCCCAACCCCGAGCCAGTGTGCCAATAAATAGGCTGCATACTAATAACCAAACATGCTGTGGAGTACGTCACATTATTCTCCCACCTTTGCCACTCACTTCACTTATTGCATGTGACTGTGTTATGTGTGTGACATTTTCTATATGTGTACCTGTTCTGTGATTGTTTTCATTATTTTAGTGTTTCTAAGAAATTTTATATCTATGATTGAATAAAAACAGTATTAATTCTTGCCATCACGCTTGTTTAGGTTTACAGCATGTAAGCATGATGTCAATTAATACCACTTTTATCAAGGCAGATAAATGTAATGCTCAATAAATGCTTTAATATTAACAGTCTTAACAGTAACAGTGTTTAGTATTAACAGTTTTAGTAGTTAAAAAAAAAAAACTTTTTTGTTTTTTGTTTTGAGCAAGTAAGCATATCTTACTTACATAATCAACAAATATTGTCTTTAGTGTTAGGATTTTATTTACAATGAATCAGGTTACATTTTACATGCAATAAATCATTTTTAAAATTGAGATCTCCTTCAAAACATATGAGCTGTCTTATATTAAAGTGTTGCACTATTGTATTTCATTGATGTTGTTATTTATCAAAAAGTGTTTCTTTGAGTTTTTGTAAAATATGTTTCATATTATTTATTTTTTTTGTCTAGCTGTATGCTTATTTATAGTCTGATGTCATTGTCACTACTAGTTTATCCTTCATAAAAGTAGTATATACTGTGTATATATGTTTGTGTTGCATACAATATTGCACACAATTACACAAATGTTATGAATGTGACATTGATCTTCATAAACTTAATTGTGTCTGATTGTTACATTTTAACAGACTGGCTTCTAATATGTCAGTGATGTTTGATGTAAAATCAGATGTTAAGATGTTGTGAGTAAATAAGCAAAATGTAATAATTTCTTTGCTTTCCCTCATGCTTTTTCCTAAACACCTGCATGTCAATAGTCATTAAGCTAATTGCTTAACAAAAAAAGTTTCCAGGGTGTCTCCAAAGGACTTGCCATATTTTACTCAATTCAGTAACAACTAAAACTTTCATAAAGAGAGAAAGAGAAAAGGAATCACATGTATGATGATCCTGAGGGTTATAGCGCACAGATGCTCCTTGCTCGCCTCCTTTGAAGCATTTAAATAGGCCAGGCGTGTCTGTCAGTCCTGCTCGCACCCCCTCACACCTGGGACTTAAGGTGTTTCAACAATAACGTACCGCAGGAGGAAAAAAAAGAACCACTTTTTTCTTCTGCTGAAATCCCACCAGAGCGCACCAAAGGTATCAAAAACCAAAAGAGCTGGAGAGAAATAAACCCAAATGCTTGCCTGATGAATAATTTGAATGAAGAAATGAAGCCATGTGAAGTGATAGCGCACAGCACAAACAGGAGGATAAAACTGGATACAATTAGGTCACCAAACAGAACAGCTTAAACCTTCTCCATTGACTTACATATCTTAGTGAAAGGCAATTGGATTGCTGCTGTTGTAGCTGTCCAAAAAAAAAAAAAAAAAAAAAGCGGTCAGTTACTGTTTTGCCATTATTTAGTGACAGAAATACAACAGATCACTGAAGATGATCAAGTTTGGAAGAAATTATTCCTATCAGGTCTCCAAACAGTTGAACCTGAACCTCCAGGTGTTCCTGTGCATCCAGAAATCAACAGCTAGCAAATTAGTGAATCATGTGATGGCTAGCTTCATATTTTGTGCCAAAAGTGGTGTATTTGATTGTGACAGACGCCGGGCATGATTGTGGTTGTCCTTGAAGTAAGTGGTAAAGGCACAGCTAATATTCAGAACAACCGCAAGATTGAGAGTACAATATTGGTTTTAAACAACTGCTTTATAAAGCGTATAAATCTGGGTCCTTAAAAAAGTCCCTCACAAAGTATAGTGTTATAAATGTAGATTAAAAAATAAATTATAAAAAAAAAAACTTTGCCAGAATTATGATTTCTTGTGAAAATACATCATCATAGTCTGTGAAAAAAAGCTTGTTGAAATACTTAGAACTGAAGAACTTTAATATTTGTTGTGAGCAACTGAAATTAAGAAAAACTGTAAAGAAGGAATAAGTAAACATAAAATGAGAGGCAAATTAAAAAGTAATTAAAATAAGACAAACCTGGCCAACACTATTTCCTATCCAACACTGAGCAAATGGGATTTTGTGGGCTGATCTGTGGGTTGAATCCTGAAGAGTTTCCAGTTTGTCAATTTGAAACGCCACCCACTGTATGATGTACGGAACCGTTTGGACCAAAACTGTCTGCGCTGAACTACAAATAACCACACTTGTAACAAATTTGATATGGTTGCAACATACATGGGGTCCAAAAGTCTGATAATAAATTAGAAAATCTAGGTTTCAAAATCTAAATGAAACTTACAAATTAACTTTACATTGTAAGGATATTTACTTGCTTCCACTAAAACACAAGATGATTTTTGGAACATTCTCAAATCATGCTGAATAAGGAACTTGTGGAGTTCATGTCAGATTGAGCCCTGTTGTCATCAAAGCAAAAGTGAAACATGCAAAATAATCATAAATTCATATTATTTTTTCATTTTTTTCACGAATTGTTACGTGGATAACATCATTTGTTACTTAAAAAATACATAATTAAAAGAATTTTCACTAGTGGTCTCAGATCTTTGGAGTCACCTTTGTATTGTAATTATATATATATTTTATTTCGGTTTCTCATTTTTATTTCTTCAATTAGATTTTTATTTTAGAGCAAATAATTCAATCTGTTTTATTGGAATTCTCTTTTCATTAAACGTGGTATCTTGGAAGACATCGGAATCTGTTCAATCAAGCTACATGTAAAACAAATTTTTCAAGCCAGTGATGCAATAACAGATGTAGACACTTTAAATGTAACTAACACCCTGCTGAGCCTCTGAGGAACAGGTCTTCTTCTGACACTTCCTGTGCTTGTGAGGAAGTAGTTGGAGGAAAACTTTCCTCAGAGCTCTGACAAAAGAGAAAGGCAAAGCGAGCGAGCGAGAAAGTCAAGAAGACTCTATCTTTGAGAACCCAAACAGGAAGGAGGGCCTTGTTTTGAGAATGCAGTGGCACATCTCCAGGTGACAAATATGTCAGCGCCTAAAGCCCTGTGGCACAATTATGCCACCATTGCTCTGAGTGTGAGCGATAGACGGAGGAAGAGACGGAGGAAGAGAGAGAGATAAAGAGCAGGAGAGAGGGGGGTGCTGCTTTGGTGTGAGAAAAGTCATCACAGCCTTTGGCTTATGCTGAGAGACAGCCCAGGGGATGCAGTTTGCTCCCATAACAAAGCGTTCCTCCATTTTGAATACGGTTGAGAACATTCCAGCTAAATCCGCTGGGTGTGCGGGGCGTGTGCGTCCCCTGGCAGCTGCAACTTTCTCGGGGACCTAATAAACACATTCTTCACTGGCATCGTGCATAATGTTTACAATAAAATTGGATGTTGTTTGTACACAATTAAAACTAAAACCACAAAAGGGGGATAGACCAAAGACGCAAAATTAGTTGTAGTTGGCTTAGTTGCCGGAAATCTTTTGGATATTGATTTAATGTATTCCTCATCACTTGCCTTGGTACAGAGTCATTTGTTTGTTTGTTTGGCAGTCATCTATATTCCGATAAACAATAGAAGTAAGCACTGGGGACCCAACAAGGCGTAAGAAGGAGAAAGAGGAATAAAGGCGCTGCATTCGACTACAACTAGGTCAAACTGACGGAAGGAACAAAACATAACGGGCTGAGAGTTTGTAGAAATCTTTACAGGAAAACAAACTTGTCACTCACTTGACAGTCTGTTTTGCTTCCAAAGGAGAGAATAATGAAAAAAAGCAGAATCTCCATTGCAAATCAGCATTGGCATTGTGAAGTTCTCCGTTTGAAATGCACATCAAATCAGCAAAAAAAGCTGCCGCGTACCTCGTCAGTGACATCTGGGGACGTATGAATCTGGGGGTCTTTGTTTCAAATGTGCGACTCGGGGAGAGAGGGGAGGTGGTGTCTGTATTGGAAGACATTCTAGAGGCTTGCATTCATAAAACATAAATATGACTGCTGTATCTCCTAAAGATCCATCATAAAAACATCTATTACTAGGAGAACATGAGAAAAGTTACTTGGAGGAATTACGCTAGGGGAGAACTGACCAGACGTCTGCTGTAGACCGTAAAATGCAAGCGACTTTGAATGATCTATGCATACCGATACAACAGTTGGGCCTGCATTATGTTTGTTTATGGATGTTTTTACGTCATTCATGCATAGGGAAGTGGAGAGACAGCAGGGTAGCAGAAAAGAGAGGGTGGAATGGAACAGATGACTGTTGCGTGCCGGACTAGAACTACTACCACTGCACCACACCTCCAACTGTCAGTTGTTTTAAATGTAGTCAAACTGGATTTGAACTCAAGTCAACCAGACATTAGCACCACTGCACAAGAGCTGAGTACTTGTATTGGTACTTGTATTGATATTTTTATTACTAAGTATACAGTAGATAAATGTAAATATAATTTATTTAGTAGATCAATTTAGTAGATACCCATTTAAATGAAGTTCCAAAAGTTGCTGTCTATCATCATTATAAGCATAACATAAGCAGCAGTAATTGCATTGTCCCAAAGACAGGTCTTCCAGCATCTCTTCCTCTTCCTCTGTCATTCTCCCTTTACGCAGTACTGCAATGGAGGGTTGAACTCAGAGCTCAAGCTGAGCCTCAATTTGAGCCTCCATCCATAAGTTTGTTTACCATTAACTATTAGAACTGGATGAGCCAGGAAATTTGTGAAACAGAAATAGATGAGTTGAGACAATGCTACTTCCAGTTCCACATGAAGATCTGATAAATTTGTCTTAGTGACCAGGGCCTCAGATCTCTATGCCTGATGGTCTGGAAACCAAGGTGCATTCTGGGATTGGACAGGGTTGGCGAGTGAGAACACAAAGAAGAATCGAGCAAAAATGAGTGGAAGTGAGATGGAGAGAGCACCATGCGTCTCTGCATGATTGGCGGTATAGGGGAAAGTGACAGAGCACCTCACCAAGGTCACGTCCAAGGAGAGCACAGCCAATTACTATGCAGATCAGAGCAGGATGTGGTTTAGGAGGATTGCTCAGATGCAATCACATTAGCTGGCCAGAAAGGAAACGGCTGTCTGACCTCAATCACTAGAGGCTGGAGAAGAGAGGCAGGAGAGGTACTACATTTTCCTTGCCTAAACCACCTGTCCCTCATCTTCACAATAACGTGATTAACAAACCAAACATGTCAGTAAGTCTGTGTGCATGGGAATTAGAGAATGATACGAGCCTTGTTGGCTGGTCATGCTGTTATGTACAGACGTAATAATGCGTGTTTAAACCTGGCCGGATTGGAGCATATCCCCCGAGGATGAAATGTGTTAAGGCTTGTATATAAACTGCTCTTTTTCATCTGGTTGCCCATTAGATTCAAGATGTCTTTGAGTAATAATGAGAACTGGTTGCATCAGGGTGGCCAAGTGTTCAAAGAAGAAAGAATAAATCCAAAAAGAATCTTTGTGCATGTCCCAAATGCACTTTATATGGACTTGCGGTCTTGTGGTCTCTGCTTGTGCATGCCCATGAAGTCCGCAAGATCATAAGATGTCTTATTTGGAATTTTAGGCTGTTAAGCAAACTCAGTGTGACCTTTTGCCAAGCTTGCGTTAATGTGGACTTTACAATGGACTATTATCCAATGCTAGACCTGTGCAGACTTGAAGCAAGACTGTGAGAGGTGAGCTGATGTATTTGGGACAGAGCCCAAGACAATATATTTAAGGCATCATGAGCACTGACACAAAGGTTGTTAAGACAGCTTTCTAAGATACTAGTCAAATTCTGAGCCAGCATTGCATGTATTCTTCCCAAAGAAGGCAGTCCCACCATACATTGCAATAAGCTTTGTGAAAAATCCTCCAACATGGCGGACAATGTAGGAGTCTGCAGAATTAATTCAGTTGCAATATTCCATCTATCCTCCAAAAACGATGGTTTATGTAGGGTTGCAGGGATTCTGGACAGGCCCAGCTCCACAATCAAATCACTGAGGGTGCTTATTAAATTAGTGGGGTGCTCTAACCTAAGATGAGTGACAGCTTTTTAGTGATTATAAACGGACGCTACTAATATATTTCTCATCTCATACTTATCTTAGTTAATTGCAATCTCACAAAGATAAGTTATAATCTCTCTTATTTACTTCGCGCCTACATTGATATAGTAAGATGAT
Source organism: Cirrhinus molitorella (assembly GCA_033026305.1). Classification (NCBI taxonomy): domain Eukaryota; kingdom Metazoa; phylum Chordata; class Actinopteri; order Cypriniformes; family Cyprinidae; genus Cirrhinus; species Cirrhinus molitorella. Next base: position 14,121,575 of record CM065133.1, on the reverse strand, counting down.
TTGTGCACGATACTGCGTGCACGTAACACAATAATGTTATCTCAACAAAAACTCTGGCGATTTGACTGGTGAGTGTATTCAAACTTAAACGCCTCTGATTCAAGTAATCAGCGGATATGTCTGTGATTGCTACATTGCTCAAATGCAACACGTTGAAAAAGAAACCGATCTCCAGAGCACAAACCATAACACGCACTGGATAGTTTGCCATTATTACAGCTTTAACTGAGGGCACTATTGATTTCATTTAAAGGTGCTTAGCATCCTCTAGAACCCCCGCAGAACCAGGCCTGATTCTGGAGCCTATTCCAACATCTTGGGCCAAAGGCAAGAAAACACCTAAGACAGGATGCCGTCCAAGGGTCAACACACACCTACCGTCAATTTAGTATCAGCAATTCTGCATATCTTTGGATTAGGGCTGTCACAATATTAGCTCTTTCACACCACGGTTACTGTACCCAAAAAAAAAAAAAAATAAATAAATAAAAATTGCGATATCTATAGAAATCTTGGGGAATCAGTCAAATTAATTTTTACTTTGTTTATTTCGTTTTTTGTTTTTACCCAATGAACAGAAGGATACTAATAAACACAGGGCACAAGCATTTAAACTTGTTCTTCTTCAGGTCACAGCTGACCTAAGACTCTGGGTTTCTCCATCTTCTTTGAAGCTCCCTATGAAATAACAAAAGAGAAAATAATGTCAAGTTCAACGTATGATGAATAAATAATAACATCAAAACTGATACTTTAAATTGTTAACTTGCATACCCATATTTTAATCTCTTTAACCTATAATTGCGCTGGTGTCATGCAGTTAACGCACTTTTAATTCAGTTTTAATGTGCGTCTACAAATGGCCGCAGATGAGGCATTAAGTGCATGACACTGCAACCAACTTAATATTTAACAGTTTAATGTAGCAATGTGGTCGCTCAGTTTTTCTAAATTTGATTTAATCGTGTAAAAGATCTGAACAAAGAAATCAAGTGCTACGCACATGTATTGGCACAATACTGTCACCTGGGAGGTCAACCAGGTAGCACCTGAGTGGGCTATTTGTGTGTATATCGGTATATCGTCACACCATAAATTAACACAATGTCGATATTTCATGATTTGAATATCACGGTTATCGTCAATACTACTGGTTATATGATTATATCGCGACACCCCTACTTTGGATTGTGGGGAAAACTGGACCACCCCAAAGAAACCCAGAAAAACATACAACATACAACAACAGAAAGGTCTGTTGATTCAAGTACTCAAACCTAGATCCTCCTAACCCTCCCTACAACAACAGAAAGACCCATTGGTTCAAGGACTCAAATGTTGGTTCAAGGACTCAAACCTCCTGCTGTGAGGCGACAGTGCTACCCACTTAAAAATCACCCATTTGTGATATTGTGCACTTAAAAAATATTGATAAAATGTCTAAAAATGGACTATTCACCCAATATTTAAGTGTGCTTTGTATTTTTATGCTTAATAGAGTAGCGTTGCATTACAAACTAAGGCCACACTATATTGAAATTGATTTGTAAGTCTCCCATATAGTCTCCCACATATGGAGCACAGAGTGTACACATAAATGCTCCAGATCGATCACTTATGAGGTTTTATTCCAGTTAGAATGCTAATTTATAAGGTAGTTGCCTATGTAGGTAGTAGACAGCAAGGCAGCTCCCTAGGTTTTGGAACAGTGCCACGGTGTCCCATAATGGAATCAGCACGGCATGCATACATAAATCACAGCACATTTTCATATGCATAATGTTTCTTCATCCAGTGTCTTTGCAGAAGATGAGAACGGGGTTGGGGTGGGAGGGAAGAGAAATGGAAAGGGCTTTTTTGTGTTTTACTCTCTTTTTCTCTTGCTCTTCAAGAACGACTGTCTTTAATGCTTCTAATCTATTGTGCTGACAGCGTAGCACTGGTGAGATGCTGCAATGGGAGATGTCGAGGTGCCTGGCAGACAGCTGCACTTTCTCTACACGTTTGCGACTGTGTGTGTGCGTTTGAGAGAAAGCAAGGCAGCAAATAGAGAGAGTTTGTGCATTTCAAGCATGTCGGTGGGACTTTTGGGAGATTTGAAGAAGACAGGTTTTCTGTCTTCTCTCTCTCTCTCTCTCTCTCTCTCTCGCTCTCTCTCTCTCTTTCTGTCCCTTGCTCTCTCTCTCTCTCCCCTCTGGGGCTTTGTTATGCTAATGTGGAGGGATGTAGCGGATTCATAGTGATTTTTCATCTGGCGAGTGACGAGAGATAAAAAGGAAGTGACGAGGTGTCTTGATTGTCCTCAGTGTTTGGCTCTCGCTCGCTAACAAGCCGCCACATTGTACAGATGCCATTTTCAAACGCCCTCCATTTGCATCTCCAAGGCTGCACTCTATCGCAACCCCTCTAAAAGTTTATGCCCCCTCATTAGACGAAGCACTCGTCTAAGATTAAAAATGCGGGACACTTTTATTTTCAGCAAGCCCTCTCTTCTGCGCATAGTAAAAGCAGATGTTATCGCGCGGATGATGCTATATTTACGCCACTGCTCCTCGATGCCAGGGGCGTGCGAGGCAGCGGGGGTTTGAAAATGAGCTGCCGTATCAGCGCAAGGTAACCGTTTCTTAATCACATTTGCATTTTTATTTTGAGAGATTCTTCAAACGTTTGCGTTATTGAGGATTTATGGTGAGACTCTTCGCTTGATATTCCATCAACTTCACTCATAAAGGAGCCACTCCATAACTCAGCTCAAGATGAATCTGCCCGCCCCACCGAATAATTAAGTAGTAGATTTTTGATGCGGAAACTTCAGATAAATCATTTGTTTATGAGTACCAAAGCCTTGAGGGTACTGAAGCTACAGTTTAATAGCAGATCACTTACAACACTATCTTATCCAATTCAAGTAGATTCTATTCATGGAGTTATCACAAAATCATCCCATACTGATAAAACCATCATATGGTTAATTGCTACCTTCCATGTGCCTTTGCTACACCACAATATATATATAAAACAAAAAAATAATTAATTGTGAATTTTTTATTAAGCTACAGAATATTCCCGGCTGCTACTTTTACTAGGCTACTGGTAATTTTTATGCTATTGTTGAAGTAGTTTTTTGTTATAATTTATTGCAATTTAATATATTTTTATTGTAGAATCACAATAATTATATAATTATATTGGCCTGCATAAGAGTAGTCCTTTGTACATTTATAGATTAACCGTATTAGTGTGTTATAAAATCTCCCAGCATGTACTGCAGAAAGAATTATTGATGTTTTTTTTTTTTTTGCCTGTGGTTGGTTTTGTTGTCCATTGTAGTTATATGTTTTGCAATGTATTCAGTGTATTCTGATTGGGCTGAGGCTGGGATTTTAGCAAGTTTGAAGTAAAAATATTTGATGGACGATGGACGATTGACTGAGTTGGCTTTTAGGAGATTTTGCATATACTGTATATATAATTTTTTACAAGTTATTTGGGGTCGATCAGCAAGCTTATTTTCTCTAAATACAGTACATGGGAACTACTACATTGGAAGCTGTGGTAATATAAACATCAGTTTCTGGGATTTAAAACGGACTTTGGTATTGCTAGCGCTACTGTGAGGAATGCAACAAAATAACAGCATGTGGGTTTGGAATGACATGAAGGTGAGTAATAATGACAGAATTTCGATTTAGGGTGACCTAATCCTCTGAGATATCCATCAGTTCTCAGGTTATTAGGGGATAAAGGAAGGATAGCACTGCTGAAAGCAAGACATCTCTGAAAACCTCGCTCACGTAGACTTATTTTGCTATTAGTGACAGAAGTTTAGCCATGAACATCTGATGGATAAATGAACTGTTAAACAGGACATGAGGGAGGGAGATACATGCGTTCATGCTTAGTGTTTGCACAGTTAAACATCCAAACCTCTGAAACCCAGTCATCTGAGAGATGATACCTTTCAGAGCACACAGGGGATCTCGTCGACAACCCCACCACTTAACGAGTTTAATTGTTTTAGCCAAGGACCATTGGTTAACTTGCACATTGGTTTGAATTGTTGGCTCTGTGTTCCAAAAATCCACCCTAAATAAATGTGTGCGTCAGTTGTCAGGCTGATTTATCCGATGTTCCTCATCTCGTCTCTTCAGTGCAAAAATAATTAAACTGCTCCTCAGATTTGAGACACGCCAGATATTACATCCCCAGTTTGTGCTAGGCTGCTCACCGTTGGCTTTCAGATGATCTGTTGATTTGTCTTGACACAAAGGAACGTCTTAAATAGACCAAACATGCAAAGGTTTTAACCGCTTGCAATCCACAAACACTCTCTTTAAAATTTAAATCAAAGAAATGATTTATAGATCATGCTGTGTTTTAACAGAGAGGATTGGAATATTCAAATGAACTCTGGACTGATCTTTTGTTTGAGTTGCTCTCTGTTACTGGTTATTAACTCAAGAGACCAAAGTTTTCTTTATTTTTTAGGGCTGAGGAACAATTTCCTCACAATTGACTTTTTATACCAGAGGGAAATTTAATCATGTTTTGTTTACTCTGACTCATTTTCATTTAGTTCTCTCCAAAAACGTGGTTCAAGGTTTTGAGTAAACTTCAGGGCTCCATATATTTTTGCAGCCATGATTGTGTTTACCAAGATATAATTGGGAACCTCCTGTGAAATCTGTATTCTGTGTTTAAACTTTAAACTTTTGCAGAGAATATTATTTGAGACATCAGTTTTGAAGAGGTGCCCCCGCCTGTCAATATTCCTCTGCTTTTAAAGTAATAGTTCACACACACATATATGAGGATTCTGTCAGTATTTTAGTACTCAACCTTCCAAAACATCAGTGTTGTTTTTATATTATATTATATTATATTATGGGCCCACTGTAGTGGGATACACATGATAATTCAGTTTTTTGAGATGCTTTTGTGATCAACAAATGAAAAATGTAAATGTTGGTCTGTAATTTGGACTATAATGCACAAAAATGATCACTATGGAAAAGATTTTTGTGATGACTCCAAAATTTTTCTTTTTTTCACAGAAATAGGTGAGGAGTAAACAATGATATATATATATTACATATTTTGGATTAACTGACTGAAGTTTATAGTGCATATTACACAGATCCCCCAATAAAATCAAATGCAATGGCTTGGCAAGAAATATGTTTAAACCCATTATAATGAACTATATTTGATCATTGTTGATGGTATCCATTTGTGAAAAGGGTTCAATTTAAGGTTTAGCACATTTATAAATGTTTATTCTCACTGCTCTGAGACTCCAAACAAATGTAATCTTTTGTGAGTTGAACAAGGTTTACTTTGTACTCATCACTGTATTTAACATCACACTCTGTAACAGCAAAATATAGAGAGTAAATTTTACAAAGAAACCAGTTCCTATTTACACTTGCTGCTGTTACAGCTGCTCCACCGTTATTCTATTGCATCTAGATAAAGTGATCTTCCCCTACAGCCTACATTATTAGCCAGCACATTTGCATCACGATGTGTCCAGAAAGAAATAATGACACTGTCAGTCGGTGCAAGGCTGGCAATAAAACAGCCAGATTCCATTGCCTCCTGTTTTTCCAAAGGATCAAGAACAGCCGTGTCAAACAAGAGGGTATCGTGCCTTTGCTTTTGAGTTAAACATGCCAAGTAATAGGAGAAGGTTTTGGCTTAATTAGTAAGAATATTGCTTTGTTGGTGTAGAATCTTACATTTCACAGCTTTACCCAACTGATTGTAGATCTGGGACCGGCAAATTGATTGATGGATAGTTATTTGCATATAACTAAAAAAATGAAGCCCTCCCCCCACATAGAAAAATGGAACAGAGACAAGGGGAAGGTGTTATTAAAGAGATTTATTTTCTTCTGAAAATTCTCATTCAAGTATAGACCGTCTGTCTGTAAACTGTAAACATGCCCACTTTTATCTGCAGTTAGCTGACAGCTGAATCTGTCTTACTTTACACTCTCGTGAATAAAAACCGTTTGAACGTGATCCTTTTGTGTGTGTGCATCTTTAAACGAGCACTGATAATTTCTTGCCTTTCAATACCACAGCTTGTTTTGTTTTTTAGCGATAGGAATGTGTGTGGCGACAGCATTTGCCTTGACTTGATTTGAAATGTACAGTAATCGCAATTGTGCTCCCTGTAAAATGATTCTCATCATATTCCAGAGTGACTCGAAACACATGCTTCTTATTTCAGCGCCAATGTGAATAGAAAACATAAGAGGCCTAAAGTGTTCTCCTCTCTGCACAATAAGACATGACCTTCACAGGGGATGGCAGAGAAAGTAGTGTATCGCATCTGCATTTGAATATTGATGTTTAGGGGTGATGGCTTGTCCCTGGGCAATGCGATGAGTAGGAGTAGGATATATACAAGCTCGCTGGTCAGACGGGCTTCGTCTCTTAATGAGAATGAGGCCCTCGCACATATAGGTCTTTTAAGTGCAAGTCAGGGGTCTCCCTCACCCACCCCAAATTCATTTGAATATGGGATGCTGATTTATGACCTTATTTGGTCTGTCTTCTGTATGCAGATGCCCGAGGCTTCTTTGGGTACATGCATAATGAGATTCTCAGGGTCATCCCTCCGGAGTGTCACCGCACTATAATGCAGCGCTTTTCGGGGGTGGGGGCTGCAGGAGTGCCGGGGCAGGGGGAGGTGCCCATGAGTCTTGCCTGGAAAGGGGTGACAGCCGGGGTTGCCAAATCTGTGGTTTTCCCATAGAATTGGGCTACTGTTGCTGTGGGTTTTTTTTTTTTTTTTGGTCTGAGGTTTGAGGGGTTGACATATTACAGACATTACATTCAAATGCAAGTATTCTGACAAAGTATTTTCAGGTAAAGCTGAATCTCTTGTCAATTAATAAGTACTTTTTCTTACATTTTGCAGAATTGATTTTTATGTTTTTGTATGGTGTGCTTCATGCTGTCTTTTTTTCTATTTTTTTTTTCTTTTTTTCTATTTTCTTTTTTTACATGAACCCTGTTTATTTTTGGTCTGAGAACTAAGGGTTTGGCATATTACACAAATTAAATTCAAATACAAATATTTTGACCAAGCAACAGCCAATTTTGAAGTCTAAACCAACACAATTTCACGGCAATTTATAATGACCATATTTTACGTTTTGCTGAATTTGTGGCTAATTGGTATGATTTTTACGTTTTCGTACAATGTGCTTTTGTGGTTAGGTTTAGGAGTGAACCCTCATGCTGACTTTTATTATTATTATTATTATTATTAGTTAACATGAACTAAGAATGAACAATACTTTCACAGCATTTATTAATCATAGTTGATGTTAATTTCAGCATTCATTAATGCATTATTAAAATCACAATTTGAGTTTGTTAACATTAATAATGCAGTGTGAACTAACATGAACAAACAATGAACGACTGTATTTTTATTAACTAACAATAATAATGATAAATAAATAGTGTAAGTATTGTTCATTGTTCGTTCATGTTTTTAACTAATGTTAACAAATGACACCTTATTGTAAAGTGTTACCACTATTTGTTAGTTATTTTGTAATCATTTACACATCACTATTTTGTTCAAAACCTATAGGCATTTCTTTCTTTTTTCTTTTTCATACAATAGAGGTCAATAAGGTTCAGTACAAATTAATGACACACTTTTCATTGTTGGGTGAACAGTCTCTTTAATGCTGCTAATACATTATACAGTGGACCTGCAGTGAAAGGATATGCATAATAGGATATCTGTGGAATATGTTTTAGCACTGGCCTGGTTTTATTAGGCTGTCTGTGTCACACATACACACCTGGCAACCCTTGTCTCAGTGGTGGGCAGAGGCCTCTCCACACCTCCCTTGCGTCCCGCTCCATGTTCACTTATTAACATCAGTCGCTCTCAGTGCATGAGCTTTATTACGATCTCCTGCTAATTATGCCTTTGGTCTGTGTGTGTGTTTAATAATTGCCTGCTCTCAGGGCATTCAACGGCAGTCCGTGCGGGACTGAAATTGATTTTTAAGACATTAACTGATTGCTGTGAGTACCCAGATCAGAGTGAATTTGAATAATTGTTATTCATGTCATCTTTATGGTGCTGTGACAGGAGGATACAGAAGAGTGTCACTTACTTTTCCCATTATTTTCTTTCATTTTTTTCAGGCAATATTATTTACTTCTTAATATCACTTTATCTAGTATTTTAATTTTAAAAATATATATATTTAATGACCTATTAAAGGGACATAATTACAGCCTGATCTGCTTACTGCACTGGAAAAGTAAGTATATCTGCAGACTAAATGAATCTTTCCAAATGTTTTATTAGTGCAGTGTAATTTAGATTTTGATTTAAAATCTTTTTTGGTTTGATTCTTTAACTTTGTTACCTTGTTCTGATAACAAGATTACGATCATGTTTTTCTAATATTTATTCATAGTAAATAACATGGTAACAGGGCTGACCTAAAATAAATGTAAATAAAATGTTTTTCTCTTACAAAACTAGCATGAGACTTGAAAAGCTCCAGTCCATTTATTGAATGGAAACAGCAACCTGGACATTTTCCAAAATGTTTCTTACATGGGTTTGGAAAAACATAAAGTTAAGTAAATGATGACAGAATTTTAATTTTTGGCTGAGCTGTTAATTATTTGCTAGAAAAAAAGAAAAAAATGATGAGTTAATAGTTGCATCCTTATAAATGTGCTGTTTATTATTTTAGAAAATGAGTTACTGCAAATATCTAAAGAAATGAGGTAGCTGAAGTAGCAGTTGAAGATCACAAGGCTTGTGGATCTTTGTTATGAGGGACTATAAGTAAATCTTTTTGAACGCTAGAATAATCTTGCTTGTATGTGGATCATTTGATGAAGGTTTGTAATAAAACGCTCTTGTTCTGCTGCAAATCTATTGCTTTAATTTAATATCAAATGCCTTGCGGTGATTTTAAGGAATATCCATAGAACCAAATAATCCTTTTTTTTTGTCAAAGAGATGAATCTTGTTACATATCAACATACTATCATGTCCGCGTCTCCCACTAAACGCAGTTAACGAAAACTTAAACCAGACAATTATACTCAGCGCCATTTATCAGATGGAGACCGTCAGGTAGTTAAAATATTAAACGTCAGAACATCCAGGACTAGGTTAATCTACCCCATCAATATTTAAGGCCCCTTTTTATGCATGTGTGCTGAATTGTCCAATTTCATTAAGGTCATTTGTCAGCCCTCGGGCTGTGGTCTCAGAATGGGTGGACCCCTGAGATTAGCAGACCATAGGCCTGCACTCAGTCTCCGAGATTTGCCAATGTTGTGCTGACACACTTTAAAATGCACTGAATATGGATTATTACATTTAGGAGCCCTTTATTTCCGCCTGGCTTGCATACAGGCAGAACACACGCACCGCCTGCGAATAATATCTCTATTTCGCCCTGTTCCGTTCTACGACCCCTGAACGTCCAAATGATGATTGGCTCAGCGTGAACGGGGCAGCCGATGTTGTTGAGCTTGGCATTACATCGCAGTAATGTCCATTTGAACAGGCAAATTGCCACAGTGACTCATTTAAAACACAAAGTAGGTGTTAGGGGTCATTTAGTCTTCTGTCTGGAGAATGGCTATCATTTACTCGCATACAAAGACGAACACGTGCCAGAAAGGAAAACAGACCCATGAATTATGACTTGAGTTGGAATGATTGCCGTGAACCCTTTAAATGAGAGGTGAGAGTGATTTTTAAAAATATGGAACCAATTCAAGCACTTCCACACAGCAATCCCAGCGCGGCCTTCCCCTCGGCGTCACCTTCTCTTGTTTAGCGATGTAGCTGATTGGGTACAAATCGTAGACCACCTAACGTATTTCTGAAAGACAATGTATTCTGGCCAAGGCGTGTTTTCCCGACCGATAATATGTCACCTTCATCAACATCTCCATTTTTTCAGCGTCTCCTTCAACCATACATCTGGACACCTGAAAGGCGTGACATTTTAACGGCTCTAATTCTCACGGTGCACGGCTCCATTTCCTGTTTGCGCTAAAGTGTCATTTTCATTCCGATCCTGAATGACCAATTTGTCTGTATATCGTACACCATTTACATGGTTCCCCATTTTTTTATATGCAAAACAGCAGACAAAAACGCTCTGCTTTGCATGCCGACGCAGGGCCATTTCCCTGAATCTAATTTGATACTTTTGAGAGGAAAAAGGCCTCAGAGGGACGCTGCCTCTTGTCCTTCCACACTTTATGTGACATGCTGATGACAAGTGTCTTTAATATGCATAAAGCAATTTCTATATTTTGTCCATTGACTTTTTGCATGTTGAACAGAATTGCATATGGGATGCCATGAGTAGAGTCAGTTATATTAAAACATCTGTTCTTTATGATTATTGCTTTTTGAGCTAAAATGGGCAGCGCTGGAAATGTATGTGTTTTCTTATACTGTTATGGAGTTTTGTAGTTTGAGCTTGTGCATCAGGGAAGAGTGGGGAACAAGACAATAGGGCTAAAAGAAAAATGTGATGTCATTTAAAAATATAAATATGTGTGTGTGTGTGTGTGTGTGTGTGTGCAAATGTGATCTCCCCCCCACCCCCCCAAAAAAAGACAAAAAGAAGCAAATAAAGAGGAAATGTTACAGTGGGAGAGTTAGAGGAGGGGCAGAGCTAACTGGCATGTTTTGTGGCATTTGTTTGCATTCGTTTGCGTGTGGCACATTTCTTCCCAAGCCTGCTGTTCTATAAAAGAGGATGCAATTTCTTTGCTTCTCTTCTGATATTTACTGTACACTCATCTTTCTTTCTCTTTATCACCATTTCACCACTGGCACATCTGTATCTGCTTCAACTGCAGATAATTAATTTCACCGCCTCCTCAGAGGTACATCTACCTTTGTTTTTTTTTTATTTTTTTTATTTTGTAAATGTTTCTTGCTTTTAAAAGTTGATCGTGAGTGGGATATTGTATGTTTTTATTTTACATTTTGCAGAATTGATTTGTATGTTTTTGTATGGTGTGCTTCATGCTTGCTTTTTTCTATATGTTTTGTACAAATCTCATCATACAAATTCAAACAAAATCAACCATATTTCTTTCTGAAAATGGACAGATTACAAAAATTGCATTCAAATGCAATATTTTGACAACAACAGCTAATCAAAACTAACAACAAGTCTTTTGCTACTTACTTGCTGCTTATGTTGTAAAAATCACAAAATCAAATGTACAAATCACGAAATCAAATGTTTTTTCCCCTGAAGTCTAAGGATTTTACATATTACAAAAGTTACATTTAAATACAAGTATTTTCACCAAAAAACAAAACAAAACAAAACAAAAAAGTAAAAACCAACACAGTCTTATGACAGTTCTTAACCATTTTATATTTTGCTGAATTGGTAGGTAATTCATTTGTTTTTGTAATTCTTTAAAACCTATATAAACACACATATTTTTTATTATTTTTATTATTTTTGTACAAATCATATTGTACAAATTTACATGAACCCTGTTCATTTTTGGTCTGAGAACTAAGGGTTTGACATATTACACAAATTACATTCAAATACAAATATTTTGACCAAGCAACAGCCAATTTTGAAGTCTAAACCAACACAATTTCACTGCAATTTATAATTACCATATTTTACATTTGGCTGAATTTGTGAAAAAAAAAAAAAAAATTCTCCTCTGATATTTACTGTACACCCATCTTTCTTTCTCTTTATCACCATTTCACCACTGGCACATCTGTATCTGCTTCAACTGCAGATAATTAATTTCACCGCCTCCTCAGAGGTACATCTACCTTTTTTTTTTTTTTTTTGTAAATGTTTCTTGCTTCTAAAAGTTGATTGTGAGTGGGATGTTATATGTTTATAATATGATTTATTTGTTTTAGAAAGCTTAAGGCCAGGGTCCAAAAAAACAAAACAAAACAAAACAAAACATAAAAACAACTTGCCAACTGAATGCTGAATACAGTATAGTTTAAATTTACAGTATAGTATAAATTATTACGCAAGAAGATCATTTTTTTTTGTACCGTTTTGCTGTATCACTGAATTATTTTTACGTGCACCATTAGGTTCAATAAAAAATAAGAAATTTTGTAAAAATAGTATGTAGTATACATTTGAAGGAATTTTCTGTATTTATATATGAAGAGTTCACATGCCTCTCAATCCATCTGACATCTTTCTTTAAAAAATGCATCTTTATCAGGCTCCGATATATAGGTTTCAAAGTAAGCACTGGTGGTAACACTTTATTTTGATAGTCCACTTTAGATATTCTACTAACAGTAATTAACCTTGCAACAAAATGTCAACTAGCAGTTAGTAGAATATTAGTAGACTGTCTGCTTAATATCTTCTAACACTTTCTTTGTCAACTTATTCAACTAACCCTAAACCTACCCTAAACTAACCCTAAAGTCTACTCTGAGAGTTAGTGGACATGTAGTTGCAAATAATGAGATTTAGTTGATATGTAGTTGACAAGCAGTTGACATGTAGCTACAAATTTACTTACAGTTAGTAGAATGTCTAAAGTGGACTATCAAAATAAAGTGTAACCGCACTGGTACTTCTGATTGGGCTGAGGGTGGGATTTTAACGAGTTTGAAGTAAAAGTATTTGATGGATGTATAATATGTGTCAAGAGCATTCACTCAGTATCATTATCTCATTTTTGACCAAGATGGTTTTTAGCTGGTTTTGCATCTGTGCTCCTCATATGCAGGTGTTTCACCTATATTTTGAATTTAACACTGCATTGTGTAATAACAGTGTAATAATACACATCTACATACCTTTACCATCTTAGTAATTTTGTAAAAAAAAACAACAACTCCCTATATACATTACATAACCTCAGAACAAAAAAGTCAACCGTTACAATAAAGACATCTATGACAATGAGAAGAAGACGAGAGAAAGCTAGTCAGCCAGAGGTCTAATATTAAGATCTTTATTCAGATTATTGTAGGAATTGTTTATCAAGGTGACAGACGCCTGCCCTGGCTCAGATAAAGATGATGCTCTATCATGCAGTTTCTGACTGCAGGCGGACGCGCACCTCTGCCAAAAGGAACATTGGAAATATTATTAATAGATGCTGACTTGATTTGCCACAATTGCATGGTCTTCACAAGGTTTGATTGTGGCCGGTGAAGACCTGTCCAAAGAGGAAGCTATTATTCACTATGAAACACAAGTCTTACATGCACTTATCCCCATCTAAAAGGTTGCTTTATTTTTTTCAGTATTTGGGAGTAGGTAACTAAAAGTAGCCACACTGCTAATTTAACTACACTTTTCAGTAACATCACAGTAGCTCATCTGTTAAAATATTGTATATTGTCAAAAATGACTGTGAATGTAACGGTAAAAGACTGCAAAAATGCTACAGTAAAAACCTGTTAAATGGTTGACAATAAGTTCCCCTACTATACACAGTGACAAACAGCATTAGACACTGCATGTAACTTCACGTTAGTATACCATTTTTGGAAGTGACAAAGAAATTGACATTGGCAGAATTCCCTGCATTACAGAACAAATGTGGTGTTTTTTTTTTTAATTTATTTTTTATCAGTTTTGTGCATTAGGGTTGTATGTTACGTCTAAAGTTGTTAAATTAATGTTTATTGTATTATTTTAGTGTCACGTTTGCTACATGATGGTGTTTAGTGTTTGTGTAAATGATACTGCGTACCTTTTAGTATTTAAAAGCTGCTTGTGATGGGCTTTTATTCATCATGTGACTTTCTCATCAGGTACAAAACAGATTTCAGTACTTTAATAGGTTGGTATATTAACATTATATTAGTGAAATTATGGTATTTAAATTTAAGTTAAACCATAAAACCTAAAACGTTGCTACTGCATTTTTATGGTAACATTCTGGCAACCACAGCTGCTGTTTTTTTTTATTTTTTTTATTATTATTATTATTATTATTATTTTTTTTTATTACTTTTAGCTTTTCAGCTAAACAAACTTCTAAACTGTCCATTCTCCCACATCTATATTGGGAAATCTGATTCCTTAAAGCAAATCATATGATTTGTGTTACTAGTGTAACCTATTCAGTTCTTTCTTTTAGTAAAATATTTAGTTTATTTAGAAACTGTGCCACTATTTCAAAATTGGTTTACAGTCAAAAATCAGTTGCTGTCACATATATTGATATTCATTTGTGAACTTATTCCTAATCTTTCATTCCTGCAAAAATCTTGGTTTCACTTTATTTTGATGGTCCCTTTAACACATTCTGCTGACTATAAGTAGCGTTGCACTTACATGTCTACTAACTCTCATTAGAGTGTTAATAGTGTATTAGTAGAGTGGTAGGGTTAGGGTTAGAGTAAGTTGGCATGTACTTGCAAAGTTACTTTTAGTAGTAGAATGTCTGTTGGGAGACCATCACAATAACGAGTTAGCAGATATTAAGTAGACAGTCTACTAATACTCTAATGAGAGTTAGTTGACATGTAGGTGCAACATTACTTGGTGTCAACAGAATGTTCAAAAGGGACCATCAAAATAAAGTGTTACCATCTTTTGTGGTTTTGTGTTGAAAAAAAATCTGATTATTATAAATTACAAATCAATGTGTTCTAAAAGATATTTTCCCATTGTAGCTTCAATGTATTCAATATATTATTATTTTTTTTGTAACTTTTAGGTAGGTAGAGCAGCGAAATCCCGCCCATTCTCCCATATGTAGAGTTGGAAATCTAATTACTTAAAGTGAATCAGATGATTCATGTAACCAATGTGAACTTTGCGGTTTCACTAAAGCAGCTGTATGTAGTTTTTTAAAAGCAGTTTTTAAAGCGACTTTGAAGCCCCCTACAGTTAATAGCTGTACACATGCATTTGTTTCTACCGTAAAGCATTTCACTCCTTTTGCAGAATTTCAATGGCACGCGTTTGTGAGGGAAAGAAACAGAATATTCACTTTATAAATGAGTGTACCATCAGAATGTTTTTGACGCTGATATTTCAATATAAAAAAAATTACATACAGTTGCTTTAATTGCTGTTGTTCATTGTTATTTTCTAAGCTAGTTTACAGTCAAATTATACAGTAAAAATCATTTCTTTTACCTTTTACAGTAGCATTTTTTTTCAGATGGGTGGCTTGTATATAACTAACTTATAGTCCAACAGGTTACTGAGTCTGAGCTGTAGTTGTGTGTGTGTGCGTGACCTTTAAGTAACTCAACATCACTCTTGATAGAAGTTAATTTAATTAAAATGAAAACGACATGCAGAAAAGGATTACAGACTGGCTTTCAGCTACATAACAGCATAAATGCAGTTTTTGAAAGTGAAAAGCCCTTCATTTTCACTAATATGGTCATGCAAAGCAATCCTTCATTCTGCACAAACATCGTATTTCAAATAAAATGTAATTATTACTTCATGACCTTTGATAAAAGCTCGCCTTGGTAACTTCAGAACAGTTCATATAAATAGAAGCGTTCTTTTACAAAGCCGCTCAGTGATAAGAGGTCACCTCAGAGGATTTGCAGAAGCGAAGGAATGCAAACTATTACAATCCAAAACCACTGTCTCAACGGCAATACCTCAACCCTCGAAATGACATCTGATCTGATTACACATGAGACCAGAGGCTTACGGAGGTTCTCAAAGCATCTCGCTCTGAGGAGCACCTGGGCGTCTAACCACACACGTATCTCTGCCGACGTGTGGAGATGTTGTTAGATGTTACCCTCACACGCTGATCTGTAACCTGTTGTGTGGTTTTGCCTGTAGTGGTTAAAGTTTGGATTTGGCTGGGGTGTTACTGTTCCCAGACCAGCGTTTAAGACAACTGGCTGTGGTTAGCGCTATGCAGGCAAAGAGTTTAACCTCACGCAGGAAGCGAGCTCACTTTATCTACCCGGCTGCCTGCGCCCTCCGCCACGCAGCAGAGCGTGGGTGTGACACCTGCCTGTGTGTGGGGGGTGGTGGAAGAAGGTGAAAGAAGCTACAAAATGAATGCGTAACAAGACCAATTGGGTTAAATATAAATAGCAAAGAAAACTGGAAAGGAAATGCAGTAAGAACGGATATGTCATGAAATTATAGATACAATAATCTCATGGTATTTCAGAAAAAGTTGAAATGGAAGACCTACTTGCTACTTACAGAAGTCTTGACATCTGGTACATATAGGCTGTCTTTATGAAAGAAGAGGTATCTTTAAATCTGTGTTTCAGTGAGGAATGCTCTGTAAAGTAGTGTGGAAAATATAAATTCACATCAAATGCATTTGCAATTGTGACTGAATCAAAAGTAGTGCAAATATTTCCACAACAAGAAAAGTGCATTAACTTTACAGAATCAGGACAAACCCCAAGAGAACCTTCAGGGTTTATTTTTTATGTACTTTTATGTAAAATGCATTTGAAAATACTTTTGTCATAGTGCTAAAAATAACTTTACACAAATAAAATAAAATAAAACAAAATAAAACAGTTTAACAGACTACATTCAAAGTAGCTTCCCAATCACTTAAAAAAAATCAGTACTCAAGCTGCTTAAACTCCCACAATGTTGGACAAAACCCAATGATCATTTTATTTAACATGATTTAATAATGTTCCAGCAAACATCTTCATTCAGAGCTTCTGTACACTTAAGTTCGCATGGTGGAAATGTGCAAATTTGCTTATTTATTTATTTATTTTTCTAAATTTTAAGGCTTTAAATGAAAAACAAGACATGTGGTCTAGCTTTTAGACCCCTATTTAAAAAAAAGGAAATGAAGCAGAAATAAGATTCAAACGAGTGTGATGTAAACCATATGGATAAGTGTCCTTAGTTCTTATATCCCCCGGTACTCAACTGCCTCTCATTGTTTCTACAGCCTCTAAATCCTCTATAGAAAACTCAACACTCTGACTGTGACAACAAATCTTCTGCTAATTTTTCAAAAGTGTTGGACTACAAGAATGTGGAAACTTCACAGCTCTGAGAGGCCAAGCGAGCAATGTGAGTGAGAATTGATTTGTTTGGGTTCGTCAGATCCATCAGTCATCCTAGAAATGATGAGATGAGCATCACGGCACAACAGATGCCTTATGTGGTCTACAGCGCTTGGCAGACCTTGATGTACGTCAACACGAAAAGCACAGTGCTTGAATTTCCTCTCTGCGTCCCTCTTGTTTGGAGATATATGAGTGTAATGTGCGGATTGAGTTTAGCGTGTGAACTAGGAGCCAGACCACATCAGAAGCGCTCTGCTGTGCAGGCGGACTGCGTGAAAGCATCTCCCTTTCTCTGACGCTCTGCCCATAGCCTGTTGATTCGATTGTAATAATTTATGGTCATTGTGATGACTTTGGGTTTCACATGTGGAATAGCACGACCTCCCTTAATCAGAGTTGGAAAATTTGGGATGCGTTTGCAAAAATTAGCCGTCTCCGATAATACATGTCAGATGTCTTGGAAAAGGTGTTAAAGTGTGATGGGAATGTTAAGGCCAGTTTATGCTGCCCCAGCAAGCGCCAAAAAACACCAAATTCCAACAGTTGGATCATGATGCTATTCTGGAAGTGTGAACTTGACAGTTATATTTCCTAACACTCTAAAGCCAACTTTGGTATGCTTGAAATGATGGTTTTCATTGTTCATCCAAGTATAAAATTCTGTGGTTAATAAAGCACCCAAGATTGTCAAATAAATAAATAAATAAATAAAAATAAAAATGCACAGCTCGCTAATCATTTTTCAAGTGCTCTGATTAGTTTTTATGAAAATCAAATCAGTATTTACATTTTTTTTTACAACCCAGGCATACCCTCTACACCAAACCCAACCCTAAACATACTCGATAGTGTTAACAAATGCAAAAGTGATATAAAAATACATTTACTGCTGCAACCATGCAATTTTAACTTCCTTCTACACAGGTTTGAACTTATTTGTCGAACTGTAGTTTCACAGGATTCATAATGGAGTGTTTAATCCCACAAGTGCAACACCATATCGCATGAACTACTATGGAAACCTACTGTATTAGAAAACCCATACATATGAAACTGAAACTGTGTGACGCTAACATTCAAAAGGATCAGTTTCAATGGCATGTTAAATTTGTTTTGAGGCCATAGCACATTATATTGTGCATAAAACTGTGTGACAATAGGCTTTCCTATTTGAAACTTTGGCCCTGCAAATCATAATTTGTGTGAAAAGGACTAGAAGTTGTTGGAGTTTTACAGCCACTAGTTTCAACTGAAACCTGAAGCAGTTTATATGTATTGGTATTTTTTATTTTATTATTATTATTATTATTATTATATTTTTGTTTTGACAGAAACATGGGTAGAGGCACAGTGCCTGGGTAGATTTTTTCCAGAATTTTACAATCCAATGTTTAAATAAATTCTACTACCTCCAACTCCAATACAGTAGGTGGCAGTAATGTGCAATGTGCACTGACATCACATTTTTGGATATAATTTTGCAT
Organism: Cirrhinus molitorella; assembly: GCA_033026305.1. Lineage (NCBI taxonomy): Eukaryota > Metazoa > Chordata > Actinopteri > Cypriniformes > Cyprinidae > Cirrhinus > Cirrhinus molitorella. The sequence goes on along the minus strand of CM065133.1, from coordinate 14,103,053 downwards.
TTAGCAGAATAAAAATAGTCATACAGGTTTACAATAACACAAAAGTGAATATAATATACAGTATATTACATATTCGTAAGAAGATCAGGTCAGTTCGTAAGAAGTCACGTCAGTTTTTGCCTTTGGAAGTGCTGTTTTGTTTCTCAGTTTTGACATAGGATAATGATGTCGATATGTGACATTATGAAAGCTACTTTCCCAAAAGCTGCTACGTTGACTCTCTAGCTGTTGCACCATTTTCCAAGCACTATGATCTCTGAAGTCAACCAGTCACAGCACCAGTTTTTAAACAGAGAGTTTACCATTTTTATGTGTGCTGACTCACAAGCCAGCATTCGGTACCAGTTCAATAGCTCACACCTACAAAAGGTAACCAATGAATTTCGGTTTAATCACCATGGCTGTAAGCAACAACTGCAAATTGTAACGTTCAGATGCAGCCATGATGACAATACAAATTTCAAGTGCTGAAATGATTTATCACTTCTCGGCTAGCTTAGAAGCTCTGGGGTCCCTTCCCCCTTCATTCCCTCACACAGAGCAGGGGTGCTGGGGTCGGACTTCGGCAGATCTGCTTTGAAAGCTAAGCCCTCATTTGGGCAGAGTGGATTCAGATGGCTTGGCCCTGGCTCAAAGGCGGCCTGCTCTCTGGGTCAGCTCATTACTTCAAGAGAAGCAAAGGGCTGATGCTCTCAAGTGTGGCGGCTTTCAATCACCATTCGACAGCTCTAGTTGCTGGGTCATGACATGTGAGATACATGGGGCAAAGATGACACAGTTCTGTTTGTTCAACGAGGTCTGTATGTCAGTGGCTGGCCATCAAACTGTATATTTAGGCATTTTACATGATTTGGTCTCATTTTGGTGTCCCATTACTATATTCTGTAGTATTAGAACTACACATTCCATTTTTGTTTTGTTTTTTTTGTTTTTTTGGAAATCTACTAGATGTGTTAAACAAACTATTATTTCACTTAAAAGTAATTCATTAGCACTGATTTCTGTGTTTTGGAGAGCCCACACTTTCTTAAAATGCAGATTTTTTGATTGTGATGATTGTGTTAGCTTACACTCTTAAACGTGCTGGGTTGTTTCAACCCAAACTTTGGTAAAATATGGACAAACCTAGCCATAGGGTTAAAGTTTTTTAATTATATTTTAACGCAATAGTTGGGTTTGTCCATATTTTGCCTAAGTTTGGGTTAAAACAACCCAGCATTTTTTAGTGTGCATGTGCGTAAGCGATGCTTCTGTGGTTGGATCCAGAGATTCTATACTATTTCAGATTATGCACAATAGCGCTCCCCTAATGTATAACAGTGAAAACATTTTAAAATTTACCGAAAATTTAATTAATGGCAGGGCAGCAGTGTGTCATAAATGATGGGGAAAGAGTTAATTAATTACTGGAATTAAGTCAACAAAATGTTCTGATTTTTCTATGCCATGTTTTTAAATCGCTTGAAAATATACTCAAAAGTCCTTCTGACACAAAGAAATAAAACAAAAATGCAGTTCAGCTGCTGCTATAATCCTGGAACTCATCTATCGCTTGCTTTGCCCTCATTCATGCAAAGCCAATTTTGGCACACTGTTCCCCAATATAAGCACAATATAAGCACATTTATATTTCATAGCCTCGATTTGGAACCAGGCCTCCAATAAACTACAGTATCGTATGATAAACTATAGTATCTCTATTCATGAAGTGTACTTGCACGTCCACAAAACACTCAAACAACCATTAAAAAGTTGATATATTTGATTAAAATATGTTTGGCTCTCGGATACAGAATCTCTGGTCTCTAATTTTCTCATTCATATAAACATAATTGGTTATGTTCTTAACATCTGCTGCCTGCAGGAACACATTTCGTGGCCCTACAGTTGTGTAACTCAAATCAAGTAAAACACGCCATTCCCTACCACGGTCTGGTGCCCACTCTTGCAACCCCTCAATTGGTTAATGTGGGGTTTAATGACGACCAATTAAAGCGGATCAGTGAGCAGGACGCACAAACAGCGCCATGTCACACTCAGCTTGGACCTCTGGACACAGTCCTACAGCGAGCCCAATTACCCCTTCAGACCACACACATCTTGCCCCAAATGACTGAAAGCAGCCCTCTGTCTTTTATCCGATGTGGAGATCTTCCTATAGATTCATATCAGCGATTTTTACAGGCTAATCCAATTTTGTGTGCTATCATCCTCTGGTCTGGTGACCACATGTGCAGTGGTGCTGGAGCGTGTGTTTAGTGGAATAACCTCAAGCACATCAAGTCAATGGTACGATCTGATGGCCAGTGGCTGAACCAAAATCTAAAACAGCAAAAGTAAATAATCTTGACAAAAGCTGCCACAGTTGCCTCAGAGAAAACTCCGGCATGTGAATAAACTTGGCTTTGTAGTCAGTGTTGTAGAGACAATCTAGCGTATTATCTAAAAGAAAGGAATGTGTCAAATGAGGCTAATTTCATCTAATGCATGCTTTTTGGGGACTGATGGTGACAGCAAATCTGTCGTGATACATTGCAGTACAATCCGCTACAACCGCCTGTGGTCATGTGGGATAACTGCACAGATTATCGTGAAATCTTTTATCCAAGAATGTGCAAGATTGTATGTCAGAGATAATGCATGCGGCGGTTTTCCTGATGAAATTATTAAGTCATAACATTGTAGAGATATTCAGACAGACGAAAGATAACAGAGAAAGTCTTTTTAAACATCACTTTATTGGAGCCGCTCTGCCAGTAGCAATAGCCCGAGCTGAACACAATAACATTTGTGTGTATTGAAATCAGAGGTAATATTAGCATTTGTATGACATTGTATATCTCTCTCATAACAAGTAAGTTTCTCAAGCTTTTTCTGTATGGTATTTAACTGAGTTTTATTTCAACATGTGGACAATTGCTGCCCTCAAGACATGTCGGAATGATTGTATTTATGAGTTGAGCGCAAAGCATATGAATGGTACCACAATGTAGTAATTACCAGAGGAAAACTTTGGATTTTTTTAACCACCAACTTTTCATGTTTGGTGTGTGTCAGAATAAAAGCAGAAACAAATTACTATTGGTTATAATAAGGCTTGGATTGTTACCATGGGTCAGTTGCGGCATAGATGTAAAAAAAAAAAAAAAAAAAACTTTCTTATTTGATGACCAATTGTGTGTTCAAATAAAAATAATAATTGTTATTGTTATTATAGTATATAGGTAATAGTGCTGCTGCACATATAACGTGATATGAAATAACCACCATATACAACATACATGAAATCACCTTGTAGCAGATCTAGACCAGTGGAGCTGGGGAAGATTGAGGATTTCTGAACTGCTACAGCAAGCACTAGCTGTGTATTTTAATGTTGAGCAGAAAGCTCATTGGCTGCTGATGCAAAATAATTATTAATTGGGACCGAGTTAGAATTGGCCTGTGCCATCTAGAGATTCATGACAGAGCTTTGTATTAATATATGGCATGTTTTTTTTTTTTTTTTTTACATTACATGGATTTTCAATGGATTTTAGCTGGTTTATGATGCAAGATGTTTATGTGACAAAGCTTCATTTCCCATGATTCTTTGTGGAAACAAAAACAAGAACCCAAACATGCTTTTGAGTCTGCCATGGCATTCCAAATTATGTCGAAGAACCATAACCTGTCCACAAAATCTAAAATTATATCATGGTAAATTTTTGCACTTATGTTAGTATAAAACATTGTGATCGTCTCATTTCAGTGTTGCATCTGGGTCTGCAGGCCCATGCAGAGATCTGTGGTTCAGTTCCTTGGAGAGGAGAGAACGACTTTTAATAAACAAACTAATGGATCCCATACGCAACCCCTCACTTCTCTCTTTTTTTATTGCTCTCTCAGTACAAGCAGAAATACTCCATTCAGAGCATCGTAATTAGAGAAAGGGAGAGAGACAGAGATGGAGAGAGATAAAGAGAAAGGCTGAGAGAGATGGAGAGAGAGAGAAACCAACAATTAACTGGCGTCACAGTGTTTATAGCTAAAGTTTGTTTAAGGGCGATGGCTTTCATAACTGGCCCTGACCTTTCAAAAGCATGTTCTAAATTAGCGTTTGATGTTGTTATACCACCAGGCCACTTGCATCAGCTATAAAGCATGTGATTGGGCAACATTACTTTTAAAAGTCACAAGTCACAATGTTGGGTCAATCATTCTAAAAGTAACTAATTACATCACGTTGTTACTTTTTAAGTAAAGTAACATCTTGAATTTTTGATTTCTGTTTTTTGAAAGCTTGTGTACTGGACTATTTTTCCTTAAGTTCATTTTTTTTTCTTTTTTTTTTTTTTTTTGTTAAGCTCAGTTATGTTTGTTAGTAAATAAATACATATTTGAAAGTAATCTCTGGCCCAATTAGACATTGCGTGTTTCGAATGGTGTATAAAAACATGCTAAGAATTTAGTAAGTGTCAGTTCAGTTACACTTAAATTCACTTTAGACAACAGCTTAGCTTAGATTTAGGTTAGGGACAGGGTTAGTAGAGTAAGCTGACATGTAATTACAAAGTTACTTATAGTCAGCAGAATAGTCTCTTGGGGGACCATCAAAACAAATGTTAAGCACTAATAATATTACACTACTGATTAATTAATTAATTAATTAATTTGCAGTCATTCATTTCTATTAATTACTGGTAGTTGACTACTGATTGGCAGTTGCGGTTGCTTATTGGAAGATATTAGAAGATTAGAAGAATAGAATTGCTGAGAAAAAACAACACTACAGAATTTACTGTATGCTACAAGTGGCTAACCAATACAATACATGCTATGGAGAAAAATTAACATGCAAAAAGTAAATAAATAAATAAATAAATAACAACACTATTTTGCCATGTGGTTCTCAATAAAGTGCAACATTTGCATTCTTGAAGGAAAAATCACAATAGCAAAATTTTTTAATTTCTACAGTGATAAAAAAATAAAATAAAACATGTTTAATTGCATAATTAAGCCAGTTTCTTTGCTTTGATTTTTTTTCTTTTTTTTTTTTCAAATCAGATGTTCTAATCAAATTCTCAGCTGGTTGATTTGGGATGTGGTTTAGAACTCTTTATTGAATCCCTGTGGTGAAAATGAATGGGAAAATTACTTTTTTAATCAAGGTCCAAGATCTCTATTCTGACAGACATTTGTTGTTAGTATTCTGTATCATTGTAAACTAGCCTTGTGAAATATAAGATATTGCACAGCATGCCTGTGTTTTGGCATGTTTTATTTCACACATACGCTATAAGTAACCAAAACACTCTTACACAAATTCAAAATAATGGCCAGTAGAGATTACATTGAAAATAGACTTGACTTGACTTGACTATGACAGCACATCTTTCAGTACAATATCATAATTCCATAACATAATCACATCTGAACTGACTGACTAACTATTACAGATGACCACAGCTTTATTGCTGTAAAACCACGGCGTAACTGGTTGATGTGACTTCCAGCTGTTCAGACATGAGGACAGTCATGCATTTCTGTTATTGCTAAGAGATTATTATCTCCATTTATCCTTTCCAACTGTGACTTTCCAGTAAATTATTTCATAATACAGATACTGTGTTTGTGTCTAGAAAGCTAAATTCACTGATATTAATTGTGTTACTTAAAGCTGCAGTCCGTAAGTTTTGCATTATTATTATTAGCATTTCTGTTTCTGTACAGTCTAATCTCTGCTTGACATAAAATTAATATGTAGAAATTCTTTTGGTCGAAAAGCAAATCATTCTTCGTTAGGACTCGTTCTGTTTAAAATACAAAACGTGTGTAAGCCCACGTAGGCTATCTGCAATCAGATTCAAACTTTAAACTGGAATAATCTAATTTCAGTCACTTTTAATCTGCAATCAAAATGATAAATTTAATTATTCCTGAAATGTTCTCACATATGATATAGCTACTAGCTGGGACGTCTTCTTTATGCTTACAGACGTAATGACACAGTGGCATGTTTGTATTTCCAACGAAAATCAACCCATACCACTCAATTTAAAAAACATTATTATAAGCTAATCGTTGTGAATCGGGCTAAAGTAAGGCAATAGTTTTGAACGCTGGCTGATTATGTACTTGCTCAAAAAAAAAAAAAAAAATTATCTGCATTGTGTTACTTTAAATTGAGCAGGTATTCCCCTCCCTCTTTTCTTACAATTACCTCAAGCTTTGGCCAGACACTCGGATTCTCTTATTAAGCTACTGGCACCAGTAGTCTTCGCATGGTCCTTGTGCCAGAACATGTTGGGGGTCCAAGCCATATTTGCTCACTTCAGAGGAATGCATCAGTCATGATATCCTGGTCATCATTGCTGATAATTCAATATGACAAAATAATGAAAACTGTGAAACATTGTATGTGATTAGGCTTTCAGGATTTTTTAACAATAAATAATATAAAAATATAAATAATTGAACAAAATATAAATCATATAAATAAAATACAAATATAAAATATAAGAAATTAATTCCTTTAATTATTATTATTATTATTATTATTAAGTTAATTTTAAGGAAAGAAAACACTTCTAAACAATTCTGTGTTCATATTTATTCAAACAAATGGCAGTTAAAACTATTAAATTAAAGCTGCAAGCAGCGATGAAAGGGCCCTCGCACCCGGGCTCACCGCCGACCGGTGGCTTTAGAAACACAGCAAACATTGACCAATTCATGCATTTAATGGGGTAAATTAAAAAATGATTGAAATATTCCTTCTATATGTACCAAACTTCCTGCTGCCAGATGGTGGCGCTATCACTATCACTTGATATTGGCATGTAGATATCTTCAGGTCGGCACTGTCATCAGACATATGAAGTTTGGTGCAGATTGAACCTTGTATGGTTGAGTTTTTGAGTGATTTTCATGTTACCAGCAGGTGGCGCTATGATTGTAACAGAGTATTGGCCTTTAGATGTGTTCAAGTCAGGACTCTTATCAAACAAGTGAAGTTTGGGGCAGATCAGACACTGCATGTGTAAAAATAGCAATTTCCTGTTTCCAGCAGGTGGCGCTATGATTGTAACAGAGTATTGGCCTTTAGATGTGTTCAAGTCAGGACTCTTATCATACATGTGAAGTTTGGTGCAGATCAGACACTGCCCGCCTGAGTTACAGTAACTTCCTGTTTCATTGCATTAATAACATCCTTTAGCACTTAGCTAAGTATTGCTAGCATGTTTTAGAATGTGTATAACACGTTGCTAGCCTTTTTTACACTTGCTGATGCTTTTTAATGCTGCTAGGAGACCATAACAGTGTTAAACATGTTACTTCCTGTTGCCAGCAGGTGGCGTTATGACTATGACTAAATATTGGCATGGACATGTGTTCAGGACATGAATGTTAATAAACGTGTGAAGTTTGGGGCAGATTGGATATTGTTTGCCTGAGTTACAGCAACTTCCTGTTTCATGGAGAAACATCAAAGTTTGTGAGGCCGCCAGAGACACGCCCTTCGACGAAAACTCAAAAGCTTCGCAATTTAGCGTCACAAAGGCCTTATGAACACACTCACCAAATCTGAAGATGATCCGATAAAAACTGTAGGAGGAGTTCGTTAAAATACGAGGTCTGAAAATGGCAAAAACTGCACAAAAACCGTACAGGAAATTACAAATAACGGACTTCCTGTTGGGTTTGGGATGTTGTGCCAGGAGACTTTTTTGTAGGGATTGGTGTGATACACGTATGTACCGAGTTTCGTACACGTACGTGAAACGTAGCTCGAGGGGCACTCCATTAAAGTTTTCTAGGTGGCGCTACAGAGCCATTTTGCCACACCCACTTCTGAAACCCATATCAGATGTAAATTTTCGCCAGTCCTGACGCGTGTGCAAAGTTTCATGAGTTTTCGAGCGTGTTTAGGCCCTCTAAAATGCGATTCATTTCGGAGAAGAAGAAGAAGAAGAAGAAGAATCGAAAGAAGAAGAATAATAAGAAACGGAGCAATTCCAATAGGGTCCTCGCACCGCGGTGCTCGGGCCCTAATTAGAAGATGCTGTTTTTGTGGGTCTTTTGTTAAGCTACATGTATGAATTGTTTTAAAGTGTCATATGATGCGACTTGATGTTTTCTTTTGTCTTTGGAGTGTGACACGCTGTTTGTGCATAAATAAGATCTATAAAGTTGCAAAGATTAAAGCCATGCCTTCCTAAACTGGCTCATTCAAACACGGCCCCACAAATCTATATCACTGTTTGGGAAGATTTGCATAACACCGCCCAAATGTACAGGTGCAGCTCAAAAAATTAAAATATCATGAAAAAGTTCATTTTTTTATTGTAACTTATTTCAAAAACTGAAACTTTCATATATTCTAGATTCATTACATGTAAAGTAAAACATTTCAAAAGCTTTTTTGGTTTAATTTTGATGATCAGAGCTCATGAAAGTCAAAAATCCAGTATGTCAAAATATTAGAATATGTCCTATGATCAATCAAAAAATGAATTTGCAAAACAGAAAAGTTCAAGTACACAATAGTGCACTGCTGAGGCACTATTAAGCCTTCAGATTGTCTGTATATTGTTGGATCGACTGTTTCTCATCTTTCTCCTGAAAATATCCCATAGATTCTCAATTGGCTTCAGATGGAAGCATAAAGTGCTCCAAAATCTCCTGGTAGATGCCTGCACTGACTTTGCACTTGATAAAACACAATGAACCAACACCAGAAGACGTCATGGCACCCCAAATCATTACTGACATCAGAAACGTCACACTGGACTTCAAGCAGCTTGGATTCTGTGGCTCTCCAGTCTTCCTTCAGACTTTGGGACCATGATTTCAACATGAAATGCAAAATTTTCTTTTATCTGAAAAGAGGACTTTGGACCACTTATCATCCAGTTCTTTTTCTCCTTAGCCCAGGCAAGATGCTTCTGACATTGTTTCTGTTTCAGAAGTGGCTTGGTAGTCTTTTTCCTGACGATGTCTGAGTGTGGTTACTCTTGATGCACTGACTCCGGCTTCATTCTACTCTTTGTGAAGCTCTCCCAAGTGTTTGAATTGGCTTTACTTGACAGTATTCTCAAGCTGACGGTCATCTCTGTTGCTTGTGCACCTTTGCCTACCCAATTTCTTTCCTCCAGTCAACTTTGCTTTCAATATGCTTTGATACATCACTCTGTAAACAGCCACCCCATTCAGTAATGACCTTCTTTGACTTACCCTTTTTGTGGAGGGTGTCAATGGTTGTCTCGTAGACCAAGTCAGCAGTCTTCCCCAATGTTTTACTTTACATGTAATGAATCTAGAATATAAGAAAGCTTCAGTTTTTGAAATAAGTTTACTTTTTCACGATACTTTTTCGCTCTAGTATTGTTGCAGCCGCTGTCACGTTGTGGAGATGTGATAGTACTTTGTTTGGCCTTCCAAATGAGTACACAACTAGAAAACAGTGGTTATATTTGCACTTTTCTATATACACTTTTCCAGAACAGTACAATGCAAATATTCAAATGTGTGCAACACATTTTACGGAGGACTGTTTCCTGAACCTGGGAGAGTAGCCTACAATGCCAGCTGTGCACAAAGGCTGTTTCTATAAAGTGGGGCAATTCCAACTTTGCAAGGACAGTCTGGCACTTCTGACTCACAGTATGTTTTCATATTTAAAGAATTTGCTACTGGCTATTCAAATGCGAGTTTTGAGCAGTGTTGAGTAGTAGTAGTGCTTGATGTTTGCCGTTTCTATGATCACAAATGCATGGTATTATATTTACTCGGTGCGATACAATGCAATGCGTAAAAATACAGTATGAGTCATTATAATCAGTAATTATGTCCTCACTGGATGCAACAAATGCCTCATTTATAATGGGTTTTATTGTTTTTGCCTCATCATGCAGGGACACAGCATCACAACATGATAAGGAGCGTAACATTTCCATCACATGCTTAAGGTATTTGGCTAATCATAACACACTGGATAGCTGGCTAATCAAAGCACACCATGCTTTTCAGAACAATGAGCTTTGTAAAAATCAGTACATTCAGAAACGCGGTGCAGAGAGGAACATCAATAATATATAGTTTGTGAAAAATAATGTGATTTTTGTACCTCAAACCGTGTAAACACATTACAATGCATTACACTAAATACACAAAACAATGTTCTTTTTAGCAACAAAAGTGAATCTTTATAACGATGGATATTTTAATAATGTTAATAATAATGTTTCATGACAGTATAACAGGCCAAAAGTTTTTAAAGATGACACTTTAAGCTAGATTGGGCTGTGGGGGTAAATAAGTGAAGAAAAGTTTGAGAAACACTGTGGTAAACCATAAAAACATGAATAATAATAATAAAAAAGAAAATAACCGGTCAATTAGCCCATTTCTAGCCTCAGACAAAATAAATAAATAAATAAATCTGCAACAGTGATCTAATTTCCTCATTCTGCTTTAGAAACACAGTAGTCAAGAGTTTTTCTCTGATCAAAATCCATTCTAACCACACCTCAAGATTTGAGTATTGTATGAGCTTAAATGAAATTGCTCCCTTCCTATTGCGCTCCTTCCCTGAAGATCTGTGTGGGGGTGGGGGTTTGGGGCATCGCCTTACTGAAGACGGTGGATTAATTAGTGAAACTCCTCTCGGGGGAAGCATTAGACAGAGCATCCACGGTCAAACGGGAAGCATTAGCTCCTGAACCCCCTGGCGCACCCGGGCTTCAACACTGCCTGGGTAATTAATAGGGCCTCAGTGTAAGTGGAGGAACACTCATTCACTACTCACAGCCGCAAATGGTCTGTAGTTCAACCGAGCAGAACTGGGATAAAACCTCATTTTGCCACTTGCCAAGTTAATGGAGTCCTAACTTGAAAAGCACACCAGCTTGGGAGTTATATTCTTTGGTGTTTAATGCAGCAATGAGGCGTGGGTAAGTTGTATTAAGACTGCTTTAAAGTCAACATGAAATGGCTTTCACAAACCCACTTCCGTAATGGGCCGTATGTCTGCATCTATTATTTTCAGTGCTGGGGTACTCCAAAACCAGCATCTAGATGGTTCATTAAGGTAACTGTGAGGCTTAATGTCAGAATGGAAAGTGAGTACCTTGTTTCTGTTGGTCAGAAACTATTGCATATAAAGGTCTGGGACTTTGGTGAGTTCATTATTTAAACACTACTAACTAATTTAAACAGATAGTCCACCCAAAAAAAGAACATTCTGTCATTAGTTACTCACCCTTTTGTCGTTCCAAACCTGTAAGACCTTTGTTTATCTTTGGAACACAAATTAAGATATTTCTGACCCTGTAAAGACAGCAATGTAATTACCATGTTCAAAGGACAGAAAGATAGTAGGGACAATGAAAAAAAAGTCCATGTGATATCAGTGGTTTAACTGTAATTGTATGACACTATGAGAATACTTTTTCTGTGCAAAGAAAACATAACAACTTCATTCAACAATTTCAACAAATTTTAAACACCAATGTTTCTCAACTTCAGTCCTTGCTAGAATGATTTAGTTGCCTATTTTACAATGCTAACAAACTGAGTAAATCAGATATTTTAATTTGTGACCCAGGGCCGTCGCCAGAAAATATTCAATGGGGGGGCATTTCGTTTTCATAGGGGGGCACAATTATGAAAAGCTATAAAAATTTTAGTATAAATATAAATACAAATTATACAATAAGTCACAATTTATAATGCCATTCATTATAAACAACATATAGTGTAAGTCTAACCAAAACGAATTTAAGAAAAAGACCAATTAAAATATAAAACAAATTATAATGGCATTCGTTATAAACAACATATAAGAGTCTAATCAAAACGAATTTAAGAAACAGACAAATTCTAAAATAAAACAAATTATAATGGTATTCGTTATAAATAACATATATGTCTAACCAAAACGAATTTAAGAAACAGACAAATTCTAAAATAAAATACGAATTATAATGGCAAAGAGACCCACAAATTATAAAATAAAACACACATTATAACGGAATTCGTTATGAACAACATACACGTGTCTTACCAAAACGAATTTAAAGAGAAACTGAAATGCACCGACATCTCTCATTGGGCACGAAAATAAATATTTCCCACAAGAGGCACCGGCGCGATTGCTTAGAATTTTTTTTTTCTTATAGGACAACAACGGAAACAAATTAAAATGCTATGCCATTTTTGGTCCTATAGATATAACACATTAAAACGCGGTCATGTTGGCTCATTTTCGGAGGCTGTTTGGGAACAGATTTGGGAGTTAATTATTACGAAGCACGTTGAGACTTTGCTCAAGCATTTTTTAGATTGACAAAACCAGCATTTCAGATGCTGTGCAAATAGATCGGTTCACTGGTTAGTCCAGTTATGCTTTCACATCACGAAGTCACATGCATTTTTAATGCGCATTGGGTGTTTCCACTGTAGTTTGTGCCGTTTTCTTGCTGGATAAGAATTTAACCTTGAGCGCGTACGTTTTAGAATTTACGCACATCTCGGCATTTCCAGCCAGCCTTTTATGCAATATAGCAAAATGTGCATTAAAAACAGTTGGATGGAAACCCCGAGTTATTAGCTTCTTATTACAGATTAGTTTTTAGTTAAATTATTTGCTTGGTCATATTTATTGCTAGATCAGAACAAAATAATATTTGTCGTTCTCAGTAGTAAGTTCGCTCGTGATCATGCGCAGGGGGGCCTGTCGAGTTGTTTGGGGGGGCACTGCCCCCCAATGCCCCCCCTTGGCGACGGGCCTGTAGTGACCTGAGAAATGAAAAGTTATACCAGTGTCCTTGAATAAGGTGAAAAGTATCTAATAATGTCTACAATACATTAATAATGTCTACAATTAGTCATTTCATATCATACAACTATCATACAATTTCTAATCCCCCACTTTTACTCCCACTGGCAAGTGGCAACCTCCTCTTCATTCCACCATCATCAGTTATGAAGAAACTCTCAAGGCCCCTAATGCTTCTTCTCATTCCACTACATCAAATCACATTTATTTGTATAGCGCTTTATACAATACAGATCATTTCAAAGCAGCTTCACAGAAAAACAAACAAACAAGAAAATAATTTTGCTAAATTCATCAGTTATGAAATGACTTCAATTTCAGCTGTAAACCAGCTCTGCGGAAAACAGTTGAGCAATTTTTTTTAGTTAAGTGTTGATTCAATTTAGTTCAATAACAGTGTTACAGTGTTGCAAAGTTCATCAGTTACCATCAGTTAATCATCAGTTCTTCACCTTTTGCTCTGTCTGTTGACTCTCTTACATCCACTCTGAACTTCACTAATGATCTTCTTTTCTTTATTAACCGCCTGAGAAGGAATATTATCCTCACCAAGAACTGTGGAATCACTTTCCCTATTAATCTCATCCTCTTCCCTCAAAGTGATCACCTCTGATCTTCTGCCTTGCCTATTCTATTCTGTCAACTCATTCTTACCTAGTGAAGTTGTACATCTAATTCTTAACTTCATACTAATTATTTTACATTTGTCTGAATCATTACGTGCTGTCAACCACAAATTATTGATGTCAACCAAGAAGGGTACACTGTTCCTGCTCTACACTGCTGCTAGTGGTGCCACGTCATTTGACACTCAGGTAGTAATCTCAAGTCCAGTCACTACATCTGGGCCAACTCTTGCCATCAAGCCCACCCATTTCTACACATAAAAATTCCAATTTGACGGGGTCCAGAAACTTTTTGACACATGGATGTCGTTGATTAATGTGCCCCTATTATGGATTATGAAAGGTGAAAGTATGGTTTTGGGAGTCCCCAAGAACAGGTTGACATGCATGCAAGGTAAAAAAAAATATATATATATATATGGTGTATGCGCTAGCCCAATGCAGAAACATATTGATAAAGCACTGCAGTTTGTACACCAATGTATTGCTCTATTCTTTATCATAACTCTGTGTAACAACAACGACAAAAATTCACTACTCATCGGCACATTTCTAGACAATTCCGAGCGAACAGATATTGCTGTTAGCTGGTTAACCAGAGACCTACAAACTGTGCGGAGCGAACACAACACACACAACTAAATAGTTATTTTGTGTGCTACAGATTACATGAGAGCAACAATTTTCAAAGGATTACTCCACTTTCAGAATACAAATTTCCTGATAATTTTAATTTTCATGTCTTTCTTTCTTCAGTCGCAAAGAAATTACATTATTTTACGAAAACATTCCAGGAATTTTTTCTTTATATAAAGTGGACTCCAATTGGATTGGATTGCAAATGGATTGAAAGTTAAAAATGCAGCTTTTAATGCAGCTTCAAATGGCTCTAAATGTGCAGAGCACAGCGTCTTCTGGAATTATAAAGCACGCTCAGTGTCACAACTTATGTCTAAGGTCTAAGAACTTGTCACTTATGACAACATGTGACAACTTATGTCTAAGGTAGCAAATCTGTTTTTAATTTGTATTTTACCTTCCTAGCCAGCAGTGTAACAGCTATCCTAACTGATTGTTATAGTACTCTACTAGTTAGGTTTACTGTAATTATAAATTATTATTAACATTTGGGGCTTACCTTTGCAAGCATCATGTAGTTATGTTCTGTTCAAAATGCTGCACTTGACTGCTTCTAACCTTTGATTAAGTCACTTTGTAAGAAAAGGTCTGCAATTAACATACATGTAATAAACATGTATAGGAACACTATCTTGAGAAAGGATACTTTTACACATTGATCTGTCAGTTTGTCCAGTTTGACTGAATGCCAGGATTTGATGGGAAACCCAATAAACCTGTGTTGAGTGTAATTTGAGTTCAAGGAAATTCAGCTACTACTGCAATCTGGCATACTTTGTAGGATCTGTACAGCATCACCCCAAAGTTGTTATTTAGGTCCTGTTGACACCTGGTATTAAGATGTGTTTTGGTTGATTGGATCAAAAGTAGATGAGGGAGACACTTTCCCATTTGATCTTGCAAATCAATCACGAGTGTCCACACTATGAGAGCAATGCGATCGAACGTGTTTTCAAATACCTCTGAAAGTGATCAAAAGCTCAGAACATTTTACACCCTGTTCACACCTGTATTTTCACATCCACTTGTGTTCGGACTGACCAAAAATGTATTATAATAATAATACCAGGTGTAAACAGAGCCTTAGATACTTGGGTCTTTAAAGACTGTGAAACATCAAATCGACGAAAATAAATAGCATCTTGTGTGCATAGATACTAGGAAAGTTGCACTTAAACACACTGAAAAACTAAGCTGCCTTATACTCCACAATGGTGTTGGCTTGGTGTTGCCATGACTAAGGATGGACTCAAAGCCTGGTCCCACAAGTACAACAGCTCTTTATATGTCTGGACCAAGATGCTACCCTGTGCCACAGTGCCGACACTGAAATAACTGAGCTAACAAGTCAGTCAAGTTATGCTTTTACTTGACTTTTGCACTCAGTGCAATCCAATTCATTATAACATGTAATTGACCATTGGATTGACTGGCCATGCCACCAAGGTGTTTCCTTGCCTTAAAGTAGAAGATGCTAGAATGTGATCCAGCATCCCAGTGACCCTCTATTGGACAAGCAGATTGGAGAATGTTCTCCTTTTCTCTCATATGCTTAGCTGTCACTAAAACTACTAAGGTCAGTCTTACCCTCCTTTCAATTGTACATTACAAAGCTTTAGTGCTAATCTGCCCTATGTGAATTCAGCAATGAACTTCATACTTCACTCTCTCTTTCTCGCCCATTATGGGCTCCATGCAACCTGCTGAACATATGCTAAGGGAGCCCTTCATATGCGCCCATTTGCTTTCATTTGTGTTTGTGTGGTCAAATTTAATCAAGGAAGCATCTGGGCCTCTTTAATGGAAGTAATTGTCCTTTCTGCACGCTTGTGTGTGTGAGCAGACAGAGAGAGTGTGTAAAGCAGATTGCTGTGGTACTGTATGTGCATGCATGGACAGTACAAGAGCATGTTTCAGCATCTATCTAAGAGGCCATTGTACTAGGCCACATGAAGAACATTCCTCTGAGGTTTACTAATTATGCTGTGGCTTAACTTGGCACCAATGCGAGAGATCCTGGCTGAAGCTTTTAAATCTGTCCACAAAGTCTCGTCCTAAGACTAATAAGTACCCTGTGCACCAGACCTCCCAGGGGGGCAAACAGCCTGGTCCATCATAACAGCAATTGCTTTCCTGTACAGCTCGAATCACTCCCCCTTGTGTACGTATACTCCTAAGCAATTCTATCTCAAATGGGTCTCCAACTGTTTCAGTAGTGAAGACACCAAACTGTCATAAAAAAGCAATTTGTTACAATTCACATAGATTACATTTATGTGATTTTTTGTCTTTTTTGGCCATAATAAAATCTGCAGGAAGATTCTTCATACATTGCTATTTTGTGTTCGAGAGAAAAGTAACAACATAATGATGAGTGAATACAAAGAGAATTGTCACTTTTGGTTGAATATAGGCAAATTTTTTATTTCTGCTTTCACTCACATGCCTTATTTTGTTATACAGAAAAGATAAATGTATAATTCTGGCATAATGTCAGATTACTTGATAAGAGTTCAATTTAATTAAGGAGCCAAATATATGGCATGATGTCATTATGTTTATATATTTTAATTGCTTTTCTTAAGTCAGTTTTGTTTCACTGAGATTAATTTCACCTGCAGGTATCATAAGTTTTTTGTGAACTTTCACACCCACCTCTTAACGCGTATACTATTTCACCTCTTCTTCAGGAAACAGAAAGGGTGAAAGATGACTTGAAGCACTTCACCCCCTGCCTGTGTCTTTTGTCTATGCTCTGTGGCAGCTGGAATGATTACACCTTCACTGTGTTTACAGTCACGACAAGATTCACTTGCCACATGCTTGCAGGTATGAAACCATAACTGCATACAGTCATCCATACCTAAACACACAGCCCTCACTGTCAGTCTGGAGCACACACCTCCTTGTTTTGTCCCTCTAAAGAGAAAACCGGAAGCTTCAGACTCATTCAAACATGCCCTGTCAGATTTCTGAATGAAATGTATTTTGAATGAAAGTTCAAAAAAAGTTTGCCAAAACAAAAATACAAATAAAATAAAAACTATATATATGGAGTCATGTGAAAAAGTTAGGACACCCTATTGAATTCCATGGTTTTCTGTATCAGGGCATAATAAATAATGATCTGGTCGTTTGGCAGGTCTTAACATTTGGAAACATAAATCCTCAGATAAACAACATTACGTGACGAAAAAACAAAAAATAAAGCCAAAATGGAAAAGCCATGTGTGCCAAAGTTAGGACACCCTATGATTCAACTGCCTGTAGATCCACTTTTAGCATTAATAACTTGAAGTAATAATTTCCTGTATGACTTTATCAGTCTCTCACATTGTTCAGGGTGAATTTTGGCCAACTCTTCTTTACAACATTGCTGTAGCTTATTGTTTGTGGGCATTTGTTTACGGACTCTCACCACAGCATTTGAGTCAGGATGAGGTCTGAACTTTGGGCTATTGCAACCCCTTGATTCTTTTCTTTTCAGCTGGGATCATTGTCATCACCTGTTGTATTACCCAATTTTGGTCAAGCTTTAGCTGTCGGACGGATGGCCTCACATTTGACTTTGGTTACTTTGGTATACAGAGGAGTTCATGGTCGCCTCAATGACTGTGAGGTCCCTATAGGTCATGTGGCTACAAAACAAGCCCAAAGTCATCAGCCCTCCACCTGCATGTGTGACTTTTGATATGAGGTGTTTGTGCTGATATGCTCTACAGGTTTTCAGCAAACTGTTCAAAAGTTTGGGGTCAGTAAATTTTTATTCTTTCTTTCTTTCTTTCTTTCTTTTTTTTGAAAGGAATTAATACTTTTATTTACCAAGGATGTGTTAAATTAATAAAAAGTGATAGCATAGATTTAAATTGTTAGAAAAGGTTTATATTTTGAATAAATGCTGTTTTTTAACTTGTTATTCATCAAAAAATCCTGAAAAACAGGTTGCAAAAAAAATATTTGGCAATATTTGTTTCCAACACTGATCATTCTAATAAAAAATCAGCATATTAGAATGATTTCTGAAGGATCACATGACACTTAAGACTGGAGTAACAGCTGATGAAAATTCAGCTTTGCATCACAGAAAATAATTATATTGTAAAGTATATTAAAATAAAAAACATTATTTTATATTGTAATAACATTTTGCAATATTACTGTTTTTTCTGTATTTTTTTTTTAAATAAATGCTGCCTTGATGAGCATAAGAGACTTCTTAAAAAAAACATTAAATGAGATGGTGTGTCCAAACTTTTCACTGGTAATGTATATATATATATATATATATATATATATATATATATATATTTATATATATATATAAGCTTTAAAAGCTAGGGTATATTGTACTTTATTTTCTGTTTTCCTCTGTCTTTCATGCACAGCTGAGCATGTAAGCCTTTCAAAGTATAGCCTTCTGACCATAAACATGGATAGACACATTTGACGTGTGTATATCTAGTGGACCATTCTTTTGAAGAGCTCAAATCACTGTGCTGTTCACGTACAAGTCTAAGCAGAGACACAAATTGAACTGCATGCAGTCTGTGTGTGTGGACATCAGAGAAGGGAAGTATACTTTTGGTCTTTACATTATACATCTTAAGAATGGTCACAACTTACCACTCCTACTGCAGTTTAGAAAGCTTGGAAGGTTACAGCTTATTGCAAACGCAAATAATCAGAAGTCAGTAACTATCACACCAAGCCATCAATGACTGATTACTAAGATTTTAGAAAAAATATTTTCAACTCAAACTGCAAGTCTTACAGGCCAAAATTGCACCAGCTTTACATCTATATTACATCTCACCTAGCCTAACAAATGAGTCAGGACTGCCTAAAAAATTAGGTGCATGGGACCCCTGGAGGGATCTGTCTATTTCCCCTTTGCATTCTTCATTTTCTCCACGTTTATCTTCCTCCTGTTCTCCTTCCCTCTCGCTCATCTAGGTGGGCTGATTCCTTTCCATCTGCATATGCAGTACAAATGCAGCCGCAGCCCACAGAGGTCGATTAATATTAATGTCAGACCCTCGTGAGGTGTCGGGGTCTAATTAGGAGGATCTTGTTACTGTAACGTGCTCACTGGCCTGCTGGGATGTGAGAGGGGACAGGACACCCACCCACCTCTGCGCCATCCCCCGCAGCACTGCGCGTTTAGCGGGGCTCTGCATGTTCCAGATCATTAATGCAAAAACCGGTCCACATGCGCTCTGTGCTGTATCAACTCTGCGGAACTTTCCCGCTGTTTCGCTAATTAGACATTCTGCTTCATGGCCAACTCTAGCGCCCTCTACATGGCTGAGAAATCCTGGTTGCCTCTCATATTCTGTGACACAACTTGATCTCAAACTTACAGGGCCTCCTCAGAATGCTTTAAGACTATTTTATTTGAACGCCTCCACATTCCCGCTCTTATGCATGAACTTTGTGATTACAGAGCTGCGGCGACCTCCTCCTTCCCTCCCACCGCCTGAGTAAAGCTCCAGGCTCCTGCTGCTAGGAGGAGGTATCTCTCGGCTCCACGCATCGTCCCCTGCCTCGCTAACTCCGGTGGGAATTTTCTTCATGTCCTTGGTCTCTGATGCTATTCCCCATGGTATCCTCCTCTCAGCACCTGCCTTGTCTCTACCTCTCTTCCCTTTTCCTTGTTGTGCATATGCAAAGAGAGGCAGGCGCTCCCCTCAAATGAGCAGGGGCCCTGACAGCCTCATCAATGGCGTTGACAGAATAAGGACGAGGGGATGATGATCTGAGGAGAGCTTGGTGTTGAGGTGCAGCCTCCCCGTGGATTCATCAAGCCACCTGACACGCCTTAGCTGTGGCACCAATTGCGGGAGTTATCCCGGGAGAGCTTTAGCCCTTTATCTGAGTGTCTCCATACCTTCCTAAGTGAATTTACATTTCAAAACAGCAGCGTTTCAATCACGCAGGATCAGTACAGGGTCCCCCTTTATCATTAAGTTTACCATCAGTTAAAGGAGAGATATACTTGACAGAATGGACGTGAAGTTTAGCAGGAGGAGGGTTTTGCTCTTTGATGGCTGAGCACGCTGCATTTCCTCTCACAAATGAGCAAGTCAAATGGTCAGAAGTCTCTACTGCAGTACTGAAGTGCTAATGACAACCAGTGCAGGGTTTTATCTTCAAATTCCCAAAACATTACAGAAATGTGTTGCTGCATATAAGGAGCCTAGGGAATGCTAACAACATTTCCCAAACTCTCTGCATGGTCTTTTTGCATGCTAAGTCCTTCATGCGTTAAACTCCGGTGTGTTTGCTATATGTCTCACTATAACAGACAGCCTGTGGGGTGGTGAGAGTTCCCACAGCGACAGCGGATTCTATCTGATCATCCTGGCAGCCCCTCAATGAGATTATCAGCTCGGCCATTCATCACTCATGATCTGCCGATCAGCTGATCCTTATCCTCCTCCATCCGTGCTGTGACGGAAGTAAGGCTGCTCTCAGCTGAGTGCTCAGTCATCTTTACGCTATGCACTATTTAAACACTACAAAAAGCAAAAGACAGCACAATCATTAAGCTAAATATTAGCACAGGTGCCAGAACAGGTGTGTCTGAAGTCACTCCTATGGGATCTCTATATGTTTAACACCCTCAGCCAGAGTAAGACATGCCTATAAGGGAAAAATCTAGTTAATTTTATATGTATGCCTGAGTATGAATTCTTACCAGTGGTGGGATAAAAACTGAAAAACTGTAGCATGTCAAGCAACCTACTAATAATTTATAGTCTGAAATGAAACAGAATCTTCAAAATGGGTCTTGGTGATCTTATTGTGAACAATACTTTTTTTTTTTTTTTTTTTTAATTTTGAGCTCATAACTTGTAATCAAAATGCCATTACTCAATCTTCCTGTGAAACGACAAACTTCACTTTCTTACAACTGACTGCAAGCTTACCTCCAGATCTGCCTCCGTCTAATCAACAACTGAAGAATTAAACCAAGTCACCTCTTTTTTCTCTTTCAATAATCACTTCACTGTATGTCACAATATGGAAGAAATAATCTGTCACCACTTTTGCCACCACATTGCAACTTAAAAGTAGTTAAACTACAGTCAAGGTACTTTATTGACAAACTACTTAAGAATAAACTAAATTTTTTAAAAATAAATAAACTAATCAGAACCAACATATTTAGATCAACCAACCAATACAACTAGAAACATGCTATCATTTATACAAGTAAAAAAAAAAAAAAAAAAAAAAAAAAAAAATAATGAACAGAAGTTTTTAACAAACTGTTACATTATTTAATCTAAATATATCATATTTATTTACAAAACATTACAAATTAGAAAAGGCAGAATGTTGCACCAAACAATAATCTAAATCACTAAAACCTTTTATTCATTTAAATGAAGCTTCTGAATGAACCAGTTAATCAAATTAATGCATGCTTTGCATGAGAGGACATTGTGTAAAAATAGCATTAATACTTTATTTTCATAGTTCACTTTAGTAATTTTGACTAATTTTAAATTTTTTGACTATTAGTAGACTGTCTGCTTAATATCTGTTGATACTTGATGGTCCCTCAAAAAAATTGCAAGTATGTCAACATGCTCTACTAACCATAACAGTCTACTAATACTCTAATGAGAGTTAGGTGACATGTACTGTAGTTAGACATGTAGTCGGTTAGATACTCACTTACACTGCATCACACGAGCAGTCTTAATCTAAAATCAATGAAGACTTGTTGCAAATGCACTGAGGAAAGACAACACCTTTGACTGAAAATGAATATTTTACACCCTCTTTTTTATTTTAACAAAAAAAAAAAACGATTTTTTTTTTTTTTTTTGTCAATAAAGATCTCTTAAGTGTCACTCAAGCAGAGCAAATTTACATCTATTAATACTAACACTAGACTGAACAAATCCACCAAACACAATATATTAAAGCTACCATATGTGAACTATTTAGAGTGACAGTAACAGTTGACTCAAGTGGTGTGCACTAATGTCCTCCTGAAGAGAGGAGCAAGAGCGAGAAAAAACAACGACTCGGCACAGCTGGAGACGCGTCAAGCATCATTTGCTTTTTCACATGATTAATTTGATTTTAATATCTCAAATCGAGGGCTGATTAATTTTGATCGTATGTTAAAAACGATACACACTCCATTAATTAAAAGTTTTCTTTGAGTTGTTGATGCGAAGTTTCGCCTTGTGGATCAATGTCGACCATGTGAGACGTCTGCATGTTACTTTGTACTGCATGCACAGTCATGTTCAGTTCTGTTTTGAGACTTCAGGCTGTGAATGTCACTCAGTTTTTCTTAGGGGACCCCGTTTTAGGAGTGAAAGCTGACCTGAGGTGCTCTCTGACATTCCCTCCTACTTTAAGGCCTAAATCCAAATTTAAAAGCCAAGGAAAGTGGAGCGCTGTCAACACCAAAGCTAATCCTTCACTGAAGCTCTTGGTTTTGTGCTGTTTATGATGTTCTATTGGGGCATGACAGAGTAACCTTAGAAGATATATGGCAGGAATGCGTGATGAGTGACGTCCTTATTGCACATCAGAAAGAAAAGGCCAGGCTTTAGGTCAGTTTGTGTTTGGAGCCTGAGGCCTCAAATTTGGTACCGAGATAGTCAGTAAAGAGGTCAGTAAACAAAGCATTTGCACATTATTATTATTTACATTTTTACAAGTGATGTTTAACAGAGCAAGAGAATGTTTTCACATTATTTCCTATTTTTTTTCTTCTAGAGAAAGTGTTATAGTTACTTGAATAAAATAATAAATAAATAAATAAACAAATAACTGCTAAGGTCAATATTATTACCCCCCTTAAGAAATTATTTGTTTGATTAGCTATAGAACAAACCACTGTTGTCTAATGACTTGCCAAATTAACCTAATTTGCCTGATTAACCTAATTAACCTAGTTAAGCCTTTAAATTGCTCTTTAAACTGAGGATTAGTATTTTGCAAAACAACTAGTAGAATAATATGCACTGTCATCATGGCAAAGACAAAAGAAATTAGTTTGGACTTGAGAGAAAGAATTGTTAATGCTCATAAAGATGGAGAAGGATACACACATTTATCAAAGCGTCAAGAACTGCAGTGAGATGCATTATCAAGATGTTTAAAGAGACCAACACAGTGGAGAACAAGACGGGCAGAGGCAGGAAGTGAAAGATTTTAAACAAAAAAAAAAAAAACGAGTGAGAGAGGTTTCTAAAGACCCAAGAACAACTGCCAAGACACTAGTGAATGACCTAGCCAAGTCTGAAATTGATGTCTCAACGAAGACAGTCACTAGAGCCCTGCACAGGAATGAACTGCGAGGTTGCCGACCAAGAAAGACTCCACTTCCGAAGAAGAGACACCTCCAAGCTAGAATGAAGTTTGCTAAGTAAAACCTGGGGGAATGTAATGCATACTGGAAACGTGTCCTTTGGTCAGATGAGACAAAACTAGAGCTTTTTGGCCATAGAGATGTTGCCTATGTTTGGAGAAAGAAGGAAGAGGCATTCAACCCCAAGAACACCGTTCCCACAGTGAAACATGGTGGTGGGAGGGAGTATAATGCTGTGGGGATGTTTCAGAGCGTTTGGAACTGGGAATCTTGTCAGGGTTGAAAGAAACATGAAAAAGGAAAACTATGAGAAGATTTTGAAAGACAACCTCAGACAGTCTGCAAGAAAACTTGGTTTGGGTCGACATTTTGTCTTCCAGCATGATAACGACCCAAAGCGTATCTCACTTCTGGTGAAGAAATACCTCCAAATGAGCAAAGTGAGTGTACTTGACTGGCCTGCACCAAGCAGAGACTTGAATCCACTAGAAAATCTGTGGTGCACACTAAAGTACAAAGTTTGTGTCAGAAGACCAACAAATCTGGTGGAGCTTGAGAGATTTGCTAAGGAAGAATGGGCTGTTATTCCTCAGGAGACATGCTTGAAACTTGTTGAGAACTACAGCAAACGACTAAAGGCTGTTATCAAGCAAAAGGGATACACTATTGACTATTAACATCAGAGGGCTAATAATTTTGACCAGTAGACTTTTTAAAATTCTTGGTTATACATTTATTTCTATTTGTATTACAAACCCTAAAAGCTTCCTGAATAGAGTATTAAGTTTAAAAATGCTGTTTTGATAAAATCGTCTTTCTGTTAAACAACACTTGGGAGTTATTTGAAAAATAATGAAATATTTTATAAGGGGCTAATAATGTTGTCTTCAGCTGTGTATATATATATATATATATATTTTTTTTTTTTTTTTTTTCATTAATTCCTACTAGGTTGTTTTGATCTATGTATTTAATGATTTAATGGTAACTCAGTAGTGTTTACAAAGAGGAAGAGTGACAAAAATGAGGAAAAAAAAGTATACTTGTACTAAAAAAAAATACTTGTGTTTTCTGTAACATTATAAAATAAAACTGCAATAAAATAAAAAAAAGGCTAAACTAAAATTACACTATAGACTAATTCAAATCAGGAGTGCATTTCATGAAAGCATCATTAGCCATTTACTGTATGATCTCAAGTTAATAGTTATCAATGTAATTTAATCCGTCAGTGTTTCCCAAAACCTGAACATACACAAACAGCATCACAAAGTGTAGTTGGAGCAACAACTTTTGTGGTTAGAAGCATAGTTACTTGTTAATATGACATAATAGGACTTAAATATATTGTGGTCCCGAGCAAGTTACCTTCATATATAGAGTTTTATGCAATAAAGATTGTGTCAAGCAGCTTTTCAAACAGAAAAATAGATTATGCTGTTAAGCAACTCTAAGAAGAGGACAATAGTAAAATAGTCAATATTTCAGTTAAAGTCAGTTCATCGTTGATTCAGTGATGTCATTGTCCAGCTCAGTTTAGTTCTCTTCCAATAGTGTCTGTAAAATCAAGCCAACAATATTGGCAAAAAATTAAA
Organism: Cirrhinus molitorella; assembly: GCA_033026305.1. Taxonomy (NCBI): domain Eukaryota; kingdom Metazoa; phylum Chordata; class Actinopteri; order Cypriniformes; family Cyprinidae; genus Cirrhinus; species Cirrhinus molitorella. The sequence continues at coordinate 14,078,030 of CM065133.1, read as the reverse complement.
TGGCCCTAACGGAGCAGGCCAAAGGCAACAGTGGCAAAGAACCCAAACCCCATCGGTGACAGAAATGGAGAAAAAAACCTTGAAACCAGGCTCAATCAGGGGGCCAGTTCTCCTCAGGTCAAACGAAACCAACATTGTGTGGTTTAATTACAGGCTGCAACACAAGTCAGATTGTGCACCGGAATCACTCAGAACAACCATCCAGTTCCTTCAGCTTGATGTTTAACTACATCACATGGTGAAGAATTCAAAACTGGCCACAGGGTCTGTGCAGAAGACTCGTCTAGTTCTCATAGTCTTGTCCCGATGGCTGTCTAGTTGGCAAGGTCTTCACAAGGGATCTGTCTCTAGGGCTCATCTAGTTGACATGACATTACATTCAGCTAGAGTTAGTTTGTTAAGCACGCAGAGCAACCACCCAATAAAGCATTACATTAATCCAGAGTTGAGGTCATGAACGCATGAATTAACAATTCTGCATTTGACGTTGAGAGCATAGGTTGTAATTTAGAGATATTTTTATAATGGAAAAAATGTGGTTTTACAAATGCTAGAAACATGGCTTTTGTAGGTCACCGAAGCCACCCAGATCCAGTCCGTATCCCTACCAGATGGCAGATCAGCATCTAGAGATGACCTATACAGTCCTGAATGTCATCCTCTGCACAATCTGACTTGTGTTGCAGCCTGGAATTTAATCACAAATATTGGTTTGAACTGACTTCTGTTTACTAGTGTTTAAAAATGTTTTTTTTTTTCTCAGAATTTAGGAAATTAAGTTATTTTATTTTAAATTATGCCTATATATATATATATATATATATATATATATATATATATATAATCATCATGGTTTTGTTAAGCATGCTGTTATAGCTATGTATAGCTTTGTCGTTGTCAATCAATAGAGGCCGAAATGCCACTAAATCAAAAGTGAAAGTAAAATACGATTTGATGCATTTAAGTGATTTAAAAGCTAATAAAAGCGAGGAAAATAGGGAAACACTCTAACGAACTCACCATTCCATCCTGGTAAACATTATATTTCACACACTTTAAGCTCTTTTATTTTTCAAATGTAGCCTATATGATTAGTCCAAAGAATCCTTCGGTTTGTACTGCATAGAGGAAAAAAAAAAAAAAAAAAGATTAAACCTCGCACCGAACATTTCAATACGAAAAAGTGTAGGCTATAAAAAGTAATTAAACATAAGAGGGGGCTAGGGTTTTTCCTTTAAATAATCTTCTATAAAAGACAGAAGATTTATAGCATCTTCCTTTTCATCAATGTGAGAACTCATAATAAAATGCACAAAACGTTGGTTTCATTTTGAAGTGCTTATTGTGTAGCCTACATAAAATGTTCACAGCAGAATGTTGTTAACACTGAAATATTTTTTGTTAATGATTTTGTGTCCGGGAAGGACGTTAGATCACAATATATCAGCCTGATCTTGCATTATTTAGTTATCACTTCTCGTGTGCATTGAGTTTGCGGACCACACGGCATTGTCAGCGATTCTTCCTATTGTAAGGTCATGCAGTGTGTAAACTCCTGTCGTCGATCCGTCGTGCAGTGTGAACACAGCAGCATCTGAATGCTACCCCAGATAGTCCTGCAGTGTGAAAACGTCTTGGTTACGTATGGTAACCCTCGTTCCCTGATGGAGGGAACGGAGACGTTGTGTCGAAGTGACGACTAGGGGTCGCTCTTGGGAGCCCGAACACCTCTGACAGCTTTGAGAAAAGGCCAATGAGAATTGGTATGCAGTATTTGCATAGCCTGCTCCGCCCCGGACATCCGGGTATAAGAGGAGGGGACTAAGCAACACTCATTGTTCTGATCTGAGGAGCCAAAGCACCCGGCTACACTCAGAGGCAGTCCGAGGTTGTGGCAGGGGGGACACAACGTCTCCGTTCCCTCCATCAGGGAACGAGGGTTACCATACATAAAAAAGACGTTCCCCGTCTGTCGTTCACGTTCGACGTTGTGTCGAAGTGACGACTAGGGGTCCCAGTTGAAAACGCCACAACCGGCGGACTGCGTCACGAGTGCATGGAGTGCAAATATTAACAGGTCTTGCGTGTTAAATAAATGTCACTCACCTCTACGTGACCTTCCAATGCCCAAGAGCTTCAGCCAGCCTTTCCTCACCTTTGGTTGAACATCTTGGAGAACACTGGGTCAGTCTCTGTCCCCCCGAAGGGGGACAGACACTACGGAGACCACACCCTGCCCGGAGGGAGGTATTCGTGTGGACAATACACCTGAGGCCTCGCACTAGGGGAGCACAGCAAGGGGACGATCCTGAGGCAGGCTCCGCATAAGGAGAGACTGCTGAGCTCAGGATCAGAGACAAGATTTGTCTTAAGGGAAACACCGCATCTCTGGGAGTATAGGTGGAGATACACACCTGGGGCCGCATTAGGAGCCACTACATGTGGGGCACCAACCTAATATGAGAGTTCACAAGAGGCAACCTAACCTCATATTAGGTTCTGATAGCTAGTTCCTCCGCCGAACAAAGCTATGTTGCGGGTGCAACATGATGGAAATTGTTGTTCAGGGTTCGCGTCAGGGAACTTACTGAACCTGGGGAAGCGTCATCAACCGTGGGGAACAACGCTTCAGCAAGCTTCTACACCGTGTCAGCTTCAGGGGTTACTGGGCTTGCGTTCAGGACTCCCGAAGAGACTGGTTCTACACGCAGATTGTAGAACCTGGCAAACGTGTTCGGTGTAGCCCAACCTGCAGCTCTGCAAATGTCTGTTAAAGAGATCCCATTCGCCAGTGCAACCGACGCTACGACGACCCTGGTGTAGTGGGCGTGCACCCCCAGCGGGCAAGGCACCCCTGTGGCCTGGTAGGCCAAACGAATAGCATCCACAATCCAGTGGGAAATTCTTTGTTTGGAGACAGCCTTCCCCTTCTGCTGTCCTCCAAAACAGACAAAGAGCTGAAGCTTTCAGTACGTTCCAAGTAAATGCTCAGGGCACGGACTGGGCATAACAAGGAGAGGTTGGGGTCGCCTTCCTGAGAAGGGATAGCTTGCAGAGTGACCACCTGGTCCCTGAAGGGAGTGGTGGGTACTTTGGGCACATAGCCGGGCCGGGGTCTCAGGATGACGTGAGAGTTAGCCAGCCCGAACTCGAGGCACGAGTGACTGACGGAGAGGTGCTTGGAGGTCTCCCATTTTTTTGATAGATGTGAGCGCAGTCAGGAGAGCCGTCTTTTGAGAGAGAGCACTGAGTTCGACTGACTGAAGAGGCTCAAAGGAATCTGACTGTAGGCCCCGGAGGACCACAGACAGATCCCAAGAGGGGACAAGGTGCAGTCTGACGGGGTTCAGCCTACGTGCACCTTTAAGGAATCGTATAACCAAATCGTGCTTCCCAACCGATCTGCCTTCCACCAGGTCATGGTTAGTGGCAATAGCGGCCACCTGGACCTGTTGAAGCAGAAAGGTGTCTATCCAGTCCTCCTTGGAGGAAGGAAAGCACTGTTCGGATGTCACATCTCCATGGGTTCTCCCCCTGGGAGGAACACCAGTTTGTGAATTTACGCCATCTGAGGTCGTACAGCCGCCTCGTAGAGGGAGCTCTCGACTGCAACAGAGTGTTTACCACTGCCAGTGGGAGATCTCTGAAATCCTCCTGGTCTGTTCGGACCAGCACATGTTTGCCCTGAACCAAAGGTCGGAACCTCTTCAGGGCCAAAAACACTGTCAACAGCTTGAGGCAATTGATGTGCCAATGCAGCCGAGGACCCGACCAGAGCCCTGCGGCTGCTTGCCCGTTGCATACGGCGCCCCAGCCTGTGTTGGATGCATCTGTCGTAACCAAAATGCATCTGGACACTTGTTCTAGGGGCACCCTGGCCCGTAGAAACAAAATGTTCTTCCAGGGATCGAGGGTTTTTAGACATACGGGTGTGACGTGCACCTGGTATGAACCCTGGCGCCATGCTCATCTCGCCATGCCCATCTGGATGCAGTTCAGCACTGACTGTGCACACTCCGGGGAGAGCCGTGCATTCATGGCAACCGAGTCTAGTTGTACACCGAGAAAAGAGATGCTCCGTACCGGGATCTCGAACAGACCAGGAGGATCTCTGAAATCCTCCTGGTCTGTTCGGACCAGCACATGTTTGCCCTGAACCAAAGGTCGGAACCTCTTCAGGGCCAAAAACACTGTCAACAGCTTGAGGCAATTGATGTGCCAATGCAGCCGAGGACCCGACCAGAGCCCTGCGGCTGCTTGCCCGTTGCATACGGCGCCCCAGCCTGTGTTGGATGCATCTGTCGTAACCAAAATGCATCTGGACACTTGTTCTAGGGGCACCCCGGCCCGTAGAAACAAAATGTTCTTCCAGGGATCGAGGGTTTTTAGACATACGGGTGTGACGTGCACCTGGTATGAACCCTGGCGCCATGCTCATCTCGCCATGCCCATCTGGATGCAGTTCAGCACTGACTGTGCACACTCCGGGGAGAGCCGTGCATTCATGGCAACCGAGTCTAGTTGTACACCGAGAAAAGAGATGCTCCGTACCGGGACGAGCTTGTGTTTGCATAATAACTCCTGAGAGTGTCCTATGACCAGCTAGTCGTCGAGGTAATTGAGAATGCGGATACCCACCTCCCGGAGAGGGGCAAGGGCTGCTTCTGCGACTTTTGTAAAGACGCGGGGAGACAGGGAGAGCCCAAAGGGAAGGACTTTGTACTGAAATGCTCGACCTTCGAAGGCAAACCGCAGGAAGGGCCTGTGTCTTGGAAGAATCGAGACATGAAAGTACGCGTCTTTCAGGTCTATCGCCACAAACCAATCCTGGAACCTGATACACGTGAGAATGTGTTTGAGGGTTAGCATTCTGAAGGGGAGCTTGTGAAGGGCCCGATTCAGAAAATCCTCAGGTCCAGGATTGGTCTTAAACCGCCACCTTTCTTGGGTACAATGAAGTAGGGGCTGTAAAACCCTTTCCTCATGTCGGCCGAGGGGACCGGCTCTATCGTGTCCTTCGCCAGAAGGGTCGCGATCTCTGTTCGAAGAACAGCAGCACTCTCGTCCCGAACCGCGGTAGAGAGGACGCCGCTGAACTTGGGCGGGTTGCGTGCGAATTGGATAGCATAGCTGAGTCGGATGGTTCTGAGAAGCCAGCGAGAGAGGTTGGGTAACTCGAGCCAAGCTGCTAACGGTCTCAGGGGGACCACCGACGTACATCGGGTGGGTACGGTGTGATTGAGTTGTGATGAAAGCCCTTTGTTCGGGGGCGCGCTGTCCCGGAGGACACAAGGTGCTTTGATCGCCATAACCGACATACAAGGATCCATGAGAAGATCGCCTGAACTCAGGGGATCGACTGACGGATGCACTTGGTTTGTTAAAGTATGCAGAAGCGCAGAGTGTGGGGTTGTGCATGCTTTGATGTGTTTTGGTGGCTGGGTACCCTGGAGGGACCCAGCCATGCTGGGAGGATCGATCATCGTAACCGACAGACAAGGATCTAACAGAGGATCGCCTGAGCTCAGGGGATCGACTGATAGATGCGCTTGGTTCGTCAAAGTATGCAGAAACGCAGAGTGTGCGGTTGAGCATGCTTTGACATGTTTTAGTGGCTGGGTACCCCGGAGGGACGCAGTCACATTGGTTTTTTCGCCCAGAGAAGAAAATTGCTCCTTTATTGACCATGTGGTGGCCGTCCTCCGTGAGGCAGACAGCCGGGGTGGAGCCGAAACCCACACTCGTCCCCTCGCCGAGTGTGGATCCAGATACAGGTCAGCAGATCTCTCTCCTCCGGGCTGCTTGTTTCAGGAACACTTCTGAGCCTGACGAGGGTTCTTAGCTGCCTGAGACTGAGCTAACGGCGCCACCTTCTCGCAAGAGCTCGACCGCAAGGCTGGTTTAGGTGCAGGACCAGCCTGTGGCGGGCCCTGAGCCGGTCTGGAAGGCGGTCGTCCTCGGCGCGAAACAGGCGGGGGCTGCTGCTTCGGGGGTGCGGGCCCGGGGGCCGGCGCCCGACGAGGCAAGATGTGTTTAATAGCCTCCGTCTGTTTCTTCACTGCGGAGAACTGCTGTGCAAATTCCTCGACAGTGTCGCCAAAGAGACCAGCCTGAGAAATGGGGGCGTCAAGAAAGCGAACTTTCTCAGTGTCCTTCATTTCCGCCAGATTCAGCCAAAGGTGGCGCTCCTGGACCACCATGGTGGACATTGCCCTCCCCAGAGCCTGCGCAGTGCCTGCGCACAGTCAGTCGCCGAGCGCAGATCCTGCAAAAGCTCTGGTTTGGGAACATCCTCGTGCAACTCGCTAAGAACCTTGGCCTGATAGACCTGCAGGACGGCCATAGCGTGAAGGGCGGACGCAGAAGCAGCATAAGCCTTTCCCACGAGAGCGGAAGAAGCCTTACATGCCCTGGACGGGAGTTTTGAACGGTTTTGGGGTAGAACGCGGCCGAGAACCGCGGACGTTACCCAGATACCAAGCAGGACATCTGCCCTCGCCGAACGCTGCTTCAGCATGGTCACGACCCAAACACTGAAGACAGAGCTCATGCCGATCGGTCTGGGAGAGATAGAAGCCGCAACCAGAAGGACACGGAAGGAAAGGCATTGTAAACACATAAACCCACCGTGTCTGCATTCTTTTACAGAAATTTGCTCTTTAGTTTTTTAATAAGAGGAAATCTGCTCTTCAAGATTCGCCGTCGAAGCACCCAGGGGACTTTCACTGCTGCTGCGTTCGAGAAGGAAGACACCGCTGCCCGTGCCTTAGATCCAATGACGAAAGAGGTGAGTAACGCTGCTTCTCAATGAAGAGATGCTGCATTCAGCTCCAAAGAAATAGAACAATGAGTGTTGCTTAGCCCCCTCCTCTTATACCCGGACGTCCGGGGCGGAGCAGGCTATGCAAATACTGCATACCAATTCTCATTGAATTCTCAGAAACAGGCTGTTTTAGTGCATGTCTGCAAATGCAATGTGCAATTTCAGCTTGTACCTCCGGCCTCGTCCACACGGAGACACGTTTAGCTGTATGCGTAAACATTTTGTATCGTATTGGCGTTTCATCCAGACGGAGCCACCATTTTGAGAGCATGAAACCACTATTTTTTTGAAACCGGGTCCCAGAGTGGATAAATGGAAAACAACACCTTTGCGTTTTCGTGTGTACAGCCAATTTCGAACATTTTGTGAAACAATGATGTCATCACCCCACGTCTCAACCCTAGTCAGACACCATTACATCATGTAACAGCAATAACAACAACAACAACAACAAAGATGGACTATATGATTGTGTTCATCCTGAAGAAGCTACTGAGCCTATTAACTTTACTAACTTTACTAGCTTTTATTGTTGTTGAACTGGTTTTGTATACAGCGTGCAAGGTTTACGCCCATGCTCCAAGTCTTCTTCTCCACTTTTAGTGTATCTCTGTGGCGGAATTATAGCGCCACATACTGGACTGGCATGTATACTACATCGCATCTGTGATTACAAAGTGTATAAATTGTATTTTTTTTTTTTTAGAAAATAACTAATCGTTTCGCTAGATAGGACCCATCTTCCTCAGCTATAGCCTTTGAAACTGCATTTAAACTGCGTTTTGGAATTTCAAACTCTCTGACAATATAGAGGTCCACTATATGGAGAAAATTCCTGAAATGTTTACCTCAAAAAGCATAATTTCTTTACGATTGAAGAAAGAAAGACATGAACATCTTGGATGACAAGGGGGTGAGTAAATTATCTGTAATTTTTTGTTCTGGAAGTGAGCTAATCCTTTAAACAGCTGGGAAAAAAATTGCATGTGTATATTAGATCAGTGTATTAAGTGACAGCAGCGTAATATGCAGTACTTGTTGTGCTGTTTGGATCTATGCTGTTAATAAGAAAATAACACACTGCTCTGGACTGAATGACTTCTAGCTGTAATAAGATGACATTTCTTACCTGGATGCTGCTTTAAATGCTCTAGCATGAAGATAAACATGGCAGATTGTGTGCAGCTCACTTAGGGCAGTGTCTCTGCTAATATTTGAGTGTCTGTCAACAATTGTGGGTGGGGCTTGTAAAGTGTGATGTCACACTTTACAGATTCTCTGAGCGGTAAGGTCTAAGACACTGCTTATGATTTATGGGGATTAAAAAAAAGGAGCGGGTGGGTTTTGTCATTATAGGGTGGTTGTGCACACACTGTCAATGCACATTTATGTTCAAACAACATACGTGCCTTTTAAATCTAAAGTATAATTACAACAATTAGTAGGTCCTGACACGATCCAACAACTCCAATGGAGTTTAGAATGTTTATAAATGCTAATCCCAGTGCATGTTTTTTTATCTACATGGATATTCAGCAAATTTGATGAAGTCTTTATAGCGCACTTGTGGTCTGTATACAGTAGCGCAAAGTGGTTTTCAATGCCAGTTCTGGAATACCACTGCTCTGTGAATTTTGTATGTCTCATATATTTAACACACCTGATTCAGATCATCAGCTCATTAGAAGGGAGATCTATGAACTGAAAAAGGCGTCAGATAAGAGGGACATACAATATGTGCAGAGCAGTGGTACCCAGAAATGGAATTGAGAACCACTGCAGTACCTGGTATAAATGTCACAAGGGAAGTGTTATTCTTACACTAGATGTTATACTTTCATTGCTAATTCAAACTAATTATACTTGAAACCAGTCATCTGAAAAATACTGTAAATCTGCAGTTGTGAAATTCTCCAACAATGCACTAATTTACTAGCAAGTTGTATGGGAAACACACCCCAGGCTGTCATTTGGATCTATTTGGCTGACAAGGCTGACAATTAATACTTGTGCGTATTTATATATACATACAAATATATACAGAACACACACATAAATGTCTAGGTTACGTAGGTGGGAAGGAGGGAACGGAAACATTTCATATGGGAGCACTGCGACCAATCACCTCTGAGCTACAGAGAAAAAGCCCATGAATATTGACGAGTGGTTTGCGTCAGCTGCCACTCCCCCGTATATACGGCTATATAAGATGGCGGCGCGCATACACTCATTCAGGTTTCTGCTGAAGAACCGAGCTTGGCTAAGCCCCCCGGGGGCAGCCTGGGACTGCTGCAAGGGGATGTAACGTCTCCGTTCCCTCCTTCAGGGAACATAGGTTACCTAGACGTTCCCCTTTCAGTCGTTTCACTACGACATTACATATGGGAACACCCATGGAATACGCTGCAGACCCAAGCTGCGTTATGTGGGGTCCAATTTGCTGACAGGCAAGCGTGCCAGTGGAAATGGACACCAACATGTACCTGCCCGACACCCCGGGAGCCCGTAAGGGAGGGCCCCGCGGAGTAGCTAGGAGCAGTCGTCGGGGGGCGGAGACAATGACAAGCTGTATGGTCATGTGGAAAAGGAATAAAAACAACTATCTATTCTAGCTATAGATATGTAAGGGGAAAATGATCGTAACGGTGAGGATTTATTAACCATGTATTCAAGACAGGATGCCACCACCGGCGGGCGAAGGAACTCCCGCCGGAGCACAGCCGCGGGCTACTCCGGCCTAGTCCGGACTGCGGGGCCAGGAGGACCCAGAGTACACTGATGGAAACAACTGGGAATATAGCGCACGGATCCAGGAGGAATAGCGCAGCAAGCCAACACCGAGCTGGTCCTCCTGCCAGAAACCTGATTTTTTTATACCACACGGGAGGACACAAGCTCAGCGCAAGATATTTGTCCTTTTTTTTTTTTTTGAACCTCACGAAAGTACTGGTGTCATCCGGCCTGCAGCCCTGCACATGTCGCTACAGAGAGATGCCGTGCACCAATGCATAGGAGGAGATGATACCCCGAGAGGGGAACTCACTCCTAGGGGGCACGGCTCACCCTGGAAATTCACCAAGGTGATGGCAACCCACCACTTCCGCTAGTCTTCTTTCGGTTGACCCGAGGTCCCTGGACCAAGGTGCAGAAGCACCGGGTCCCTTCGTAGGCACGAGACTTGCGAGTGAACCATTATTAGCCAGTCGCTTGTGAAGTGCAGAGGCCCTAACACCAAAAATGGGTCAGGGCATCCCACGCATTTCAGAAACCACGTGGGGAGCACGGACGAACCAGGGAGAGCTCGCACTGACATTCCTGAACCGCAAGTGGAAAAACCAGGACATGAGAGTACGTAGCTTTCGGGTCAAAGGCTGCCAGCTGATCCTAAACCTCCCTTGAGGAGAGGCTGAACCTAGCCGAGACCCACCGTCTTAGGGGCACGATGAAGTAAGGTAGACCTCATCTCGGCTGGAGGGATGGCCTAACTGTGTCCTTCGCCAGGAGGACACAATTTCCACACCCAGAAGAGATGCTCCGACCTCATGGTGGAGCAACAAAACCTGGGGGGGGCCGAGCGGAGTGAACCGCAAGCCGAGCCGTACCGCCCGAATCAACCATGAGAGGTTGATTCAGAACAAATGAGCTCGACCACGAAACACCTGAGCAGCGGGCGGTGCAGCTCTCCTGCGGCCAGCTCGACGTCGTGGCCAGCGGACGACGGAGCTGGTGGTGAACCCGCAGGGGGGCGCCTTCGGCGAACAGACAGGAACTGAGCACCCTGGGGGCAGACAGTCTCCGTCTGTGTGTGCACCGCCGAGAACTGTTGGGTGAAGTTCCCGGCAATGTCGCCGAAAAGGCCGGTCTGGAAGATGGGGGCGTGTATGCGAGTGTATGCGTGCCGCCATCTTATATACCCATTTGTACGGGGGAGTGCCGGCTGGCGCAAACCACTCGCCAATATTCATTGGCTTTTTCTCTGTAGGTCAGAGGGGATTGGTCGCAGTGCTCCCATATGTAATGTCGTAGTGAAACGAGGAACAAACTTTTATTTTATTTGCAATTAATCACGGTTAATTGATTATTTATTTATTTTTTTAACACACTACAGATAAATGATAATCAAGTGGTTCACATGTGCTTTAGTATGTTAGTCAACATAAGTGTACTTCTTTAAAGTAAAAAACAAAGATAAAAAAAATAATGATTTAAAATCTATTTTAAAATAAAAAAAATAAAAAAATCTGCTTTGACATTATTTTTGAAAAAAAAAAAAAAAAGCAATTTTTAATTTAATTTTTGTACTTAACTGTGCTTAATCATGAAAATTTACTCTTTGTAAGTACACTTAAGTGGCTTTTTTATTCATTACAATTATATCAGTTTTCCGTTATTTATTTAGTTACTTTTTATTTGTTTCCAAGATTGAAGCACACTATAGATGCACTTTCAATACAATTAATTCACACGGTTATATAGTCTAGAGAAGTATTGGCCTACCTACTTTATGGACTGCAGATTACTGCATAAATCATAGCTATCTGATGAAAGTAATCATTACTGGCAATGCACTTTCTTTTGCAAGCCTTAAAAAAGCTTTGTCCTATAAACTTGATACATAGGCCTACATGATTTTTTTTTTTTTTTGAGCTTGTGGCGTAAACTGGAATTCTGCTGAACACACACTTTGGTTATTAACGAGAGTGACAACTGCATTCTATTTTCAGTAAACCTGTGCTGTGTGAATGGGACTGCACTGGACAACTAGTTGTCTGTCACATCAAGCAATGAGAGAGCCACTCTGCCCTGCACACTTGCGTGTCTCTCGTGTGTTGTATTTATTCTCCTGTGGGGTTCTAGTTACTCACAAAGATGCAGATATAAGCTGTGTGTCATCACCACTGCTCCCATCAGATTTGTGGTCTGTGTGTGACCCAAATGCTCAGTTATAAATACAAAAAGCATTCAGATTCTGTTAATGAAGATTTGTTGGATGAAATCACACTTAGATTTATCTCTTTCATTAAACCACAATTGTGTCTGTGGTGTACATCATTGTTTTTGTGCCAGATAGTTAATAAAAAGAGAAGCTTCATATAGTTTTTTTTTTGTTTTTTTTTTAAAAGAAATGAATATTTTATTCAGCCAGGATGCAAGTATTCAGCAGCACTACAGTTTTCAACTGTGATAGTAACCATGTTAGAATTTAGAAAGGGTCGTGGCACTAAAGACCAGAGTTATGGCTGCTAAAAAATAAAGACTTCTTCAAAGAACTATTTTTCAAAGTGTATAGCTATGTAAAATAATGAGTAGTTTTATTAAAGAGCTTGCATAGATTTAAGGAATGTGCAAAACTTTGTATAACTTTCTAAAAAAGCTTTGTGGGCCTATAGACTCACTGCATGGCTACAGTTCTTTTACTTTAATTACCACTGACCTTGTGAAATCTCTGACACGAACGTCAAGTATATATGAGTAAGGCAGGTTTGGATAATGCATATATATTCAACAAAAGTCCTCAAGGTCAAGTGGAATGGAGAATTGTTGAAAGCAGTGCTGTTTTCTTGGCATCTTCAACAGAAGATTTCCTACATCATTAATTGCTGAATAGATTGCCTGTTGAATTCTTAATATGTTGCCAGTGTATGTTTGTCATTACAAGGTTGGCAGAAAGCAAACTGGTCAGCCTTCAGTCAGTCAGCCTTGGTTTACCATCAGTGAAGCAAAAGACAAAGCTTTTTCAACACTTGTTTTCAACACCTGGCAGCCCTTTTGGTCCTCTTAAACAGCCTTCATAATTGTTGAGATGGTAATGAATGAAGTGGAATGCATGTGTATTGGTCTTTTAAAATGTTTCGTCCATCCAACAATCACCATTTAACCAAAGACCCTGATTTGGGTTTACCTGTAGGAGTCGAGCGTTTCAGAATCCATTTTAATGCGTAAGTAGGGGGCTTTTGGTTTAATTCATATTCAGTGACTTTGCATGTTTTAAGCTCTATGCAAATATTATTGGATTTTCAAAGGATTTGATGGATTTTCTCTGGATTTTCTCACACAAATGTTGGCAAAAATAGAGTGAAATATCTGCCTCTTTGTGAGGAAGATTTGCATGCATGAAATATTTTAATGAAAGCTTCCCCCAGTCCTCACAGGAGAATAGGATTTGATTTCAAAATATCATCATTTTGGGGGGCTGGGCGTCATATACAGAGGGACCTGTGTGCCACCCTACTTTTCAAACACATTAAACACTAGCCTTTAGCACCTTTAGCACATTTTCCTCTAACATAGAATAGAGACCCACAGTAATACTTTAAACATGGCACAAAATAATTAACAAACATAGTACAGAAAGTATCAGAATGTAACTATGGACACAATAATATTAATTATAATGGATTTGTAACAATTTATAGTAATGAAGGTTAACTTTACGGTTTAGCAAAAAAAAAAAAAAAAAAAAAAAAAAAAAAAACATATATCCTTTTTACTCTACTGGAAAAGTCAAACAAGAACCAACAAACTCATTCCCTTTAATTGCTTAAGAAAAAAAGCATGTAGAGAAAGATTGGTGGCTTTTTATTTTTTCAAACATACGCCACTCAACCTTATCTCAATACATACATATATGGCAACACATGTCTGACTTTCAATAACATACGTGAAATTTACTACTATTATTTTTTTTATAGCTATTATAGTTTTTATTTTTATACTTATTATTCCATTATATATTTATTCACAGATTTATGTGGTGACATTCAGATCTTTTTGTTTAGAATCCTGTTATTTGATTTGTGTCATTTTCATTCAGCTAAATTATGCAATTGCATAAATTTACACTGAATATTTGATATGGTATTTTAAATTAATGACACCTTTAAAAAAAAAAACATGAAAAAAGATGACAATTCGGATACTTTGCACAAAAAATGTGAATCCTATGTAGGATGTATAATATGCAAAATGGGATGCAGTGAAGAAAGAAGGAAATGGTAGCGATTCATCTGCACAGGCACAGCTCTGATTTACACTGGTGATCTCTGCATGATTGTGAGACATCGCCTCTCATTTAGGGTTACATCCATATGCATGCCATGTACAGATACAATAACAACAACAGCAAGTCCTCCAAGGAAAATAATGCAGTTTAGGCTTTTTTTGTGAAAAAAAAAAACCAAAAAAAAAAAAACCTCTTTCTGTCTGTCAGAATAAGAGACAGTACAGCCAATGACAAAGACTGACAGACAGGGCTATATTTCATGTCTCACAGTGTATATTTTCCCACACTTGGGAAATGACTTAAAGTTTTAATAAAATTAAAAAGTCAAAGCCTTTTTGCACTGAATGTGCTGGTTTCGGGCGTCATTGCCACTGCAGTCATGTTTTTATCTCATATATAAATGATTCACAACTACTTGCTAAGGAACTCGCATTCACGTAAAATAGCCTTTACAAAATGTAGTATTTTCAGTGCCCTACGGGCCGGGAGGGGACATGTTGTAACGGCCACTAGAGCTGTTATAGTAATTTTGTGGCAGATTAACAGCAGCGCATATAGACAATACGAAAAGGGCAAGAAAATAACCCGCTCTAGTGACCTCTGTTTATCTTTGTGTTATTTAACTTTGTTTTTGTGGTGACTTGAGTTGGATGCTGATGTACATTTTCTCCACCCCTCTACTATGTATGCGGACGAAGGTGATGGCTCTTAAGGTAGTTTATTAAACTCCGGAAAATACGACACCTTTCATCTCTCGTGTATTATTATCAGCCCATGGGTTCTCTATCTTCAGAGTTGTTTACAGTGTTAAAGAGTTTGATTCTCATGCTAAACATGGCCAAAGTTTAAAAAAATAATTTAGACGAATAACGGAGAATTTCTCTGCTGAAAATCTTACTTCCGGGTTCGTACAAGTTTCGGCTGTTTTTTTTTTCAATCGTGGCTTTAATGACGTAATCGGTGGTGGAACTCCTTATATGAGCATTTCTCCCGGAAAAGCACGCCTGCTGCACCCGCGCTCACGTCGACTAGACCGTGAGAAAGAGAGCCCACCCATCAACGCGCTTCACTCGGCTGCACTGCTGCAAGGGATTCACTCGGGAAGAATGTCTCTAAAGATGGTGGATGCAGTTCCTTTTTCCGGGGCAGCAATGGAGTTTTGCAAGTGTGTGTTTGTTGACGAACGTTTCATATACAAGGCCCAGTTCGATGCTGGACTTTGGACATTGTTTGATACTGAAAGATGGAGCGGTCTCAGCTATAAAAGATCCCGGTCATGTTTCAGAACTGCAGATGGTAAGTGAAACGTCAAACTTAGCTCCACCCACAGCGTGCCTCCAGAAGCTTAGCTTTTTCCGGAGAAAATCGGAAAGGTGTATTTTTCTTTTATAAATATGATAAAACTAAAGACTTTTTGGAGCTTTTAAGGATACAGAACTACTCTATAGGTACTCAGGATTAACATGAGATTAGGTGAAACTGTATATGTTATGTACCCTTTAATATTTGTATATTATTATTATTTTAATAACAGGTTAGGGCTATATTTTTATATTTATTGTGTATTGCTTTACCTAATTATTGTTCTGTACAATTATGTATTTGCTACCATATATTTTGCAAATGCTGTAAATGCCTGAAAATTATGACAATACAGTTTTGACTTTGTGATTGTATTTTTGTCTTTTTGTATTTTTTGTATTTTTTTTGTGATTTGTGATTATTATCTTTGTGATTGTCTGTGTGTGACAATAAATGAGCATGTTTTCATTTACAAATGAAACAACGCGAGTCATTAATTCCTCAATGAAATACTGTAGTATTTATAATATAGTATATTAATCCAATAAAAATTCCATTCATTTAGCATAATCAAAGCTTTATTGGCATGTTGAGCATTTACAGTAGGCTATCATTTACAAAACTATTTAGAATGTTAAGTAAAGAGACCAAAATAAAGGGAAAAAAAGAATAGAAATGAAAAGAAATATACAACCAATAATAATAGGCTAAGAAAGAGGGGAATAGATAGACATCACCTTTCCACTGGTCAGAGACAATTTCATCTACATTGTAATGTTGTAATTTGGGGCTATTTAGATATGTGTTGTGAGAACAGAGACTGTGCAAGAGACAGAGGACTCTGTTTAGACATGACCCATGAACATGAGAGCCAGACTGCCTGCAGACTCAAAAGCACAAAGCATTCTTTGGGTTCCCCGTCTCTGGTAAAGAAAGACTAACGCACCTTCATATCAGCTCTCACACTGCAATAAACAGCCACTTACTAGTGGATTGAAAAGTTCATTAGGTGAAGAACACAAAATTGGGAAGCATTTAGAGAGTGGTTCTGATCTGAGTCATGCTGAAATAGCTAAATTGAGTTTTACACTGTCCCCAGACCAGTGACAGAAAAAAGGATGGGATTCCTATTATATTTTTGAAAAAAGAAAGAAAGAAAGAAAGCCTGATTAAAATAGAAAATAATACAAATTAATGTTTTGTAGGATTGCTATAACTTTGCTACATTGTAATTACAATGTAATACTAACAAAGATATTTTAAGCATTTTATTTAATTACATTATGCACTGCTTTATTGCTATTGTAATTATAATAACATAAAATGTGCAACACAAACACTGTCATTTACAGCAGTGGTTCTCAGCGGGTTTTGCTTCCAGACTGCGATTACATATTTTTGTGACCCACAATTACTAATTTACTTTAATTTAAATTTATTACATTTTTCTATATTGTTTTACACTGGCACAAAAAAAAAAAATAAAAAAAAAAAACTCAATTTTAAATGTGTTTTTCTGTCTTAAAAAAGGTTAATTCTATCAATTTTAAAAGCATACAGATGACCTAAAATCAAACAGACATGGACTAATAGCTTCAAAAAAAAAAAAAAAAAGTGTCATGTTTTGACAGCACCACATAACCACAGTGTTTCTACACTTCAGGGTAATCAACCTATGAATTACTTATATACATTTGTCTCTGTATATTTAGCAGGGACAGAGAAAATGATAACAATATAAAAAAGAACACTGCATTCTTGTAATCTAAATCCATCATGGCAGCAAAGTTGCAATGTAGCATTATTAGTGGCCGTCTGAATTCATCTTGACGTTGTGCGGAATCTCGCTATGTGAAGAGTCCTCTGTCGCTGTACACTAGGTGGTGAGGAGGAATAGAAAAGTCATTGTGTTGAGCTGAAGTGTGTTTACCCTCTTCTAAAGAGAGCATCTTAAACAGCCTGAGTTGTGTTTTCATGTCTTCAAAAAGCCTCTCCTGAAGTGGAGGTGAACTCTGAGAATAATGTGCTTAGTCGTGAGAAGCACAGGTTGTTAAAGTAAGATGATGGTTTGGATGAGCTGTGAGTGCCATATGGTCAAAACAGTGAGAAGAATGCTAAGGGAACATTCTTGCAACTATTGTGTAAAAATTTCAAGATAGTAGCCTATAATATTCAACAAACAAAATCATTGAGGGTCACTATCACAAGCTGATCTTCTGTAACCACAACATATGATTTAGTACATCTCAAATTTTGTTTTTGTTCAGAGGTCACTGTTCTGTCAACAGAAGATCAGAGGTTTCTGTGGTCTGTTTTTGCTTCTCACAAAAAGGACTTTGTAGAACAAGACTTTGTCTCAAAGATATAAAAAATAAAAGAACATGAATTAGTAAATTGCAAGAGAAATGTTTTAAAATATAGCTTCACAAATGTGTAGCTTGATATATATATATATATATACAATGCAATTCTATATGCCCAACATTTTCAATTTGACAAATGAAACAGAAGCAAAAACAACCAGTCATTGTGTTTATTTATTTATTTTTGTTTGTATGTCATTAAAATTGCAAAAAAAAAAGTTTCTTATTGCATTTTTTTCAAAATTAAAAAAAAAAACAAAAAACAGCAATGACAGCAGTGTAGCATACTAAAGTTTAAAACGATTATAATCACATACTACATACTGGTTCATATACTATTAGAAATGCACTGTATATACTTTAAATGAAAAAGTACAATAATATTAATTTTAAACATTTTTTCTTTCTTTGTGACATATGACAGCAAATATAGCAATACTACTGTTTGAAACAATTATTATTACATACTGCATACTACTTAATGTACTATAAAAAATACATAATGTACACTATGCAGTATGCAGCACTCTAATATTCAC